>CM064527.1:23287054-23628542 GCA_032716605.1 Paralithodes platypus
GTGATTGAAGCAGAGGTGGATGGAGCTAGGTTACCCAGGCCACCCAGGTGGCAGGGAATGAATTAAAGGATTGAGGAAAATGAGGCGAAAGAAGCAGTGAAACAAATGAGAGTGGGAAAAAGCAGAAGGTTGGATGGTATTGCTGTGGAGTATAGAAAGAGGGGTGGAGAGGTGATAATAGAGGGGTTGGTGAGAGTTTCCAAGGTGTGCTTTGTTGTGACAATGGTACCAATAGACTGGAAGAGTGCATGTATTGTGCCGTTGTACAAGGGGAAGGGAGATCGGCAGGAGTGTTCAAGTTATAGAGGTATTAGTTTATTGTCAGTGGTTGGACAGCTGTATGGCAGGGTGTTGATAGAGAGGATAATAAAGTGAACGGAAGTAGGAATAGCAGAAGAACAGTGCAGTTTTAGGCGGGGAAGAGGGTGCGTGGATCAGATGTCTGCAGTAAGACAGTTTATGCGAGAAATATTTAGAGAAGCATAAGGAGATATTTTGGGCTTTTATCGACTTGGAAAAAGCGTATGATCGTGTGGACCGTGAAGCAATGTGGAAGGTGTTAAGGATTTATGAAATAGGAGGAAATTTGTTAGAAGCAGTTAAGAGTTGTTATGAAGGGAGCAGAGCATGTGTGAGAGTAGGAAATGGTGAGTTGAGTGAATGGTTTGAGGTAAAGGTAGGTTTGTGACAGGGTTGTGTAATGTCACCATGGCTGTTTAATATGTTTATGGATGGTGTGGTGAGGGAAGTGAAAAGGAGAACTATGGGAAGAGGATTGGGTTTAGTAGGAAATAATGGTAGAGATTGGGAGTTGAATCAGTTGCTGTTCGCTGATGACACCGCATTGGTGGCGGATTCTGATGAGAAACTGCAGCGGGTAGTCCAAGAGTTGGGTGTGGTTTGTGGAAGGAGGAAACTGAAGGTGAACGTCAATAAAAGTAAAGTAATGGTGTGTAATAGGGGAGAGCATAGGGTGAATCTAGATGTGAGGCTGGATGGGGAAATATTGGAACAAGTAGAGTGTTTTAAATATCTAGGAGGAACGATAAGCCGGAGTGGAGGTATGGAAGTGGAGGTAAAACAGAGAGTGTGTGAAGGAAGGAAGGTTTTAGGAGCATGGGAAGTATGTGGAAGACGAAGAAATCTCGGAGTGAAAGTAAAAAGTGCACTGTATCAAGCATTGTTGTGCCATCAGTGCTGTATGGGGCTGAGACATGGGCTCTGAAGAAAAAGGAGAAAAGAGGGCTGGATGTGATGGAGATGCGCTGCTTGAGGAGTATGTGTGGAGTTACTCGTAGAGACAGATTGAGGAATGAAGAGATACGTAGGAGAGTGGGGCAGCAGGAACATTTGTCAGCCAGAGTGGACAAAAGGGTGCTGAGCTGGTATGGTCATGTTGAACGAATGGGAGATGAAAGGCTTACAAAGAGAATATGTGAGTCAGGTACAAGTGGAGATAGAAGGGCAGGAAGACCCTTCATTGAGATGGAGAGACTGTGTAAGAAAGGCTTTGGATGATAGAGGAATGACTATAGATCAGGCAGGGGAAGTGGTGGTGGACAGGAGTGAATGGAGAATGCTTGTGAATAGTTGAGTGAACACGTGGTCATTTGGAGTAAGGGGTCGGGTGCAAGTTCGACTAGATAATAGTCCACCAGGCGCCTGGCCCGGGGGGACGATTAATATGAAGGGTGTGCCTGGAAGTGTGGTGGGAGGGCTTGTGGCTTTGGCTCCGCTGCATGTCTGCCTGCCGAGATCAGAACCTCTCCGGGTGGTCAGGGGCTTGGGGAGGTGCTGGAGCACCTTGGTAACCCTGGTCTCTGGGTCTTCTCCTGGGTGACCTGGATGTGTGTGAGTTTGTGTTTTTATCTGTGTTTTTTTTTTTGTTATTCGTTGTTTTTGTGTTTTCCATGTTCTTGCTCTGTCTTGAGTCGGCTACCCCCAAAATGGGGATTGGGCCTGAGTAGATAGATAGATAGATATTAGATATATATATATATATATAATTATATATATATATATATATCCTAGATATATAGATAATAGATATATATATAATATATAAATATATATATATTATATATAATTTTTGTTTACAGCAAGGTAAATTTGTACATGTTTTCGAAAAGAAAAATTTCTCCGGCGAACCGGATTTCTCCATACAATGCTGGCTGGCTATCGCTCACCATTAATATGACACCTGGGATAAACGTCTTCAAAAAGTTGGCTGAATGGGGCCGAATGGATACAAGCCAGAGAAAGAGAGAAAAGGAGAGAAACTAAAAAAAAACGGGTGACCCCCCTTAACCCAAACATCCATGACCTTAGAGCGATCTGAAAATAGCTGATTGGGCGACACAATCTCGTGGAAATAAGTAAAACAAAACACCTTCACGATTTTACTTTATATTCTGCATAGACGCAAGTAGTTTAAAGTGCCAGCATTGACTGTCATTCAGGAATACCCTATGAAGGCAATTAGTACCAAAACATAATATAAATCAACTCTTTTCCCCTCGACTCTGAATGAGGAACAATATCTAAAGGGGATAATTTAAAGATTCCAGGCCCATAAGAGCCCTTCGAGAGTCACTAATTATAGTAAAATGATTATCATGGTGAACAAACACCTACCTCAGAGCTTAAATAACAACAGACAACTCTGCAGTAAAACCCGAGGCAGCCCCCCCCCCCCCCAAAAAAAAAAAAAATGGAACACAAAACAAAAAACAACGCCAGAGGAAGATTTAGAGCCAACAGTATACACAGCCACAGAACTAATATATAATATATATATATATATATATATATATATACACATATATATATATATATATATATATATATATATATATATATATATATATATATACACAACACAGTATATACACACATAGTATATGGCGCAGAGAAGAGTTGTTGCATTATCCTGAAAGGATGCATGTACAGTCCCACTCAGGGAAAGACATGGAGAATATACACAAATCTATTAGCGAGTTGTAGGTGCAGTATACTGTACAGGAGAGAGAGAGAGAGAGAGAGAGAGAGAGAGAGAGAGAGAGAGAGAGAGAGCGTTATATGGCACATAATAGCCACATACAGGTAGTCAAGGTTCTCATTTTTCATATTTTGAATTTCATACTTGACTGTTTTCAATTTCCGTTAGATATGCCTGTGTTCATATCATGTTTATCTCAATAATTCGTTAATTTTTGTCTATATCGTTGATGTGTACTGTTTAGTTTCCATTATATGTTTTCATACAGCATGATTTCGTCCTTCCTTTTCTGCATTAAATAATTATTGTTTTCCATATTCCTACATTTCTCTCACTCTCACCATACTTCCCTTCCTTATTTATTATTGTCCCCTCCATATGTATTCTTGAAAAAAATCACCATGTGAGGAAGAGTACTTTATTGACAACGTTTCGCATATAGCTTCATTTTCATCTGCCCATCCATACACCAAACACAAATTCAGACACACTCACACACACACACACAGTAGACGGAGCGCTCCGCCCATTACTCTTGACTCTACCATTCATTTGAACTCTGCATGAATTTTCCCGCCCTCTTTCCTCCTCCCCCTCCCTCTTCTCCGTCTGGAAAGAAATTGTTGACCTGAAAAATCTGTGTTTGTATGGCATTGGCCTGGTGAAGCTATATGCGAAACGTTGTCAAAAGTGCCTCCTCCTCACATGGTGTTTATTTTCATTCAGTCTACTTTTCAAAGTATATTTTTATCATATTTACTCTTGTCCCACTCTCCTTCTTCCATTATCTCTCTTACCATAGCTCCCTTATTTATTCTTGTCCCCTTCGCTTCCCACCATACCTCCCATCCTTATTTATCCTTGTCCCCCTCTCTTCCCCCCATACCTTGCTTCCATATTATTCTCGTCCCTCTCTCCTCCCTCCATCATTCCTCTCACCATACCTCCCATCCTTATTTATCCTTGTCCCCCTCTCTTCCCTCCATACCTTGCTTCCATATTTATTCTTGTCCCCCTCTCTTCCCTCCATTATTCCTCTCACCATACCTCCTCTTATTTATCCTTGTCCCCCTCTCTTCCCTCCATTATTCCTCTCACCATACCTCCTCTTATCTATTCTTGTCCCCGTCTCTTACCTCCATTATTCCTCCCCATAGATCCCTTATTTATTCTCGTCTCCCTCTCTTCCTTCCATTATTCCTCCCTCCATACCTTCCTTCCTTAGTTATTCTCGTCCCCATCTCCTCCCTCCATTATTCCTCCCTTATTTATTCTCGTCCCTCTCTCCTCCCTCCATACCTCACTCCCTTATTTATTCTCGTCCCTCTCTCCTCCCTCCATACCTCACTCCCTTATTTATTCTCGTCCTCCTCTATAATTTTTCTTACCATATCTCCCTCTCATATTTATTCTTGTCCCCCTCTCCTCCCTTATTTATTCTTGCCCCCCTCTCTTCCCCTCTGGTGTGCCTTCCTTCATGCCTCATTACCCAGTCATTGTCTCCAGGAAGCGACACCAGACTATTGGAGGCCACTTAACCCTCTCCGACATATGACGCGATTTTGACCTATTAGGGATACTTTAAAGCCTTTGTTTCCATCAGGGGTATTTTAAAACCTTTAGTTTAGTTACTTCAACCTCTGCAGTTGTCTTTGAGTTAGCTGTGAGCAGAAAATTAATTTTGGAGAGGTAATTATAAGAGTGAGAGAACTCTATTTCTTATTGCTAATCGGGCAAGCTCTGCGTCATATGTGCGTGAAAGGGTTAATGGAGCCAACCTCGCTTTTTTTTCTCTTTCTCTCCCTCTTTCTTTGGCTTGTATCCATTCGGCCCCATTCACCCTACTGGTTTAAGACGTTTACCCCCATCCAAGTGTCAATATGTTCCTGGCGAGCGGTAGCAAGCCAGCACATATATATATTTGTTTTGACAGCAAGCTAAATTTGTAAATTTTTCGATAGAGAAATGTCTCCGGCGAATCCGGATTTCTCCATACAATGATGGCTTGCTATCGCTCGCCAGGAAGAAATCGACCTGGATGGGGATAAGCGTCTTAAAACAGTTGGGTGAATGGGGCCGAATGGATCCCTTAAGTGAAACGTAATTCCTAGACAAATTGTGTTGTTTAATAGTTATTTTTATATTTTGTTGTTTGAAGAGAGAGAGAGAGAGAGATCAAAGGAGTACAAAGGAAATAAAGCAACAACAGATCTAGTGACTTCTCTAGGCTGCTTGTCCTCCAAAACACTGAAGATCAAGTGACCAAACAGTGGTTTAGAGTGGGTAAGGGAACATTGGAAAGGGAACTACTGCCCTGGAACTAATGTCCGTGGCAGAGAGAGAGAGAGAGAGAGAGAGAGAGAGAGAGAGAGAGAGAGAGAGAAAGAAGCATAACTATACAACTACGAAACAAAAGGCAGCCAATGAGACGCAAACATAAACAAAGATACAGAATCTGGGGGTAATTGTCTATATTTATATCTCTTCTAATCAGATGTTCAGGTTTGATTTATCCTACTACATGCAGGGCGTGTCAGATTTAGAGTCAATTGACCACTTGCGAGTTTCAGGCTATAAGGAAGATGGAGCTTTAAACATCGATATATAACAAAATTACCAGCTAAAAGATTGTTGTATTGCATTTATAAATACATATAATCAAATTCAGCACAATTTATATCCATCACCAACTCGTATAATTGATGTATTTCTCCTAAATATTGATGTTTAGAGTTCCAACTTCTTTATAGACCAAAACTCGCAAGTGGTCAATTGGCAACCCCCTGATTCCTATAAATCTTTCATAAACTAAGCAAAATCGTCTGATTTTTATTTTTTAAATTGTCAAATACCATCGCCTGTTTGAAGTATTGAATACACTACTGTTGTATATGCCAATGATTTGTTAAGTAAATTGTGATGTTTACACAAAATATAGAAAGTTTTAGTACCTAATAATGTTAAATGCCGGCACAAATTAGAACAATTATGTAACATCTTACAAGGTTCGATCTCAGATGATTTTTATTAAATTTATCATAAATAGAGCAAACCTGCTATCAAGCAAAGACACACGCATAATGGAAGAGGACGTCATGATTAATAGTTCCTCAGAGGATGTGATAGCAGTCAAATGGCATGACCATTAAGGTGTAACACTCCTGAGTAATGCTTAAAAGGTACTGCTAAAAGGTATATCAGTGAATAGAGGTGTACAGTATACATCCCTTGGCCATCTATTATCTTAGCTCACAATAAGCACGTGGGAGGCATTGACTGGTCTGACATGTTGGTTGCTTTGAACAAGATATCTTGGAAGTGGTCTGTGGCCTGCCCACACAGCCCTGATTTCAACAATCATCATCACCTGTGAAGTCCCACAGATGGTATCTTCCTATATTTGGTTATAATTTTGTCTCTCTGCAACTAATGCGTGGCTCTTGTAGAAACGTGAGGCCTCATTGCTGAAGGAGGAACCTATGACTCTGAAAAGGTTTAGTGTTGAGGTAGCTAGTACTTTGGTCAAGGTTAACCAGAAAGTAAGTGTTGGGCGTTAAATGTCCAAGTGACCCATTCCCTCCAAAAGAGCACTATATAGAGAGCCATCCCATCACAGCACATACGGTTTGACAGTATTGATCACTTCCTATGTCAGCTGTATCCGAGAAAGTAAATTGGGCGTTGTGCTCCATGTCCAAAGGGAGTCTCGAGTTTCAAAGGTTCAAAATATAATGTGTTCTTGCATCTGAAAAACAAATAAATGTGCTTGGTCGAGTATCACAAAAAGGCTCACGTCAAAGGACACAAACAGTAAGAAAACTGTTCATCAGTATCCTAAAGATGTCGAGGAATCTGTTAAAATATTTATGACAAAACAAAGTATTAGAGGGGATGGTAATCTAATGATCGTTTTTATCCCCTAGACTTTACTATTTAAACTAACATTAGCAATATGCCAGTAAATTAGAGTTTTCCAAGAAACGGTTACAGAAGGTAAAATACCCTGAGGTAACAAAGGCTTTTAACAGTACTGCTCACAATCGCGTCATATCGGAGAGGGGTTAACTAAATGTGTAATATCCCAGTAAATGAAATTTCCTGTATAGAATACAGACCAATACGACCATCACCAGCCACATCCCTGTACAGTGGCGCTAATAAGTCATGTCTCAGCTGTAATTACGTTTGGCTCGCTCTGTGCTGTATTAAGGTCTGTCAGATGTTGAATAGGGTGGGTAAGTGTAGGAACATGTTTGTATATCTCACAGAAAAAGAAGAAACCATGTGTTAATATTGCTGATCCCCATTATTGATCAAAACACAGTACTTATTAGGCCTACTGTACGTGACCTTACACTTTCACCTTTGTCACTGGTCACAGGGTTGTACAAATTTCCCTAGCGACACTTGTACTGCTAATTAAATAAATCTTTATTATCTTTTTGTTTTCGTTTTCTATTTTCCTGCTTTGAATATAGTGCAGTCCCACTGGAATAATATTGGGGGAAGCCTGTACCTTCGAGATTTTAACTGGGAGGGCTTTGACATTGGTTGGACATTTCCAACACCTGTCTATCTCACTTGTTTTCACACATTCTTTTTCCCCTCCAACTTCTTTCGTCCTCGTAGTTGTTTGCATAGGGTTAAGCAAATAGAAGGATTTCCTACCGTATTTTACTCTAATATCGCACCTACTACCTTAACTCAGATAATCAGTTCTTGAATAAGGTAACTTAGGTTTGTATAGATGTAGATTTTCAGCAACATATTATATTACTTTTTAATAATTATGTTGATATAGAATTATAGATAAATGTCCAGAATTCGAAAATGGATATTAATCGGGATCGTGTACTTAATCTTTAACCGTGTTGGTTGTGTAACGGGTTACATGTTTATGTTCTGGGTGTGGTGTCCCGAGTTTGAATCCCGGGAGGATCATATGCTTTCATTAGTTTATTATAGTGCATTGGGGTTTGTGATAGAGGATTAATGTAAAGAACGGGCTTTGCCTTTATATAATTATTGATTCAATATAATGATGACAATCTAACAGTTGGAAAATATTGCACGCGATAGCCGTTCCATCAACGTCCTTATTATCACCACTGTTTTTCCCCTCCATTTCCTTCTTCACGACCAACAAGTCTTTCTGGAACGGCAAATCCTCTTCATCGACCTCCTGCTCATTCCACACATAATTTATTCGAGACGATTATCAGAGGCGGAAATCCGTAGAGACCTCTTCCCTCGTTTATTCTCTCTCTCTCTCTCTCTCTCTCTCTCTCTCTCTCTCTCTCTCTCTCTCCCCTCTCTCTCTCTCTCTCTCTCAATTACTGTGACATACCTTACATCTTGTCTGGGACAGATGATTATTAAAGTAATTATTAAAAGAATGAAAATACTGAAGCAGTAGTCAATAAGATTAAATAATTAACAGTGTGAAGGCCGGTTCTGCTCCTATCCAGAGTGAGGTGTGGCATCCTCTACCCACACCTTAGCCATTTCTTTTCGGTCTCTTCAAGTACTACTTTTTCTACTTCGGGGGCGGGAGGCAAGGAATCCTCCTCTTCCTTGTATAATTCACCTGCTAGACGAGCCAGGAAGGGGCTAGGGAACGCGAAAGTGGTCCCGACCATAGAGTAGAAAGATAGAATCGAAAGTGTGACGTCACAAATCTGAAAATAGTGATCCGGGCGTTCGAGATATGGCAGCACGATCGCAAAAGAAAATAGGAGGCGTCCTTTTAATTCGTAATAATCCCTACCTTGTACTAATAACGCTATTAATAATCAATTCAACATTAACCAGAGACTGTAAACATGACAGAGTCCAATAGACATAAGTAGAGCCTACTGTAAAGGCCAAATCATCGTGAAATTGTCGTCATTATGAGGAGGTTCACAGGAAAGCCTAGATGTCATAAGTATAACCTACGTACACTCCACCAAAAAACAATCTTTACACTAACGCTCTAAACATTCTGGAAGTGGGTCGAAATCTTATGATAATACCTCACAGAAGTATGTTTCACCCGATTAATTCCGTCCACACTATATTATTTACAGTACACCAGTGTAAAGATTGATTTTTGGTCGAGTGTACTTACTGTATTTCGTGTAAATGTTAAGTTTTAGTGCAACTTTACAATTTAACATCTACATAACATGTAACTAATAATATATATTCAAAATGACATTCATGTTGTGTTGCTTGGAGTTATACAGCTTGCATCATATATAAGTATTATTTATAGTGTATAATATATGTATACTTAATTTTTTCCTCTTGCTTTTCTATATTTATTTTATTTTAAATAATTTACATGTGTTTTTACCCACATTAATTAACTCTTAAAGACGTTCCCTCTTTAATCTAACGCCCCCTCATTATGCGGACTTTCCCTAACTATGGTAACACTGGAGACAAGCCAGGCGCGCAGATATCAACGAGTATTTAATAAGGTATAACCACTGGGGCCTTTTGCTTATGATATTAAGCCCCACGATAGTGCTGACATCCCTAGTTCGCGCGAGGAAATAATAACTTTCTCCTCTTTCCATTAATAAGGGGGGATGGGCTGGTTTTCTGGGCCACTTTCTCCCTCATGTTTAGCCCCATTAGTTTTCAGATGCTAAGATGTTTGCCCCATTAGTTAGTCGATTTTAAGACCTTTCGCCCAATTTCTTCATCAATATTTAGACCTTTCGTGCTATTTAGGTGTCGATTTTTCCCCTGGCGAACGATAGTGAACCTGTAATATTGGAAGAACCGGCCTTCGGCCGGAATACATTTTTCTACTGAAAAATGTTCAAATTAATCTAGAAGGGGGATCTAATGGATGTTTTTTAAATTTGATGGAGGTTTAGGGAGGAAACTAGAAAAATAATGAATACATGCAAAAATCGCACAGAAAGTATACCATCCCCCTTAATTCTCTTTGGGTTAGACCGTTAGACCATAGAGTACATATGACCTAGAGGCTAAAGCGTGACGTCACACGGTTATTTTGCCGCGTGTCCTAGGGATTTGGTGGCAGCACTGTTGTATGATACAACAACCAAAGCACCTCAGTGGCTTGTCCTCATTATAGATAGTCCTTGATGTCTGCGCGCCTGCCAGATTCTTGGCCAGCTGACTTGCTGCAGTGTTACCAAAGTTAAGGGAATATCCGCAAAACGAGGGAGCAATAGATTAAAGAGGGAATGTTTTAAAGAGTTAATTAATGTTGGTAAAAACACTTGTAAATTATTTAGTATAAATTAGATATATACAGTATAAGCAAGATGAAACATCGGTATACATATACACTATAAAACATATTCATATATGATGCAAGCTGTATACCTTCAAGCAACACAATAACATTAAAATGTCATTTTGAATATACTGTATATTATTATGTTACATGTTATGTAGATGTTAATTTGTAAAGTAGCACTAGAACTGGACATTTATGCTTATGACATCTAGGGATATTTTGTCCCACCATTGACGTTGGCAACTCCCGAATCTCACATCAACAATGGCGGGTGGTGGAGGAGTTTTGCTTGCGTACCTCCTCATAATGACGACAATTACACGATGACTGGCCTTTACAGTAGCCTCTACTTATGTCTTTTTAACTATGTCATGTCTGCAGAGTCTCTGGATAACGTTCAATTGATTATTAATAGCGTTATTAGTACAAGGTAGGGATTATTACAAATTAATGGGTACCACGGATAGTCAATATAATGTCTTTGTGGGGACCCTCCCCTCCCATTGTCCTTTGCGATCGTGCTGCCATCTCTCGAACGCGCGGATCCCTATTTACAGATTTGTGGCGTCTTCTTTAGCCTCTAGGTCATCTATACTCTATGGGTTAGACCCTATATTCTCTGGACCCTGGTGTTCATGTATCGTTTCGGAGGTCATCGATCATACCCTGCACCTGTAGTTTTTGGTGGGCGTGTACGGTTGCGCTAATAAGTCATGTCCCAGCTGTCATTACGTTTGGCTTGCTCTGTGCGTATTAATGTCTGTCAGATGTTGAATAGGGGGGGATGTATAGGGACATGTTTGTATATTTCCGTCGAAATGAAGAAATGAAGCTTCGATATTGCTAATACCAATTATTAATAAAAACATACCTGGTGCCCAGACTTCACTTCTTAGCGCGACTGTACATCACATTGATGCCATGTTTTCATATTTAACAATACATTTCACCACAAAGTTCTTCGTAATCCCTATAAGTAATCAAAATGGGGACGTAGCATTTTACCGTCAACTATGAATCACTTCAATTAGTATTACTACGAAGTGGGCCAGTGTTTTGTGATTCATTGAAAACAATGTGTTTATTGGTAGGACAGATCTTGTGAGTGAATAAGTGACTTTATTCGTGTGGTATTACAAATTTATAGTAAACAAAATCTACCGTATATTGTTATTGTTAATAACTTCAGTCTTAAGGGGAGGCAGACCGTTTTTCTTGACCCCCTTCTCCCTCATGTTTAGCCCCACTAGTTTGAGATTATAAGACGTTCGGCCCATTAGTTTGGCGATTTTAACACCTTTCGCACCATTTCGTTGTCAATTTTAAGACCTTTCGTGCCATTTAGGTGTCGATTATTTCCTGGCGAGCGATAGCGAGCCTGCAATAGTAAGAGGAACCGGCCTTCGGCCAGGACATTTTTCTACCGAAAAATTTACAAATTTATCTTGGTGGTGTTTTTCTAAGATTGATGGAGGTCTAGGGAGGAAATTAAAAAATATATGAATAAATTAATTAATAGACCAAACAAACGGCCAGTCTCCCCTTAACTTAATCTAAGTCGATGGAGTAGTATAAATAACCCTAAAAGGATTGGTATTTGTTTAAATAATGATTGTTCAGTATATTCTTGAAATAGGCATTTTTAATTATAAAGAGCAAGAACTTTCTCCTTGTGAAAACAGTAAGATAGAAGAAAATAAACTGCTAAGCAAACTTTAAAATGTGAAAGTAAATATGTAATGGAAATTGCTTAAAAGCGAATAATATATTTGTATATCATGGATATGATGGAGTAGAAGAGGAGAATAAGCCTACAAAATGTGCAAACGATTACGAGGAAGGAAAGCAACTTAAGTAGTCTGTTATTAGGAAATATTAGAGGTAGAACAGACATTTTCTCATTTAACAATTATTATGGCGCCTGCCTGACGTTTTATTTTCCTTTCACATTTTCGTGTTCTCTGTCTCTCCGCCCTGTTTTAATTAGTGGAGATGAATAAGCTCTCGGGCATTCTTTGTATTCTTTAGCGAGATCTGAAGGTTTCCATGTGCAAGCTATTCAGAAGATCGACAAAAAGAATGACACAAATGTACTTTGAGGGAGAGAAAAGAATGTAGTGACTTAATCCACCTCGCTGTCTCTCTCACTTTTAAGCATCTACAGTATAATGAAATGTTAACTATAAATAACTTATTGTTATTATTATTGTTATATGATTGTATTTATGCATTATGTAAAGTGTGTAGGAAGTGTTAGTCGAGTTCTATGCCCGTTAGTATTTTAATTTCAGTTGATTCATATTTGCATCTATTTTCCACCAATATGTAATATCTTCATTTTACACCAATAAATAGTGATAGTCAGAAATGTTAATTTGTGATAATAGAAAATGCATAAAGGTGATAGTTGATGCATGAGTTAATTACTAAGTCGTTTGAATGCAAGCTACTTATAACCCTTCTTGCCCAGGCAGCATTTTTAAATGTTGATAGTCTTACCTGAGCGATCTGGCCAAAAAACGTTGTATGTAAACATAGGCCTACTTTTGTAAATTCAATAGCTAGAGAATTCATACAAATCTCAAAATGTAGCCCTTACTTGTTTCTGTAGACTGGCGTTGAGTAGAGCTCTCTAGGTCAACTGGTTCAGGTGTGATGACGATTTCCGTGGAGAGTTTTGCAGTGTATTTAGTCATATCGGACACTTTGGAAGACTAATTTTTGCTATAACTGGCAATGGCGGACAAGGTCGGACTGATAAGCGATGTAGTTGAGGCTTGGTGGCGCTACGATCGACCTTGTTTACAAACGTTTCACTGCTCGGTTTTCAAAGCACGCTTAGGACGCTTTCAAGCATACAGATTTTAAAATGCTGCCCGGGCTCCGGGCTTTCGCAATTTGCGGCATTTTAAAATACTGCCTGGGCAGGAAGGGTTAAACATTACAGTAAGACAAATTGAAGCGGTCTGTAAGATATTTAACAAGGATGGTGATAAAATGGATGGAGTGTAAGAAACTGTTCTGGAAAGAAGTAAACAAAGTTAGGGAAGGTAGTAAGGGAAACAGAAAGGGTGTGAAAGGTAAAAATGGGGGAGTGCTAGCCGAGAAGCAAGAGAAAGTCGAAATTACTGAATGTAAGGAATGAAGCACCAGCAAACATGGTTGGATGGGGTATGGGAGGGAGAAGAAGAGAAGTAGTAGAGGAGGAGGTGGGGATCAGGAGGTAAGAACTGTGTGAAGTCATGAAAAGAGTAAAGTTGGGGAAAGCACCAGGAATAGATGGAGTGTGTGGGGAAATGCTGAAGTATGGTGGGGAGATAGTGATCGAGTGGGTATGGAAAATGTGCAAACTAGCATGGGAGAAGGGGAGTGCACCTGATGACTGGAAGACAGGCATAATAGTCCCCCTATATAAGGGTAAAGGGGAAAGAGGAGTGAGTGGTAACCACCGAGGAATATGTCTTCTAAGCGTAGTGGGGAAGGTGTACAGTAGGGTAGTGATTGAGAGAGTGAGAGCGAGAACGGAGAAATGGATAGGTGACGAGCAGGGCGGTTTTAGGAAGGGAAGAGGTGGGTAGATCAGATTTTTACCCTGAAATGTGTTGTGGAGAAATATCTGGAGAAGCAACAAAAGCTGTATGTTATGGACTTGGAGAAGGCCTATGACAGAGTGGATAGAGAAGGTATGTGGAAAGTACCTAGAATATACGGAGTAGATGGCAAGTTGCTGAAAGCAGTAAGGAGCATGCATGAGTACATAGGAAATCAAGCAACAACAAGTCTAATGACCCTTCTAGGCTGCTTGTTCTCCAAAACACTAAGGATCAAGTGTCCAAACAGTGGTTTAAAGTTGGTAAGGGAACATTGGAAAGGGAACTACTGCCCTGGAACTAATGTCCGTGGCAGGATTAGGAAGTTAGTAGGGGACAGATGGGTTAGTAACTGAGGGGGGAATAAAATAAAGTTATTCATTTACAAACGCAGTCAGTCGCGGGTTTGGTGCAAGATATTTCTCTAAGCGAAGTTTAAATGAATCAATGGTGATGCAGTCTATAACGTCCCGGGGAAGCCCATTCCACAAGTTGGCAACTAGATTGAAGAAGAAATTCTTAGATTCGTGTGAGTTAAAAGATTTACCAATAATTTTGCAACCATTTCCCCGCGTGTAGGTAGACTGGTCGATAGTGAAGTACTTACTACAGTTCATATTGTCGATGCCTTTGATGATTTTGAACACTTGAATTAAGTCGCCTCTTAATCTGCGCTGGGTTAAAGGAAATAGATTTAATTCTCTAAGATGCTCCTCGTATGGTTTGTTCTTTAGGCTAGGTATCATTTTGGTAACTCTACGTTGAACTCGTTCTAGCTTGTCTATATCTTTTTGGTAATAAGGGCACCAGGATTGAACGCAGTATCCAGAAGATGGCGAACTAAGGAATTGTAAAGGGTTAGGATAACGTCTTTGGATTTATGCTCAAATGACCTGCCTATAAAGCCAATTATTTTGTTTGCCTTCTTAACAACTTCTGAACATTGTTTACTCGGTTTTAGGTTACTCGATACTGTTACTCCCAGATCGGTTTCTCTGTTTACATTCTTATGCTGAGTGCCATTCATCGAATAGTTTGCTTTCTCATTTTGGTATCCAATATGTAGTACTTTACATTTATCCGCATTGAAACTCATTTGCCAAATTTGGGCTCAACATGACAACTTATCTAGATTGTGCTCCATATCGTCAACTTGTTCTTTTGAGAGTACGCTATTTGCAATTTTTGTATCGTCAGCAAATTTTGAAATTGTACAGGTGAGACCCTCATCTATGTTGTTGATGTAAATTAGAAAGAGAATTGGTCCTAGTACTGATCCCTGGGGTATCCCGCTACTTACATTGGTCCATTTAAATGCCTTACCGTTTATGACTACTCTTGGCTTTCTATCGTTGAGCCAATTTTCTATCCATTTCAACACACCGTCTTGTATTCCATGCGCTTTTAGTTTTAGCAGTAAACGTTTGTGGGGAACTTTGTCAAAGGCCTTTTGAAAATCTAGGTATATATAATATCTACAGCTTTACTCTCATCATAGAGGTTGAGGATATCGTGGAAGAAGTCTAAGAGGTTTGTTGAACAGGAACGTTTTTTACGAAAGCCGTGTTGAGTATCTTAAAGTATGTTATTTTCCTTTAAGTGATTTACGAGTCGTCTCTTATGAGTGTTTCTAGCATTTTACATACAAATTAGGTTAAGCTAATTGGACGATAGTTACTGGGTAGGGATTTGCTGTCTTTTTTGAATATCGGTGTTACATTGGCTTGCTTCCACTGATCAGGCATAGTTCCAGACTGCAAGGATTTATTGAATAGCAATGCCAGTGGTTTGGAGAGCTCATCCTTAGCGTTCTTTAAACTCTAGGTGAGATTGTATCAGGTCCTGGCGTTTTATTTACCTTAAGTTTATCTAAGCAATTCAATACTTCTCCCTCTGTAATGGTGATATTGCTTAAAACATCAGAATTATCAATTTGAATCGGCGATGCGGTAGGGATATCACTGAGCTCTTCTGTTGTAAAAACTGATGCAAAGAAGGTATTGAGGTCATTACTCATTTGGACTTCATCTTTGGTGTATTCTCCATTTTCATCGACTTGACTAACTGTCCAACAGTTGAAGTAACTACTTTTTTCTTTCTGATATAACTATAGAATTCTTTCGGGTTTGTTTTACTTTGATTCGCAACATGTAACTCCAGGATCTTTTTACTTGCTTAATTGACTTTTTGGCTTTGCGTCGTAGTTCTACAAATTTCACCCGCTCTTCGTTATTTTGTGAGGATTTTAATCTATCATTAGCAATCTTTTTAGCAAGCAAACAGTCTGAAATCTCTTTATTCCACCATTTGGGCTTATCATTATGGTATTTACGCCGTATTTTCGATGGTACTTGCACTGATTTTAAGTAAGTGATTGCAAATAATTCCCAAGATGCATTTATGTCGTTATTGTTATTTAGAAAGCTCCAGTCAGTATCTTTAAACATAGTTCTAAGTTTACGGAAGTTTGCTTTCTTGAATTTTAAGGACTTTCTCGATGCTGCTATTTGGTTCATTACCAGTAAACTTTAAACTGAAATTTATCGTACGATGGTCGCTGTTACTGAATTCATCACCAACATTCAAATTCTCTATTAATTCTTCTTTTGTTGCAAGTACAAGGTCAAGAATGTTATTACCACGGATCGGCGATCGAACAAATTAATAGAGCGAACTCTCTTGGAAGTTCGCATACAAGTCATGTCCAGAGTGTGAAGTAAGAGTATCGCCTCACTTGGTCACAGGTAAATTAAAGTCGCCAAAAGATACGGTGTCTTGTGAGTTACTTGCATCTGTAATTTGTTCGTAAATTTCTCGGTCAGTTTGCACTGATTGAGCTGAAGGTCTGTATATTAATGCAAGTAGTATTTTTGTACCTTTATTAGCACAAAGGATGTGTCGACGTTCACAATTTGAGGTTTTGACAGAGGGTCGGGTTAAGACTTTCTTTGTTATAAAGTAAAACGCCACCTCCATTTTTATTTATTCGGCTTTTCTCAAACATTACATAACCGGGAAGTGAATTCTCTGCTAAAAAGTCTGTCTTCTATATTGAGCCAAGATTCTGTTATGCCAATCACATCATAATTTTCTGTAAAAACTAGTTCCTCTAAATCTGAAAACTTATTTCGTATGCTACGAGCGTTTGCATAGAAAACCTTTAAATTTGTGATTTTAGAACTCACGGAATGCTCCTTAACCCGGGAACTGCCAGGAGACTCTTAAGAGTTCCCCCGGCGGACTGCGGGAAGACTCTTAGAAGTAAGGCTTTTGAACACGTACCAAAACCGCGGGTTTATAGGCAGGCTGCTACAAATTGGTGTGGGTGTAGTACTACTTGGCAACTCTCGATACCACCCCGCCACACGCTCGGCCCTCACTCACACAAGCACCACCACGCCAGAACCAAAGCACTAGTCATGGAGCCCACACGTCCGTCACGCTCGCGCCCTGATGACACAACCAGCCCTCTTTCTGGTGGTGTCAGCCGCCGTGGAAGGCAGAGGGTGGCTACCCGAAACCCTAGCTACCAGTACGACACGCCCTACAGCTCGGAGGACGAAGCACCAGCACCAAAAGCACGTAAAACACGTGCAAGTAGGGCACTTGCACAGAGGTCATTGGACTTTGGGGACACTGCCACCACGACCCAGGCCACTGCAACAACCACTACCACCACCACTGCCACCCCTGCCACCAGTACCAGCGACTCAGGAGGCCGCCCGAGGGCTGCAGAACCTGCGGGGGCAGGCAGAATCAAAAGCACGGGCGTAGGGAAGAGAACCCTTACGCCTGCCACAGTGACCCTGCCACCACCACCACCACCACCACCAGCCGCCCCTGGCCCGGCTGCCCCTGCCCCTGCCGCCCCTGCTGCCTCTGCCGCCCCTGCTGCCCCTGCCGCCCCTGCTGCCCCTGCCCAAGGAAAAGGGAAGGGGACGGGGAGGGGGAAAGGGAGAGGGAAGGCGACTGCTGGCCCTGCCGGCCCTGCTGTCCCTGCCGGCCCTGCTGCCCCTGCTGCCCCTGCCGCCCCTGCCCAAGGAAGAGGGAAAGGGAAAGGGAAATGGGCGACAGGCACTACCATCATCTTGCCTGCCTCCAGGCCCACTGCACCACCCACCACTGCCGCCCCTGCCGACGCCAACCCTGCCGATGCCGACGCCCCTGCCGGCCCTTCTGCCCCTGCCCCTGCCCATAAGATGCCCCTACGTACTAGAGATCGCAGAAAAACTCTGACACCATCTAAGTACGCCGCCCTTCTGTTTGGTGGTGATTCGCAGGGCATTGGCAGCCCTGCGGGTTTCGACGACGACGCCCAAGGACGAGACCAAGGGTGGGGGGATTTGGGAGTGGATAGTGAAGTGAGTCAGACGTCTGTGATGGAAATGAAGAAGGGCGTCTGTCTAGTGAAGAGGAGGGTGATGATGATGATGTGTTGTATCGCGATCATGGCAGCGATATTTCAGACGCTGAAGCAGACGCAGACGACATTCCGATCCCTGGCATGCCTTCGTTTGAATGGTCTGATGGGGCCAATTTTGTGCCTGACGTGCCCCAGTTCAATCCTGGTACGTCAGGTAGGCCTACAACTGATGACTGGCCCTGTTACGAAAACTCTAACGAAAGCGAGTTCTTCCTCGCATTTTTCGATATGGAGGTAATGACTTACATCGTTGCCCAAACAAACGCCTACTACAGGTGGGTGTTTGGCAGATTGGACGTCATTTCTCCAAAAGCGAGAATACGAGGCTGGCTGGGTACGACTGTTGAAGAATTCATGACGTTTTTTGCCTTGTTGTTCCTCATGCCTCTTTGCAAGAAGCATGTGGTGCAACACTACTGGAAGCACTACCCTCTCATCGCCACCCCAACTTTCAATAAATTCATGACTCGTGACAGATTATTGTTGCTGCTAAAATGTATGCACTTTGCAGACAACGAAAATCCTAACAGGATTGACAGGATATGGAAAGTTTGGGATGTGTTCACCATGTTGTTGGAGAGGTATAGGAAATACTTTTACCCCTTCCTCAATTTGGTGATTGAGTAGTCGCTCGTGCTCTTCAAAGGACGTCTTGTTTTCAAGCAGTATATCCCCTTGAAAAGGCATAGGTTCGGAATCAAGCTCTTCGTGTTGTGCGACTGTGAAACTGGAATAGTGCTTGACATGATCGTGTAAACAGGAACTGACATTGACATACCGAAAGCCGCTGCCGGTGACCCCATGGGCATGTCAGGTGCCATCGTCAGGAAAATGTTGGCACCTTACCTGGGCAAAGGCCACATCATCTACACTGACAACTGGTATACTTCTCCTGCTCTCTGCCAGTTTCTTCATGACAACCAAACAGGGTCATGTGGGACTGTCAGAAAGACAAGAAAGTTTATGCCCAAGTTCACAGGTGATGTCATTCCTCTGTCAGATGCCTCCTCCAATGACACACCTTCTGACGACGAACTGGCCCAGGAACACCGCGAGAGGCATGTCCGAAGAAGGCGACGAAGGGGGCAGAAGTACAAGCAACTGGAAAAGTCCGGGAAAGTTTTAGCCCTGAGGTGGAAAGACAAAAGAGACGTTCACTTGCTTTCCACAGTCCACACAGGTGCCCAGGTGGACTCTGGTAAAATCCACTACCGAACCAAGAAGACCATCTATAAGCCCGACTTGGTAGTGGACTACACCAAGAACATGCGCCTGGTGGACAAGTCTGACTGTCAACTGTCAGGCGTTGAGTGTCTGAGGAGACTGTGAAGTGGTATCACAAGCTCTTCCTCCACCTAGTTGACATCACGATGCTCAACGCCTACAACTTGTGGTTGGTGAAGAGAGAGATAGCCCCAAACCAGAAACTAAAATTCCGGGAGTTTGTGTACAACGTTGCATATCAACTCCTGGAGAAGTATGGCACCCCCACTCACAGACGTACGGCATGGGGTGGGGATCACGTCCCTGACCGCATCCAGCCGGGGGTGGAAAGACACTACCCAACCAACACCGAGCTGCTTGGCACTCGTTACAGGCAGGTGCAGTGCCACGTCTGCAGTAACAGTGTCAGGAAACCCCACGTACCCAAAAGAGTCACCTCAATGTGTGCCGAATGCAAAGTTGCACTCTGCTTGGGTGACTGCTTCAGGGACTACCACATGTACAAAAACTACTGAGTGCCGCCCCCTGCCCTGCCCTGGACTCGTGCCCTACCTTACCTGACCTGACCAAATTGATCACGCTACCTCATAATGTTACATATATATTATATAATGTATAAGTTCCAAAGATGTCCCTGTGATATGGCTTTTTACATTATAATATAATGTAAAAAGCCATATCACAGGGACATCTTTGGAACTTATACAATTATATTATAATTGTATCTTCATTATTCACGCTACCTCATAATGTTAGATATATATTATATAATGTATAAGTTCCAAAGATGTCCCTGTGATATGGCTTTTTACATTATATAATTGTATCTTTCATTATTTAGTTTATAAGTTTGAAAGATTTCTATGTAATATGCCTTTTTTTTTTAGTATATCAATATATATGTTTGTTATAGCTAAAGTAATGTGTATATATTTTCTTACCTCAAATGAATTGTACAAAAATAATTATGTTTCAATAAATCCTGTCAAACCTACTAAGATAAAAAAAAAAAAAAAAAGAAAAAAAAAAAAAAAAGGTCATGTCCTTGTATTCTTACAATATGATTATATTCTATGAATATTTCATATTGTTTGAATACAATGGCATGATCTTGTAAAACAAAAAAATTATCAAAATTTATCTAAACATTATAAAACCTTCCCCATAACCCCCTCTCTTGAATTCGATCCCACTACCCTACCACACTTTGAGTTTTCCTGTCCGCGACCTTACCAACCATGCCACAGGAGCACATACCAAATGTCACTCAAAACTTCGTGTCTACAATCGAAATGACAATATACAAAAAAAAAAATGAATTATCCCACCTATTTACGTTTGTAAATTGATGGGATTATCAATTATATCATGCAAAGGTTTATAAAAGTTTGTCTCTGTCAAAAATTAGTAATTATATAACTTTATTTTGTCAAAAATTGCCCAAACACTCAGCAAAATTGCCCCTCTCAGTGTGACTCCAGTCATTATCACACCGGTCAGTGGGTGACCCTTCCCTCTCCCTCCAGCCACAGCAGCTTTGTCTGGGAACAAAATTTGTATAAATACAATAATGCATAAAATACTCTTCACAAATACATTTGTATTGTATAATATTGTAAATAATAATGAATAATAACTGTGTGGGTGTTCGAAAATTGCTCAACCAGCTTTCTTATATCTCGCCTACGCCCTTACGCGCGTATATTGGATTATACATAGTCATGACTGTCATACAAATACTTGCAGTAGGTCTCGAATATACATTTAGATTGCATATTACTTGGAAATAAATAAATATAAGTTTTCTGGTGGCCATCTACCCTTTCGCAATGTCAGGCGACACCAGTCTATATTTAGCTCTCTATCATAAAAGGTTAACTGCCGATGTTTACTGACCACCCTCGTTCCTGGTCTATAATATAGTACTTTATTTACAGTCAATGGCCTACATATTTCTGCGGTACTTCACATGTGTCTAAAATGCAATGTCTGCTTGCATAAAAATGCAATTCTGAAAGCCATTTATACGTACGACATACGCATGTCTCACTTTCTCTCTCTCTCTCCATTCCTGACTCATGTTATTGTAGACCTCTGGGTGGCAACGAACCCCAAACACCTGTTACACATAAGGTTAAAAATCCCAAGACATCCATACGCGTCGCGCACCTCCACAATTATCACACAGCTGCGTATGTTTCTTGATAGAGATCTCCCTGCCTTCCCTCTCTCCACGACTCACTCCCTGCCTCCCTCCCACCCACCCACCCCCACCCCCCTTTTAGGCTTCCGTCTGCTAGAAACTCATTGATAATGTGCGTAAATATCGCATGAATTGGTCTATATGCGGTATATATATTGTTATATGGGACGCCTACATACGTACAAGTCTGTATTATAGCATGACAGTGCTCTAAGTACGAGATATACGTGATATTTATGGCGCAACACACCCTCTCCCCCTTCCATTACCAGCACAACTCAATCACACCTTGGTTCGCGCATAGAAACTCATTGATAATGTGCATAAATATCGCATGAATTGGTCTATATGCGGTATATATATTGTTATATGGGACGCCTACATACGTACACGTCTGTATTATAGCATGACAGTGCTCCAAGTACGAGATATACGTGATATTATAGCGCAAAACACACTCTCATCTCATAAATTCCCGCCAAACCTCCAACCCGTCTTCATTCCCGCCTAAAAATTCATTGATAATTCGCTTATATATTGCAATTTTTGGTAACTATGAGGCATATTCATTGTTATATGGGTGGTCTACACACGTATACATACTCTACATAGCCTAAAAGGGATAAAAAAAGGAGATATACGTGATATTACGCGGTAACCCACCCCCTCCTCCCTCAGGTTCTATCCCCTGGGCGCGTGAAAATTCGGCCGGGAAATCTCGCCGCTCGATGACAATCTAGCCGCGCGGTGCCATTCGCTCCACATTTTTCAACTACGGACCGTCCCCCCCCCCCCCAGACATTTTTTGGGGGGTCAAATATATATGGGCCGATGCACACAAACATTCCCTTCACGCTGATGTACTTTCTATCGAAATTGGCAATGGGTCCCCAAATCATCATACGCACAGGACTGTGGTGTAAAACAAAACCCTGTGAGCACGTCTTCGGTTAATAAAATGTTTGGTTCGGGTTGGATCTACATTTATGTTCATGGCTGTCCTCGGTCCTCGCTGTCCTCGGTCCTCATCGCTGGCGGTCCTCGGTTGCTTCTGTTTTTTGCTTGGCGTATGAGAGTGCAAAGGCGGCAGTACGTGTGGAGAATGAGCAGAGCGAGTTCTTTGATCTGAACGTTGGATTGAAACAGGGGTGTGTGATGTCCCTGTGGTTGTTTACTGTATATATGGATGGAATCATGAAAGAAATACAAGGAAGAGCAGTGGATGTTGGTGTATCGCTGATAAGGGAGGGAAACAAGTGGAAGCTATACTGCTGTTTGCTGATGATACAGTTCTGATGAGCGATAATGAATGGGAGTTGCAGGGTCTGGTAAATATGTTTGGAACAGTGTGCGAAAAACGGAATCTGAAGGGAAGAGCAAGGTTATGGTATTCGAAAGGGGTGAAGCCACAGAGGTGAAGTTGAACGGTCAGGCCATGGAGATTGTCAGCTCATTTAAGTATCTGGGCAGTGTGCTGAGTAAAGAGGGAGTATGGAGAAAGAAGTGTGGGAGAGGGTGCAACAGGGGAAGAGTTGTTGGAATGCTGAAAGCAGTAACAAGAAATAGGGTGGTCAGCATGGAAGTGAAGAAGGCCTTGCATGACAGTGTGGTAATCCTGACACCGACTTATGGAAGCGAAGCATGGGCGTTTGTCACCGTACTTGGTGAAGAGACTCAGACCAAGAGTGAGAGGGGTTGAAATGAGTTACTTGAGAAGTGCATGCGGAGTTACATGGAGGGATAGACAGACAAATGAGGAAGTAAGAGGGAGGTGTGGTGTGGAGGTAGATGTGCTGGAAGGTGTGAAAAGGAACACCTTGAGATGGTTCGGCCATATGGAACGTATGGGAGGCGAGATAATGACTAAGAGGGTGTATGAGAGCGAGATGGAAGGACAGAGAGGGAGAGATAAACCGAATGAGAGATGGTAGGATGGTGTGAAGAAGTATAAAGATGAAGGCGGTGCTGGTTGGGAGAAGGGGCGTCGACTGACTAGGGACAGAGGTGCATGGGGGCGTTTCGTTCGTGGCCACCCCTTCGGGGATCATAGCGTCCGGCAATAGATAGATAGATAGGTAATATCGGTGAATAAGATGCTTCAATAATTATAGGGTAAATCCTCAAAGATAATCTTAGTGCATGTAAGAATAGCAACTTGCAACTTGGGAGAGGGAGAGCAAAAGGGAATAATAAAATAAGTGCAAAATTAAAGATGAAGTTCACATGTAAACGTTTAATAGCGATGTTTACGGCCCCAACTTCCTTATAGCCTGAAACTAGCAAGTGGTCAATTTGTATACGCTCTGTGATTTTGTGTAGAGAAGGGGGAAATAAGTATGACTTAAGTAATCAGATCATTAAATATAATGCAGTAGTTAATGAATACCATCAATTAACGGTTAAACGTCAAATTATTGTATTCAACGGCAGTAAATATGTTGGCACCTGTAATATAATGGAGTGCATACAAATATGTGTATATTTGTGAATGTTCTACGATCGACGCTAAGCTACTTCAAATACGACACTAAAACATTTGTAAAGACAATATTTTTTTAAATTCCTTTACTGAGTTAACCTGATTGAAATGCTAAAATATTTAAAGTATATTTGTAGATACAGATTATTAAACGAAAATATGAAGGTTTGTTGCTTTGCTCGTCTCTACGAGATGGTGTCCTCCAATGAGCAGCTACATTTACTGTAGATTGTTCCTAGCTCCTAGAATAATTAACCAAACCCTTAATCGTGTACAATCTGAAACAAACCTTCCTTACAAATTGAAAATAAGGAGTAAAACACAGAGATAGAGAGAGAGAGATTGATTTTGATTTTGCCCCGAGGGGCGAGTTTATTGAGCAGCGTCCCCCATCCTGTGAGGGGACAACCACTGGTAAAGTGATACATACTGCTCAAAGAGCCATTATTCCACTGAAACAACAGCATCGTCGTCTGGTTACATTCATATTTGTATTTATAAATCAGGTAGGCATTATTCATATGGTTATTATAGTTTCCTCATTTAATTGCCACATGTGCTGTATATAGATAGATAGATAGATGATTTAAAAAAAAAAAAAAAAAAAAAGGAGCCTGTCGTGACTGAATGATTAATTGACAGGTTGTAAATAATAGCACTACAAAACTAGTGCACTCATATGAGGAGACTGTTCATATTTTTCATTACATCAATGGTTATTGAGGTCATAGTTAGCTGAATACAATTATTACATACCGTACATGATATGACTAATATTTCCAACTACATAAATTATTATGCAATAATAGTACCACAAATATATTACAATCATATGAGGGACACTTCACATTCTTCATTACATCAACGGTTATTGAGGTCATAGTTAGCTGAATACAAGAGTCACATACATAATGTGACTAATATTACCAACTACCGAAGTTATAATGGAATTATTGTAATACAAATATTTTACAAACATGAGTGACATGGTTCAAATTTGTATTACAATAATGATCATTGAGGGGATAGTTAGCGGAATATGACCAGCGGAGAAGTTTACATGCCGATAGTAATATAATATTTAGTAGGGTGTATAGTTATGGGAGAGAGGGAGGGGGGTTGTAGGAGGTAGAGGAATGGGTGGGAGAGGAGGAGGAGTAGGGGGAAGGGGGAGGAGGAGGAGGTAAGGTACTCCAGGGAGGAGGAAAGTGTGAGAGGGGAGGTGTGTGTGTGTGTATGTGTTGGGGAGGGTGGGACATACTACATCTAAATAATTTGTTTAAGGCCAGCCATAATACTAAAGATAAATATGGTAGTTAACAAAAAAAAAAAAAAAAAAAAAAAAAAAAAGGAAAGTTTGTATTTCAACGCAAGTCTACAGATATCAGCAGTATCGTTTCATCGTACCTGACACAACATAATTATCAATAAGTAAGGAAGGAAACTGTATACATGCAAAGATCAAGATTCAATTATGTTTAGTAGCAAAACAATATTCAGAAGGAAGATACTAGTAGTCCTCCGGGAGGGATATGCCGCATATCCGAAGGTACTTAATTGTAGATCAAACCATTAGCCGAGAATATTGAGGACAATTATGTTGCTTACATATGCAAGGGTCATGTATATTGGCTTGCAAAAGGATATGAATTGGCACTTAACAGATTATTTAAATAAATGCTATGTTAGAGGCTCAGAGGGATATGTATATACTGTACATTGTCAATCTATTAAATGAGAATAGCAGTGATAAGTAAAGAAATACTGACTTATATTATAAGTGTGACATGATCAATGAAAATATGAAATCGTGTAGAGGGCGTTACAAAGGGTTTAAGTGTGACCTTGTAAGAAAGAAAAGATGTGTGGAGGGCAAGGGGTGCATACTTATAAGGTTCATGTTTCATGTTTACAGTACATATTATTGTGGGGGGGCAAAGTTCTTGTGTTTTTTTAGTATGTTATTGATTACGTTATTCTTTAGCATGTATATTGCTTGATCCTCAATCGTGGTTAACTGATTATTCCTGTATTCCCTAATCATTGGGCATTCCAAGATATAGTGCTCGAGAGAGTGTTTGTTGGGAGCTCTGCAAACCCTACATTGCCTGTGCTCTTCTTTTACCTGCCAATTCAGCTGCCATGGATAACAATAGCCAAGCCTTATTCTTGCATGTACTGAGTCTACCCCCCTACTCGGGTTTTTTTTTTTTTTTTTTTTTTTTTTTTTTCTATATTCCAACTTACTTCCTCTCGGGCATAGGCTGAAAGCCTTAACATTCACCGCTTTACAATGAACAGTGAAGCCCGTGAGGTCTTGTTCCAGTTTAGGGAGTGATACATGTGAAGCACGTAGAGTACAACGAGCACCTGCCATCTTGCCTTCACATGAGGCACGGTGCTCACTCATGGCCCGAAACGACCCCATCTCTGAAGCCACCTCGTTCCCGTGCTTCACTGTCTCACCCCCTACACTCGGACTCTCACACTTACACACACACACACAACGCCACCTGCTGAAGAGATAGCTCATCAGGCATTGCACCCCTAAATCATATATTGAATATGGGAATATTCATACAGTGCTATTTAATCAGGGAACAATGAGGGTATTTTATTGGCGTTTCGGTGGGCTTGTGGTAATGCACTGATACTAGGTACAGCACAAATTCCATCCCAATAATATCTTCCCATTGATACATCGGGATTTGAACCCGGGACCTTTGGATTACCAGGCCAGTGGCAAGACCACTCCACCACACCTCCCCTACGTTTACCATAGGTGTATTTGGTCGTAAATGCTACTTTATTGTAGTAGTTTATAGATCGGCTGGTATTATGATGTCTAGCTCTGTCTTCATCCACTCTTTCTTCTTGTGTCTTTTTAATTATAGTTTTCATTTGTTTCAATGACAGTTCAAGAATATGATCAGGTTCTTCTTTCTCTGAGGCCTCCTTGGCAAGCTTATCTGCCCTTTCATTGCCGGGGATGCCTACATGTGAAGGAATCCAGGCAAATTTGACCCCTAGCCCCTTCTCCCTTACACATTTTATCCCCCGTCTGATATCTTGTACAAGGAAAGGATAGGTGGGTTGGGGGCTAGATATAGCTTCCAAGGCCGCCCTGCTGTCAGATAAGATAAGAATATTCTTTCCCCTTCGAAAGATACTCCCGATTCCCATCGCTATTGCCACCAGCTCAGTTTGAGTGGAGGAGGCCCAGTCCTGTAGCCTGGATATTTCATCGTCTTCATGAGCAAAGTTGCCACCACTCATAATAGTGATGGCAGCTCCTGCCCTCCCAGTTACGGTGTTAAGTGAGCCGTCACAGTATACCTGAGCAGTGTTCTCATCTGTCATATCTTCTATTAGTGACACAAAGTTCGTCTTCAGAGCGTATGACGGGATCTCAGACTTTTTTGTGTCGAGTTGAGTCACTATAATCTCAATAGTGGCCTCTTCCCAGGGCGGAAGGGGGACACTCAATTGCCGGTCATCTGGATGGTAGTCTGTAAGCTGGCTGGGCGGGGTGGGGTCAGTCAGTTGCCAGTCACCGATATAATAGTCTGTAAGCTGGTAGTCAAGAATGTCAGCAGCAGTTACATGTGGCCAGTCCCTGCCTTTTAAGTCATCTATTCTAGTAGCTCCATTAGTGCAGTCTTAGGTCGTGTTTCTCTGTCGTCTCTCAGTGTTCGTATGCTTATTATCATATTTGTTTCTTTTATTCTATCAGTGATGGCCGATAGATTTAACTCATATCTAAGATGGTTTACCTTGACATTTCTCGGACATCCAAAAATAAGTCTCATGGCCTCATTTTGCAGTTTGTCAAGTTTTTCGATCTGATTAGCAGGTAGACAGGAGAGAGCAGGTGCATGGTAGTCAATTACTGATCTAATATAGGCAATGTACATGGTCCTGAGGATAGTGATGGAGGCACCCAAGCCTTTCCATGACATTACTTTAAGGGGCCTTAGTCGTCTTTTACAGGTGGTCATTACATGATCAAATTCAGCATTATTACCCTGTAGTCCCCCAACATACACTCCCAGATATTTATAATAGTCTACCCTCTCCAGTACATTACCATGGAGATGTAGAGTCTTGTTACGATTCCAACCTTTGTTATGGCTTTTGTTTTGTTTATTGATATTACCAGGCCTAATTGGTCACAAGCTTCTCCTACCAAGTCTAGGGCACGTTGCGTGTCCCTGTGACTATCGGCCTGGATCAAAATATCATCAGCATAGCTTTCACAGATCACTCCTCAGGGAAATTTGAGTCTAACAATAATATACATTAATATGTTGAATAGTATTGGACTTAGAGAGAGAGAGAGAGAGAGAGAGAGAGAGAGAGAGAGAGAGAGAGAGAGAGAGAGAGAGAGAGAGAGAGAGAGAGAGAGAGAGAGAGAGAGAGAGAGAGAGAGAGAGAGAGAGAGAGAGAGAGAGAGAGAGAGAGAGAGAGAGGTAAACTAAGGGAGATGTATGCCTTTGCATTAAGCCAATTACATCAATATACCAATCCTCTCCATGGCGAGGTATTGTACTGGATGGCCATTTTGATTGACCCTGATGGGTTACTCTAGAAATTAGAGACCTTTATAATAATTCAGTAGCCTGTGGATCTATTATATAATTATAGACTACACAAAACGCAGAGTGTATTTACTTGTAGCTATCTCACCTTTAGCCTAGCCATGTCGCACTGTCGCTCGTTCTTATCCACATAGACATACAGTAATTATGCATCTATAATATATACAACAGATGCAGTATATAATTATGTATCTATAGATCACCTTTACCTAGCCATATCGCACTGTCACTTATTCTTATCCACAGAGAGACATACAGGAAGTTGAACCATTTCATATTTATCACTAACCAAGCGAAGATCATTAATGCTATCTCGTTCCACACACTTGCTCACTCTTCATAATATGTAGCTGGGATCCATTCACTATAGTGTTCTCACCCATTAACCCTTTGAGTACCAGCGACGATTATCTATTTGATTATAGCTACATTTAGACGATTTTGTGCAGCTTAACCCTTAATTAGCGGCGAGCAACATAAGTCGAGTTAAATAAAGCTGGACTATGTGGCGGCGCTCGACATAACTCGAGTGGCAATTTCAGCACGTAATGTGGCTGAGAGAGAGAGACAAGTGGTGGCAGGAGACTAGCGAGCGTATGACTGCTCCAGACCACCGCGGCGAACCTACTGACACAAATCTCAGCTCCCTCCTCCCTCTCTCACTCGCTACATACTCAATTATGTACCGAAAGTACCGAATTACCTGCTTTTTGCACTCGCGTTGCACGGTTATTGCAAGAAAACTATCCATCATACAAGGATCGTTATGGTGTCATTCGAAAGCTCTGTTTATGCCCTTTCAGGGATAGGTACTTGTTTTACGTTCTGGGTCTTATTTAGGCATGAAAATGATCACGTAAACAGCCCTATTTTGGCTAAAAACACCCCGCTGGGCGGTACACATAAATAAACCGCATAGGCCGCTCGTAAGGTGTTAAGAATGATAAGTGGTAGTGAAAAGGGTTAAGTGGATAGGTAGAAGCTTGTTAATTGTTGCTTGAGGCTTTTGAAACTGAATAACATCGTTTAATGGTTAAAACAGTTAACATAAAGGCACCGGTACTGAACGGGTTAACAAATATTGACTGTAACCCCCACATTGATAAACCTATATGTCTATCCTTACTGACCTTTAACCCCTCCAACCCGGATGGGCTCTTGAACGCCCATAACAACCTCGGCCCGCGCAACCCGGAAGGGCTCTTGAACGCCCATTGCTTGCATGCGTGCTTTCGAATGCCGCGCGTACATTTTCGGTATCGTGGGACGGTAGGTGGCGCCACCAGGCGTAAACTCCGCCACAGCAACAGTATCTACCCCGACGCCATCATGGACAGTACGCCAAATAGTGATTCCGCTGTGTCCGATACCGTGCTTCCTACGACGCCCTTGCTTGTTCGTCGCGCCTTACCCCGACGCCATCGCCTAAATGTGTTATCTCCCGGAGGTATTGAGACGACATTGAGACTTTATGAGCGAGCTGATGCCAAGCATAATGTTGATGATGAAGTCAGTGACGACTCCAGTAATTATAAGTCGAGTGATTATGGCCATGAGAGTGATAAAGAAGAGCAATTCCTGGGATTTGCGAGAGAACATGACAGTGATGAGAGTGATGAAGGTGATGTACCAGTTGTTGAGGAAGCTGGTTTACCTAAAGACAGTGAACTTGAGAGAGTGAGCGAGTGGGAGAGTTCAAGGTCACTCACCAAATTTCGCTTAAGTGACACGACGCCAAGCCCTTCCCAGGTAAATCGCCTTTCAAGCTACATTTGTATAAGCAGAAAATACTTGAGAAGGCGGCCGCGGCAGCTAGGGAACAAGCAAAACTACTTGGTGAGGATGAGGCTGATAGTGAGGGTCAGCGTGGTGACCCTTCTCGTCCGCCATTGTGTCCCTTATCTACCCACGCCACCCAAGATGACCCGGATGCCCCGCATTCTTCCCCACCACCCCCACCATTGCCAAGGGTTGAGGACCCCACACTTTCGGCCTATTTGCCTCCTAGGTCCCCCGACAGGAGACATACTGCTGCCGAAAAGGGGAAAGGTAGGAAATATACCAAGAAAATTAAGAAAAGTAAGAGAGTTTTGTTCGAGGCTCCCGCGGCGTCCACCCCGGCCGGCCCCAGCCATACGTCCCCGCAACTTTCCCCACGGTCCTCCCCACCTCTCCCGCCTTCAACATGTCTTCCTGAAGAAGTCTTTGAGCTCGCATCACCAATACCTGGCCCTAGTGACAGTGAAACATTGCTTTCTGTCACTCGTCGCAGGCCAAGGAGCCCGGGACCTCGGGGGGACACAGCCTCACCTGCCACTCCTTCCCCACCTCGCCCACCCGCACGCCGCCCACGCATCACTGGTTCCCCGCCAGATTATGTGGGGGCCACTGATGATGAAGGGCACCTCTCTCAAGACTCTGGCCATGATTACATAGGTCCACCGTCAGGGCAAGATGACCACTCTGACGATGACTATATGGACATCGACGACCCTCGACCCATCCGCTTGGCCCGGCGTCGTGCTGCCCGTCGTGCTGCCCACCGCCCTGGCCGCCGCCCTCGCCGCCCTAGGGCGCGCGCCTCCCGAGTTGGCCGTGGGCGTGCTGGGCCACCAGCTGGAGCTCCTCGTCAGCGTAGACAACACCCATTCTACGTTTTTCAGTGGCAAGACGTAGTTGATGAGGATGCATACAACCCTGATGTGCCAGCTTTTGATGAGGTACTGGAGGGTTCAGGCGTTACCCCCAATTTTCCTGCAGGCCCCAATGCTCCACCACACGAACTGTTTGAGGCCTTCTTTGATGAGGAGGTGGTAGGCTATGTTGTCAAAGAGACAAATAAGCAGCACCAATTCCAGGTCCACTTTTTGGGAAAGGTGACCAAGGGCCACATGAGGCAGTGGACCCCAGTGACTCATAAAGAGTTCATGGTGTTCCTGGCACTCACCATGCTAATGCCTCATGTCAAGAAGCATAGGTTGCCTGACTATTGGATCACCAATGATCTGATATCCACCCCTGCCTTCGGGAAATATATGTCTCGCGACCGGTACCTTGATATCCTCGCAGCGCTCCATCTTGTCACCAACCTTGACGTCCACCTCCCAGACAAGCTGTGGAAGATTAGGACGTTGTATGAGATGATGCGAGAACGCTTCACCTCCTACTTCAAGCCCTTCCGCAAGGTCGTCATTGACGAGTCTCTTGTGCTGTTCCGGGGAAAACTCAGCTTCCGGCAGTACATCCCCTCAAAAAGACATCGCTTTGGCATAAAATTCTTTGTGCTGTGCGACTGCCAAACTGGCTATGTCCTGGACTTCCTGGTCTACAGCGGGAAGGAAGGGGACTTGCTTGTGGACCCCCTCATTGGCTTTGGCGGAGCAGTGGTGCAAGCCATGATGGACCGCTACTTTCATAAGAATCACGTCCTCTACACGGACAATTATTACACGTCCCCCACTCTCTCACAGTACCTGCATGAGCGCAAGACGGGGACTGTAGGCACAGTACGAGGGAAAAGGAAGGGCATGCCACCTTTCCCTCCAAAGACCAAAAAAGGTGATGTGTTCAAGAAGAAGTCGGGGCCCATTCTGGCTATCCACTGGCACGACCAGCGGAAGGTCAACCTCCTGACCACCATCCACAAGGGGGAAATGGTGGAGACTGGCAAGGTGGATCGCCGCACCCAGGCCAGGGTGACCAAGCCCGATGCTGTCCTGGACTACAACATCAACATGAGGCTGGTGGACAAGTCCGACATGCAGATAGGCTTCATTGACTGCCTGCGTACCTCGTGCAGATGGTACAAAAAGTTCTTTCTGCATATGGTGGACATGTCAGTTCTGAATGCCTACAACATATACAAGCTTCGGAATGTGAACACACCCATGAAGTTCAATAGCCTGCGGAGGTTCCAAAAGCAGGTGTTGACGGAGCTCCTGGAGAAGTATGCTATGCCACAGAGGGCAGTGGCACATCCTGGGCCCGCCGTTATTGACCGCTTGCAGTCTGCTCAATACTTGACTAGGCACAGGCTTGGTTCCCTGCCTCAGAATGAATCCGGAAGAACACAGCAGAAGCGGTGCCATGTCTGCTACAACAGCAGGGTGAAGCCGAGGTCAGGTAAAAAGTCAACCCTGGAGTGTGTGGAGTGCAAGGTGGCACTCTGTGCTGTAGATTGCTTCTTTGATTACCACTCCAAGCTGGAGTTCTAATAATCATACTGAAATTGCCAAATAAAATTACAATATGTACACTATAATTATATATAGGCAAAAAGTGGAAGAAAACCAATGTATTGTAATACAAAAGTCATGTATTATGAGAACATTGATACAAATACAATTACACCATAATAATATGTGAAAGTGACACATATGTATATACCAAGTGACATTCATATGATTAGAACCTATAGAAATATATAAATCAGTGAAAAAAGACACAATAAATTGTATATAAAACGTTTACAAATCATATAACTAAGTGAAAGTGACACAAGACCTAATATTTGATGGCCAAAGTATAATAAACACCTGTGATAACGAATAATCAGTGCCTAATACAACAATAACCTACCTCAATTACTAATAAAATGTACGGTATCGAGTGAAAATGAGCATTATCAGTGACAGTGACACTCTCTAAAGCATATTTGTCAAAGTGAAAGTGACACAAGACCTAATATTTGATGGCCAAAGTATAATAAACACCTGTGATAACGAATAATCAGTGCCTAATACAACAATAACCTACCTCAATTACTAATAAAATGTACGGTATCGAGTGAAAATGAGCATTATCAGTGACAGTGACACTCTCTAAAGCATATTTGTCAAAGTGAAAGTGACACAAGACCTAATATTTGATGGCCAAAGTATAATAAACACCTGTGATAACGAATAATCAGTGCCTAATACAACAATAACCTACCTCAATTACTAATAAAACGTACGGTATCGAGTGAAAATGAGCATTATCAGTGACAGTGACACTCTCTAAAGCATATTTGTCAAAGTGAAAGTGACACAAGACCTAATATTTGATGGCCAAAGTATAATAAACACCTGTGATAACGAATAATCAGTGCCTAATACAACAATAACCTACCTCAATTACTAATAAAATGTACGGTATCGAGTGAAAATGAGCATTATCAGTGACAGTGACACTCTCTAAAGCATATTTGTCAAAGTGAAAGTGACACAAGACCTAATATTTGATGGCCAAAGTATAATAAACACCTGTGATAACGAATAATCAGTGCCTAATACAACAATAAGCTACCTCAATTACTAATAAAATGTACGGTATCGAGTGAAAATTAGCAATATCAGTGACAGTGATACCCTAATAAACATATTTTATATAATTGGCCTCAAAATAACTAGAAAATATCAAATAAACATCACATTCTCAATATCAAACACTAAAATCGTCTAAGGGAGATAAATACTTTGGCGCGGCGAGCGGCTAGGTGCGTCGTAGCCATGGCCGAGGCGACGCGTCCGAACGCGGGAAGAATTTTCCGCCGAAAAGCACTCGTCTTCCCGCGCTCACCATTATGCAACCAGAGGGGCTAGAGACCTCTACTCAACGCCATTCGACAGAGGAAGGTTTGTGGAACATTATTCTTTTTTATTCACAACATTACATGACATATTCATTGACTTACAGAGTAGTTAACATAGGCCAAAGATCGTCAAAACACCCGGTACCGGAGCACAGTCGTAAGCTATATCTCCCGGGGCTGGAGGGTTAAGGGGGGATGGGCCGGTTTTCTGGACCACTTCCTCCTTCATGTTTAGCCCCATTAGTTTTCAGATGTTAAGATGTTTGCCTCATTAGTTAGTCGATTTCAAGACCTTTTACTCCATTTCATCGTCAATATTTAGACCTTTCGTGCTATTTAGGTGTCGATTTTTTCCCTGGCGAACGATAGTGAGCCTGTAATGTTGAAGGCCGGGACATTTTTCTACCGAAAAATGTACAAATAAATCTAGAAGGGGGATCTAATGGATGTTTTTGTTTTTTAATTTGATGGAGGTCTAGGGAGGAAACTAGAAAAATAATGAATTCATGCAAAAATCGCCCAAAAAGTGACTATCCCACACCCACCCTCCTTCCAGTTGGCCCACCTGTGTTAACCCCTTCTGTACCGGCGACGTCTTTTGTACTTTATTTGGGCTACTATTAGACGATTTTTAAAAATTTCCAAAGGGCCTTAATGGGGGTTACCTGCATTGTTCTCTCCTTTTCTCTCTTTCTCTGGCTTGTATCCATGCGGCCCCATTTCTCCTACTGTTTTAAGACGTTTATCCCCATCCAGGTGTCGATTTTTTTCCTGCCGAGCGGTAGCGAGTCAGTATATTTAAAAATAACATTTGACAACAGGCTTAATTTGTAAATTTTTCGATAGAAAAAATTCTCCGGCGAAGCCGGATTTCTTCATACAATAATGGCTCGCTATCACTCGCCAGGAAGAAATTGACACCTGGATGGGGATACACGTCTTAAAACAGTAGGCTGAATGGGGCCGAATGGATACAGATGAAGAGAGAAAAGGAGAGACCAAACAATATCATAAGCAGGTCACCCCCCTTAAGCAATTACCAGGCTTCAAACTATCTCACTTAACCCTTTTCACTACCACATATCCTTCTTAATCTGCACAAAATCATCTCAAAATAGCTAGAATAAAATAAAGAAGACGTCGCTGGTACAGAACGGGTAACAAATATTGCCTGTTAACCCCCACATTGATACAACCTACTGTATATGCCTGTCCTAACTAACCTTTAAACCGGTATCACACGAGAGCTTTTATAGTCAACATTCGATTATCAACATTTGTCTGGCAACATTTCTGGAACATTTTGCACTGTTATCGGAAGCTAGACTGGTGATTTATGAATTTGGGTAACCGAAATAGATATAATGTTGACCTCATAAGCTGCCAGACCAGTGTTGAGGATAAATGTTGAGGGAAAAATCAATCGTGTGATACCGGCTTTAATGACTATCCCACACACATCCTCCTTCCTGTTCACCCCACCTACGTTAAGGGAGCCCACTTCGCTTTATTGTATCTTTCTCTACCTCTCTCTTTGGCTTATATCCATTCGGCCCCATTCAAACTACTGTTTTAAGACGTTTACCCTCATCCAAGTGTCAATTCTTTCCTGGCGAGCGGTAGCGAGCCAGCATATGTATAATTATATATATATATATATTTTTTTTTTACAGCAAGCTAAATTTGTACATTTTTCGATAGAAAAATTTCTCTGGCGAAGCCAGATTTCTCCATACAATGCTGGCTCGATATCGCTAGCCAGGAAGAAATCGACACCTGGATGGAGATAAACGTCTTAAAACACTTGGCTGAATGGGGCCGAATGGATACAGGCCAGAGAAAGAGAGAAACAGAGTGAAAGATAAAAAAAGCAGGTGACCCCCCTTAATAATGGAGTGATCGATGAGGAATATGTCTGTTGACCTAGTGGTGGCCTGTGAACCTCGTGACATAGACAAGGACCTACCTATCTATCTATCTATTGCCTGACGCCGTGATTCCCGAAGGGGTGGCCACGAAGAAACCGCCCCCATGCACCTCTGTCCCCAGTCAGTCGACGCCCCTCCCCCCAACCAGCACCGTTTCGTTCATGTACTTCCTCACTCCATCCTTCCACCTCTCATTCCGTCTACCTCTCCCTCTCTGTCCCTCCACCTCGCTCTCGTACACCCTCTTAGTCATTCTCTCGCTTTCCATACGTTCCATATGGCCGAACCATCTCAAGTTGTTCCTTTTCACACTTTCCAGCACATCTACCTCCACACCACACCTCCTTCTTACTTCCTCATTAGTATGTCTATCTCTCCATGTAACTCCGCACGCACTTCTTAAGTAATTCATTTCCACTGCTCTCACTCTTGGTCTGAGTCTCTCAACCAACGTCCATGCTTCGCTTCCGTAAGTCAGTGTCGGGAATACCACACTCTCATGCAAGGATTTCTTCACTTCCATACTGACCACCCTATTTCTTGTTACTGCTTTCAGCGTTCCTACAACCCTCTTCCCCTGTTGTACCCTCTCCCGCACTTCTTCATCCATAGTCCCATCTTTACTCAACACACTGCCCAGATACTTAAAAGAGTTGACGATCTCCATAGCCTGACCGTTCAGCTTCACCTCACACTCTGTTACTTCACCCCTTTCGAAGACCATAACCTTGCTCTTCCCTGCATTTACCTTCAAATTCCATTTTTCGCACACTGTTCCAAACTCATTTACCAGACCCTGCAACTCCCATTCATTATCACTCATCAGAACTGTATCATCCGCAAACAGCAGTATAGGTAGCTTCCACTCAATTCCCTCCCTTTTCAGCGATACACCAACATCCACTGCTCTTGATAGTATTTCTTTCATGACTCCATCCATATATACAGTAAACAACCACAGGGACATCACACACCCCTGTTTCAAACCATCTATCAGGTCAAAGAACTCGCTTTGCTCACTCTCCACACGTACTGCCGCCTTTGCACCCTCATACTTGCTCTTCACTGCTTTCAGCAACTTGCCATCTACTCCGTATATTCTAAGTACTTTCCACAAACCTTCTCTATCCACTCTGTCATAGGCCTTCTCCAAGTCCATAAAGGCAACATACACCTTTTGTTTCTTCTCCAGATATTTCTCCACAATACAATTCAGGGTAAAAATCTGATCTACACATCCTCTTTCCTTCCTAAAACCTCCCTGCTCGTCGCCTATCCATTTCTCCGTTCTCACTCTCACTCTCTCAATCACTACCCTACTGTATACCTTCCCTACTACGCTTAGAAGACATATTCTTCGGTGAGTACCACACACTCCTCTTTCCCCTTTGCCCTTATATAGGGGGACTATTATGCCAGTCGTCCAGTCATCGGGTGCACTCCCCTTCCCCCATGATAGTTTGCACATTTTCCATACCCATTCGATCACTATCTTACCACCATACCTCAACATTTCCCCACACACTCCATCTGTTCCTGGTGCTTTCCCCAACTTCACTCTTTTCATGGCTTCCCACACTTCTGACCTCCTGATCCCCACCTCCTCCTCCACTACTTCTCTTCTTCTCCCTCCCATACCATATCCAGCTATGTTTGCTGGCTCTTCATTCCTTACACTTAGCAACTCATTAAAGTACTCCCTCCATCTTTCGACTCTCTCTTGCTTCTCGGCTAGCATTCTCCCATTCTTATCTTTCACACCCTTACTGTTTCCCTTGCTACCTTCCCTAACTTTCTTGACTGCTTTCCAGAACAGTTTCTTACTATCCCTCTATTTTACACTCAGATTCCTTCCAAATTCCTCATCTACTCTTCTCTTACTTTCCTTCACTACTCTCTTCACCACCCTCTTACTCTCCACGTACCTCGCTCGCTTCTGTCTCTCGAAATCTTCATTCCCTCTACTACCCAACCACTCTCTATATGCTTTCTTCTTTTCTTCCCCAGCAATTCTTACCTCTTCTGTCCACCATGCTGTACCTTTCACTTCCCTCCCTCTTCTCCTCACTCCACACACCTCCTCACATGCTGCACAGATCTCATCCTTAAACACCTTGCTCATCTCCTCCACTTCCTCCATAACTTCCAGGTCGAACCCACCTAGTCGTCTTTCCACTGCTCTCCTGTACTCCTCCCCGACTTCCTCCTCCTGCAACCTCTCCACCCTCCTCTCGCCTCCCTCCAGCTCTCCTCACCCACTTCTTTTGTATCCTAACCTTAGCTACCACTACATAATGATCAGACAGACCCCCTCCAATACCCCTATACACCCTAGCATCCATCACAGATTTCTTCATTCGTTCATCCACACATACATAATCAATCAATGACTTTCGTTCCACCACTGTCTTATCCTTCATCGTCAACATCCGTTTCCACGTGTACCTGTGGATCATTTTGTGTCGGAAGAAGGTGTTGGCTATCCACAGCCTCCTCCCCACACATATGTCCACAAGTGCACTACCATTCCCATTCACCTCTGATGGTACTCCCCACCCTCCCACCACTCCCTCAACTTTCCTATCACCCACCTTGCCATTCATATCCCCAATCAGAAATATTCTTTCGTTCTTGTCAAACTTCTCCAGGCACGCCTCCACATTCATCCAGAACTCCTCTTTCTTTCTTTCAAGTGTATCCTCTGTCGGGGCATACACGCACACAATCACCCACGTTTGTATTCCTACTTTCATTCTCACCCACACAATCCTTGAACCCACAGACCCATACTTTCTTACACATTCTTTCCATTTGCTACTTACAAACAAACACGCACCTTCTCTCGCTGTTCCTTCACTCACTCCAGCACACACACCCATTCCACACTCCCACTCTCTCACATCTGAACCTTTCCATTTGGTCTCTGTCATTCCACATGACACATTCCACATTCCACATGACCTGCTGTATTTAATTATGTAAGTGCATACATCTAGACCTAGATGTGTGTGAATTTGTATTTTTTCATTGTTTTGTGTTGTGTTGTCCCTATTCTGGCTCAGTCTTTAGGCGCCCCCCCCCCATTTTTTTTTTTTTAGAAAAATTGAAAAAAGGGATTGGGCCTGAGTATATACAATCCCTTCCGAAATATATTATTCAGTACAGGTATATAGAAATTATAAATTATATTAAACAGTGCAGCAAGTGACCTTGTGGATGACTAGTGCTGCACTAGGATATTGATTGTCCTGAAGTGTGTGATGTCGCCGATTGGTGGAACGCTTATAAATTCCTATTGTTTAACCCTTAATTAGCGGCGAGCAACATAAGTCGAGTTAAAAAAAGCTGGACTATGTGGCGGCGCTCGACATAGGTCGAGTGGCAATTTCAGCACGTAATGTGGCTGAGAGAGAGAGACAAGTGGTGGCAGGAGACTAGCGAGCGTATGACTGCTCCAGACCACCGCGGCGAACCTACTGACACAAATCTCAGCTCCCTCCTCCCTCTCTCACTCGCTACATACTCAATTATGTACCGAAAGTACCGAATTACCTGCTTTTTGCACTCGCGTTGCACGGTTATTGCAAGAAAACTATCCATCATACAAGGATCGTTATGGTGTCATTCGAAAGCTCTGTTTATGCCCTTTCAGGGATAGGTACTTGTTTTACGTTCTGGGTCTTATTTAGGCATGAAAATGATCACGTAAACAGCCCTATTTTGGCTAAAAACACCCCGCTGTGCGGTACATATAATAAACCGCATAGGCCGCTCGTAAGGTGTTAATTGCGTACCAAAACAAATAATAATAATAATAATAATAATAATAATAATAATAATAATAATTAAAGTCGCAAGCAACGTTGTCCGGGGTTCGACGGTTTTGCAAGCAGGGTATTGTGTTGATACAAATGCTGTGTCACAGATATCAAAAGATCATTTAACTTATCAGGCATGGAGAAACTACAGAAGGAGCAGATTGTGCAAACAAACAAGAGCGAGAGAGGGAGAGATTGGCTGTAAAAGGGATCTGCCTCTATCCGTTTAGTAACAGAGTTGTAGATATGTGGAATAGGCTACCGAGTGCTATAATGGGATCAAGAACAATAGAGCTTCAACTTGAAATTAGATAAAACAAGATGGGTTGGGTGTGAAAGGGATCTGCCATGTGTAGGTCAATCGGCTCTGGAGACTCCCGTTTTCTTATTTTGTTTATTTTCTCATTGGTGAAGGAGAGAGAGGGAGTATGGCGAGAGAATAGGATGTTGTAAACGTAAGGAAGATAGCGATAAATATGAGAGAGAGAGAGAGAGCGCGGGATGGGTTGGGTGTGAAAGGGATCTGAAATGGGTGGGCCAATCGGCTCTCTGCAGACTCCGGTTTTCTTATGTTCTCATTTGTGTGAGAGAGAGAGAGAGAGAAACTAGGATGTCATAAATGTAAGGAAGACAGATAAATGAGTTTTATGAGATGGGTTGGGTGTGAAAAGGATCTGTCTTGTGTGTGCCAATTGGCTCTCTACAGACTCCCATTTTCTTATGTTCCTATTTTTTACAATAATTGTGTTTTGGTTGCAGGTATATGATAACATGGGTGTATAGTAAGTAGTGTAAATAACAGGTAACATTTATGAGATGGGTTGAGTGTGAAAGGGACCTGCCTTATGTGGGCACTTGGCTCTCTGCAGACTCCCATTTTCATCTTGGTTGCATGTGTATGGGATCTGCCTCATTTGTACCGGTGTGCAAACAAACAAGAGCGAGAGAGAAAGATATTGGCTGTGTAAGGGATCTGCCGCTATTCGCTTGGTAAAACAGTTGTAGATATGTGGAATAGGCTACCAAGTGCTATAGTGGGATCAATAACAATAGAGCTTCAACATAAAATTTGATAAAACGAGATAAATTGGGTGTGAAAGGGATCTGCCTTGTGTGGGCCAATCGGCTCTCTGCAGACTCCCATTTTCATCTTGGTAGCATGTGTTAGGATCTGCCTCCTTTGTACCAGTGTGCAAATAAGAGAGAGATTGGCTGTGTAAGGGATCTGCCTCTCTCGTAACAGAGTCGTAGATATGTGAAATATGCTACTTAGTGCTATAGTGGGATCAAGAACAATAGAGAATTTCATGATAAAATCAGATAGTCATATGGACGAAATGGGTTGGATGTGAAAGGGATCTGCTTTTTGTGGGCCACTTGTCTCTCTGCAGATTCCCATGTTCATCTTGTAAGGGATCTGCCTCATTTGTATCGGTGTGTAAACAAACGAGCGACAGAGAGACTGGGTGTGTAAGGGATCTGCCTCTATTCGTTTAGTAACAGAGTTGTAGATATGTGGAATAGGCTACTGAGTCCTATAGCCAATCGGCTCTCTGCAGACTCCTGTGTCCTTATGGTCTCATTTGTGAGAGAGAGAGAGAGAGCGAGGCTCCCTATTTCCTGTTCTCATGCACTAGTACAGTATGTCGTAATCGTAAGGAAGACAGCGATAAATAAGAGAGAGAGAGAGAGATAACTAATGCGTAGCCAATAGCAACACTCAAACAAGCACACACATAGCTACACAAGACCATCACACTTGTAAGCACACACACACACACCTATCTAGCGACGAACTGTCCTGTTTACATATCATACACACTCCCCCCATTCCCATTCCATCACTTCGTATGTACGATATTATTTCCGTCTTTTTTTACTGTGTATGGATTAAGTTATTGGTGTTCTCTCTTGACATATGTGTCCTGCTACTTCTGTATGCATACATAATAGCATGAAAGTTATCAATACGCGCATATGAAGCTATGTACTGTATCTCGAATATCAGGGTTCTCTTCCCTTCCATCGGTCCACCCCTTATACCTCCCTCCCTCCTCGGTATCCCATATGTGTAAACATTATATTTTAGCTTTCCGAAGGTAAATACGTACTTCCGATAAATATCTAGCCTTGCATTTAAATCATGAATCCTGTTTAATGTCATTATTTAATAGAAACATGTGTAAGGGTTACATTTATACACAGGATAAGATAAGCAAATACAAACCTCAGAGCATAATCATTAGGGATGAGAGGGTGGTTGTAGGCAGTGTTGCCAGTTGTACCGCTACATATTACCGCTAGATGTAGAGCTATAATTATTTACTTCAGTTTAGCAGCCATTTTTTCATATCTAGAGACATTTACTCGGGATAATTTGAAAATTTCAGACATTCTAGTTATATTACATTGTAAAATTTGCAAAACAAACAAATCAAAACTTTTTAGGAATTGCAGCATTATTCTATCATTGTTTGACTATGTAGCAACATGCTAGCGACTTTTGAGTAAGGATCTAGCGGTATTTTGGGGTAACACTTAGGCAGTGTTGCCAGTTGTATCGCTACATATTACCGCTAGATGTAGAGCTATTTCCTTCAATTTAGCAGCCATTTTTTCATATCTAGAGAGATTTACTAGGGATAATTTGAAAATTTCAGACATTCTAGTCATATTACATTGTAAAATTTGCAAAACAAACATACCAAAACTCTTTAGAAATTGCAGCATTATTCTAACATTGTTTGACTATGTAGCAACAAGCTAGCGACTTTTGAGAAAGGATCTAGCGGTATTTTGTGGAGACATACTGGGAGGGTAGGAGGGAGGTGGTGGTTGCAGTGTTGCCAGTTGTAAAGCTACATATTACTGCTAAATGTATAGCTATTTACTTCAAGCTAGCAGCCATTTCTTTTATATCTAGAGACATTTACTAGGGATAATTTGAAAATTTCAGACATTCTAGTCATACTACATTGTAAAATTTGCAAAACAAACAAACCAAAACTCTTTAGAAATTGCAGCATTATTCTAACATTGTTTGACTATGTAGCAACATGCTAGCGACTTTTGAGAAAGGATCTAGCGGTATTTTGTGGTAACACTTAGGAGGGTTAAAATACGAGTCACACGGGCAATTGCCAAAACTTTAAAGGTCCATTTCATTGTTATTAAACTAAGCATTTGGCAAAGGGAGGAATTGTTAAAAACCTTAGCCAATACTCTGTTATTCACCAAAAATAAATTTGAATTATCATTATTATTTGGTAGGGTAGGTATGTATAGGTAGGTTGGCTAAATAATTGGTGGAATTCGTAGGGACTCGAACTGTTTTGAGAGAGTTAAATAAACAAAAATGATAGATCTGAATAATAAAGTGATTATGTTATTAAGCAAAACTGGGGAATGCGTCGAAGCCTATAGACTGTAGACGGTAAACTTTGTGTGGGTAGCGAATGCGGTTTTAAAGTCATTTAAGAATAGACCGTTTTCAATGCTGCGGCCAAACTATTCCACCCATTTATATTCTTTTGGTATCAAAACGTTCGGAATTGCGAGCCTCACCCAACTACGCAAGCATGGCTTTGATCATCAGCGCAGTTTTCAAGATGTGGAATTTTAAGTGGAATTAGAGTTTTTTTCAAGATTGCCGGAAAAAAAAACACGTACAAAAGCAAAACCTTCTCTATAACATTTGCGGAGCAATAGTACTGGAGTCCGTATGCCCAAGCCCAGTCGCTTCCTATGAGTGGGAGAGACGATATTTAGGCGTAAAGTTTTTCGGGAAATGGGCTGCCACGGACCTGTTTGACCGTCATGCCGGATGTTTAGCATATCAAACGTTGCCCAATACAAAAACGCACCTCCTGTGAAAGTTTGATCGCGATCCAAAAAGCGGTTCTGGAGGTATTGCGTCGAAACCGGCGCGTAAGAAGAATTTGGATGAAAAACCGGGTTTAATGATTACAATAGGGGTTCCCCGTAGGGGTCGAACCCCTAATAATAATAATGTAAAATGAGGCTATGATATAATTACTGTAGTATTTATTTTAGTTTCTAATACGATACTACTATTGTGGGGGATAAATCGACAGTCATTTAGAAGTTTGTATACTCTATATAACAAACTTCCTAACTACTCTAATAACGGGTCCTTTGTTCGGGGCGAGATGAGTTCAAGACACAGATTGAATATTACGTCGATTCATGATAGGTTGTACTTTAGACCCCTAGAGCTCCCGTTACTCCGTAGCTGAATAATCGCTATTCAGGTATTGTCTCTAGTCGACTTCGGTCCAACAAACACGTTATTAGTTACTAATCCTAAATAATTTAATCTGAGCCCTGCTGTGTCTACTGTTGAGACCAGGGCCTAATGAATCAATCCCTATTTACCTAGTCTAAACAAAAGTGATATTCTTCCTCTATTCTTAAGAATTAACCACGTCCACTGGGCCTTCTGTGTCTATTCCCGAGACCAAGGCTTCAATACATATAATCCATTAACTCATCCGACACAAACGTTATTACTACACAAGTACCTTAACACTTATATAAAGTCTCACAAATTTACCGGCCGGAATCACAAGTTCCCTCTCAAATATAATATTGGGTTCTGTCACCCAGTTACTCCAATTACATTGGTTTACAATATTTACCTCAATAACACCCTCGAATTATACTCTCACATAATCCTATTACAAACACGTTATATTTACAATATACCTTAATCAATAATCGTTCAAACAAAAGATAAGCCGTGCCTCCAAAATGCCTACACGGAACAGATTCACGATTATATTCCTTTACATAACTTCTGAGGAATTCTTTGTTATACGTGATATCCTTTACACTTTTCCAAGACTGCCCCAATGACCCTTCCTATTTATATGGATATAACTTCCTTTCTAAACATAAGAAACCTGTGAGTCGTGTGGACTAGTGTCCTTCTATATAGTTTCCTTATTAACAAATTAGTTCATGATTTTAGGTGGACTAGTGTCCTTTCCTAGCTATAGCTGATCTATCGGGCAACTAAACAAAACTGTTTCCCCTTGAGCTTATTGGTTGCCCCTCAGTCTAGAAGAAAGTATCTAGTCCTCCCCTCTTTACTTTATACTTAGATTTTTCCTATCAGATCCTATCTAATAACAACTCTTGGCATTATGCCTTGGCTAACAAAAATAACTAATTAATACACATCATCATTTTATAAATACATATTAGTCTAAATAATTTTTCCTTTAGTTTTGTCCTAGAAGGACACATCAATTTTTATTGGAACCACCAGGTTAGTCAAACATTTTCTCTCTTTCTTTTTTTAATCTTATGCGGCCCAACATGGGTCCTTAAACAAATATACTTATGGGTGCTGGCATCAAGTGTGAGTACTGGAACTGTGTTTTACAATCTCAGAGCTGGCCAATACCTCCTCTGGAAATCCTCACTCCCATCCACTTTCTGTCGTCCCTCTTAAATTGCTTGACTGTGTGTGTGTAGGCTAGCAATGTGACGACAGGCGGCAGGATACTGAAGGTGTATTCTCCGAGTGGGCGAAAGTGAGGAGAGATCAGGGGTGGTCTGTACTGTTGCTGTAGATAAGGGCAGGGTAGCTGGAATGGTTGGCTCCTGGTTTCCCTTTGTGCCCGAGCGAGAGAGAGCAAGCGGGTTGCAAAAAGCTAACCCGGTGAGATCCGAGGGGTGAGTGACCCCTGTAACCTTTCCGCGCCAGACTTTATAGTCCCGCCTCCCGCTCTCCCGCGCTGTGATTGGCTTAGCGGCACGCACGGCAGCCCGCCCGCTTTGAATTCTTGCCTCCTCCACCTCCACTCTCTTCTCCTCAAAATAAGTTCCTGGAAGCTGGTTATACACATCTTTCAGTGGCTTACGGGAGGACAGGGCTGGCACCGAAGTATTGGATCGAGTATAACCAGAGGAAACTGCTCGGGAAGAGAAAGAGAGCGACTTTTGAGGTGAGGTAGAGAGTTCAGCTCTGTGCTCCGATAATGGAGGCAGCTGATTGGTTGGCTGGGAAGGTGTGGCGTGTTGTGGCCGAGAACTGTCAAAGTCAGCTGACGGTGCAAGCAAATCGAAGGGAGCGCGGTGATTGGCGGAGGGCTTTTCTACTTTATCACCCCCTACTAACTTAAGGCGAGCTCCTGATCGCCGCAACACCGTTCCCCTGAAAGTTTTGCCATCCGGCTGCCACTCTACCAGTCCACTGTGCTCACAGAGACATCTGTGTAGCTGGAGGGCAGGATTCTGATTCCCCACGACAGTTTTGGCTACTAGAATCTCCCCGGGATGACTGAGAAACTGTTTGAGAGCTTGAGTGGTATTTATTCTTTGACCTTGTCCGTCGACTATTGCTACTAGTCGACGGAGTCGGTACTGAGGGTCAGAGGGGAGAGGCATGGTGCCTTGCAACTGGCAGGTACGTGCCCCGGGGGTCCTATTTATAGCCTCGTCCGGGTACCTGATAGATGGGCGGCTAATCCTACCACTACGAGTGAGGGTCTCGGTGGGGCCCGTGGAATTAGACGCTCTAGCTGGAGTCTTATCCTGAACGTTAGGTAAGGGATTTTCTTTAGCTTCATTTACTTTAGCTGTGGGAGAGCCATTTTTACGTTTGATTTCAAGAGATACGTCTCTCGTTTCTATCTCGTCTCGGAAACACTCGTCATCACTACTTAGTCTTATTGAAATCTTCCGGAGAAACTGAAACTTCGCTGTCTGGGACCGTAGACTTTTCATCCTCGGTAAGCTCATAATAGTCATCTTCCCCACGGAGTACGATTTCTTCGCTTCCTACCTCTCCCTCTGGACCAACCTCAGGGAGACTCTTTTGATTTTTACGACTAAGTGACCACCAGAACGGAGAGTCCTCTAAATAGTTCCTGTTCAGAGTAGGACCTCCAACGTCTGGCCAAGCTGAGGAAGTACCAGGGTCATCAACCCCTGGATTCTATCTCCTCTTCGCTCCCTTCCTCGCTACTCCACTCGCTCATATCTGGGGGAAGAATACCTTCATATCGTTTGGTATGACTAATATGGGTAACTGACACAAGATCTCCATGATGCAAGTACAACACTTGATAGGGCCCATTTATCTCTACAACCCTAAAGGGACCCTCGTATTTTTCCTCTAGTTTACCAGCTCGGGTGGAAAATATATTCCCCCTGGTAATAAGGATTATTTAGAGAAACTTTCTTAGGCTGTTGCTGGGCAATATGATCATGAACTTGCTGTCATCGCTCCCCTTGTTCCTTCCAATATTTTCCAGGTTGGGAATATTGCGCGGAAGAACTGGAGTAGGGCAATAATCGTTCTTGAGGCAATTTCGGCGTGCTGCCAAAGATAATCTCATAGGGAGAATACCCAATAGTTCTACAAACCGTGGTGTTTATCCCCCAGACAATTTCTGGCAGAGGTTCCGGCCAACCTCGGGCGATTTTCTCCCCTTGTGAGCTCAGACTAACCCGGATGCAATTGGCTAACACCCTATGGTTCCTTTCACATACAACATTTCCCTGAGGGTAATACGGGGAGGTGTGCTGTATCTTGTAGCCCAAGGTTTCTCCCAAGTGTTGCCAGATCTCGTTATTAAATTATCTTCCCCTGTCACTCAGAATACCTCCAGGGGTGCCATATACAAAAATTACCTTTTCCAATTAACTTTAGCTACTGTTTCGGCTTTCTTGTCTGGAATAGCACAAGTAACCGTGTATTTGGAAAAGATATCGACACAGGTCAAGATGTACCTTTTATTTGTCTGTCTGGGCAGAGGTCCCATAATGTCTACTGATAATTTGGCCCAGGGTGTACCAGCTGTGATATGTCCGAGCGACTGTCTAGGTCCCCTTCCATCTTTGCCCCTCTGACATCCCAAACAATTTTGAACAACTTCTTTAACGATCTGGTCGGCCCTCTTGGTCCAGTACCTTTCAATAAATTGTTTTAGAACCCGAGACTGTCCCAAATGAGCCCACCTTCCTTCTTGTCTGTGGACAATTTGAATCATGTGTTTAGCCTCCGAAGAATCAAGTACGACCCGATCTGTAGAATCCCTCCAGGCTCCCTTCAAAAACTTTAGTTTGTTACCATATCTAGGGTCATGTTTTTCCCTGTGAGGTTCAGTGGGTTGGACGGGTGCTACCGGTAGTCGAGACTAGCCATCGGCATTAGTGTGTAATTTACCTGGTCTATGTCTGACTTCAGAAGAGTATTCTTCCAAAAATCCCCTTCCACCTTACAAATAGTCCATCTTCCGTTTTCATTTTCCTGAGCCATTGCAAGTTATGGTGGTCCATAATAACTTCAAAGTGGACCCCGGCTAGATAGGGACGGAAATATTGTACAGCCCACACTAGAGCCAAACATTTCTTTTTAGTAACGCTGTAATTCTTTTCGCCCTTATTCAGTGGCCGGCTAGCACAAGCCACTATGCTTTCCTTTCCGTCTACTTTCTGGGCCAATACGGCTCTGAGCCCTTCATCGGAAGCATCGGTATATAGCTGAAACGGCTTGGTGAAATCCGGATGACAAACTATAGGGTTAGAAGTTAATTTTTGTTTCAAGTGATCAAAAGCTACCTGGCAACTCTGTTCCCAGTCGAATCTCCTCCCTTTTTCCAGTCTCTGAGTCATGGGGCGAGCAATCTTTGAGAAGTTGGGTATGAACCTTCGATAGTAGGATGCCATTCCCAGAAACGCTCTAATCTCTTTGACAGAGGACGGAGGTGAGATTTCGGCAATAGATCTCACTTTATGTGGGTTCGGTTGGATACCTTTACTAGAAAGCACTTGCCCTAGATATGCCACCTCATGGGCCCCTAATTGGCATTTTGAAGGCTTCAGTTTAAGTCCTGCCCCCCTGATTCTTTCTAACACTTCTTGTAGTCGGTGAATATGTTCCTCCCAATTAGCGGAAAAGATTATGATATCATCTAAGTACGCCAAACAACTTTTCCAGGTTAATCCCCCCAATACTTCGTCCATGATTCTAGTGAAACTGGCGGGGCCATTGCAAACTCCAAACGGCAAGACAGTAAACTGGTAGAGTTTGCCTTCGCTCGTGGCAAATGCGGTTTTCTCTTGATCCTCTGACCTAACTGGTACTTGCCAGTATCCACTCTGGAGATCTAGGGTAGAGAACCAGGTTGACCCATTGAGTGATTCTAACGAGTCATCAATACGAGGTAGGGGCTGCGCGTCTTTAATGGTGACATCGTTTAATTTTCGATAATCTATACAGAACCGAGTAGACCCATCTTTTTTTTTTACAAGGACTACTGGAGATGACCACGGACTGTAGGATTCCACTACTATCCCCTGGTTAATCATGTCCTCAACTTGTTCCTTTTATTTTTGTCTCATAATATGGTTTTGTCGTCTATAGGGTTGCCTAATAGGAGGCCCTTGAGTGTGTATCTCATGGGTGTGTCAGGTTCGAGCCGATCCGTGGTCCCCTTCGTTTTGAGCAAACACATATCGGTACGTCCAGAGCAATCATGTAAGGTATTGGCTTGATTTGACGTTAATTGTTTCGGAATTTCAGGTAAGTTCACGGGTCCGTCAGTTCCAACAGTGGTGGGTTGAGCGGGTGTGACTTGTCCTAACAGTTTTCCTTTTTGATAATTAATCGTATCATCACCAAAATTAGCTAGAACTAGTTTCCTCTGGTCAGCAGTAATAAAGGTGGGAGATATTCTCACCTCATTCTGTACATCAGGTTAAAAAATCCCAGCAGTCATGCCGGGGGTTGGAGGAATCTCTATCATTTTCCAAGATCTAGGCAGGATAGACAGTTTTCCTGTGGTAGCTACTATTCGAGGTTGGAGAGTGGTCGTTGTGTCTTTCGGCCCACACTGGATAGTTACTCGCGCAACTGACTCATAAGATCTATCCCCAGATACCCATCGACTCCACTATTTGATTTTCCCGATAAAACACAGAAATCGGTGGTGAATGTAATTCCTTTCCATTGTACTACCACCGTATTAGTTCTCCCTAGGATCGTCAGTGGTTGACCACCGGCTACTGACAACTGAATACTGGTTTGATATAATGGGCCCATTTCTTGCTGATTTTTTTTGATGAAATTCTCTAGAAGACCACTTCGGTTTGTCCCCGTATCAATTAACATGTTAACGGCTTTCCCATTTATGACTATAGTTTCACAGGCGTTTGTCTCTCTAAGATATTGACCTCACTATACCGCCCTTCTATGTGAGATTTCACAGAAAATGTTCTCTCTCTTCCGGCATCATGACTTTTGGCTGGTTTTCTGTCTCCCGATATTCTACCGGAAGTATTCCTCCCCGGTTTGGATCGGCTCCCCTGGGTAGAGGTCGATCGTTTGGAAGTGCGGGTCTGGGGTCAAATCTAGGAGTTGGGACTTGTGGACGGTTGGTACAGTTCCTAGCTAGGTGTCCGGTCTGTCTACAAGTGAAGCATCGGATCAGGGCTCTCGGATACCCTTTTCTTGGGTTATCCTCCTCCCCTTTTTGTATTTCCTCTTTTACTTCTCGAGCCTCCATAATCTTTTTAATGACCTCCATAAGCTCCTTAGTAGTATTGACCTCATGAATGATGCAATGCTTTCTAACCTCCACCGGGCAGGCTTGGATCATAATCTCCCTGATCTCAGTTTCATGGCTCTCTTGGTCCATATGGGGATATGCCAGTATAACATTCTTATCGATTTCCCTCCTCAGGGCTCTCACATTTTGGCCATCGAGTTTCAGACTCTTAAGTTTGTCTCTGGCTTTTCTGGTGGAAGTTTCTCGGCCAAATTCTTCAATTAGGGCACTCCTGACTTCAGCCCATGACACTAGTCCCTCCAGACGTACTCTTACATCATTCAGGGCCTTGCCTAAGTGGCCTTTCCATAGGCGATTTTCTTTCCATTTTCTCCTACGTCAAGAGGCGTGAACTGACATTCTAACTGCTCAATCCAGAGCTCGATTTCTTCCTTTCCCTCTTCCCATAATCTGAATGGCAACACGCCCGTCATTCTGTTAGATAATTAAACTCAATCTAAATGATTTGTCGAATCCCACCGCTTGTCACCAAAATATAGTATTTATTTTAGTTTCTATTACGATACTACTATTGTGGGGGATAAATCGACAGTCATTTAGAAGTTTGTATACTTTTTTTAACAAACTTCCTAACTACTCTAATAACCGGTCCTTTGTTCGGGCCGAGATGAGTTCAAGACACAGATTGAATATTACGTCGATTCATGATAGGTTGTACTTTGGACCCCTAGAGATCCCGTTACTCCCTAGCTGAATTCCCACTATTCAGGTATTGACTCAAGTCGACTTCGGTCCAACAAACACGTTATTAGTTACTAATCCTAAATAATTTAATCTGAGCCCTGCTGTGTCTACTGTTGAGACCAGGGCCTAATGAATCAATCCCTATTTACCTAGTCTAAACAAAAGTGATATTCTTCCTCTATTCTTAAGAATTAACCACGTCCACTGGGCCTTCTGTGTCTATTCCCGAGACCAAGGCTTCAATACATATAATCCATTAACATATCCGACACAAACGTTGTTACTACACAAGTACCTTAACACTCATATAAAGTCTCACAAATTTACCGGCCGGAATCACAAGTTCCCTCTCAAATATAATATTGGGTTCTGTCACCCAGTTACTCCAATTACATTGGTTTACAATATTTACCTCAATAACACCCTCGAATTATCAGTGGTGGGCGTGGGCGCGCCGATTTGGCGCTCTGCGCTCTGCGATCCGGTGCGCACTACCAATATAGAGGAGCGCGGAGCGAGGAGCGGCAAAAATCTGAACTCGGAGTGCAGGCGGAGTGCAGCTGACGGTGCAAGCAAATCGAAGGGATCACGGTGATTGGCAGAGGGCTATTCTACTTTAATTACAGTAATTAAATGTCTGAGTTGCCACTGTAAAAAAATAAAAAAACAAAATATATAATTAATTTTACAGTGGCAACGTAAGTCTAAAGCCACAAACATCACCATTACCAAAACAACTGCATCAACACCTACCAGTACCACCACCACCACCACTACCACCATCTCCACCCAAACCACCTTCCACAAACACTACGACTCACAGCTTATATATACACTTGGCTCGTCCTTAACCCCTTCAGCACCATGACGTATATTTTATGCTATTCTGGTTACCATTCAACGATATTCTTTGGTTTATAATCTACCTCTACGACTCCAATGGGTGAATACGATCTCAATAAACCCTTTTGATAATACAGGTTATTATTAACCTGTATAAAACTGTCTAGTTTCTTCTGCTGTCACTTGGAAGCACCATATTACCAGTCTTGCTAAGGCACCCTCCCAGAAGCTGGGTGTGCTCAACCGCCTCAAAGGGTTCTTCACCCATGTGCAGCTTCTTGCTCTGTACAGGGGCACAGTGCATCCTTGTATTGAGTATTGTTCACATGTGTGGGGAGGATCCTCTCACACCGCACTCCTAGATAAAGTAGAAAGGACATTCTTTCATATCATTAACTCCCGCCCACTCACCAACTCTCTGCAATCGCTTTCCCTTCGCCGCAATGTGGCATCTTTCTCGCTATTCTATCGCTACTACAATAATCAGTGTAAATCGGAGCTTTCCCAGTGTATACCACCTCCTCTACGAAGGGTACGTGGTACCCGCCTTGCAACTCAATCCCACCCCTACTCTGTTGAACTCTCCAACCCAAGAGCGAAACAAAGCTATTCTCAGACTTTCTTCTATTCAACTGCTGAGCTCTGGAACTCTCTCCCAGAATCAGTCTTTCCCTCTTCCTATGACTTAAATTGCTTCAAACTCCGTGTGTCCAGGCATTTTGGCTCGAACGTCCCTTGATTTTGGCCCTGTCACTCTTTCAACGCTGGGGGAGGCACTCGTTACAGGCACTTCTGCCTTTTGTCTCCCTCATTCACATAGAAAAAAAAATTAGGTGTCTATGTTTTCCTGGCGAGCGATAGCTAGCCTGTAATTTTAGAAGGAACCGGACGAATTTGTCTACCGAAAAATGTACAAATTTATTCTGAAAGAGGGTCTAGGGGGTGTATCTTTAAACTTGATGGAGGTTTAGCAAGGAAACTCGAAAATGAATCAATATATAAATACAGACTTTCTTATATTCAACAGCTGAGCTCTGGAACTGTCTCCCAGAATCAGTCTTTCCTTCTTCCTAGGACTTAAATTTCTTCAAACTCTGTGTGTCCAGGCATTTTGGCTCGAACGTCCCTTGAATTTGGCCCTGTCACTCTTTCAACGGGGAGGCACTCGCTACAGGCAGTTATGCCTTTTGTCTCCTTCACTCACATTTAAAACAAAACACAAAAAACAAACAAACAAACATAGAACACATAACAAGCACTACCTCCCTTACAGCCAATTCGCACCGCCAACCAATCTTCCCCCGCCCAGGCAATCTAGACAATAGAGCTCCACCCTTCTCCACGGAACTATTCTCACCGGGAACATTTATCTCAATCAGGCGGTGGGTGAGATGCTGGAACGGTGGAGGGATGTGGTAGGGAGGGCTCATCAAAATGAATTGGGATATCTTGGGATCGAAAAAAGACATTTATCCCCATCCAGGTGTCAATTTTTTCCTGGCGAGCGACAGTGAGCCAGCATTGTATGCTGAAATCCGGCTTCGCCGGAGAAATTTTGCTTTCGAAAAATGTACAAATTTAGCTTGCTGTCAAAACAGAAATATACATATGCTAGCTTGCTACCGCTCGCAAGGAAAATATTAACACCTGGATTGGGATAAACATCTTAAAACAGTAGGCTGAATGGGACAGAATGGATACAACCCAGAGAAAGAAATAAAGCAGATCACCCCCCTTCAAGCCAATTCGCACCGCCAACCAATTTTCCCCCGCCCAGGCAATCTTGACAATAGAGCACCACCCTTCTCCAAGGAACTATTCTCACAGGGAACATTTATCTCAATCAGGCGGGTGGTGTGTGAATTTGTACTTGGTGTTTGTGTGTTCATTGTTTTCTGTTGTGTTGTCCCTATGCTGGCTCTGTCTTGAGTCGGCCACCCACCCAAAAAAAGAAAAGAAAGGATATGAGGGGGGAAAATAAAAATAAATAGGAAAAGTGGGGATTGGGCCTGACTATATAGAATATAATAGAATAGGCGGCGGGCGAGATGCTGGGACCGTGGAGGGATGTGGTAGAGAGGGGTCATCGAAAGGAGTAGGATACACTGTTAAAAATGTGGGGTAGAAAAAGGGTAAATTTATATAGAGTTAAGGGTAAACTTATGTCTCAAGGTGATATTTGGATGAATATTTACCCTTGTGGAGAAACTTACCCTTACTCTCGAGGTTCAAAGGGTAAACATATGTATATATGTTATATATATACTTATATACATATGTTTACCCTTACAAGATTACCCTTGCTCATCATTTTTTTACCTATAATAACTGCATTATATTAAAAACAGTTTTGAGTAAAGTACTAAATGTATATACTAAATACATATCGACACAAAAAGAGGAATTTGAATTCATGGAGTCTCCCCTTGCTGGTTATTAAATTTGAAGAAATGTGTGTTCGAGGCCAAAGCAAGTGATGTGTGGCAAGGATCTGGCATAGTTGCCAGATACCTCTTGTCTGGAGGAGCGGTACAACTAAAAAAAAAAAATCCATTACTAATTTGGAACAACTGATTACTTGAAAACGTCTTTGGTAATGAAATAATGCAGTTGATATCCATCCTGAAGAGTAAAGTTAATGGATACAAACGATTTAATGTATAAAAATCACATGGGAGTGAAACTATGTGGCACCTCCAGGAAGCAGCAGACACCCAGCTGATCACATCATAACATTGACACAGCAGCGAGATTTGTCTACCAGTTCGTCTTTGCCAGGCTTTAGTTCTGCAATAACTACAGTGATATTCTTCAAAACCACATTATCAGGTAATGGTATTATTCATTAATATGTGGAGCATTCGTGGTTAAGTTCCTATTGCATTACAGGCTAGTTTTCTAAATTGCTAGCAGCTAGGCTAGGCCTATCATCACTTGCATTGTTGTGACCATTAATTTATTCCATTCTAGGCTATATAACATCAGACTTATTCAGCTTAGCAATAGACTATCTTAATATAATAATTGCAATAGAAGTATTCAGCTTTAGGCATAGGCCTATCAACAAACTAGCCTACTTTAACTTTCATTAAAGGCCTAGCCTAGTTAAATGTTATCTCCAATTCTCCATGTTTTTTACTTGTATAATCTAAATGTATGTAGCCTACAGTATATTTTTAGGTAGGCTAAGCCTTAAGAAAATTAAACATATCATAGCCTAGTTAGGATAGGCTAAGCTAGGCCTAGGCTATAGGCTATTATGTTAATTTAGGTTAGGCTAACCTGACTCACAAGTCTCACTTTAATGACTTTCCTATCTTAATCAAACCATCCTAGCCTTGACCAATGACCTAATCTGCTTGTAACATAAATAATAAATATAAGCCTATATAGGCTAATACTTAAGGCGTAAATGCCTGTTCATAATTCCGGTCTTTTCCCTTCCATATTATTTGTCTTGTTAGCTTAGCCTATCTAGCCTGAGTTATTCCATGTCAACCAATGGACCTAAGGTTAATTTTGTTTTTATGATAGGCTAAGACATTCATTGGATGTTTTTTGTTCATAATACCCTAGCCTATTCAGGTTTGGTATAACTTCCAGACTCCAGTTTCTTTTCCAAATGTTCTCATTGTCTGTTGGCACTTGTTTTTGGTTACAATTTTACTAGTTTAGTATTTTGTCATTCTCTACATCAATGGTTAGCCTAGCGATGTGTCCAAGTTAAGTTAGATTGTTGGGCCAGGATAATAATGGACAAGGTTGAGTTTATACTATAATGGAGGTACCTCGACAATAATGTTATATATACTAATATATATATATATATATATGTAATGTACAATCTATGTGACCCATACATCATTCCTAGGCTATATATGTCATTACCGGTGCAAATTTAATTGTTCTTCATTAGACTGTATGGGTTAAAAAAAATGGGCAAGATATTAATGGTGTGACAGCAGCGAGACCTATCGATTTTGGTGTGGCCTATGGAATTGTCATATCACATACCGGTAATACAGTACCGGTACTGTACATTGCTATTTATGCCTGTACTGTCGGATATATATAACAGTGGAGCACCGAACTTCGCGCCACATAAGTTCACAAAATAAAACTGCGCCATTCACCAAATATTCTCAAATTCCTTGCTCGGGCAAAAATATTCGATCTTGGCGCTAAAATCCCAGTTGAAACCCGAAAAAAATAGCAAAAATATGGTAAGGTTGTAGTATTCGGGCGTACCGCCCGTTTATTTACACTACTCACATGCTAGCGATCATGTTCCAGTCCTTTTTGACTGCCGTGGGGTACAATAATAGGTTGAGGAGGTTCCCCCCCCCCCATGACTTATTGTCATCATCATAAAGATTGCCAGTAGGGGGCAAATAACAGAAAAAATAGCAGTTAAAATAGACAGGAACGTAACCGCGAGCGCACGACCTATGTAAACATGATGACAGTACACCCGGATACTACATCCTTCCCAACAATAATGAAAGACTACATCAAACTAGAAAACATAAACATTAAAACAAACAAACAAGTGAACTGAACTCGAAGAATCTGCCATTGTCAAGGTGTTTGCTGCTTGGAGATGAAATGCGAGTGAATTTGACATACAAGCATCACTTGCGTAAATTGCTGCGTCCATATTTTATAATGTCAACACTAGCCAGCCGCTCAAAATTCACCTGTTTACAAGCTTTTGTATACCCAAGCCTTGTATCTCTCGCGTTTATTATGGTCTCTAGAGTCTACTGCATTCAGTGTTAGGGACGGTGGGCCTGGTGGTAATGATAAAAGAATGGCCGGGATCATCAAAATAGAGAGCAAAGTACAGTCCAGCATGCCTACCGTGACAGACGAAAGCCGCGGAAATATGACGGTGAGTTAGCCTATGCTAAATTTGACAATGATTTCAAATAAAGTCTGTGTGGTAAGAAATCTCTTCATAAAATGTATCTATAAGTATTCTCCTCATGATATGGATTGTATTTATTGGATGTATATGAGGAGAAATGGGTACCTTAGGGATGATTGGACGATTTTGGAACCAATTATGCTACCGGTACCATTTTTCCCGTAAGAAAAATGCCCCAATCTATGAAAAATCAACTTTTGCGCTTTTTTTTCCGGCACCAACTAGCCGCGAAGATCGGTGCACCACTGTACTGTATAATGGAGTTTTTACCCCCTACTGTTAAAATACGGTTGTTGCCAAATAGATCTTATTTTTCGCTTTTTATACCCTTTACTCTACATTTTCCCTGATCTTCAGAGCCCTCCCCACTAGTGAGGGTCGTGTTTAGCCTATTATTGTTGGATAATGGGTAAGTACGGTACTCATTTCCTGCAGTCCTTGCTATAAAACAAGACTGTATATCAAATCAAAATAAATAAATAATACAAAATTCAATGCTAAAACATTTACCATAAAGTCTAGGGTCACCACCATTGGCTGATGCTAGGCCCAGGGTGGATAAGGCCCTGTTTATTGAGAATTTCACACCCTTACTAGGGCCGGGAAGTACTTATATTGCATTTTTCTCCTTTATTATACAGTAACAGTGACTTGAAGTCTTTTTTTATGAAGAAGAAAAACTCCTGGTGCTGAGCTATCATATGATTATTATCTTCTAATGACATTCAAATTCAATGTTACCGGTACTCTTTCTTCCCTTATATGGCTTGCAAAATTGTGAAAATCCATAGTAATAATTTCCTTTTACTTAAATCTAGGCCTAGCCTACAACTGTTAATAATGTTTGAATATTTTCATGGTATGAATATGTTTATTATTTTGACTCCCCACTTTCAGAACAAGCAGTAACAAGTCACTTGAGCTCCTCCACAGTGGGACTCTAGGGGCAAAATACAACTTGTTATCAACCAGCAACGTTAACTTTTTGAAGACCTGTAAGTGGGGACGCAATGAGCCAACATAACCTTAGTGCCCTATTACTGACACATTCTGGTACAATAACTAGCAACATATTTTCAAAGCATTTTAATAGTGGTAAAATTGTTAGGAAAGTATATTCAAAGAATGTTAATACATCTGCTATAGCATTATTATCAAATAGAAGTGATCATGTTAATCTTGACATCTGACATCTTTGTCCAATTACTGTGATTGATGGCTAAAAATGGAGCCTCATAACAATACAAAATCTTGCCATACCCAAAATCCTAAGCGTTTCTAACTGTTAATCTTTGATGTAGTAAGCTATTGTATAGCCTTGATGAACACATGGGCCACATTTCAAACTATTAACCACAGATTAGGGCTCAATCTCTGCAGCTGAGGGTACTCCTGTTAAGTCTGTCCAGAATTTACAATACTTATGTACAGTAAAGTCCTGTCACCCAATAGTCCAATAATCTGGAATATGCTAAAGGGTCAATTTGATATCCAAAATTAACCAAGCCAAATTAGTACCGGGTATAAAACTTGTAACTAGTGTACTTTTCTTAACTTCAAGAGTTTGGACTCTCAGGTCTACCAATTTGTGACAAATGTCCAGTATAGCCCCAGTAACAAGGGCACACCCTAGCCGTCAATCAAGGGAGTGCATGGCATTGATGGCATTAAAAACTGCATTATCATCCATCATTCCATTATTATGCATCTTTAACACCTTACGAGCGGCCTAGGCGGTAATTTATATGTACCGCCCAGCGGGGTGTTTTTACCCTAAATAGGGTTGTTTACGTGAATTTTTTCATGCCTAAACAAAACCCAGAGTATCTATCCCTGAAAGGGCATAACGCTTTCCAATGACACCCCAAACATCCTTGTACCGCTAGTTTTCTTGCAACGATCGCGCAACACGAGTGCAAAAACCATTAATTAGGTAGTTCCCATACAAATTTCCCTGTGTAGCGAGTGCGTGAGGGTGGGGGAGGGTGGGATTCATGTCAGTAGGTCCGCCGCGGTGGTCTGGAGCAGTCATACGCTTGCTACTCTCCTCCCACCACTTATCTCTCTCTCTCTCTCAGCAACATTACGTGGTGAAAATGGCACACGACGTAAGTTGTGAACCGCCACTTAGTCCATATTTATTTCACACGACATAAGTTGCGCGCCGCCAAAGAAGGGTTAAAGCATTTAAACCAATTTTTTCTGTTTACACACACACACACACATACCGGTACGGTATACAGTATGTATACAGTGTATAATCTGTGTATGCATAATTTTAAAGATCAAGTGGTCCACACGAGGTGCGATTTCTGTCTTATGTCCTAATGGCAGTGTAACTGGCAGCCTTGTTCAGGGCTGACCCGCTTGTCAGGTTTTTAGTTTTTGAGATCAGATCAAACTATTTCATCCCCCATCTTTTTATGTATATATACTGTATACCAGTACCGGTATATATTAGTATAGTACAGTACTGTATATTATTTTCTATATACCGGTAAGCCATTTTGAGATAGTATTCAGCATAGAACTGCATTCCCCTGTTTGCTGGATTACAGGATGTGTATTGTACTGGTATCGGTTTATGCAATATATTTGAAAGAAATTTTCACTTTTAACCCTCAAAGAGCGGCTGACGACTTAAGTAACATTAGAGAACCTAGGCCCAAAGAGCGGCTGACAACTTAAGTAGCAAGGGATGTTGCGCACATTATCGGCATTATGAGAGTCCACGGTGTGGCAGGACTGCAGGCTGGCTCTAACCGTTCAGCGTGGACCTAGTCCCGCCACTGATATCACCACAACATGTGTACATATCCCTCGTCTCGCTATATAGGGTGCTGTAGTACTGTCTGTCAGTTGTTGAATAGGGTGGGTAAGTGTAGGAACATGTTTGTATATTTCACTCGATATGAAGAAATGAGGCTTAGATATTGCCGATACCAATTATTGATCAAAACATACTTGGTGCCGAGACATCACTTATTAGCGCGATAGTACAGTACATGTATACGTAATATTGAATTATTTTTCTTTTCTCATTTCAATAAAATATATTATTAACAATCGTAGCCAAATCCTTATATAGCTTTTATGTCCAAGTTTATGAGAAAAACCATGGTAAGTTATATTTTCACATTTTCAGAATGTATGGATATCAAGGCCAGATGCGCCAATGGTGGTTAGGATGCATCCTTCACTTTTGACCTGACTTGTACTAATGTATCAGCTTCAGGATCCAGTATATGAAGGACTTGGAATGCACACAAGAAGAAAATGGTTAGGTTAATTATTAAAAGTGTATTAGATTGAAATTTCATATTGTTTTAAAAGCTAGTTTGTCTTTTATTTGAATATGCCTTGGTTACTTGATGGTTGCTCTCAATGTTGTTTGATCCCCTACATTATCCCAAACCATGATATCTCCCCTCAGGACTTCAGTCTTAGTCTTCCTCGGGAGGGGGGGGGGGGGGGGGGGGGGCATCAAAGCGTCAACAACTGATCCTATCATTTCATCAAATCTGCAAAAAGCTATCAGTACATCAAATTTTCCAGATGTGTTCATTTTGTCAAAAAACAGTTTTTCCCCAGATCATAATTATCAATGTGTAAAAAAGTTTATATCACTTCAATGCATCAATAGTTGGAAGTCATCGATGTATCAAAAATGTAAACCCCATTCTTACTAGGTTAGGTTAGGTAAGGTTGTTAGGTTAGGCTAATGTTAACCCCATTCTTACTAGGTTAGGTTAGGTAAGGTTGTTAGGTTAGGCTAATGTTAACCCCATTCTTACTAGGTTAGGTTAGGTTAGGTAATGTTGTTAGGTTAGGCTAATGTTAACCCCATTCTTACTAGGTTAGGTTAGGTAAGGTTGTTAGGTTAGGCTAATGTTAACCCCATTCTTACTAGGTTAGGTTAGGTAAGGTTGTTAGGTTAGGCTAATGTAAACCCCATTCTTACTAGGTTAGGTTAGATAAAGTTGTTAGGTTAGGCTAATGTTAACCCCTAACTATTTTTGATGATATGGTATCATCCAGTCAGTTTCAGCCTTTTGTCAAATTGAAAAGGTCCAACTTTTGTTATGCTTTGAAAAGATTGGGTTTTTGATGTATTGATAGGGCTGACACCCTTGGAATAGTTTTGACGCTTTGCAGGCGCCCCTTCCTCGGCCTTACTTCCATTCTGTAAGCGTTCTTCACTTAATTCCCGGTATCCTCATTAATTTTCTTCTCATGGCCAAAACATCACCGATACACTTTATACCAAGTCACTGTTTTAACTCTGCTCATGATGTGCTCTCATTGTCATAATACTCATCTATGCAACCATACTCCTATTAGTGAGCCACAAGTTCATAGGAATTTCTATCTTTACCTGACCAAAACTAAATGCTGTTGTGGGCATACATTCTAGATAGATGGAAATAAATGGCAAATTAACTCCTTATGGTTGAACATAATGTATCTGGCCCATTGAGGTAGTTGTGCTGTTAAGACGAACAGAACATAACTGGCTAGCTTTTTGTCCCCATCAATTTCTGACGGCTCCACATGACTCACAAGCAGCCCCTCTCATTTTATCCTCTCCTCCACTCCCGTAGTGACTGTAATGCTCATACAGTATGTACCCTTTATGTAGCACACTACCCCCACTCCTTGTCTCTCTCATACTTGACATTGTAAAGTACAGTATGACAGTACCGGTACCATATTTTATGTTGTGGGATTGCCTCAAAATATGTTACAGTGATTCTAAATTGCCTTATCAATTTACACCAGGTGCAATTCCAAAATGGTCCATAACTCTATATTGTGGGAGTGGGCATGTTAAACTATAACAAGAAAATGTTGGGAACAACTGGTCCCCACCTGACAGAACATTCATAAAATGTACCGGTACCTTACTTATACAGTACCACCGGTACAACTCCAATATTTAACACTGAAACTCTTCCAGTTCCTCATTATTCTTTATGAAATGTCATATCAAATATAAATTGTACTGTATAGTCTGTTTCAGTATTAAGAGCTGAATATATTAAGTAATTGACATACTGATACTTGATAATTGCAAAAAGGAAATCAGAGGTAAGCTGTTGGGATGAACCTTGCTCCAGGGCTTCTTCAGTGTACTAAGTACTTTACATCCTGCTATGATAATTTCACGACATTCAAGTTTATGTGTATTTTCCTTATTAACTGCCCATGTCTTCAAACCTCTCACACATGCAGGATACAACTGTTGTCAACATGTCGGAAGATACCGGTACCCTTTGTTTTCATTAGTGGTAACTACTTCCATAATTTATTCCACCCAAAAGAATTAGCCTCTGTACCACCCCCAGCACTGAGTACGTTCCTCAGGTACAGTATACTGTATATCAACAGATTCCAGAGATATCTCTCAAAGTTGATTCAGCTCAGCCTTGTGATTTCCGCAATATAAACATAATAAATCAGCGACATTACTGTGCCTACCTCTCACACTACATACATACACATAAATAACATTTTAAGACGGAGTGCTCCACACATACATGCAGTTTCAGTCTCTTGTCCTAATGGCGGCGTTCCACTTGTCAAGTTTTTGGATTCGAGATCGGCACGTATAGTCCGATCCCAGGTCTTCCTCGGTCCACCCCTTGGTGCCGCTCCCTCCACAATCACAGACCTGCATCTTTTCACCCAGTTTTGTTCATCCATTCTCTCCACATATCCATACCATCCCAGTCTACTTGTACGTATCTCCTCGCTAATACTCTTTATACCAAAAGGTCTCCTCAGCTCATCATTTGTTTTTCTATCCTGCAGCCTGGTCCCACACATCCATCTCACCATATCTCATTACGTTCCATTCTGTGTTTTTTTTTTTTTTTTTTTTCTATATTCCAACTTACTTCCTCTCGGGCATAGGCTGACAACCTTAACATTCACCGCTTTACAATGAACAGTGAAGCCCGTGAGGTCTTGTTCCAGTCTAGGGAGTGAGACATGTGAAGCACGTAGAGTACAACGAGCACCTGCCATCTTGCCTTCACATGAGGCACGGTGCTCACTCATGGTCCGAAGCGACCCCATCTCTGAAGCCACCTCGTTCCCGTGCTTCACTGTCTCACCCCTTACACTCGGACTCTCACACTTACACACACACAACGCCACCTGTTGAGCAGATAACTCACCAGGCATTGCACCCCTATAGCATATTTTGAATATGGGAATATTCATACAGTGCTATTTAATCAGGGAACAAGGAGGGTATTTTATTGACGTTTCGGTGGGCTTGTGGTAGTGCACTGATACTAGGTACAGTACAAATTCCATCCCAATAATATCTTCCCATTGATACATCGGGATTTGAACCCGGGACCTTTGGATTACCAGGCCAGTGGCAAGACCACTCCACCACACCTCTTGACATCCTCTACTTTAACGGCCCATGTTTCTGAGGCATACGTCATTGCACTTCTAACACATGAGGCATACACCTTTCCCTTCAAGGGGAGAGGCATTCTTTTCATGGTCAGAATTGGCAGCAGTTCTCTGGACTTCCCTCAGCCACATCTAATTCTAGTGACAGTGGCAGCCTCGGCCCCACCACCGGCAGAGATGGTATCTCCTAGGTAACAAAACTTTTCCACCAGCTCCAATGACTCATTTCCAAAATTCACAGCCACAGGATCATTACTTAACACAAGCTCGCCTTTGCACACTACGCACTCAAATTTATCAATTTCGGACTTATCCTTCGGCAGGGGTCCTTTTATTCTACTACATCGCATACTCCCACGGTGCACCAAACATCGACATATGCTACATCGAATTGAGTTAGCGCCCACACCCTTTCCACACACTGCACATGGGTATGCACCGCTATTTTCCACATTGCCTCGTCTCAATCTACAATGCAGAACCTTAGTTTTGTTAATATTGACTCTTGAACCCTTGCTCGCCATACCCTCTCTCCATCTTCTGAATTTGGCCTCAGCATCTTGCACATTGTCAGCTATTAGGACAAAATCGTCTGCATAAAACAGCTCCAACGGGAGTCCGGATCTAAAAACTCTAGACAGTGCCTCCAGGACAATAATAAAGAGGAGGGGGTTTAACACTGAACCCTGATGAACTACAACACGGACTGTGAACTCCTCACTCAGTACACCTTTCACCCTCTCCGCAGTTCGCGAATCCTCATACATTTTCATTATCCCACGCACCAGCCACTCTTCCAGACCAAGTTTCCTCATAGCCCACTGCACAACATCTCTAGGCACCCTGTCAAAGGCCTTCTCCAGGTCTACAAACACAAAGTAAAGATCCCTGCCTTTTAGTAAGTATCTTTCCTGTATCTGCCTGACTATGAAGATAGCATCGGTTGTACCACGTCCTGGTATAAAACCAAACTGCATATCATCAATGGAGATGCTTTGCCTGATCAAACCCTCAAAGACTCTCTCACAGACCTTCATGATTTGGTCAAGCATTTTCAAGCCCCTATAATTACCTCTATCTAGCACACCCCCTTTTCCTTTGTATGTATTTACTATTACACTTTTGTGCCATTCCTCTGGGATTTTCTCATCTTTAATAATGGTGTTTATCAACTCAGTGACTAAACTGACACCAGTCTCCCCTAAGACTTTTATCATCTCAGCGACAATGTCAGCACCCTGGAGATTTACCGTCCTTTATTTTATTGATTGCGTCGCTCACTACAGCTGGTGCTATCAAAGGAGGGGGTCTAGATATTGGTTCTTTGATACTATGCTGTTCCTTATCCAATTCAAACTCTACATTTAGCAATCGTTCATAGTGTGCCTTCCATGCTTCTGATTTCATTTTCTGCATACACAATATTCCCATTACCGTTGCTAACACACTGTTCACCTATAATATCCCTACTGTCATTTTTAACTCGCCTAGCTAGGTAGAAGATCCCATTGGGATTGTCAGTGTTACACACTTGTTCGCGGACCAGGTCCTTACTACCTTTTTTAGCATTGTAAATAACTCTTTTTGGCAGTTCGTTTAGCTGCCTGGTATTCCTCCTTGCTGCCTCCCTTCTTCCATGCTTTGAAGCATCTCCTTTTCTCTTTCACAGCATGCTCTACCTCATCGTTCCACCACCAGGAGGTCTTATTCCTGGGGTGACCCTTTGTTTTCCCACAGACTTTGTCAGTGGCAGCGAGAAGGCTATGCTTAAGGAAATGCCATTGACTATTTACATCCCTAGGCCTAGCTTCCTTATTTCTATTCATTTTCTCCAGTTATATCTAATATATCTAATGTACCCAAGCTCCACACAAGCTCAAAATGACTACTTACACTAATTTTACATACAATGCATGGCCAGACACTACGCTTCCTTTTCAAATGTTATAGAGAAATTATCCCACAATCTTGCAAACAAGATAAATCTACGTTTTCCCAACAGGTCTCTGGATTTGAGGAATCCTAGCTGACATCTCTGGTCAGTTGGTGGTATACATCATTCTCTCACTTCAATGCAGATCTGTCCTGTAAGCCACTGCTGTTCTGCCTAAAGTGACAAGCATATCTAGTGTTTAGTATTTGCATCAAGCTTATACTGTTTACAATACAGTACATATACAGTACATATACAGTAGGCTATTTGCTTGAATTACCGGTATATATTTTTTTCATTGCCATTTATTCCCAGATGTACTTTATTGTGTTGGGTATCTCTGAGTAAGGAGAAGGTTCTGTCCATTACTGTACATCAGTCAATATTGATAATAAATTATGTATATGCGGAACTATGATTTTCATTATTACAACCTTTATATCTTTGAACATACCTAAAAATAGTGCTGTATTTCAACTGGATACTAATATTATTCCATTTAGCTATGTTATATATTGATAAAATTATCAATTTAATCCAACAAAATAAATGATGACTAGAGAAAGTGTGATGACAAGCATATTATTAGTCTATAAATTATATTACTGTACTGTACTGTGCTTTAGTTTTATTGGTTACTCAACTATATATTTAAAAATTCCAAGTTATTCATTTATTATTATAAGCCAACAATTTAAACATTTATTCAATGCAGTGTAAACAGGTGTAACATATTCTAAAATGTGATGTATAAAGAGGTTAAATACAAGGACTATATAATCAGGATCATACTTTATATCACGTTTGAGTATACCAGTAAGGTACCTTGGTCTTACAGACTTTCTCTGGAGGATGGAAAGCCTATGTAAATTTGTGAGAACTTGTACCAATTTCAAACTTGCCTCAATCATTGGGACATTACAGTACTGTATATACATACATACATACAAGGTAAAAATCCAAGCAAAAGTAATAAAGAAAAGAAAAGAATAATAATAATTTACCGGCATATTAGTGTCAGGCTCTCTTGTATTTTGGACAGTTTGAGGCAAGTGTCTGAAAACTTGGTATCCGTCTGGAATTCTCTTCTTACCTCTGCCTTCGTCGGAGGGAGTGAATGTATTCAGAGCGACATGCTATTAGACATTTTGCTGTAATATTTCCCCACATTTAGTTTATTAGTGAAGGCTTTTACAATATATACAGTATATATACAGTATATACTGTATTATTATTATTTTTGTCTAACATATTCAATGTCAACATTGTATCTTTATGACAGTGGTACAATGTATTTTAAGTATGGAAAGACGTAGGGCAGGGAGTACAGGGTAGGTAATAGGGCATGGGTAAAGGACACAATTATTTTACCCCTTAAAGGGTAATTTTGAAAGTAAAACCCGCACATAGAGGGTAAATTTAAGTAATTCTTTACCCTTCGATAAGGGTAATTGTGAAGGGTAATCTTGATCTAAGTTTACCTTTAAAGGGTAGCGTGTACCGGACACGAGGATTACCCTTATTTTACCCCTTATCTACCCATAATTTCTGAAAGTGTACCTCGGGACCGAAAACCAAATTTAAGGGGAGGCAGTTGGTTTTTCGAGTCCTCCTCCTCCCTCATGTTTAGCCCTATTAGTTATGAGATTACAAGACATTCGCCCTATTAGTTTGGCGATTTTCAGACCTTTTGCCCCATTTCTTTGCCAATATTAGGACCTTTCGTGCCATTTAGGTGTTGATTTTTTTCCTGGCGAGTGATAGCGAGCCTGTATTCGAAGAGGAATTGGCCTTCGGCCGGGACATTTTTCTACCGAAAAATGTACAAATTTATATCGCAGGGGGGTCTTGTGAGTGTTTTTTTAAGCTTGATAGAGGTTTAGAGAGCAAACTAAACCCCCTCCCCTTGAGCCGAACCAGTAAATTATGCTGCACAATACCGTCTGGGCTCCCTTGAATAAAATCAAAAGTGTAAGTAAAGGCCATAGCAATCCCACGAAACCAATAGTGGGAGGGGTGATCAAAAGGAGTGGGAAATGTCGGCAACGAAATAATAATCTGAATAATATCAAAAGTGTAAAGGCCATAGCAATCCCAAGAAACCAAAGTGATCCAAATATGTATTTTATGTCACGTATGATATATAATTATCTGTGTTTTCTATATCTTTGTCATACAGTATATGTCACCATAGTATATGTCTTTACTGTTGCAAATTAATAATTTTGCATTAGACTTTGTGGGTTAAATAAGGGTGGCAGCAAAAATGGCGGCCATTTTGGATCAGTGGAGAACAAATATTTTTAACTTTTTTACCGTATTTTTAGTATTTTGTCATCTTCTATATCAATGCTAATCCTGCGGGGTTAGGTTAGGTTGTTAGGTTAGGGTAAAGACAAAATATGGTTTTTGGGGGGCATGTTTTAATATTGCTAAGTAATAAGTAAAAATGCAATTGCAGAAGGAAAAACACCTTAGAACACACTAGTCAATGAAGGAACTGATAAGGAAAAGCATTATAATACAAAAAACACATACGTGACCTAAAATGCATATTGACCGGGTCATCAAAAGGAGTAGGAAATCTCGCGAACGAAAAGAATAATCTGAATAAAAAAAAAAGTGTAAAGGCCATAACAATCCCACGAAACCAAAGTGATCAAAATGAGTTGGGAAATATTGGGAACGAAAACATCATCTAAATAAAATCTAAGGTGTAAAGGCCATAGCAATCCCACGAAGCTAAAGTAGGGCATCTCCTCCAAAATGTAGTATACTATTTACTTAAGAGTCCCTACGTTGCTGTGAGAATATTACTGCTTACCTTGAATCACAGCAAAACTATTGTAATTGTTCTCTGACACTTACGGAAACTTTAACCCCTTCTCTACCGGCGACGTTTTTTAGTTTTATTCTAGCTATATTTAGACTATGTTGTGCAGTTTAAGAAGGGTGTGTGGTAGTAGAAAGGGTTATGTGAGATAGTTCGAAGCCTGTTAATTGTTGGAGGCACTTTTAAAACTGAATTAAATCGTATAATAGTAGTCAGAAAACAGTTAAAAGTACGGCCCCGGTACATAAAGGGTTAATTACAGTTACTTACAGTCCTCTAGTCCCAGCGAGCACCCAAAAGGAAGACTGCAAAGAAAAACAAAAACTATTATTGCTCTACTTAAGACCACAATAATCGCCTGTACTTCGGATTAGGGGTGTTGTAAGAGGCGACTGATAAGGGCAATGGGGATTATGGTCAATTAGGAGTATTAGGCAGCTTTCACTAGACCCTTATCTTATACTCCTATTTATATAGTCGTTACAAGGGAAAAGGGGGGGGGGGGGTTTACCGGACTTGAATCGCCAGGAGAGAGCTGGGGGGGGGGGGGGGGTATTATTTATACATACTAATTATCAAAGATGTTCTGTTCTATTCCATCACCAAGACTCACTCGCCATTCCATGACCAACACCATTAACCCTTTGAGTACCAGCGACGGGACTTGTATTTTATTCTAGCTATATTTAGACGGTTTTATGCAGCTTAAGAAGGATCTGCGCCAGTTAAAAGGCTTGGTTGAGATAGTGGGAAGCCTTATTATTGCTAGAAGTCCTTCCTAAGCTGAATAAAATCGTCTAATCATTGCCAGAAGATAATTAAAAGGATGTCACCGGTACTGAACGGGTTAATCTCAACACCACCACATCCCAGCACGTCTCCAGCACATTATCCTCATCTTATCTCCACCACCATTGTGTGTGTGTGGAGCTGACATAATTCCATTATCATCACACCTTCCTGTGCTCTCTCTCTCTCTCTCTCTCTCTCTCTCTCTCCTTTCACTGTCCCTTACTCTCGGGTTAGCTATCTCTACTAGAATTATGTAGTGACCACCTCGCTTTTTTTTTTTTTTTTTTTTTTTTTTTCTATATTCCAACTTACTTCCTCTCGGGCATAGGCTGAGAGCCTTAACATTCACCGCTTTACAATGAACAGTGAAGTCTTGTTCCAGTCTAGGGAGTGAGACATGTGAAGCACGTAGAGTACAACGAGCACCTGCCATCTTGCCTTCACATGAGGCACGGTGCTCACTCATGGCCCGAAACGACCCCATCTCTGAAGCCACCTCGTTCCCGTGCTTCACTGTCTCACTCCCTACACTCGGACTCTCACACTTGCACACACACAACGCCACCTGTTGAGCAGATAACTCACCAGGCATTGCACCCCTATAGCATATTTTGAATATGGGAATATTCATACAGTGCTATTTAATCAGGGAACAATGAGGGTATTTTTATTGACGTTTCGGTGGGCTTGTGGTAATGCACTGATACTAGGTACAGCACAAATTCCATCCCAATAATATCTTCCCATTGATACATCGGGATTTGAACCCGGGACCTTTGGATTACCAGGCCAGTGGCAAGACCACTCCACCACACCTCCCCTAATCGTAACGATCCCCTTGGATCGTAAGGTCTGTGTGGTCAGTGTATCTATGTAAATCTAAGTAAAATCTCTCTCGCTCTCCAGTATTAATAATTTTTTAAGAATAATGAGCAGCAGTTGCAGTTGCAGTCATGTACAAAGGGAAAGGGAAAGGATATAGCATTATTAAGAGGACACTGACTGACTTTTTGGCCTATAAATTCATTTAATTCATAAATTCTTAGTTTCCTCGCTAGACATCCCTCAAACTTAGAAAAAACATACCCTAGACCCCCCTCATGATACATTTGTACATTTTTCGGTTGAAAATTTCCCGGCCTCCTCTTACAATTACAGGCTCGCTATCGCTCGCCAGGAAAAAATCGACACCTAAATGGCACGATAGGTCTTAAAATGTATAACGAAATGGAACGAATGGTCTTAAAATCGCCAAACAAATGGTCCGAACGTCTAAAAATCTAAAACATAATATGACTAAACACGAGGGAGAAAGGGGACCAGAAAAACGACCGTCTCCCCTTAAAGGAAGGTATTTGTTGGGCACAGCGGGGCCCCGGGGGGTTAGTGAGCACAATGGGTTTATATAAAATGTATAATGTTTTCAGTGCATTACAGAACAGACCCAGGCATTGTGGCGTGTGTTGAACATGTATGAGTGAAATGCCTAAAGAGGCAAGATCAAATTAATGAAATTGTGATTAAGTATTTAATCACAGAATAATTTGTGTTCCTGGCGAGCGATAGTGAACCTGTAATGTAGTAGTAACCGGCCTCCGGGCACGACATTATTCTATCGAAAAATGTACATATTTATCTTGGAGTTGTTTTTAAAGATTGATGGAGGTCTAGGGAGGAAACTAAAAACATAATAAAAAGATAAATAAGCAAATATACACGCCCCCCCCCCCCCCTTTACCCATTCTGTACCGATGACGTCTTTCTAATCTCTTCTAGCTAAAATTAGACGATTTTTTGCAGCTTAAGAAGGATCTGTGGTAGTAAAAATGGTTAAGTGAGATAGTTCGAAGCCTGTTAGTTGCTGGAGGCCCTTCATAAACTGAATAAAATAGTTTAAATCTAGCTAGAATACAGTTGAAAAGACGTCGCCGTTATAGAAGGGGTTAAACCTTAGAGGGTCGTGTTATCATGTCATACACGCCTATACATCCCATGACTATTATATTGTTCAACTAATGCTCACAGGATCGCTATTAAGGGGGGAGGGGTCGGTTTTCTGGTCCCCCCCTTCTTCCTCGTGTTTAGCCCCATTAGTTTTCAGATTATATGACGTTCGGCCTATTAGTTTGGCGATTTTAACACCTTTCGTCCCATTTCGTTGTCAATTTTAAAACCTTTCGTGCCATTTAGGTGTTGATCTTTTTCCCGGCAAGCGATAGGGAGGCTGTTATTTTAAGAGGAACCGGCCTTTGGCTAGGACAATTTTCTACTGAAAAATTTACAAATTAATCTTGGAGGGGTCTAGGGGGTGTTTTCTAAGTTTGATATGGAGGTCTAGCGAGGAAATTAAAATACTATGAATAAATGAAATATTGAAGAAAAAAAGCCACTAACCTCTTAAGGGCATTCAACTTCGCTTCCCTCGCAAAATACCGACTTCTCAAAAACGTGTATTTTGGTTCCGTAGCGTATCGGAAACAGATATTGACAAACTGAGACAGGCTGACAAACGAAAGGCGAGTTCATTATTTTTGGTCTTTATTATTGTCTAGCTATAACTAAAATTGTAGTTTATAAGTAACACCCCGTTCTTCACCCTTTGAGAACCAGCGACGTGTGTTATATTGTATTCTAGTTATATTTATACGATATTATGCAGCATTGGAAGGATCTGTGGTAGTTAAAAGGGTTGGTTGAGGTAGTTTGAAGCCTCTTTATTGGTAGAGGTCGCTCCTAAGCTCAATACAATCGTCTAATAGTTGCCAGAATATGATGAAAAGAACGTCCCTGGTAATGAACGGGTTAACATTAATCATCAATTACAAACCCCAATGTACTTGAATAAACCAATGAAAGCATATGGTCCTCCCGGAATTCGAACTCGGGACACCACACCCAGAACATAAGCACCTAAACCATTACACCACCAACACAGTTAAAGTTCGAATTATGTCTCTTGAAGTGATACAATGGCCAACACTATGCTATGTCTTGATAATTGTCCTGTATTCCTTCTCATATTCCATCAAGTCTTCAAACAAAATTGCTCTAGTTTAACACCCTGCATTTGGAAACAGTGTTGCCAATTTATCACTTGCGAGTTTTGGTCTATGAGGAAGTTGGAGCTGTGGCCATCAATATTTAGCAGAATTATCAGCTAAAATACGGTCATAATACATTTATAAATACATAAAACCAAATTGATCATAGGTTTTATCTATCAGAAGCCCACATTATTATTGCATCTCTCTTTAATTTTGATGTTCACGGCTCCAACTTCCTTATAGCCCGAAAGTCGCAAGTGGTCAATTTACCACTTGTGAGTTTCAGACTATAAGGAAGTTGGTGCTGTAAACATAGATACTACACAGAAATGCAATACATGTTTTGTTTTCTGATGGATAGAAAGTATTTATAATTAGGTTTTATGTGTTTTTGAATGTACTGCAACCGTATTTTAGTTGTAAATTCTGCTAAATATCGATGTCTACAGATCCAACTTCCTTATAGAACGATCAATTTACCACTTGTGAGTTTCAGGCTATAAGGAAGTTGGTGCTGTAAACATAGATACTACACAGAAATGCAATACTAATTTAGGTTTCTGATGGTTAGAAAACGTAGTGAATTTGATTGTACAGAACCGGTATGTATTTATAGATGCACTACAACCCTATTTTAAGCTAGTAAGTCTGTAAAAAATCGATGCCAATAGCTCCAACGTTCTTATGGCCTGGAACTAGCAAGTGGTCAATTTAGCTGCTTCCCCGCTAGATCTAGAGGTATTTACTTTGATCTAGAGGCCACTTTTTACATCTAGGGGCATGAATTATACCGATATTCTGGAGATGTGAGCCATTTTACAGTTATATTCTAGAGGGCCATTTTTCTACCGAAAAATGTACAAAAATTATCTTCAACAGGGGTCTACGGGGTGTTTTACTAAGTTTGATGGAAGTCTGGCATGGAAACTAAAAAATAAATAAATATATAGACCAAAAATCAAGCACTACCCCCTTAATGACAGATGAAATGACATAGGCTATTGATACCAGTGATATATCTCGTATGTTAAGTGTTGGAGCTAAAACAGATCTTTAGAAACAAGTGGGTACAGAAAAAAAAAATAACACTCCGTTCTTAACATTAATCATCAATTACAAACCCCAATTAGGGGTTAGGACAAGAGACTGAAACTGCACGTACTGTATGTGTGGAGCACTCAGTCTTAAAAGTTGATGTATGTGTATGTATGTAATGTGCTTTAATACACTAATGAAAGCATATGGTCCTCCTGGGATTCGAATTTGGGACACCACACCCAAAACATAAGAATCTAAACCGAAACAAATACACACGCAGAAAAATATAATACAAATATGCTCACAGTCGTGCCCTACAGAAAAATATTTCCTCATTGATATTCCCCACTACCGTATGTTGTCCTGAGAAAGATGCTCCTCTCTCTCTCTCTCTCTCTCTCTCTCTCTCTCTCTCTCTCTCTCTCTCTCTCTCTCTCTCTCTCCAAACATCCCCTGGCAACCACTAGGAGTTCGTAACATTTTAAATATTTACACCATTATGAATCCAATTTATTTTTTCATCGGGCGTGTATTTGATATTAATTTCAAGCTTCGATGTAAGAGAGATTTTTTAGTATAACTACATTTATTTGTCACCAATTATTTTGACATATTTGAAGACAGATATGGAATCTATATGCTCTAAGCATCATATTAAAATTAGTTTCAACCCTCAGCAAAACCTAATAAATATATATGGTACTAAAATGGATTTTTTTCGTAACATGGTTGTCAAACCCTTCCTATAGACGGCACCAATTCGTACACACGCCATTTAGAACATGGGTGCTTGACTACTGATGTGACGTGTAAGAGGTAAGATTTTTACGCATAGGTTTAAAATTCCGGAAATTAATGGGTAATAAATACCACGCTGAGTACTATGAATCCGCTCTACCTGGCATGCAAGGGTTAGTCTAGTATGCCTCGTACTGAGTACTATGAATCCGCTCTACCTGGCATGCAAGGGCTAGTCTAGTATGCTTCGTACTGGGTACTATGAATCCGCTCTACCTGGCATGCAAGGGCTAGTTTAGTATGCCTCGTACTGAGTACTATGAATCCGCTCTACCTGGCATGCAAGGGCTAGTTTAGTATGCCTCGTACTGGGTACTATGAATCCGCTCTACCTGGCATGCAAGGGCTAGTCTACAGTAGTATGCTTCGTATTGAGTACTATGAATCCGCTCTACCTGGCATGCAAGGGCTAGTCTAGTATGCTTCGTACTGAGTACTATGAATCCGCTCTACCTGGCATGCAAGGGCTAGTTTAGTATGCCTCGTACTGAGTACTATGAATCCGCTCTACCTGGCATGCAAGGGCTAGTCTAGTATGCTTCGTACTGAGTACTATGAATCCGCTCTACCTGGCATGCAAGGGCTAGTTTAGTATGCCACGTACTGGGTACTATGAATCCGCTCTTGCTGGCATGCAAGGGGTAGTTTAGTATCCCACGTACTGGGTCTAGGTTAGGTTAGGTTAGGTTGTTTGGTTAGGTTAATATACTAGGTCTCAGAAACAAGATTCGTAGTTGCGGTAGTATTTACAGATACGCCCGAATACTAAATGGGCGGCGGTAATGGTTCGCGTTGTATCCCACGTAGGCCTACTAGGTACTACGGACACATTGTAGGCGTTAGGTGTGGATTAGGCTTGTATCCAATGTACTAGGTCTATGTTACTGGATATTTATGATTTAAATAAGTGCTAAGTTTTCGATAAATCTGATTATTTGGCTTTGCAATTAGGGAAATCATGAGCCGATTTCCGACATTTCGTTAGTCTTTTTCGATTCTCAAAATACGATCCAAGGTTTGCCAAAAATTGGCTTGGGTTTTCTAAAATTATGCTTGTTGGGGTTTGCAATTTAGGGAAACATGAGCCAAAATTCTAAATTAGGTTACTGTAATTTGTTTACTCTTAAAACTCTCAAAATCCGAGCCAAGTTTTGCCAAAACTTAGCTCGGGTTTTCCAAAATTTGGGTTTTAGGCCTTTGAAATACCTTAAAACCAGAGCCAAGTTTTGCTAAAATACGTTTTTATCGCAGTTTTACGAATGTAATCCCTCATTTTCCCTGTACTTCATAGCCAATTATTTCCAAACACTATATATTGATGAAAACTAACAGGGAACAAAAAAAAAAAAAACATGGGAAAATTCGTGACATAAAAATAGAGTTTTTCCGATTTTTGTATATACTGTATACAGTAAATGTGAATATATTTATCAGGAAAATTAAAACGTTGTGTTTACAGCTAGATCCATACAGCATATATATATATATATATATATTGTTACGTTTTGGGGTTGAATCCATAACACTATGGACGTATCACTAGAATTAAGGTTAACTTGTCCTTAAACTATTAATTCTTAAAGTTAGTTATGAGGAATAAATGAAAGTATATAAATAAAGTATGACTGATAAAAGTAATAATTCAAATATCAAATATCCCAAGATCTTAATTAATAATTAGTAAACCCCACACACGAATCAGTCACTGGTTTGTATGTTTAAGCCATAGTAAAGTAATTATGTTTTCAAATATATTATGATATTCATATTCCTATCAATTATTTATGAAGAGGGGTAGTTGTTTTAGTTTACGCAATAAAGATATAAATGGTAAAGTTCAAAGGCTCTGGTAAAATTATATGAACATTTATTTACACTATAAACACAAACAACAATTAATCTGAAGTAACATAATTTAGATATGATCTGATATGTTAAGAGATCCAAAAATAGTTATTCAAAAATAGTTAATCAACATCTATAAATAATAGTTCTCAACAGAAATTGTGAGGACAAATAAATCCGACCAATCTTTACACTGTCGGAACACAAGACAAACCCAACTAACACACAATTCCTAATAGCCTAACTAAAGATGGCCAAAATATAAACAAAACTTAGCTGAGAAATACAGAGGTCATTGCAAAAACTATATATAAATCCATGCAGAAGGTAGTGGTAGATCCTGTCTCGTCACACTAAAGGTAACAACTGCCTACTCTTCCAATATCCTGGTATCTCGTTACCTTGTAATGGTTAACAAACATACAAACCCACACACTGGGTTGCCCACAGTCATACAAGAAAGAAAGGAAACTCACACAACCAGAAAGGAAACGCCACGAACCTCAATGAACCACTAGGAACAAAACCATGAATGAGATTACAAAACTTACTGGTCCAGCTCTAATGGTCTCAACTACTATGTGTTTCAGAGGCCGTGTTACATGTTTTTTCGGGAATAACTTATTAACACAAATTTGGATTAGTATGATATTTTGCCACAGCTTTATTCACACCCTGCCCTAATTTTCGCCAATATCAAGCATTACCAAAAGTGTAGAATTAAGGTACTTGTCCCTGTGTCATGAGGTTAAAGTCGCACCTGGTCACACCTGGATGATGAGGAAACGAACAAGGTTAGTCACCCCCCCCCCCATCTCTCTCTCTTTCCCTCTCTCTCTCTCTCTCTCTCTCTCTCTCTCTCTCTCTCTCTCTCTCTCTCTCTCTCTCTCTCTCTCTCTCTCTCTCTCTCTCTCTCTCTCTCTCTCTCTCTCTCTCACACACACACATGGAAACTACGGCCACTGGCGCATTCATTATACATATAAAAGTGAGGCATGCAAAATGTGTTAATTTTATATTAATATATGATAGTGACATAAACTGACTGCAAGGGCAACAGTAGGGTAGGGTGGTGGGTATAAAACAAGAGTGTGTGATGGAAGAGCAGTGGTTTGGTGGTTTCCAGGTGTTGTGTGGTTTTGTGTAGGCATGATATTGCATCTACTGTAAGGTGTAATATGGTCATCGTATCGTCAGGTTGTGTTGGATGTCAGGTGGGATGGGGCAGTTGACGCTTGGTCATTAATTACGGGTTGGGTAGGGGTTGGGAAGGGAAAATGTTGGGGGAGGAAGGGGTAGTGTAGGGTAAGTAAGTACAGTCACTCATACAAAATCGTGGGCCGTTACGATTTTCGTTATGCAATTACTATCTGGGTTGATTATTGGCAAGAACTTGCTTTACAACCAATGGTATATGTAAGTTCGTAATTGATGTATAGACAATCATATTCGTAAATCCGTTTGTAGAGATATACTTCCATAATTAGAGAAAAGGTGAGGTCCATGAATTGTTATGAGTGATGGTACGTTGAGGAAGATGCTGCCGACAATAAAACAAACAATACAAAAAAACACGGAGGAGAAGGGTGGGACAATGGGACATTTATACAAAGTTTATAGGAATGTGGAGGGGTGAGTGTGGCCAGGTTTTATTAATAGGTCATTTTATACAACGAAAGGAAGCGGAGACATGAAGGGTGGACAAATAATACACACAAAATACACAGCAAACAGTTTATTTTAGTCATCGTCACTATCTAAAAACAAGTCGTCCTCTTCATCACTAGCGAGGTTGATGATGATGGGATCCACACCTTCGTGGATGTTGTCCGTGGACCAGTACTCGTCTTCGAAGGCTCGTGTTCATCGGACCGCACCTGCCCACACCTCTTCAGTGGCGCAAAGCCTGGCTTCCTCCAGCCTTTCCTGTAGATCCGCCCGGGTGAAACGGTGTAGGGAGGAGCGCACGTGCCGTTTCATGCACCCCCATACCTGCTCGATGGCATTGAACTCTGGATGAGCGGGTGCCAGACGGACGACCTCGTGGCCCCACACGCGGATGGTGTCATCAACCGTGTATTGTGGCTGTGCCCGGTATTGCTTGCAGATGAGCAGCAGTTCAGGATGTGTGGCATATGGTGGGAAGGGTAGCCTGCGGTGGTCCAGCCATTTTATAAGATCCGCTTTCTTGGTGGCGGAGGGGGGGCGGCAACTCTCCTCCGTCAGCTGGCTGTGATATGGCGCATTATCCATCACCAGTACCGATGGCTGAGCCAGCGACGGCAGAAGTTGTGACGTCAGCCAGCGGAGGAAGAGCTTGCTGTTCATCTCGCCGTGATAGTCGCCGCTGGTGTTCTTGGCCGGGAAGCACAGGAATGTGTTTTCGACGAAACCGTCGGCTGTGCCAGCTGCTACCACCATGAAACGCTACCCTTCTCTGGGCGGCAATTGACGACTGAACGTGGTGCTGGTGGCAGGCTGAGTACTGTCGACCCACTCCATGCTGTGGTTCATCCTGGTGGTAAACCAGGTCTCGTCCAGGTAAACCACCTGCCTCCCCTCCTCCCGGAATTGTTTGAGTGCCCGGAGAGCGTTGATCCGGCGGCACACAATGTCCAGCGACTCCTTCCTCACATATATACATCTTCCGCTGTGAGGTTTTGTAGCGGAATCCCATGTTGTGGATGAGTCGCCAAACCGACGTCTCCGAGGTTGCCTCCGGGATGATGCTCGCCACCTTTAGGTCTTCCGTCACGGAGCCAATCGTGAAGGTTTGCTTGGCAGCAAACTTTGCGTGGATATTGCGGCGAATGGCACCGATGGCGAAACTGTCAAAGGCGCCCGGTGTTGGGGGTGCTGTCGGTGTTGGCGGTGCTGTCGCTGTCCCAGGCCGAGACTGGGTGCTGCGGTGCACCATCATCTGCACTGCTCTCATCGTCATTCCCACGGCTTCCGCTACGCGGTCATAAGGCCTGTGTGGTGAAAGTCCAATTAATTTCATTCGGAGGTGTTTGGTGTTGGGAGTGATATTAATTAATTATATTTATTTATGTCTAATGTGGCGCATGAAAAACTTAATAAATACTGTGTATGTTATTGTAAGCATGGGATCATGCTATAAATACTTTGCTCTTTGTATGGATACTTATAAGTATTATATTTGTAGCTATCGGGCTCACCATTTCAGTGCTGCCAATTAATTTGTTGCAGTAAAACGCCCTTTAAAGATCTAAAGATTAAAACAGTTAATAATAGTTTACTGCCATAGATATAGGTATACATGTTTACAAAAATGTGCCATTATACAAAGATAAGATATATCCATGACAAAGATGATTTGATGCCATCAGGCATATAATTATGTCCTCTTATAATCATATGCATATCATGTGAAATAAGACAACAAAGGAAAGACATGTACACAAGTGCAATACAAAACAAAAACATAATATATACACAAAATAAAGAATATTATATACACATTCTCATTTACATTCAAATACACATTGCCTCTTCACATTGACGACAAATAAATTAACAAGTTTAAAATTCCTAGAATTCAGAGCACAATTTAGCTATCCATTAAATATAATTTACTTATATAATGAACAAAATTAAATTATCATCAACATTTAAAATGAGGTTATTCCATATTTTAACTCCCTTATGTTGATTTGTTTTGGTTACCAATGATGTTCTTCAAACTGGTACACGTAACCTGTGTCTCTGTCTGGTTAAGTATTACTACGTATAATAGCCATAATTAACCAGTTACCTATTCAAACTGATTTTTAGCCGATTGGCGGCTTTCTCCCTGCTGTATAATTATGTAGTAAAGACGCATGACAAATGCGTTTTTACACCCACGCGGATAATGACGCAACATGGTTGGCATAATTTGCCTTGCTGAAGCCAATGTCACGTATGGCTGACTGTATACGACTGCTGCCGTAAGCCCGTGGCACCCGACGAAAACACACAACACCCGGAAACAACCAACCATTGCTCATCGATGAAACACGGTCGTTATATACCCAGCACCCTACCATACTCTTGTCCTTACATTCACGTTATGTCACTATACAATATAAATATAAAATTAACACATTTTGCATGCCTCATTTTTATATGTATAATGCATGCGCCAGTGGCCGTAGTTTCCATTTGTGAGAAAGTGAGAGAGAGAGAGAGAGAGAGAGAGAGAGAGAGAGAGAGAGAGAGAGAGAGCGAGCCAGAGCGAGAGGGAAAGAAAGAGAGATGGGGAGGTGACTAACCTTGTTCGTTTCCTCATCATCCAGGTGAGACCAGGTGCGACTTTAACCTCATGACACAGGGACAAGTACCTTAATTCTTCACTTTTGGTAATGCACGATATTGGCGAAAATTAGTGCAGGGTGTGAATAAAGCTGTGGCAAAATATCATACTAATCCAAATTTGTGTTAATAAGTTATTCCCAAAAAACCATGTAACACGGCCTCTGAAACCCATAGTAGGTTTCATGAATACAATATAATATACACTAAACAAACCAATGAACCCGAACACAATGAACATGGGTGGTATTCACAAACACAAATCTTTCCAGTAACATGTACAGTTGGACCCCAAAATACCAGTACATAATATTATATATATATATATATATATATATATATATATATATATATATATATATATATATATATATATACTGTATATATATATATATATATATATATATATATATATATATATATATACATATATATTGTTATGTAATGTGAATTTAAATAAAATGTATAAAATTGATAAGTACAATTGTGATAGGGTTAGTATACGCATTTCAGATAAAGTAACTTGATACGTAAGTGTGTTTAGAGATTGCGTCATTCATTCCACGTGTTCATATCTCGGGCGGGCGCCTCTCGATGTTTCTCTAGGCTTAGAGAATGTTCTCGTTTTTTTTTTTTTTTTGCGAGTATATAAGCGCGCCGCTTCATGACTGGGAGCCAGATCGACTTGACCAGCTACACGCATAACACCTCTCTCTCCTGCCTGTCCATAGTGATTATGATAATTAGTGAAGTGATATATCTCTCCTGGCTACTTTCAAACGATTTTAATCAACCTGCAAGCTGATTCCTGTGATTTGAGTGTTGAGTATATAAGTGTGACCCATATTATAGCCTATTATTGATATTGTGCATTATTATAAGTTTAGGCTATCTAGTGTTCAGTTAATAATTAATTATCATCGAGTGTTCTGTAAATTCATATTATTTTGTTATTTCCTTTTGATTACATTTATTAGGCCTAAGTGTAAAGCATTAATTAATTTGTGTTTAGGTTCCAATCTTGTGAATTTGATCAGATTAATTTAGTTATCTCTTTATTGTAATTTACAGAAGAAATATTTTCTCAAGTGTTGACTTTAGTTTTTATTTCACATTTAAATAGTTGTGTTAATTACTTGTATTGCTTGTATTAATATTGTGTGCATTCCCTCAAATATTAACCATTTCCTGTGATCTTCAGAAATATTAATTCTTGTGATATAACTATTTTTACCTTGCATTGCTTCAGTAAAGTTATATATATTTTTTTTTCACTTGCATATTTTCTGATAATCTTGGTGCATTATATATTCTTATTTCTCGTCCTGAAGAGACTGATTTTATGTGTTGCATTATATACTTAATTTTATTAAACAAAGAATTTTAATCTAGTTTTCCTTGAACCTGGATATTTTGAGGTGAAAGTTGGCATTAGTCTTTAATTTCATATTTAATCTATTGTTTGTGTCATTTCACCTCGCCCATAAACATAACATTGGCGACCTTGAGCCAGGATCTGCGGGACTTGTTTATGAATATAAAAAATGATTTGCTTGTGATTGTGATATTTAAATTTTCATCATGTCTACCATTTCTACTTTAGAGGAAGCTGGGGATTTTGTAGCCGGTGTTGAGACAGTTGTTGAGGTAGAAAGTAGGAATAAAAATGAACTGAAAATTTTGCTCAGTACTTGGAGATTTCTCATCCAGCTAGTGCCACTAAGGATCAAATTGTTGCTATGATTAATCAAACGCTTTTTGATGCGACTCCTCCAGTTGACATGGATAAACAAATTGAACTTGCAAAATTTAAGCTCGTATTGAGGAAGCTCTAGCACAACAGGCACAAGCTCAAGCACAACAGGCACAAGCTCAAGCACAACAGGCACAAGCTCAAGCTCAACAGGCACAAGCACTGGCACAGGCTGAGGCTCACACTAAACTTGAAATTGCTAAGTTAGACCATGAGTACCGTATGAAACACGGGGTAAATAGGTCATCTAATCCTGATAATTTTGATGTGGCCAAATTTTTTTTAGACTTGTCCCTGTCTTTAACCCTTCAGCCCCGGGCCCTCTAGCTCGCGACTGTGCTGTGGTACCGGGTGTTTTGACGATCTTTGGGCTAAGTTAACTCATCTGTATTTCAATAAATATGGCATTTTATGTTATGAATAAAAAAGTAAAATGTTCCACAAACCTTCCTCTGTAGAATGGCCTTGAGTAGAGGTCTCTAGCCCGAGTGATTGCGTAATGGTGAGCGCGGGAAGACGAGTGCTTTTCGGCGGCAAATTCTTCCCGCGTTCGGATGCGTCGCCCCGGCCACGGCTACCACGCACCTAGCCGCTCGTCGCGCCAAAGTGTTTATCTCCCTTAGACGATTTTAGTGTTTGATATTGAGAATGTGATGTTTATTTGATATTACTATAGTTATTTTGAGGCCAATTATATAAAGTATGTTTATTAGGGTATCACTGTCACTAATATAGCTCATTTTCATTCAATACCGTACATTTTATTAGTAATTGAGGTAGGTTGTTGTTATATTAGGCACTGATTATTCGTTATCACAGGTGTTTATTATACTTTGGCCATCAAGTATTGGGTCTTGTGTCATTTTCACTTTGATAAATATGCTTTAGAGAGTGTCACTGTCACTGATAATGCTCATTCTCACTCGATACGGTACATTTTATTAGTAATTGAGGTAGGTTATTGGTATATTAGGCACTGATTATTCGTTATCACAGGTGTTTATTATACTTTGGCCATCAAATATTAGGTCTTGTGTCACTTTCACTTTGTTATATGCTTTGTATACGTTGTATATACAATTTATTGTGTCTTTTTTCACTGATTTCTATATTTCTATAGGTTGTAATCATATGAATGTCACTTATTATATACATATGTGTCACTTTCACATATTATTATGGTGTAATTGTATTTGTATAAATGTTCTCATAATACATGACTTTTGTATAACAATAAATTGTTTTACTTCCACTTTTTGTCTATATATATGAGGAGGTCCGTGCCAGAGGGGCCAACTCGCCACGAGTATAGTTTTGAGTTATTGATGTTTAAGGTTAACATACCATACACACAGTAGATAAGGCATAATAATATATTATTATATATCAATGGACAGCTTAGGAACAGACAATTTTTTTTAGATGGTTAAAAAAAAAAACAAAAAAAAAAAAAAAAAAACATGCATAGGTTTTTTTTTTTTTTTTTTTTTGGATGCGAAAACATTATTCGATTTCCTTCAAATTTGTACCATTATGAACATTCACTATAACTAAAAGACAGTTATAATTTCAAGCACAAATACCCAAAAATAAATATTTTATAAGACTTTTAACCCAAAATTTTAACAAAATGCATGATTTTGGTATTTTATTTTTATATTATTTTGTGTTGTGTTTGTAATAATAATTCATAATGTAATTTGACACATTACCTTTATGTCCAAGTAGCTTATGTAGGTGGTGAGGGGGGAGGGCAAGGTTGTTGTTGTTAGTATTCCAAGAAGTCGTCGCTGGGATCGTCGACGTCTTCTTCGTCTTGCAGTCATGGATTTCTGTGCCTCGAAAAGCAGGGTGAAGTAGGTCTTGTGTGGCTGGGGCACGTATTTCGTCAACTCCTGGAGATGCTGTAGCTTCTTTTGGTTCATGGGAACTCCCCCTGGGTACTTGACAGGCAACGGAATTTGTGAGAGGTCAAACACGTTTGGGTCATAAATTTTGCTTCTACCCTTCTGCATAAACCACTCCCGCTGCACAGGAAAGCTGTCCATGTAGCCAGCAGACACTTTAATGCCTTCCCTGTAATCATTGGAGACTATCAGGCGCTTGGCAGCCTTGAATCCCGAACCTGTCTGGCCCGCCTTGCTGATGTGTTGTTGCAGAACCTCAAAGTTAAGGAAGTCGCTCTCCTCCATGCGGACCACAGTGACCTGCTCCTTCCTTCTGTGTGTCGACATTAGCTGGGTGTAGTGGTCAGTGGTGAATACCTCCTTGCCCTTCAGGTGCTTCTCAAACACACCAAAGTCGCGATCACAGTGCAGGAATGAGTGGCCAGCCTCCAGGAAGAAGTGAATGATAGAAGAAAAACGATGGTTATGGATGAGTCTTAGGTAGCATAGGCAAAGGTTGATATTCTTGTTCTGGCCAGGGCAATTATCTGAAAACACCACCAGTTTCAAGGAATCAGCAGGTATGTGATGTTGAATGAAGTGACATAAGCAACTTGCCACCTCAGAAGATCCCCTTCTTGCCTCCGACTCGTTCCAGACATAAAAGTAGGCCTTGTTGGACTTGTGTGATGCTTCTGCATAGTAACCACGTGCGGGCATGCGCGCGCGTCGGCTGCCCAGCCGTTTAGAAACCGGCTGGTGGCAGCCGGCCGGCAGGCTTTCCCTTAGTATATATCCTACGACAATGTAACTAATGTCTGGGATATTCTTATGTTGTTTCACAGCTTGAAGCTGCCCTTATTCTTAACCAACGCATCTTAGTATATTTTATTCTTGATAGTTGATCGTTTCATTATAATATATAAGATGTAAGTTTAGTGAGAGCGGGAAGAGACGAGCGGGAGAGAGAGACCGGCTTGGGACGTTGCTTCGCGCGGAGAGTCCAGCTTGGGACGAGCCTGAAGCGCTGCCACATGCATTTGATTGCAACGTTAGGCTTAGCTTCGACTCACGCACGGGGTAGAGGATTTTGACCAGGCAACTGTGTTGAGTGTTGCCAAGCCTGGGATGTATTCTGCATGCCTAGTGGGGGGTCCAGACAGATTCAAGACTCAGAGCTCACCTCATTGTCGTACCCTTCGGACCCCCTTGATATCTATCCCTCTCAACCCCACTTAGAAACGTTCTCTCTTACTTTGTATACCTTCTTTCCACTACTTCACCAATCTATTTAATTATCCCATCCCCTTGATAGACCTTATATCTATTATTGTATTAACGACGAGCTCTCAGATAACTAGATAGGATTTTGGGCCTTATGCAGGGATGTAATTGTTAATGAGACCTAGGAAGCTTTTTTATTGTCTCATATTTGGTGGTTTCATGCTTGCTAGTGTGTTCTTGTGTCAGGTTAGCAGGGGCTAGACCGGAGGGGAGGCTTTTTGCGATCCTTTAAGTAAAGTCTGCTGGTGCGAGTCCTGTGGACCCGCACGACTTTACTAGGATACCCGAGGGAGTATGGGGGCATTTTATTGTGTGTGTCCCTGTGTGTTTAGCGTTGTGTTGTGTGAGGGCCCTTGCCTAGTCCACTCAGCACTGCGCTAGCACGTCTTGCTTTTGTTTTAGGGTCGCCAGGAGAGAGTCAGATACTTGCGATCTGAGTCTCTCAAGAGATCACCCTTTCAATTAGAGTAATTTGGCGCACAGACCTGGGAACGTCCCTTGGCTAGAGCAGGTGGCTCAGCCCGGGTATCCGAAGCCTATATCCTTCCGGCTAGACCTCTGCCACCTGGCAGATTAACAGCTAGGGATTTATTATCTCTGTATGCTTGTTATTGTGCCCCAGTTTACCGTTTTTGTGAGCATTCTGAGTTAGGGTGTGGCTTAGAGACTCTGTCCGAGCAGGCTTGCCTGACTAAGAGTGAGAAGCACACCTGTATGTGGTTATGTTGCGAGTTGCTGCCTTTATTTCATTATACCTATGCCATTATACACTGTATGTCCTATCACTAGTATTATTTTATTCCTGCTTATGAGTTAAGAGTTCTCTAAATCCGTAACGTACTTTCTTTGCTAAGCATCAGATCCTACGGTAGCCGCATGCAGTTTAGAAACCCGCATCTCATCTACCTGTACGATGTTTTGAGGACTGTTTGCTTTCACCTTCTTTCACGCAGGGGTGATTAGTTGTATTAATTAACGTAACGTTAAATGTGCTTTCTTCTAGTTTGTTATTAAATTGTTTCTGCAATTTAATTCCGTTATCTATCATTTCCTTGAAGCTTTAAGTCATCTTAATTGTGTGATCTTTTATATAGCCTGCTTGACTATCAGCAGTCTATAGTGTGTGCACCCTGTAACCGAGTCATAGAATACCTCGTTGTCCAGGCAGGACTCTTGACGGTTTAGGGTGGTTTGTTGCCTGGGTTTATAGATAAGGGTTGGATCTAGCGTTTTCCGTTGTTGCTTGTTGCCGCATACCTAGTCCAATAGAAAGAGCCCAGTGTTTATATATCCCAGGACGTAACACTTGATATCGTGGATACCCAGATTATACGTCCACATTTTGCAGCGGTAATATTGGGCGCTAGTAGTAGGACGGGGGGGTGCATAGTGTTTGCTAGAGATCAACAGCAATTCCAAAGATTCCAGGTGTAGTGTCCTTGGTATAAATCTGCATGAAATCATGGCCAGCCTTGGCATGAAAATGATGATCGTTCCTCTTCATGGCAAGTTGAGCCCTCTCCTCCCGTTGTGTCTCTGGATCAAGTTCTGCCAATTTTGTTTTGAACTGATCACATGTGCTGCAGGTGTCACTCTTTGGTGGTGTTATCCCGATCTTATAGTTCTGCACCTCCTTAACGAACCGGGATTGCTTAATGGCATTGGGTTCCTCTTGGTGCTCTATCATGTATGTCTGAAAGGCATCATAGAGTCCAGCCCAGGTAGATCCAGGAGGTAGGTACAGCTTGTCCGGATTCTTGGTACGAGAATAATGGGACGTACAGGTGGGCAGAGACTTGCAGAAGCTTTTAATTAGTTGCAGGAGATCGTCATTAGTCTTGTTGTGGGGTACATGGTGGCCTCTTTGGTCGGGGGACAGAATACCAGTGGCAGTGGAAGAGCTCTTAGAGCACACATTTCGCACACGTTTGGATGTTATGTCATGAATATTTAGAAAGGCAGTACGGCAAACATTGATGTTCTTAGTATTCACAGACACTGAATATTGTTTGACGTTTTTAGTGCGACTCTCCCTTCCCTTCACTCGTGAACGTTTAGACAATGTCTCACTCAATCGCTTATTTATAAGAACATAAGAACATAAGAAAATGGGAGTCTGCAGAAAGCCGATTGGCCTAAGCAAGGCAGATCCCTGTCCCACACAACCCCAATTCATTACAAAGCCCAATTATAGGCTTCACACTCTAATACCCTGAGGATCATCTTACCAAAACGGTTAGAGATTAACGCAGGATTATGGAGGTCTGCAGAGCGCTGATTGGCCCAACCCGGCTGATCCCCCTTCACACCCAACCCTTCTCGTCCATATGCTTATCCAATTTTATCTTAAAGCTCCCTACAGTTTTAGATCCCACTATAGCACTTGGTAGTCCATTCCACCCGTCTACAACTCTGTTACCAAACCAATACTTGCCTATATCTTTTCTGAAACGAAATTTATCTAATTTGAAACCATTGGTACGAGTTCTTTCGCTATCACTGAGCTTTAGTACATTTGCCATGTCCCCTTTGTTAATCCCACTAACCCACTTGAACACCTCTATCATATCCCCTCTAACTCTGCGTCTCTCTAATGAATGTAAACCTAATTTCTTCAACCTTTCTTCATACGAAAGATTTCTAATATTATGGATCATTTTTGTCATTCTACGCTGTACTCTCTCCAATGAATCTATGTCCATTCTGTAATAAGGACACCAAAATTGGACAGCATAATTCATATGGGGTCTCACTAATGACAAGTAAAGTTTTAAGATAACATCAGCAGTTCTGTTACTCACACTCCTAGAGATGAACCCGAGAATCCTGTTTGCCTTATTACGAACGCTTATACACTGTTTTCTAGGCTTCAAATCATTGCTAACAAACACACCTAGATCTTTCTCGCAGTCTGAATTTTCTAATTCTAAATTAGCTAGTTTATATTTAACATTTGTTTGCATCTTCCCTATCTTTAATACCTTGCATTTGTTAATGTTAAACTTCATCTGCCAATTTACTGACCATTCATGTAAGGTATCTAGATCCCTTTGGAGGCACTCTATATCGCTATCTGAATCAATTGATCTCCCTATTTTAGTATCGTCTGCGAATTTACTTATCCTACTAGTTATACCTAAATCTAGGTCATTTATGTATATAAGAAACGACAGGGGACCTAATACCGATCCCTGGGGGACACCATTTTTGACTGCTCCCCATTCTGACTTGGTACCATTTATGCTGACTCTCTGCTTCCTACCAATTAGCCATGACCTAATTCATCCTAACAACGCCCCACCTATTCCATGTGCCTCAACCTTTCTCATCAATCTCTCATGAGGGACTCTGTCGAAAGCTTTACTGAAATCTAAATATATAATATCATATGACTTGTCATTATCTACTGCTTCATATACCTCTGAGAAAAAACTAAGCAAATTAGTAAGGCAAGACCGTCCCTGAGTGAATCCATGCTGAGAAGAATTGATTAAGTTAAATGTTTCTAAGTGGTTTCTCATTTTCCTAGCAATAATTGACTCTAGTAGTTTTCCTATGATTGAAGTGAGACTAATGGGACGGTAATTGGATGCTATTGATTTATCACCTTTTTTGAAGATCGGAACTACATTTGCAAGCTTCCAAGCTTCTGGAACTATACCTGTTTCTAATGACTTGTTAAATAGAAATGTTAATGGATAACAACTCATCTCTGCATTCTTTTAATACTCTAGCATATACATCATCAGGACCAGGCGATTTATGAGGTTTCAGTCTGTCAATTTCCTTAACCACATCATTTCTACTTATAGTAACCGTACTTAACCTATTTTCTATACTATCGCTGTATACCTTACGGACTTCTGGAAACTGTGCCAAATTTTCATTAGTGAAAACGGAAAGAAATTGACTATTTAATGTACTGCACATTTCTAAATCACTTTCTGTCAATTTTCCTATCGAAGTTTTAAGGGGACCAATTACATCTCTAACCTTGGATTTATATAGTTGGTAAAAAGCTTTAGGATTAGTTTTTGAATCATTGGCAACCTTAATTTCATAATTTCTTTTTTCTTTACTAATATCCTTTTTTACCTGTCGTGATAGATTCTGATAGTAAGCAAGTAGGTGAATTTCGCCTTTTTTAATTTTTCTATATATTCCTCTCTTTTTCCTAGAAGATCTAATAGTCTATTATTCATCCATTTGGGTTGGTTCTGTGTTGATCTAAATTTTCTTTTGGGGATATATTTATTTTGCGCATTGAATACTGACTTGATAAAATTATCGTATGTATCTACCAAGTTTGACATCTCCTCCTGACTTAAGATGACAGGTGCCTGAGAAAGGATACACTCATTTGGACACCTGGATCGACTTAATTTTTTGACCATAGGGTCCGCTAACAGGGCTTCTCTTAACCCACCATAATTGGCTTTTCTGAAGTCTGGTATTAATGTTGTATTCTCTCTGATATTACCTTTCCATTGTATATTAAAATACACAGAATTGTGATCACTATTTCCTAGGTGGTCCCCGATTTCTACACTATTTATCATATGTTCATTGTTACTGAAAACTAAATCGAGAATATTATCACCTCTAGTCGGCGTATCTATGAATTGAGATAAAAAACTATCTTGTACTACCTCAATAAACTCCTTTGAATCAGAGTCGCCTATTTGTTGCTGCCAATCTATATTAGGGAAATTAAAATCCCCCATAATGCACACGTTGCTAAGCCTTGATGCTATTTTAATTTCCTCCCATAATGATGTTCCGTCATTTCTACTCATATTTGGCGGTCTATACATAACTCCAATAACTAAAGTCTCACTACCTTCGTTAACTTCTATCCAAACACTTTCATTTTCATTATTTACTCTAATACCTGATTTAGTACAGCTTTTTAATGAACTCCTGACAAACACTGCTATACCGCCACCCCGCTTACTTGTTCGGTCATATTTAAACAAACTATATCCCGGTATATCAAACTCTGCTAAAAAATGCCTGGTTTCTGTATTAATCCATGTTTCAGTTAGCGCTATTATGTCTATATTTTCTTTGCTAACCAGTGCTCTAAGTTCGTTCATTTTGTTACATAAACTCCTGCAATTTGTATAATAAACACTCAAACTATTACTTGTATTTGCAACTATTTTTCTATTGTTTTTAACTAATTTATTTTTACCTGTTGAACTGCTGGACCTAGACGGAAAATCTACGCTATCAGAATGTTCGTTATTACTATCAATTTGATGTGGCTGGGATTCTATTTTACTTACACACCTATGGTTTATTAACAAAACCCCGCAACAAACTTGTCGAGTGAGCTGGCTAAGGTCGAAACTCCTAGTCGAGAGAGATGTACTCCATCCTGGGCATACAGTTCATCCTTACCGTAGAAGAGGGTCCAGTTATCCAGGAATGGAATAGTATTTGCCTTGCAATACTTCTCCAGCCGGCTATTTACACCAATAGCCCTGGAGGACCATTCCTTCCTTACCCCTCTTTTTGGTAGGATACTGTGTACCACAGGAACTCCACCCTTCTCCTTGATCCTCTCCAACATTTCCTGGTACGTGGTGAGCAACTCCTCAGTCCTGCATTTCCAAATGTCGTTGCTCCCTGCGTTGAGGAAGATGATGGGGTCCTCTCCACTCGCTTCCATGACACCATCTAGCTTTTCTGCCACCTTCTCGACTCCAGCACCAGGCAGACAGACAACTTTACCAACATGTGTATGTACTGGGACTGGGAATCATGGCTTTCCAGTGCCCAATTACTGTTAAATAGTAAATGCACATTATTAATTCCCACTTTCTCGAAGCACTTATCCAAGCATTCACAAGGGGGCCCTACTTTCTTCGGTGTTACAGCTTTGGCGGTGCTTCTACTAACATCTATGATCGTCTTCTGCCAGGTCTTTGGCCTTCGTTTACGACTAGGTTGCAGGGAAGGCCTAGCCTCACCAATATCCGAGTCAGATGACGACATTGTAGCACAGATATCAGAGAAATAAGGCACAAAATAGCGGAGGTAATCACTCGTGCGTTGACTCTAATTCGGTTTGAGCGTGACTACTGAAGCACGTCTCGTACAGCGCCTGTGAGTGGTCGGGCGGGCGGCCATTTAATTCCCCACGTCGTAGCCGCGCTCTCATTGGCTGAGCGCGTTGGCGAGTTGGCCCCTCTGTCTACCAAGATTCACACCCATAAACGGTCTGCCAAACGGCAAAAACAAGGGACGCTCAACCCTATGTGCAGTTGCTATAAGGACGAAAGTCGGATGTTTTTTTTTGCCAGATGATTCCCAAGAATTTCACGGAGCGGGAACCTGATTTAGGGAAAGAGTTCCAGAGTTCACTTGTTAAATAGAAGATTTAAGACTAATTCACAAAGGACTATAGTAATCGAGCTAATACTTCTACCATTTGGGAAGGGTCAGCCAGGGCATAGGTGTTGTACCGTAATGTACCAGCCCCTTTGTTCTAGCCCTTTTTGAGTGACGGAGGTTAGGGTTCAGGATGTCTGGCCTACCTACTTGGAACAGGGTATAGACATTTTAAGGGGGTAGTACTTGGAACAGGGTATAGACATTTTAAGGGGGTAGTATTTGGAACAGGATATAGACATTTTAAAGGGGTAGTACTTGGAACAGGGTATAGACATTTTAAGGGGATAGTATTTGGAACAGGGTATAGACATTTTAAGGGGGTAGTATTTGGAACATGGTATAGACATTTTAAGGGAGTAGTACTTGGAACAGGGTATAGACATTTTAAGGGGGTAGTATTTGGAACAGGGTATAGACATTTTAAGGGGGTAGTACTTGGAACAGGGTATAGACATTTTAAGGGGGTAGTATTTGGAACAGGGTATAGACATTTTAGTATTTGGAACAGGGTATAGACATTTTAAGGGGGTAGTATTTGGAACAGGGTATAGACATTTTAAGGGGGTAGTATAATTTTGGAACAGGGTATAGACATTTTAAGGGGGTAGTATTTGGAACAGGGTATAGACATTTTAAGGGGGTAGTACTTGGAACAGGGTATAGACATTTTAAGGGGGTAGTATTTGGAACAGGGTATAGACATTTTGAGGGGGTTGTATTTGGAACAGGGTATAGACATTTTAAGGGGGTAGTATTTGGAACAGGGTATAGACATTTTAAGGGGGTAGTATTTGGAACAGGGTATAGACATTTTAAGGGGGTAGTATTTGGAACAGGGTATAGACATTTTAATGGGGTAGTATTTGGAACAGGGTATAGACATTTTAAGGGGGTAGTACTTGGAACAGGGTATAGACATTTTAAGGGGGTAGTATTTGGAACAGGGTATAGACATTTTAAGGGGGTATAGACATTTTAAGTGGGTAGTATTTGGAACAGGGTATAGACATTTTAAGGGGGTAGTATTTGGAACAGGGTATAGACATTTTAAGAGGGTAGTACTTGGAACAGGGTATAGACATTGTAAGGGGGTAGTATTTGGAACAGGGTATAGACATTTTAAGGTGGTAGTATTTGGAACAGGGTATAGACATTTTAAGGGGGTAGTATTTGGAATAGGGTAGAGACATTTTAAAGGGGTAGTATTTGGAACAGGGTATAGACATTTCAAGGGGGTAGTATTTGGAACAGTGTATAGACATTTTAAGGGGGTAGTATTTGGAACAGGGTATAGACATTTTAAGGGGGTAGTACTTGGAACAGGGTATAGACATTTTAAGGGGGTAGTATTTGGAATAGGGTATAGACATTTTAAGGTGGTAGTATTTGGAACAGGGTATAGACATTTTAAGGGGGTAGTATTTGGAACAGGGTATTGACATTTTAAGGGGGTAGTATTTGGAACAGGGTATAGACATTTTAAGGGGGTAGTACTTGGAACAGGGTATAGACATTTTAAGGGGGTAGTATTTGGAACAGGGTATAGACATTTTAAGGGGGTAGTACTTGGAACAGGGTATAGACATTTTAAGGGGGTAGTATTTGGAACAGGGTATAGACATTTTAAGGGGGTAGTATTTGGAACAGGGTATAGACATTTTAAGGGGGTAGTATTTGGAACAGGGTATAGACATTTTAAGGGGGTAGTATTTGGAACAGGGTATAGACATTTTAAGGGGGTAGTACTTGGAACAGGGTATAGACATTTTAAGGGGGTATTATTTGGAACAGGGTATAGACATTTTAAGGGGGTAGTACTTGGAACTGGGTATAGACATTTTAAGGGGGTAGTACTTGGAACAGGGTATAGACATTTTAATGGGTATAGATAATTCCACTTGGAACGGGGATAGATAATTCCACTTGGAACGGGGATAGATAATTCCACTTGGAACGGGGATAGATAATTCCACTTGGAACGGGTATAGATAATTCCACTTGCAACGGGTATAGATAATTCCACTTGGAACGGGTATAGATAATTCCACTTGGAACAGGGATAGATAATTTCACTTGGAACGGGTATAGATAATTCCACTTGGAACGGGTATAGATAATTCCACTTGGAACGGGTATAGATAATTCCACTTGGAACGGGGATAGATAATTCCACTTGGAACGGGGATAGATAATTCCACTTGGAACGGGGATAGATAATTCCACTTGGAACGGGTATAGATAATTCCACTTGGAACGGGTATAGATAATTCCACTTGCAACGGGTATAGATAATTCCACTTGGAACGGGTATAGATAATTCCACTTGGAACGGGTATAGATAATTTTACTTGGAACGGGTATAGATAATTCCACTTGGAACCGGGATAGATAATTCCACTTGGAACGGGGATAGATAATTCCACTTGGAACAGGGATAGATAATTCCACTTGGAACGGGTATAGATAATTCCACTTGGAACGGGTATAGATAATTCCACTTGGAACGGGGATAGATAATTCCACTTGGAACAGGTATAGATAATTCCACTTGGAACGGGTATAGATAATTCCACTTGGAACGGGGATAGATAATTCCACTTGGAACGGGGATAGATAATTCCACTTGGAACAGGGATAGATAATTCCACTTGGAACGGGTATAGATAATTCCACTTGGAACGGGTATAGATAATTCCACTTGGAACGGGTATAGATAATTCCACTTGGAACTGGGATAGAAAATTCCACTTGGAACGGGGATAGATAATTCCACTTGGAACAGGGATCAATAATTCCACTTGGAATGGGTATAGATAATTCCACTTGGAACGGGTATAGATAATTCCACTTGGAACGGGTATAGATAATTCCACTTGGAATGGGTATAGATAATTCCACTTGGAACGGGGATAGATAATTCCACTTGGAATGGGGATGGATAATTCCACTTGGAACAGGGATAGATAACCAATGAGAGCGCGGCTACGACGTGGGGAATTAAATGGCCGCCCGCCCGACCACTCACAGGCGCTGTACGAGACGTGCTTCAGTAGTCACGCTCAAACCGAGTTAGAGTCAACACACGAGTGATTACCTCCGCTATTTTGTGCCTTATTTCTCCGATATCTGTGCTACAATGTCGTCATCTGACTCGGATATTGGTAAGGCTAGGCCTCGTGTAAAAGGGACAGTGGCCAGGCCTATGTTAGTAGAAGCACCGCCAAAGCTGTAACACAGAAGAAAGTAGGGCCTCCATGTGAATGCTTGGATAAGTGCTTCGAGAAAGTGGGAATTGATAATGTGCATTTACTATTTAACAGTTATTGGGCACTGGAAAGCCATGATTCCCAGTCCCAGTACATAAATAAGCGATTGAGTGAGACATTGTCTAAACGTTCACGAGTGAAGGGAAGGGAGAGTCGCACTAAAAACGTCAAACAATATTCAGTGTCTGTGAATACTAAGAACATCAATGTTTGCCGTACTGCCTTTCTAAATATTCATGACATAACATCCAAACGTGTGCGAAATGTGTGCTCTAAGAGCTCTTAAACTGCCACTGGTATTCTGACCCCCGACCAAAGAGGCCGCCATGTACCCCACAACAAGACTAATGACGATCTCCTGCAACTAATTAAAAGCTTCTGCAAGTCTCTGCCCACCTGTACATCCCATTATTCTCGTACCAAGAATCCGGACAAGCTGTACCTACCTCCTGGATCTACCTGGGCTGGACTCTATGATGCCTTTCAGATATACATGATAGAGCACCAAGAGGAACCCAATGCCATTAACCCGGCAAGCGCGATAGGCCTCACGGAAGGCTTCCTATAGGGAACGCGATAGGCCTCACGGAAGCAAGACCATAAAAAAAGCCTTCCAAAAAAAAAAAGGGCCTATCAAAACAAAGGATTTTGTCTCTAGGTGAGATAATTCCCCTCTAGTACTCATCCATGTGTTTCTCACCCCTCCCCCTCCCCTCCTTCCCCCCCTTATTCCCCCCTCCTCAATTATCACCTATTTATCCTCTTATTATCATAATTTATCGGTTATTTTTCTCTCCCGCGATAATGTAGCACAAGTGGGTTGCATAAAAGATCGTTATGCAACACCCAGACACCGGCACACACCGCCCCGCTCGTCTCAGTTGACTCCCAGACAGCGAGAGGGGAGGGCTGCCTGTGGCTCTCTCTCGCCTGAGATTATGACCGGGTGGCCAATATCTTCGTTTTTCACCACCCAAATGCTTTTCCCACTTATTTTAGCACTCTTGAAGGTTCATATATACATCATATATGTAAAATAAAAGCATACCGAAAACAAATAATGCTTTATATTGTAAATATAACGAATTCTGTCAGAATCCAGGGCTAGAAATGCACAAATAACTACCCTAGCACCTAGGTCTATATCGCGCTTGTCAGGTTAAGCAATCCCGGTTCATTAAGGAGGTGCAGAACTATAAGATCGGGATAACACCACCAAAGAGTGACACCTGCAGCACATGTGATCAGTTCAAAACAAAATTGGCAGAACTTGATCCAGAGACACAACGGGAGGAGAGGGCTCAACTTGCCATGAAGAGGAACGATCATCATTTTCATGCCAAGGATGGCCATGATTTCATGCAGATTTATACCAAGGACACTACACCTGGAATCTTTGGAATTGCTGTTGATCTCCAGCAAACACTATGCACCCCCCGTCTTACTACTAGCGCCCAATACTACCGCTGCAAAATGTGGACGTATAATCTGGGTATCCACGATATCAAGTCCAACAAGGCCTACTTTTATGTCTAGAACTAGTCGGAGGCAAGAAGGGGATCTTCTGAGGTGGCAAGTTGCTTATGTCACTTCATTCAACATCACGTACCTGCTGATTCCTTGAAACTGGTGGTGTTTTCAGATAATTGCCCTGGCCAGAACAAGAATATCAACCTTTGCCTATGCTACCTAAGACTCATCCATAACCATCGTTTTTCTTCTATCATCCACTTCTTCCTGGAGGCTGGCCACTCATTCCTGCACTGTGATCGCGACTTTGGTGTGTTTGAGAAGCACCTGAAGGGCAAGGAGGTATTCACCACTGACCACTACACCCAGCTAATGTCGACACACAGAAGGAAGGAGAGGTCACTGTGGTCCGCATGGAGGAGAGCGACTTCCTTAACTTTGAGGTTCTGCAACAACACATCAGCAAGGCGGGCCAGACAGGTTCGGGATTCAAGGCTGCCAAGCACCTGATAGTCTCCAATGATTACAGGGAAGGCATTAAAGTGTCTGCTGGCTACATGGACGGCTTTCATGTGCAGCGGGAGTGGTTTATGCAGAAGGGTAGAAGCAAAATTTATGACCCAAACGTGTTTGACCTCTCACAAATTCCGTTGCCTGTCAAGTACCTAGGGTGAGTTCCCATGAACCAAAAGAAGCTACAGCATCTCCAGGAGTTGACGAAATACGTCCCCCAGCCACACAAGACCTACTTCACCCAGCTTTTCGAGGCACAGAAGTCCATGACTGCAAGACCTAGAGATGCCAACGAAGAAGACGTCGACGATCCCAGCGACGACTTCTTGGAATACTAACAACAACCTTCCCCTCCCCCCTCACCACCTACATAAACTACTTGGACATAAAGGTAACGTGTCAAATTACATTATAAATTATTATTACAAACACAACACAAAATAATATAAAAATAAAATACAAAAATCATGCATTTTGTTAAAATTTTGGATTAAAAGTCTTATAAAATATTTATTTTTGGGTATTTTTCCTTGAAATTATAACTGTACTTTAGTTATAGTGAATGTTCATAATGGTACAAATTTGAAGGAAATCGAATAATGTTTTCGCATTCCAAAAAAAAACCACCTACAGTATGCATGTTTTTTCTTTTTTTTTTTTAAACCATCTAAAAAAAAATGTCTGTTCCTAAGCTGTCCATTGATGTATAATAATATATTATTATGCCTTATCTACTGTGTGTATGGTATGTTAACTTTAAACATCAATAACTCAAAACTATACTCGTGGCGAGTTGGCCCCTCTGGCACGGACCTCCTCATATACTGTACATATTATCATTATCTTTGGCACTTTCAGTATGATTATTAGAACTCCTGGTTGGAGTGGTAATCAAAGAAGCACCCTACAGCACAGACTGCCACCCTGCACTCCACACACTCCAGGGTGGACTTTTTACCTGACCTCGCCCTCAGCCTGGTGTTATAGCAGACATGGCACCGCTTTTGCTGATTCTGACTGAGGCAGGGGAACAAGCCTGTGCATATTCATGTAATATGCACAGTGCAAGCGGTCAGTAGCGGCAGGCTCAGCATGTGCCACTGCCCTCTGTGGCGTAGCATACTTCTCCAGGAGCTCCTTCAACACCTGCTTTTGGAACCTCCGCAGGCTATTGAACTTCCTGGGTGTGTTCTCATTCCGAAGCTTGTAGATGTTGTAGGCATTCAGAATGGACATGTCCACCATGTGCAGAAAGAACTTTTTGTACCATCTGCACGAGGTACGCAGGCAGTCAATGAAGCCTATCTGCATGTCGGACTTGTCCACCAGCCACATGTTGATGTTGTAGTCCAGGACAGCATCGGGCTTTGGTCACCCTGGCCTGGGTGCGGCGATCCACCTTGCCAGTCTCCACCATTTCCCCCTTGTGGATGGTGCTCAGGAGGTTGACCTTCCGCTGGTCGTGCCAGTGGATAGCCAGAATGGGCCCCGACTTCTTCCTGAACACATCACCTTTTTTGGTCTTTGGAGGGAAAGTTGGCATGCCCTTCCTTTTCCCTCGTACTGTGCCTACAGTCCCCGTCTTGCGCTCAAGCAGGTACTTTGAGAGAGTGGGGGGCGTGTAGTAATTGTCCGTGAAGAGGACGTGATTCTTGTGGAAATAGCGGTCCATCATGGCTTGCACCACTGCTCCGCCTAAGCCAATGAGGGGGTCCACAAGCACGTCCCCTTCCTTCCCGCTGTAGACCAGGAAGTCCAGGACATAGCCAGTTTTGCAGTCGCACAGCACAAAGAATTTTATGCCAAAGCGATGTCTTTTTGAGGGGATGTACTGCCGGAAGCTGAGTTTTCCCCGGAACAGCGCAAGAGACTCGTCAATGACGACCTTGCAGAAGGGCTTGAAGTAGGAGGTGAAGCGTTCTCGCATCATCTCGTACAACGTCCTAATCTTCCACAGCTTGTCTGGGAGGTGGATGTCGGTGTTGGTGACAAGATGGAGCGCTGCGAGGATATCAAGGTACCGGTCGAGAGACATATATTTCCCTAAGGCAGGGGTGGATATGAGATAATTGGTGATCCAATAGTCAGGCAACCTATGCTTCTTGACATGAGGCAGTAGCATGGTGAGTGCCATGAACACCATGAACTCGTGATGAGTCACTGGGGTCCACTGCCTCATATGGCCCTTGGTCACCTTGCCCAAAAAGTGAACCTGGAATTGGTGCTGCTTATTTGTCTCTTTGACAACATACCCTACCACCTCCTCATCAAAGAAGGCCTCAAAAAGTTTGTGTGGTGGAGCATTGGGGCCTGCGGGAAAATTGGGGGTAATGCCTGAACCCTCCTGTGCCTCATCCAAAGCTGGCACATCAGGGTTGTACTCATCCCCGTCAACTACGTCTTGCCACTGAAAAACGTAGAATGGGTCATGTCGACGCTGACGAAGAGTTCCAGCTGGTGGCCCCGGATGCCCACGTCCAACTCGGGAGGCGCGCGGCCAGGGCGGCCCCCAGCACGACGCCGGGCCAAGTGGATGGGTTGAGGGTCGTCCATGTCCATGTAGTCATCGTCAGTGTGGTCATCTTGCCATGACGGTGGACCTACATAATCATGGCCAGAGTCTTCTGAGTGGTGCCCTTCATCATCAGTGGCCCCTACATAATCTGGCGGGGAACGAGTGATGCGTGGGCGGCGTGCGGGTGGGCGAGGTGGGGAAGGAGTGGCAGGTGAGGCTATGTCCCCCCGAGGTCCTGGGCTCCTTGGCCTGCGACGAGTGACAGAAAGCAATGCTTCACTGTCACTAGGCCCAGGTATTGGTGATGCGAGCTCAAATACTTCTTCAGGAAGACATGTTGAAGGCAGGAGAGGTGGGGAAAGTTGTGGGGGCGTATGGCTGGGGCGGGCAGGGGTGGACGCCGCGGGAGCCTCGAACAAAGCCCGCTTACTTTTCTGTCCTTTTTTGGTATATTTCCTGCCTTTCCCCTTTTCAGCAGCAGTATGTCACCTGTCGGGGGACCTAGGAGGCAAATAGACCGAAAGTGGGGGGGTCTTCAACCCTTGGCAGTGGTGGGGGTGGTGAGGAAAAATGCGGGGCACCCGGGTCATCTTAGGTGGCTAGGGTAGATAAGGGAGACAATGGCGGGTGAGATGAATCACCACCAGGCTCACCCTCACTCACAGCCTCATCCTCACCAAGTCTTTTGGCTTCTTCCCTAGCTTCCGCGGCCGCCTTTTCAAGTATTTGCTTCTTATATAAGTGTAGCTTGAAAGGCGATTTAGCTGGCGAAGGGCTTGGAGTCGTGTCACTCATGTGAAACTTGGAGAGTGACCTCGAACTCTCTCACTCACTCACTCTCTGCAATTCACTGTCTTGAGGTAAAACAGCTTCCTCAAAAGCTGGTACATTACCTTCATCACTCTCATGTTCTCTCGCAAATCCCAGGAATTGCTCTTCTTTGTCACTCTCATCGCCATAATCACTAGACTTATATTTATCGGAGTTATCACTGCCTTCATCATCAACATTATGCTGTGCATCAGCACACTCATAAAGTCTCAATGTCGTCTCAATACCTCCGGGAGATAACAAATTTAGGCGATGGCGTCGGGGTAAGGCGCGACGAACTAAGGCGGGCGTCGTAGGGAGCACGGTATCGGACACAGCGGAATCACTATTTGGCGTACTATCCATGATGGCGTCGGGGTAGATACTGTTGCTGTGGCGTAGTTTACGTCTGGTGGCGCCACCTACCCTCCCACGATACCAAAAATGTACGCGCGGCATTCGAAAGCACGTACGCAAGCAATGGGCGTTCAAGAGCCCTTCCGGGTTGCGCGGGCCGAGTTTGTTATGGGCGTTCAAGAGCTCTTCCGGGTCTGGAGGGTTAATGAATCTGTTGTAACAAAATACTTTCAATTGTTTGAGAAGGCAGCTAACGGTTTCAAATGGCCCAAGCAGTATTGGCCAATACTCCTTCAGAGTGTACTCACTGGTAAAGCTCAAGTCACTTATGCATCTTTGTCTCAGGATCAGTCTGATGATTATGATGTAGTTAAGAGCCTGATTCTTAAAGCTTATGAGCTCGTTCCTGAAGCCTACAGAGCTAAATTTAGGACCACTTACAAGCAGGATAAGCAATCTCATGTTGAGTATGCCAAAATTAAAGAAAATTTGTTGGATCAATGGTTGAACTCTAAGAATATAAATGCTGACTTTGATAAATTTAAGCAGATTATCTTATTGGAGGACTTCAATAGATGTGTCGGGAAGGATGTCAATTTATATATTGATGATAGATAGGTAAACACTGTTTCTGATGCTGCAATTTTAGCTGATGAGTATGTTCTCACTCACAAACATTATACAGGTAATCAAATAAAGAGATATGAGAATAAATATGTAGCCTCTTCTCAGAGTACAGGTGTAAAAAAGGAGACTAAAGATAATGTTTCTCAGGAAGGAAATACTAGTTCCACTTCTAACTTTTCTAAGAAGAAATTTAATTATCGTGGTAGACTAGGTCATGTTGCTGAGAAATGTTTCAAGAAACAGCGGGATGCTAATAATAAACCTACAAATGTTCAGTCAGTTGGTCTGGTGTCCACTCTTGAGAGTTCCCAATGTCTTATAAATGACTCTGTTTCACCTGCTTTGAGTGTTTTGGAGAGTAACGTAAGCTCTATTGATAAAGCTCCTCTTTTGAGAAGTAATTCTGTTTTATCTGCTTTGAGTGCTTTTGAAGGGTAATGTAAGCTCTACTGATAAAGCTCCTCTTTTGAGCAGTGATGTGGGTGATACTCTCAAGAGTTCCTATGCAAATTTCCTGTCTAATGGTTTTGCCAGTTCACTTAATGGCAGTGACAGGAAATCAGTTAAAATTTTACGAGACACAGGTGCTTGCCAATCCCTACTAGTGACTAGTGTTTTAGGCTCTAATAATTCCTCTGGTGAAACTGTAATTTTGCAGGGTTTAGGGAGTAAATATTTTTCTGTCCCTCTGTGCAGAGTGAATCTTGAGTCTGATTTTGTTCAAGGTCAGTTATGGTAGGATTGGTTGAGACACTTCCTATGTCTGGTGTGACTTTTCTCCTTGGCAACGACATTGCTGGGGGTCGGGTTTGTCCAGCTCCTCGGCTGTCTAGTGAGCCGGTGGCTGGAGTCGAGGACGGCTCCTCTGATGTGTTTCCTGCATGTGCTGTGACTAGGGCAAAATCTAATGTTACTAGTGATTTAGAGGGTGTTGAAGATGCAGATGTTCTCTTGGCTGATACTTTCCTTGCTAATTTGAACCATTCAGAGGATGAGGCAGTTCCCCGCAGTGTGGATAATCTGTCACCTCGTGAGTTGGTAGAGTTGCAGCAGGCTGACCCAGAGTTTGAAGGTTTAGCTAGTTCTGCTTGTAGTGAGGAAGAGTCAGCTCGTGCTTCTACTTGTTACTATTTTAAGTCGGGAGTATTAATGAGAAAGTGAAAACCCCCTACATCATCAACAGACTGTGAATGGGAGGTTGTGCATCAAATTATCATCCCTCAAGTGTGTAGGCAGGATATCATTCGGGTGGCTCATGACTCCAGTTTGGCAGGACACATGGGAGTGAAGAAGACTGCAGCCCGTATTCTGAAGCATTTTTACTGGCCAGGTATTTTCAAGGGTGTTTCCTGGTATTGCAAATCTTGTCACACCTGTCAAGTGGTGGGGAAGTGTAATAAAAAAGAGAAAGTTGCACCACTCGTTCCCATTCCTCCCTTTGAGACGCCATTCACTCGGGTGTTAGTTGATATTGTAGGACCTCTTCCCAAGACATCTTCAGGGTTTTCCTATTTGCTGACACTCATTGACATGGCTACTCGTTATCCTGAAGCAATCCCTCTCAGAAATATTTCGGCGAAGAATGTAGTGAAAGAAATGCTTGGGTTCTTCACCAGATTTGGATTGCCTAAGGAAGTACAGTCAGATCAAGGGAGCAATTTTATGTCCAATGTTTTTTAAGCAGTCTTTGAAAGAGTTGGGCATCACTCAGATCACGTCTTCTGCATATCATCCTCAAACGCAGGGAGCTCTGGATAGATATCATCAGACACTCAAATCTATGCTGAGGAAGTACTGCTTGGATCACCAGAAATATTGGGATAAAGGTCTTTCTTTTGTGCTGTTTGCTTCAAGAGAGTCTCCAAATGAGTCACTAGGCTTCTCACCTTTTGAACTACTCTTCGGGCATGAAGTCAGAGGTCCTATGAAGTTGTTAACCCACTGAGCCCCAGCTAGTTATAAATAAATGTACCACCAGGGACCAGCAGGTTTTGATATATTTTTTTTATCCAGAAACAATAGCAAATGGGTTAGGAATGAAGGACCGCCCAAAAAAAAAACGATCAAAAAGGTGAAAAAGGGTCCTACGGAGCCCCCGAAAGTCGATTTTACAAGAGTAAAAAATTGAAGGCAAAAACACCCAAAAAACATGTTTTTGTGCACTCACGCGCACACGGTTGGACTTTGAGCGTTTTTAACCATCAGCATGGTTGCGTGGGATACTTACACAGTTCCCGTACAAATCTGAGCCCTCTAGGTGCCATAGGACCGGAGTAATTAAACCCCGACGACACTTGTGCGTCGTGGTCTGTGGGGAACATACATTACCGACGACACGTTGTCGTCGCTGGTACTCAGAGGGTTAAAGGAGTTTTGGTTGTCGGAATCGGATGACGTCAACCTGCTGGAATATGTGGCCAACATCAAGGAATGGTTATCAACAGCGTTCCAGCTAGCTCGAGAGAATTTGGGAACTGCACAGGAGAAGATGAAAACGTTGTATGACAAGAATTCAAGAGTACGCCAGTTTCAGCCAGGTGATCAGGTCCTAGTTCTGCTGCCAATACACGGACAACCTCTTCAAGCCAATTTTAGTGGACCGTACATGGTGGAGAAGAAAGCCAGTGATGTGAACTACGTTATTGCCACGCCAGATCGTAGGAAGAGCAAACAACTTTGTCACGTCAACATGCTAAAATTGTACCACAGGAGAGACCCTGATAAACCCGTCTGCACTGTAGCTGTTCCTCAAGACCCCGAAAGTGAGGCATTCCCCTGTAGTATGAACTTGAGCAATAGCCTAGGGCAGAATGTTGCTATCATGAGTGACCTGGAGACTAAGTTATCTCATCTAACCCCTAAGGAGAGGCAGGAATTCACGGCTCTACTCCAGAAATACCATCAAGTGTTCCGAGATACTCCAGGAAGAACAACCATTTTGATGCATGACGTGGATGTTGGAGATGCGAAGCCAATTAAGCTGCCAGCCTACCGTGTGAATCCCTTGAAGGTTTCCTTGATCAAGGAGGAGATTGACTACCTACTCACCCAGAAGATGATTGAGCCCTGCCAAAGCGAGTGGAGTTCTCCTGTCACCTTAGTTCCTAGACCAGGTGAATCACAACGGCTCGGTATTGACTATAAACGTGTTAACCAAATCACCAAAACAGACACCTACCCTATACCTCGCATGGAAGATTGTATAGATAGGATTGGAAAGGCACAGTACATCAGTAAGTTTGACTTGTTAAAGGGATATTGGCAAGTACCTATGACTCGGCGTGCTAGGGATATCTCATGTTTTGTAACTCTTGGTAAGACTTTTGCATGTTCTGTGATGCCATATGGTATGGAAATGCACCTGCAACATTTCAAAAACTCATGAACATTGTAACCGAGGGTTTGGAAGTATGTGTTGTGTATATTGATGATGTATTTATTTTTAGTGACACCTGGAAAGATCATCTATACCATGTCAGTAACCTTAACACCTTACGAGCGGCCTATGCGGTTTATTTATGTGTACCGCACAGCGGGGTGTTTTTAGCCAAAATAGGGCTGTTTACGTGATCATTTTCATGCCTAAATAAGACCCAGAACGTAAAACAAGTACCTATCCCTGAAAGGGCATAAACAGAGCTTTCGAATGACACCATAACGATCCTTGTATGATGGATAGTTTTCTTGCAATAACCGTGCAACGCGAGTGCAAAAAGCAGGTAATTCGGTACTTTCGGTACATAATTGAGTATGTAGCGAGTGAGAGAGGGAGGAGGGAGCTGAGATTTGTGTCAGTAGGTTCGCCGCGGTGGTCTGGAGCAGTCATACGCTCGCTAGTCTCCTGCCACCACTTGTCTCTCTCTCTCAGCCACATTACGTGCTGAAATTGCCACTCGAGTTATGTCGAGCGCCGCCACATAGTCCAGCTTTATTTAACTCGACTTATGTTGCTCGCCGCTAATTAAGGGTTAAGGTGTTCTAGATCGTTTGGTTCAGGCTAATCTTGTTGCAAATCTATCAAAATGTGAATTTGGTCAAGCTAAAGTACAGTATCTTGGTTATGTGATTGGTAATGGACAAGTTGTGCCACCAGGGGCTAAAGTTCAAGTGATAAGTGATCTTTCCAGACCTAAGAATAGGAAAGAATTGCAAAGATTTCTTGGTATGGTAGGATATACTATTGTAGGTTTGTTCTAAATTTCTCAATCCTTGTGTCACCACTCACAGATCTTCTGAAAAAGGGAGTTCAATTTGAGTGGAATGAAGCATGTGAATCATCTTTCAACAAACTCAAAGCTATCCTGTTGAGTCAGCCAGTGCTTTCCACCCCTAACTTTGACAAATCCTTTAAAATGGCTGTGGATGCTAGTGATGCAGGAGCTGGGGCAGTTTTGTTGCAGGAGGATGACCAAGGTATTGAGCATCCTGTATCTTATTACAGCAAGAAGTTCACTCCACCCCAAAATAATTATTCAACTATTGAGAAGGAACTTTTGGCTCTGATTTTGGGATTGCAACATTTTTCTTTATATTTGTGTTCAGGCCCAGATCCTATTGCTATTTATACTGATCACAACCCACTGAAGTTTCTTAGTATATTTAATGATACAAATCAGAGATTGACCAGGTGGAGTCTGCTTCTTCAGGAATATCCTTTAGATATGAGGCATATTAAAGGGAAAGAAAATGTGATTGCAGATTACTTTTCTAGATTGTAGCCTAGTTGTTTTGAAGTATAGAAATTTCCCCTGTAAATGTCTTTCTTTATGGGGGAGGTGTTATGTAGTGTGAATTTAAATAATATATATAAAATTAATAAGTACAATTGTGATAGGGTTAGTATACGCATTTTAGATAAAGTAACATGATACGTAAGTGTTGTTTAGAGATTGCGTCATTCATTCCACGTGTTCATATCTCGGGCGGGCGCCTCTCGATGTTTCCCTAGGCTTAGAGAAGGTTCTCGTTTTCTTTGCGAGTATATAAGCGCGCCGCTTCATGGCTATGGGAGCCAGATCGACTTGACCAGCTACACGCATCACACCTCTCTCTCCTGCCTGTCCATAGTGATTATGATAATTAGTGAAGTGATATATCTCACTTCACAGAAGTGAGATACAGAGTTGTAGATGGGTGGAATGGACTACCAAGTGCTATAGTGGGATCTAAAACTGTAGGGAGCTTTAAGATAAAATTGGATAAGCATATGGACGAGAAGGGTTGGGTGTGAAGGGGGATCAGCCGGGTTGGGCCAATCAGCGCTCTGCAGACCCCCATAATCCTGCGTTAATCTCTAACCGTTTTGGTAGGATGATCCTCAGGGTATTAGAGTGTTGAGCCTATAATTGGGCTTTGTAATTGATTTGGGGTTGTGTGGGACAGGGATCTGCCTTGCTTAGGCCAATCGGCTTTCTGCAGACTCCCATTTTCTTATGTTCTTATCTCTCCTGGCTACTTTCAAACGATTTTAATCAACCTGCAAGCTGATTCCTGTGATTTGAGTGTTGAGTATATAAGTGTGTCCCATATTATAGCCTATTATTGATATTGAACATTATTATAAGTTTAGGCTATCTAGTGTTCAGTTAATAATTAATTATCATCGAGTGTTCTGTAAATTCATATTATTTTGTTATTTCCTTTTGATTACATTTATTAGGCCTAAGTGTAAAGCATTAATTAATTTGTGTTTAGGTTCCAAGCTTGTGAATTTGATCAGATTAATTTAGTTATCTCTTATTATTGTAATTTACAGAAGAAATATTTTCTCAAGTGTTGACTTTAGTGTTTATTTCACATTTAAATAGTTGTGTTAATTACTTGTATTGCTTTTATAATAGTTTGTGCATTCCCTTAAGTTATTAAACAAATATTAACCATTTCCTGTGATCTTGAGAAAATATTAATTCTTGTGATATAACTATTTTTACCTTGCATTGCTTCAGTAAAGGTATATAGTTATTTATTTTTTCACTTGCATATTTTCTGATAATCTTAGTGCATTATATATTCTTATTTCTCGTCCTGAAGAGACTGATTTTATTTGTTACATTTATACTTACTATTATTAAACTAAGAATTTTAATCTAGTTTTCCTTGAACCTGGATATTTTGAGGTGTAAGATGGCATTAATCTTGAATTTCATATTTAATCTATTGTTTGTGTCATTTCACCTCGCCCATAAACATAACAATATATATATATTATATATTGTCACTCCAATGAAGTTTAAGCATTGCAAATGTATTTGTATGTAATGTACGTATATACTCAGGCACATACCCCATTGCTGGAGGTGGCCGATGATGAATAAACGAGAGGAAAAAAAAGAGAACTGGTCAGCGAAACACATCCGAGACGTGAATGGTTTATTGTACAGAAAACTTGGCTGTGTTCACTGGTACAATATTTCTGGTGGATGAATAGTCAAGGCAGAGGTGTTTATTTTTTTTTTTTTTTTCAGTTTTAAAAGGGCGTACATCAGTTAACAGGCTTCGAACACTACCACAAATCCTTCTTAACCCATTGACTACGGGAGATGTTCCGGAACGCCACGGCAATTTACAGGCTTTTAAAGCCTGTAGAATCGAGTGCGAGGGAGCGGGAGCGCGACAGGCCACCCATCCTCTCTCCAGCCAGCCAGCCGGGGCACTGAGGAGTATGAGCCATACTCTCGCTAGATATACAGCGCTACCAAAGGCAAATGTAGCGTGACATTAGCGACAATTGCTCAGTATTAGCGAATGTCGATGATAGCGCTGCGGGAGAAGCCTGCAAACTACAAAGCTCGTTTTGGTTCATTTGGAAGCTATATGCCTCTAGTTTTTGGCTGAATACATTTCATTTCATTCAGACACTTGCTTAATTATTCAGGAGTGCCTGAATGTAGGTAGTAGGGGTAGGCAGCCCCGCCCAGGGAAGTACTACCGCCAAGGTTTCGGGAGACTCAGGGAATAGCCTGAATTCCATTTTCTCTCCCAGGCCTTGGTAGCTGGATACATATCTTTCTGCCTCACACATCAGGGGTATCAGGAAAACCCTCTTTATATAACATACACATCCAACTTCACGACATTGCCCTACATCGCTATCCTCTATCCATAAAACACTACTCTTCCCACTACATAATCATACATGTAACACCATACACTTACCTAATAAATATGGCAGTATAATTGTTAATAGCAAACCTGGTGGTCCCTCGAATATCCACCCCCGGCAGGGTTGGGTCATTGACACAGGGCCCTCCCGGTCGTCATCATGCGACTGTGTCAAGAGCATTGCAACGTCCCAAAGCTGCTCGTCGGTGCAGCTTTTTCTTTAGTAATATAAGGGGACTTCACTCTAACATCAATTCTGTACACCAATTTCTTCAAGCAGAATCCCCTACTCTCCTTTTTTTGACAGAGACTCAAGTAACATCCACATCTGACACGTCTAGATTTAATTTTCCAGGTTATCAACTGCTCCAAAATTTCAGACCTAAAGAAGGTGTATGTTGCTTCGCAAAATCTGAAATTGCCCTGGAGGAGGTTACTAGTTTCAATTGTCCCTATTTTGATTATTCTATATACAAATTAATTTCTGCTGGTAAATTTAAATACATATGTTGCATCTACCGTTCCCCAAATACTCCTCCAGAGCAAAGTCTTTTTGATTCTCTGTCCTCACAACTCAGTGTCCTCAACTTAAATGCTTCTTCTGAAATCACTGTGTTGGGTGATTTTAATGTCCATATTGTTGAATGGCTCACTCATTCAGCCAGGACTGATGATGCTGGTCTTGAATGTGAGCTATTTGCAGACTCATTTAATCTCACTCAACTAGTCAACCAACCCACCCATGTACCAGATAATCCTAATCATAATTCCCACCTACTGGACTTATTTTTAACAACCAATTCAGAAAATTATGATGTTACAGTGAGGTCCCCGCTTGGATCTTCTGATCACTGTCTGATACAGGCCACCTGTCTATCACCTACCACACCTTCCCTCTCTGAACCTGTTTTGGTGACTAAATGGCATTACGATAGGGCAGACTGGGAGGGTCTTCAAGGTTTCTTTATTGATATTCCCTGGACCTCTTTCTTTTCTAATATTGCACACTCCACCTGGAGCCACATACAAGATTTTGTAAAAATTGGAATGGAAACTTTTATTCCTTATCAAAAGTACAGTAAAAAATCTAATTCACCTAAATGGTTTGACCATAATTGTGCTAGAGTAACTGAACACAAAGCAATAGCCTACAATGCATACACAAGATCAAAAACACATGAAGCCTTTAATTACTTTAGAAACATCAGAAATAATGCCAAAACTGTATTAAACCTAACTAAATCAAACTTTCTCCACAAGCAGGCAAATAAACTTCTAAATAATCCAAATGATAACAAAATATTTTGGTCTACTCTTAACTCATTCAAATCCAACTTCACTACTGCTTCATCCATTCCACCATTAAAATCTCCGACTGGCAATCTTGTAAGTGACCCACGAGGTAAAGCTAACCTTCTTGCAGATATTTTCTCCACCAACTCAACCTTAGATGAAATAAATCAAGATGTCCCTGTACTTAATTTTAATTCACCTGAAATTCCCTCACTTAAGATCCACACCAGTCATGTCAAAACTATTTTTCAGAATCTCTCAGTAGATAAGGCTCCTGGTCCAGATGAAAGTCGCTCCTGTATTGGCAAAATTTTTCCGTCTGTGTACTCATACCTCATGCTTCCCAGTACCCTGGAAAGAAGCAAACATCCATCCAGTTCCTAAAAAAGGTGCCTCTTCAGATCCATCAAACTACAGACCAATAGCTATAACTTCCACTCTTGGTAAAGTCTTTGAAATTATATTAAATAATCACATAATTAAGCATCTTGAGAATAATAAATTAATCAGTGATAGGCAATATGGTTTTAGACGATGTCGATCAACTGCATACATTCTTTGCCTTCTTACGCATCAAATCAACCAAGCTACAGACCAACATGGTGAAACACATACAATAGCACTGGATATATCAAAGGCATTTGATAGAGTCTGGAATCTATCTTTATTGTCGAAGATGTCACACTGCGGCTTGCATCATTAGTTCCACTAATTTCTTCTTATCTTCATAACAGAAAAATAAGTGTAATGGTAGATGGCCTTTATTCTCAATTTCACTCAATAAATGCTGGTATTCCCCAGGGATCAGTTTTGGCCCCAACTCTGTTCCTCATTCATATCAATGATCTCATATCTACCACTCATAATCCAATACATTCCTACTCAGATGACTCTACACTCCACAGTTCCTTCACATTTACCAATTCTTTCACCCAACCCGATCTTATAAATTCAAAAATAAACACTGCAATTTCTCTGAACCAGGACCTTTCTAGAATTAATGAATGGGGACAAAAGAATCTAGTTTCCTTTAATGCACAGAAAACCAAGTACATTCAATTTTCTAAACGACAGAATCTCACTGACTCCCATATATTTTTTAATGATGTAAATATTCCCACTTCCCCTAGTATTGACATTCTCGGTGTAACATTAACTACTAACTTGAGCTGGACACATTATGTTAGAGGCATTGCTAAGAATGCCTCTAAAAAACTGGGACTCCTGTTCAGAGTTCGAGAATTCTTCACTGACGAGCAGTTGGCTGTAATATATAAAAGTCATGTGTGCGTTCTCAGATGGATTACTGTTCACCTCTATGGGGTGGAAGTGGAGTGGTTGCATTGAGGCAGTTGGACAAAATTCAAAATAAAGCTATTAGATTAATCAATGCAATCACACAGGACCTTCCTACATTATCCATACGAAGAAACGTTGCATACCTTGCATTATTCTACAGATATTTTCACAGCAATTGTTCCGAGGAACTTGCTTCAATTGTGCCGCCACTCCACATCTTTCCCCGTAGAACTAGGGCAGCTGAGAGCGCCCATGAATTTACACTTTCTCCTCCACAATGCAGAACTTCTGCTTATCAGACTTCATTTATCCCCAGAGCTACTACTCTTTGGAATTCACTTCCCTCGAATTGCTTTCCACAAACTTACAATCTACAAATGTTTAAATCCAGTTGTTACAAACATTTTATGAATGGAGGATGCCTTTAGGCACATGGACCTTTTTGTTTTATCTGTGTTTTTCCTTCCTCCGTTCATTGTCTCTTTTAAACAAAAATAATAAAAACAAAAATAAAAAAATCAGCCCTACTATGGTGGAAATATGCCCGCAGTGTAAATGTTAAACTGCACACAATCGTCAAAATATAGATAGAGTACAATTTACCTCTTGAGTACCAGAACGTGCGTCGCTTATGTATGTAACCCTAAACCCCAGCGACGCAATGGTTGCATTCGCCTTAATTACTCTAGTCCTATGGCACCTAGAAGGTTCAGATTTGTATGGGAACTACTTTAGGATCCCATGGAACAATACCGATGGTTGGCAATCTTCCAAGCCCAGGCGCGTGCGTGTGGGCGCACCTAGGGAGGCAGCCATTTTTACCACAGTATGAACATATTAAATTGTTAACTAGGAAATATTCTTCATACAATAAAAGCTATATTCCGTCCAAATCTTGAATGTCGTTAGTATCCACCGAATATAATGAAAATACTTTATAATTAATAGCGCTATGCACTTTATAAACTGATATCAATGGATGAAACATTGCTTAAGCAATAATATAAAAAAAATTCACAGAGTTAAATGATGGTACTAATTAAAATCAAAATACTTTTGATTATAGAGACAAGCTGACCCAACAGTAAAAGGTAAACAACATTGGATCAGAAATAGTTGAAAGGGACCTCTAGTGCAGTACAAACAAGACAACGTAAACCAAGAGACAAACAATGGGGGCGATGTAAATACCAGTGTCAGGTCTCTCTCTCTCTCTCTCTCTCTCTCTCTCTCTCTCTCTCTCTCTCTCTCTCTCTCTCTCTCTCTCTCTCTCTCTCTCTCTCTCTCTCTCTCTCTCTCTCTCTCTCTCTCTCTCTCTCAGTACAAACAAGACAATGTAAGCCAAGAGACAAACAACGGGAGCGATGTAAATACTAGTGTCAGATCTCTCTCTCTCTCTCTCTCTCTCTCTCTCTCTCTCTCTCTCTCTCTCTCTCTCTTTCTCTCTGGCTAGGACCAGCCCTCACCCAATATAGATACTAACAATTAATGTGTCAACACTATATATTGTATGATAAATGGTTTGTTTGGTGTTTCAACATGAATGTTTATGAAGTGTACAGTCGCGCTAATAAGTGATGTCTCGGCACCAAGCATGTTTTGATCAATAATTGGTATCAGCAATATCTAAGCTTAATTTCTTTATGTCGACTGAAATATACAAACATGTTCCTACACTTACCCACTCTATTCAACATCTGACAGACATTAATACAACACAGAGCAAGCCAAACGTAATGACAGCTGGTACATGACTAATTAGCGCCACTGTGCATATTGATGGTAATGTTTGTCGAGCCAGACATATCCGAACTATATATGCATGAATATTAAGGGGCGTCACCGGCTTTTTTCTCTTTCTCTGGCTTGCATCCACTCGGCCCCATTCAGCCAACTGTTTTAAGACGTGTATCCCCATCCAGGGGTCGATTTCTTCCTGGCGAGCGATAGCGAGCCAGTATTGTATGGAGAAATCCGGCTTCGCCGGAGATATTTTTCTATCGAAAAATGTACAAATTTACCTTGACGTCAAAATTTAAAAAATATATATGCTGGCTCGCTACCGCTCGCCAGGAAAATATTGACACCTATTGGGGGTAAACGTCTTAAAACAGTGGGCCGAATGGATACAAGCCAAAGAGAGAGGGAGAGAAAGAGAAACAAAGCGAGGTGGACCCCCTTAAAACACATTACTCATGAATACGATAGTTAGATAGTTGGGTGGATAGTTAGATAGTTGGGTGGAAAGTTATATAGTTAGATAGTTGGGTGGATAGTTGGATAGTTGGGTGGATAGTTTGATAGTTTGATAGTTGGGGGGATAGATGGGTGGATAGTTTGATAGTTGGGTGGATAGTTAGATAGTTGGGTGGATAGTTAGATAGTTGGGTGGATAGTTAGATAATTGGGTGGATAGTTGGATAGTTGGGTGGACAGTTAGATAGTTGGGTGGATAGTTAGATAGTTGGGTGGATAGTTAGATAGTTGGGTGGATAGTCTGATAGTTGGGTGGATAGTTAGATAGTTGGGTGGATAGTTAGATAGTTGGGTGGATAATCTGATAGTTGGGTGGATAGTTAGATAGTTGGGTGGATAGTTAGATAGTTGGGTGGATAGATAGATAGTTGGGTGGATAGTTTGATAGTTGGGTGGATAGTTTGATAGTTGGGTGGATAGTTAGATAGTTGGGTGGATAATTTGATAGTTGGGTGGATAGTTAGATAGTTGGGTGGATAGTTTGATAGTAGGGTGGATAGTTAGATAGTTGGGTGGATAGTTTGATAGTTGGGTGGAAAGTCTGATAGTTGGGTGGATAGTTAGATAGTTGGGTGGATAAATAGATAGTTGGGTGGATAGTTTGATAGTTGGGTGGATATTTAGATAGTTGGGTGGATAGTTTGATAGTTGGGTGGATAGTTAGATAGTTGGGTGGATAGTTAGATAGTTGGGTGGATAGTTTGATAGTTGGGTGGATAGTTAGATAGTTGGGTGGATAGTTGGATAGTTGGGTGGATAGTTAGATAGTTGGGTGGATAGTTAGATAGTTGGGTGGATAGTTTGATAGTTGGGTGGATAGTTAGATAGTTGGGTGGATAGTTGGATAGTTGGGTGGATAGTTGGATAGTTGGGTGGATAGTTTGATAGTTGGGTGGATAGTTGGATAGTTGGGTGGATAGTTTGATAGTTGGGGGATAGTTAGATAGTTGGGTGGATATATGGGTGGATAGTTTGATAGTTGGGTGGATAGTTAGATAGTTGGGTGGATAGTTAGATAGTTGGGTGGATAGTTAGATAGTTGGGTGGATAGTTGGATAGTTGGGTGAATAGTTGGGTGGACAGTTAGATAGTTGGGTGGATAGTTAGATAGTTGGGTGGATAGTTAGATAGTTGGGTGGATAGTCTGATAGTTGCGTGGATAGTTAGATAGTTGGGTGGATAGTTAGATAGTTGGGTGGATAATCTGATAGTTGGGTGGATAGTTAGATAGTTGGGTGGATAGTTAGATAGTTGGGTGGATAGATAGATAGTTGGGTGGATAGTTTGATAGTTGGGTGGATAGTTTGATAGTTGGGTGGATAGTTAGATAGTTAGGTGGATAATTTGATAGTTGGGTGGATAGTTAGATAGTTGGGTGGATAGTTTGATAGTTGGGTGGATAGTTAGATAGTTGGGTGGATAGTTTGATAGTTGGGTGGAAAGTCTGATAGTTGGGTGGATAGTTAGATAGTTGGGTGGATAAATAGATAGTTGGGTGGATAGTTTGATAGTTGGGTGGATAGTTAGATAGTTGGGTGGATAGTTTGATAGTTGGGTGGATATTTAGATAGTTGGGTGGATAGTTTGATAGTTGGGTGGATAGTTAGATAGTTGGGTGGATAGTTTGATAGTTGGGTTGATAGTTATATAGTTGGGTGGATAGTTAGATAGTTGGGTGGATAGTTTGATAGTTGGGTGGATAGTTAGATACTTGGGTGGATAGTTAGATAGTTGGGTGGATAGTTTGATAGTTGGGTGGATAGTTAGATAGTTGGGTGGATAGTTTGATAGTTGGGTTGATAGTTAGATAGTTGGGTGGATAGTTAGATAGTTGGGTGGATAGTTTGATAGTTGGGTGGATAGTTAGATAGTTGGGTGGATAGTTAGATAGTTGGGTGGATAGTTTTATAGTTGGGTGGATAGTTAGTTGGGTGGATAGTTGGATAGTTGGGTGGATAGTTAGATAGTTGGGTGGATAGTTTGATAGTTGGGTGGATAGTTTGATAGTTGGGTGGATAGTTATATAGTTGGGTGGATAGTTTGATAGTTGGGTGGATAGTTAGATACTTGGGTGGATAGTTGGATAGTTGGGTGGATAGTTGGATAGTTGGGTGGATAGTTTGATAGTTGGGTGGATAGTTGGATAGTTGGGTGGATAGTTTGATAGTTGGGGGAATAGTTAGATAGATGGGTGGATAGTTTGATAGTTGGGTGGATAGTTAGATAGTTGGGTGGATAGTTAGATAGTTGGGTGGATAGTTAGATAGCTGGGTGGATAGTTGGATAGTTTGGTGGATAGTTGGGTGGACAGTTAGATAGTTGGGTGGATAGTTAGATAGTTGGGTGGATAGATAGATAGTTGGGTGGATAGTTTGATAGTTGGGTGGATAGTTTGATAGTTGGGTGGATAGTTAGATAGTTGGGTGGATAATTTGATAGTTGGGTGGATAGTTAGATAGTTGGGTGGATAGTTTGATAGTTGGGTGGATAGTTAGATAGTTGGGTGGATAGTTTGATAGTTGGGTGGAAAGTCTGATAGTTGGGTGGATAGTTAGATAGTTGGGTGGATAAATAGATAGTTGGGTGGATAGTTTGATAGTTGGGTGGATAGTTAGATAGTTGGGTGGATAGTTTGATAGTTGGGTGGATATTTAGATAGTTGGGTGGATAGTTTGATAGTTGGGTGGATAGTTAGATAGTTGGGTGGATAGTTTGATAGTTGGGTTGATAGTTAGATAGTTGGGTGGATAGTTAGATAGTTGGGTGGATAGTTTGATAGTTGGGTGGATAGTTAGATAGTTGGGTGGATAGTTAGATAGTTGGGTGGATAGTTTGATAGTTGGGTGGATAGTTACTCGGGTGGATAGTTGGATAGTTGGGTGGATAGTTAGATAGTTGTGTGGATAGTTTGATAGTTGGGTGGATAGTTATATAGTTGGGTGGATAGTTTGATAGTTGGGTGGATAGTTAGATAGTTGGGTGGATAGTTAGATAGTAGGGTGGATAGTTTGATAGTTGGGTGGATAGTTAGATAGTTGGGTGGATAGTTTGCTAGTTGGGTGGATAGTTTGATAGTTGGGTGGATAGTTGGTAGTTGGGTGAATAGTTTGATAGTTGGGTGGATAGTTTGATAGTTGGGTGGATAGTTAGATAGTTGGGTGGATAGTTTGATAGTTGGGTGGATAGTTAGATAGTTGGGTGGATAGTTTGATAGTTGGGTGGATAGTTGGTAGTTGGGTGGATAGTTTGATAGTTGGGTGGATAGTTGGATAGTTGGGTGGATATTTGGATTGTTGGGTAGATAGATTGATAGTTGGGTGCATTTGTTTGATAGTTGGGTGGATAATTAGATAGTTGGGTGGATAGTTAGATAGTTGGGTGGATAGTTTGATAGTTGGGTGGATAGTTGGATTGTAGGGTGGATAGTTTGATAGTTGGGTGGATAGTTGGATAGTTGGGTGGATAGTTAGATAGTTGGGTGGATAGTTGGATAGATATGAGGAAAGGTAGATAGTTGGGTGGATAGTTAGTTGGATAGTTGGGTGGATAGTTAGATAGTTGGGTGGATAGTTGGATAGTTGGGTGGATAGTTAGATAGTTGGGTGGATAGTTAGATAGTTGGGTGGATAGTTTGATAGTTGGGTGGATAGTTATTTGGATAGTTGGGTGGATAGTTAGTTGGATAGTTGGGTGGATAGTTAGATAGTTGGGTGGATAGTTGGATAGATAGGTGGATAGTTATATAGTTGGGTGGATAGTTAGTTGCATAGTAGGGTGGATAGTTGGGTTAATAGTTTGATAGATAGATGGATAGTTAGATCGTTGGGTGGATAGTTGGATTAATAGTTGGATAGATAGGTGGATAGTTGGGTGGGATAGTTACATCAACGTTGTATAAAGTTCTGGCCATACAGACTCACCCACTTGATCATCAATGTTAAGGGGGGTCACCTTCTGTTTTTATCTTTCTCTCTTTTTCTCTCTTTCTCTGACTTGTATCCATTTGGCCCCATTCAGCCAACTGATTTAAGACGTTTATCCCCATTCAGGTGTCGATTTATTCCTGGGGAGCGATAGCGAGCAAGCATTGTATGGAGAAATCCGGCTTCGCCGGAGACACTTTTCTATCGAAAAATGTACAAATTTAGCTTGCTGTAAAACAAAAATATATATATGCTGGCTCGCTACCGCTCGCCAGGAAAATGTTGACATTTAGATGGGAGTAAACATCTTAAAATAGTAGGCTGAATGAGGCCGAATGCCTACAAGCCAAAGAGAGAGGGAGAGAAAGATAAATATAGCGATAATAATTAATAATTAATTAGAGCTGAAAGGGTTACGCTTTCAGGTAAACTGATTCTTTATGAGGTACAGTCGCGCTAATAAGTCATATCCCAGCTGTCATTACGTTTGGCTTTCTCTGTGCTGTTTTAATGTCTGTCAGATGATGAATAGGGTGGGTACGGTGGCGCTAATAGGTCATGTTCCAGCTGTCATTACGTTTGGCTTTCTCTGTGCTGTATTAATGTCTGTCAGATGATGAATAGGGTGGATAAGTGTTGGAACATGTTTGTATATTTCACTCGATATGAAGCAATTAAGCTTTGATATTGCTGATATCAATTATTATTCATAATATACTTTGTGCCGAAAAATCACTTATTAGCGCGATTGTACTCGATAACCTACTTTCCCAGTCTGAATATTAACCCCTACTGTACAGTCCCCTACTGTGGTCGGGGGCCGGGGGAGTGCTGGAGCGACCTTGGTGACCCTGGTCTCTGGGTCTTCTCCTGGGTAACCTGGATGTGTGTGAGTTTGTGCTTTTTATCTGTGTGTATTTGTTGTTTTATGTTGTTTTTGTGTTTTCCCTGTTCTTTCTCTGTCTTGAGTCGGCTACCCCCAAAATGGGAATGGGGCCTGAGCATATAGATAGATAGATAGATAGACTGTACAGTCGCGCTAATAAGTGATGTCTTGACACCAAGTATGTTTTGCTCAATAATTGGTATCAGCAATATCTAATCTTCATTTCTTCATATCGAGTGAGACATAAAAACATGTTCCTATCTTTACCCACCCTATTCAACATCTGACAGACATTAATACAGCACTGAGTGAGCCAAACGTAATGACAGCTAGAACATGACTTATTTGGCCAACTGTACCGGCGACGGCTTTTTAATTATATGCTAGCTATATTTAGACTATTGTGTGCAGTTTAAGGGGAGACTGACCGTTTTTCTGAACCCCCTTCTCCCTAATGTTTAGCCCCACTAGTTTTGATATTTTAAGACGTTGGTTCCATTAGTTTGGCGATTTTATGATCTTTCACCCCATTTCTTTGTCAATATTAGGACCCTTCGTGCCATTTAGGTGTCGATTTTTTCCTGGCGAGCGATGGCGAGCCCGAAATTTTAATAGGAATTGGCCTTTGGCCGGGACATTTTTCTACCGAAAAATGTACAAATCTATCTAGGGGTGTTTTCTAAGCTTCATGGAGGTGTAGGGAGGAAACTAAACAAATATGAATAAATGAAATTAATAGACCAAACAAACAGCCACTGTCCCTTTAAGAGGGATATGTGGAAGTAAAAAGGGTTAAGTGAAATAGTTCGAAGCCTTTTAATTGCTAGAGGCCGTTTTTATACTGACTAATATCGCCGAACAGTAACCAGAATAACATTTAAAAGTCCGTCGTCGGTACAGCAGGGGTTAATGACCCTCACAATGGATATCATTAAATAAAGGAGCCCACCTCGCTGTTTTATCTTTCTCTCCCTCTCTCTTTGGCTTGTATCCATTCGGCCCCATTCAGCCTACTGTTTTAAGACGTTTACCCCCATCCAGGTGTCAATAATTTCCTGGCGGTAGCGAGCCTGCATATATATATTTTTGTTTTGACAGCAAGCTAAATTTGTACATTTTTCGATAGAACAATTTATCCGGCGAAGCCGGATTTCTCCACACAATGCTGGCTCGCTATCGCTCGCCAGGAATAAATGGACACCTGGATGGGGATAAACGTCTTAAACCAGTTGGCTGAATGGGGCCGAATGGATACAAGCCATGGAAAGAGAGAAAAGGAGAGAAAGCTATAAAAAGCCGGTAACCCCCCCTTAATCTGATTGAACAGGAAACTAATCAAGAAGTGTCCGTGTGCGACCCAAGGAAGGGAGCATATATTGATAGCTTTAAGGAGGGTCACCTGCTCTTTTTGTCTCTCCTTTTCTCTCTTTCTCTGGCTTGTATCCATTCGATCCTATTCAGCCTACTGTTTTAAGACGTTTATCCCCACAAGAAATTCATTAAAGCAAGCATGTGATCTACCAGGATTCGAACCTGGGTTATCACATACAGATTTTAAACACTAACCATTACACATGACTAGAACCCAATCCTCTCAGCAACAGCTAGGAAAGGCCCTAGAAAGCCGCCTTTGGCGGGGGGATAGCTCCCCTATTTCAACCCCTCTCGGGGTTGGGCTTAACCTAACCAGTTAACATGTCATGTGGTGATGAGCTGGTCTATCAGAGTGAGAACTGAGCGATCTCTGCCATACCCATAGCTTACTCTGACTGTTCCTTTTACTTATATGTTTTCTAGATCTTAAGTGACGGCGTCTCTTCCGTGGATTGACCTCCCAATCTACCAAGATTGGAAGCCAAAGCGTCATATTTTTCCTTTGCCCCTCAACTTTCTCGTCATAATTGCTGAGGGGCACAGCGCCCGGGGTGGGGCTTTGGTTTCCCGGGCGTTTCCTCACCCTCCTCAGCTCCCCACCATGGAGTGGCTTCGGTCACCCAGGCTTTATTGTGGTCGGCAGGGAGGGTTCTGTGGGGGCGCTCGGTTATGGCCTTGGGTTTGCTCGGGGCCTTGGGGCTGTTCGACCAGGCAGCTTGGGAAACAGCAACAACAACAACAACTAACCATTACACCATCAAGGCAGTTATAAGCATAGCACATGACTACGATTAATATCCATTTATCGAATACTGGACATTAATATAATCATGTACTACACCTAACTGCGCATATGAATAGCCATGATACAATCTCACGTATATGTCGTCATGTTTCAAATCAAAGAGAATGTCCTGTCAATATTGGGGCATATATTAATACGAGTTATAATCAAATAATTTGCTCTCACTTTTTAATCTTTTTCTCCCTCTCTCTTTGGCTTGAACCTATTCGGTCCCATTCAGCCTACTGTTTTAAGACGTTTACCCCCATCCAGGTGTCAATATTTTCCTGGCGAGCGGTAGGGAGCCAGCATATAATATTTTTGTTTTGACAGCAAGCTAAATTTGTACATTTTTCGATAGAAAAATTTCTCCGGCGAAGCCGGATTTCTCCATACAAAGCTTGGCGCGCGATAAATCGACATTTGGATGGGGATAAACGTCTTAACCCTTAAAAAGCGGCTCACCACTTAAGTCGAGTTAAATAAAGCTGGACTATGTGGCGGCGCTCGACATAGGTCGAGTGGCAATTTCAGCACGTAATGTGGCTGAGAGAGAGAGACAAGTGGTGGCAGGAGACTAGCGAGCGTATGACTGCTCCAGACCACCGCGGCGAACCTACTGACACAAATCTCAGCTCCCTCCTCCCTCTCTCACTCGCTACATACTCAATTATGTACCGAAAGTACCGAATTACCTGCTTTTTGCACTCGCGTTGCACGGTTATTGCAAGAAAACTATCCATCATACAAGGATCGTTATGGTGTCATTCGAAAGCTCTGTTTATGCCCTTTCAGGGATAGATACTTGTTTTACGTTCTGGGTCTTATTTAGGCATGAAAATGATCACGTAAACAGCCCTATTTTGGCTAAAAACACCCCGCTGGGCGGTACACATAAATAAACCGCATAGGCCGCTCGTAAGGTGTTAAAACAGTTGACTGAATGGGGACGAATGGATACAAGCCAGAGAAATAGAGAAAAAGAGAGAAAGATAAAACAAGCAGGTGACCCCCCTTAAAGTTACAGCTTCCGATATACTAGATATACCTGGCCCAGTCCTTGTTTACACATACACTAGATATACCTGGCCCAGTCATTGTTTACACATATACTAGATATACCTGGCCCAGTCATTGTTTACACATATACTAGATATACCTGGCCCAGTCATTGTTTACACATATACTAGATATACCTGGCCCAGTCATTGTTTACACATATACTAGATATACCTGGCCCAGTCAATGTTTACACATATACTAGATATACCTGGCCCAGTCATTGTTTACACATATACTAGATATACCTGGCCCAGTCATTGTTTACACATATACTAATATACCTGGCCCAGTCATTGTTTACACATATACTAGATATACCTGGCCCAGTCATTGTTTACACATACTAGATATACCTGGCCCAGTCATTGTTTACACATATACTAGATATACCTGGCCCAGTCATTGTTTACACATATACTAGATATACCTGGCCCAGTCATTGTTTACACATATACTAGAATACCTGGCCCAGTCATTGTTTACACATATACTAGATATACCTGGCCCAGTCATTGTTTACACATATACTAGATATACCTGGCCCAGTCATTGTTTACACATATACTAGATATACCTGGCCCAGACATTGTTTACACATATACTAGATATACCTGGCCCAGTCATTGTTTACACATATACTAGATATACCTGGCCCAGTCATTGTTTACTCATATACTAGATATACCTGGCCCAGTCATTGTTTACACATATACTAGATATACCTGGCCCAGTCATTGTTTACACATATACTAGATATACCTGGCCCAGTCATTGTTTACACATATACTAGATATACCTGGCCCAGTCATTGTTTACATATATACTAGATATACCTGGCCTAGTCATTGTTTACACATATACTAGATATACCTGGCCCAGTCATTGTTTACACATATACTAGATATACCTGGCCCAGTCATTGTTTACACATATACTAGATATACCTGGCCCAGTCATTGTTTACACATCACCTAAAGACCACCCTAGGTATACATTAAGGGGGGTGACCTGCTTTTTTTTCTCTTTCTCTATCTGGTATCCATTCGGTCCCATTCAGCCTTTTTTTTTAAGACGTTTATTCCCATCCAGGACGTGTCAATTTCTTCCTGGCGAGTGGTAGCGAGCCAGCATTTTATGGAGAAATCCGGCTTCGCCGAAGACATTTTTCTATCGTTAAATGTACAAATTTAGCCTGCTGTTAAAAACTTGTTTTTTTAATATGCTGGCTCGCTACCACTCGCCAGGGAAAAATCGACACCTGGATGGGGATAAACGCCTTGAAACAGTAAGCTGAATGGGGCCGAATGGATACAACCCCGAGAGAGAGAGAGAGAGAGAGAGAGAGAGAGAGAGAGAGAGAGAGAGAGAGAGAGAGAGAGAGAGAATAAAACGAGGTGGGCTCCTTTAATCCTATACTCTATTACTTTCCTTCTACTGTAAATGTCACATATGTGCATAACATACATTTGATTATAATACATAGTTTACATTACTAAATTCATGATATACGTATGTTGCTATATCAATGTATTTTCCAATATAACATAATAGGCTTCCCTCCCAGAACAATTCCAAGGTCAATTCTTAGTATATATAATTATATATATATATTATATATATATATATATATATATATATATATATATATATTATATATATATATATATATATATATAAAACCATTCAACAGATACATACATTAGCATTATATGACTGACTATTTACGACGAAAACAATATATTACAACTAAAGGGAAATGGGAGAGAAGAAACCAATTTTCACAAAATACCAATAACCCATTCAGTACCAGGGGCGACCTTGGCATCAGATTGTGGCAACTATTAGACGATTTTATTCAGCTTGGGATGGACCTCGAGCAATAATAAGGCTTCAAATTATCGCAACCAAAACTTTTAACTACCCCTGATCCTTCCTAAGCTGCATATTAATGTCTAATTATAGCTAGACTAAAATATAACACACATCGCTGGTACTCAAAGGGTTAATATACAGAATCCCACAACGGGAGCAATTTTGTGTGAAGACTTTGATGAACATGAGAAGGAATACAAGAAAATGTTCATCAAGTAGCATCTGTTTGGCCATGTTATCACTTCCAAAGACATCAATTGAACTATAAACCATAATTTTATCTTTGCATATACAATAATAGTGACTAAAAATAATGGACTGGACTCTTCCTTCGTTTGACACCATGCCACAAAGCTCACACTAAGGGATTCGGCCAACGATGCCACAATAGAATTCCTGGAGGTTTGGTTCTCACAAAAGACACCCAGAGATATTGTGGTGGTGTAGTGATAACATTATGATCCAGGGTCCGGTTTGTGGTTCATCTGCTTCCCACACACTGCTAAACACGAGGGAGAAAGGGGCCCGGTTTGTGGTTCATCTGCTAGCCTAACCACACGCGGCTAAACACGAGGGAAAAAGGGGCCCGGTTTGTGGTTCATCTGCTAGCCTACCCACACACGGCTAAACACGAGGGAGAAAGGGGCCCGGATTGTGTTCATCTGCTAGCCTACCCACATATGGCTAAACACGAGGGAGAAAGGGGCCCGGTTTGTGGTTCATCTGCTAGCCTATCCACACACAGCTAAACGCGAGGGAAATAGGGGCCCGGCTTGTGGTTCATCTGCTAGCCTACCCACACACGGCTAATCACGAGGGAGAAAGGGGCCCGGCTTGTGGTTCATCTGCTACCCACACACGGCTAAACACGAGGGAGAAAGGGGCCCGGCTTGTGGTTCATCTGCTAGCCTACTCATACAGGGCTAAACACGAGGGAGAGAGGGGCCCGGCGTGTGGTTCATCTGCTAGCCTACACACACGCGGCTAAACACGAGGGAGAAAGTGGCCCGGCTTGTGTTTCATCTGCTAGCCTACCCCACACACTGCTAAACACGAGGGAGAAAGGGGCCTGGCTTGTGGTTCATCTGCTACCCACACACTGCAAAACACGAGGGAGAAAGGGGCCCGGCTTGTGGTTCATCTGCTAGCCTACCCACACACGGCTAAACACGAGGGAGAAAGGGGCCCGGCTTGTGGTTCATCTGCTACCCACACACTGCTAAACATGAGGGAGAAAGGGGCCCGGCTTGTGGTCCATCTGCTAGCCTACCCTACACACTGCTAAACACGAGGGAGAAAGGGGCCCGGCTTGTGGTTCATCTGCTACCCACACACTGCTAAACACGGGAGAGAAAGGGGCCCGGCTTGTAGTTCATCTGCTAGCCTACCCACACACGGCTAAACACGAGGAAGAAAGGGGCCCGGCTTGTGGTTCATCTGCTAGCCTACCCCACACACTTCTAAACACGAGGGAGAAAGGGGCCCGGCTTGTGGTTCATCTGCTACCCACACACACTGCTAAACACGAGGGAGAAAGGGGCCCGGCTTGTGGTTCATCTGCTAGCCTACCCCACACACTGCTAAACACGAGGGAGAAAGGGGCCCGGCTTGTGGTTCATCTGCTAGCCTACCCACACACACTGCTAAACACGAGGGAGAAAGGGGCCCGGCTTGTGGTTCATCTGCTACCCACACACTGCTAAACACGAGGGAGAAAGGGGCCCGGCTTGTGGTTCATCTGCTAGCCTACCCACACACGGCTAAACATGAGGGAGAAAGGGGCCCGGCTTGTGGTTCATCTGCTACCCACACACTGCTAAACACGAGGGAGAAAGGGGCCCGGCTTGTGGTTCATCTGCTAGCCTACCCACACACACTGCTAAACACGAGGGAGAAAGGGGCCCGGCTTGTGGTTCATCTGCTAGCCTACCCACACACGGCTAAACACGAGGGAGAAAGGGGTCTGGTTTGTGGTTTTGTTGTCGAAGAATCAAGTCAACATAATATTATACCATATATATTTGCTAATATATGTATGTTTTTATTAGGTTATTAGGTTCCTCCCTAGACCTCCATCAAGCTAAAACAAAACAAAACCCTAGAACCCCCTTCAAGATAAATTTGTACATTTTTCGGTAGAAAAATGTCCCGGACGAAGGCCGACTCCTCTTAAAATTACAGACTCGCTGTCGATCGCCAGGAAAAAATCGACACCTAAATGGCATGCAAGGTCTTTATATTGACAACAAAATGGGGTGTAAAGTCATAAAATCACCAAACTAATGAGTCGAACGTCTTAAAAACTAAAAACCAATGGGATTAAACACGAGGGAGAAGGGGGACCAGAAAAAACAGTCCATCTCCCCTTACTAAGGAATACCCCGTTCTTAACATTAATCATCAATTACAAACCCCGATGTACTTGAACAAACTAATGAAAGCATATGGATTCGAACTCGGGACACCACACCCAGAACATAATCACCTAAACCATTACAAATATCCGGAATCCCACAAAGGGTTTCGGTCAACGGTGCCACAACAATAGAATTCCTGGAGGCTTGGTTCTCACAAAGACAACCAGAGACATTGTAGTGGTGGTGGTGTGGTGTGACAATAATATTATGATCCAAGGTCCGGTTTGTGGTTCATCTGCTACCCACACACTGCTTTGTTGTGGAAAAGTCAGGTCAACCTATACCTGACATATTCTTTATACTGTAGTATAATATTTGTGTTGCACTTTACCACATTATATTGTTCTAAGTTAGTTCAAATAGGACTTCAGAGGCTAGCAACCCTTCTGGATTATTTAGCCAGCACACTGTAAGTCAAGAATAACAGCAGGACTGGAGCCCCTTCTTGAGAACTTGAGTACCTTTTGTTCTAAATTGTTAACATTTCTTATGTATAGGTGTCTGAGATTGTAAGATGAGGGAGCGAGACAGTGGCTTAGTTAAAATAGGACTTCAGAGGTTATCAACCCTATTGGATTATTAAGCCATCACACTGTAAGTCAAGAATAACGTCAGGACTGGAGCCTCTCTGCGAGAACTCCAGTCCCTTGTGAGACAGTGGCGATTTGGAATGGGCCGTGAGGAGACAAACAGGCGTCATAGGTTTACAAGACCACGAACGAGCCAGTTGCAACACTCAAAGTGTCTTGATGTCTCGCCATCTGGAATAAGGCCTCTTTACTTAATGTTGAGCGGCTGCATCTACAGGCTGTTAAGCTTATGTCCTGGGGTCAAATTAAAAACGGCCATATGCGAATATCTGTTAGGAACCAGAAGAGGCTAGGTCTTCATTTTCCCTCTCGTGGTGAATAGTCCTATAATATTGACTTCAGTCTCCGTGAGCTCCATGCTGCTCTCTCGGAGTTTGGTGAAACTGTTCCTGGACCTGATGGCATCCCATATACTATGCTAATTAAGACATTTGAATGCCAGTTTATATTTTTTATACTCTTTAAATATGTTAAGAGAGAGGGTACTCTGCCTGCAATATGGAAGTTGGTATTGTCCTTCCCATTCCCAATCCTGGTAAAGATCATTCTAATGTTTCTAATTAGCGACCAATTTATTTGACGGCATGTGTATGCAAGATATTTGAAAAGAACGAATGATCATGGTCAGAATTGTGTGGAATTTGGAAAATAGTGGATGTTCCTCTCCATCGCAAAGTGAGTAAACGCCCTTAGTCCCCCTCAAATACAGCAATACGTGTATATACTGTAATGTAGGCCTACACATAACCATTGGTTCACACACACAGGAAAATCTTCATATGTTCCCCCACATGCCAATTTCCATCTATTCCCAACATTCCGAGCACTGTCGGAGGCTCTACATTAATCAGATTACTGCCACTGTTCAGTATTCGCGTCCTGGTCTGTGCTGCCTCCAACGAAAGTCGGGGCAGGATTTCCATTTTAATGTTATTAAGGGGGGTCACCTGCTTTTTCTCTCTCCTTTTCTCTCTTTCTCTGGCTTGTATCCATTAGGCCTCATTCAGCCTACCGGTACTGCTTTAAGACGTTTATCCCCATCCAGGTGTCGATTTTGTCCTGGTGAGCGATAGCAAGCCAGCACTGTATGGAGAAATCCGCCTTCGCCGGAGACATTTTTTTATCGAAAAATGTAGCCTACCAATTTACCCTGCTGTCAAAAACATTTAAAACAAAATGCTGGCTCGCTTAAGCTCGCCAGGAAAAAATGACACCTAGGCGTCTGCAAACAGTAGGCTGAATGGGGCCGAATGGATACAACCCCGAGAGAGGGAGAGAGAGAACAAAAACGAGGTGGGCTCTCTTTAAGTGGAGCACTGGACCGTTCTATTGCGGGTTACGTAAAGTTACGAACATGATTATCACACATAATTTATAATCTTATCTCAATAAAACATGAATACACATATATAATATATCTTACTTGCACACACACACACACACACACACACACACACACACACACACACACACACACACACACACTTATAATCATACAGGTATTTGATTAACTATCTATCTACTTATTTCACACACACACACACACACACACACACACACACACACACACACACACACACACACACACACAATCACACACACACAGACACACCATTTACTAGTACCGACATATGTTGAGAATAAAGTAATAAACTACCGGTACATGTGTTAATAACAACTATGACAATGTTATACTCTGAATATAAGTAAAACCGCTCTTGTATGCAAGTAATAAAACCCTTCTATACAGGAGAAAACTTCTCTATTATTATGTAGCTATTTTTAGACGATTTTGTGCAGCTTAAGAAGGATCTGTGGTAGTAAAAAGGGTTAAGAGCGATAGTTCGAACCTGTTAATTGCTGGAGGACCTTAAAAAACTGCAAAGACATCGTCCAATAGTAGCCAGAATAAAGATAAAAAAAAACGTGTCTGGTACAGAAGGGGTTAATAATCATAATAACAATAACATAACATAGCAACAATAAATTACATGACGCCTATAACATTAATTACATGACGCCTATAACATTAATTACATGACGCCTATAACATTAATTACATGACGCCTATAACATTAATTACATGACGCCTATAACATTAATTACATGACGCCTATAACATTAATTACATGACGCCTATAACATTAATTACATGACGCCTATAACATTAATATTGTCAATAATAATGGTTGTGGTGATAATAACTTTTGTTGTACGGTAGCGTGATAAAGGGGGGTCACCTTTTTTTCTCTCTTCCTCTCCTTTTTTCTCTTTCTCTGGCTTGTATCCATTCGGCCCCATTCAGCCAACTGTTTTAAGATGTTTATCCCCAACTAGGTGTCGATTTCTTCCTGGCGAGCGATAGCGAGCCAGCATTGTATGGAGAAATCCGGCTTCGCCGGAGAAATTTTTCTATCGAAAAATTTACAAATTTAGCTTGCTGTAAAATATATATAATGTACATATATATGCTGGCTCGCTAACGCTCGCCAAGAAAATATTGACACCTGGATGGGGGTAAACGTCTTACAACAGTAGGCTGAATGGGGCCGAATGGATACAAGCCAAAGAGAGAGGGAGAGAAAGAGAAAAAAGCGAGGTGGGCTACCGTAATGATGTGTTAATTAATGTTATGTTAACGAGTACTATAATAACATATGCAGAAGATACAAATTCAATGTGATTATCATAATGCTACCAGTTATTACGGTAAACAAAACTGAGTAAGATAAAAAACAGTCGTGGTAGCAATTATGACATAATTACGATAACAACAACTGTGAGAACGATTATAATAACTGTAATTATTATGTTTTTTCACCAACCAACTTCACCTCTAAACTCAATTAATGAAATCAACAAATGCATGTGGCAATCTAAGGACTCGAACCTAGGATACTCACATTATTCAAAGTTTCCAGGTCTCTGATGAGTTTTCGCTGGGTGGCAGGAAGTAGATGAATGAGATGAGGAAAATTCATGGTGGTACAGGGTTACATAAATGTACATGATGATACAGGATATACGACGCATTTCACTGGACAACCAGCATTATCCAGTAAGGGTAGCATGATATAAAAGGTAAACAGGAAGGGTATATATAGAGGGTGGAGGATCAGAGGAGGCGAAAATCAGGGGGCAAAAGTCTCCTATTGGTGGAGGGGTATTCTAGGAGTGCAAAAGGGGGAACCGCTTCACGCAGGCGCACTGGATGTGGGATGGTGTTGGTCGGGTGGCGGGGTCAAAGCTGATTGGCTGCGTGTCGAGGGGCGTGGCCTAAGTTGTGTGGTCCGTGTGGCGCCGGCAGGCGCGGGGGGCTGCGTCAAGGGCACCGGGGGGCGAGGAGGGGCGTTAGGTCCTGTAGGATAGTGCCTTTTGGCAGAAGGAAGGATCTGAAGGTCTAGAGTTTGGTTGTTGATGTTAGGATGTAAGGCTTGGATATATAACGCTTCGAGTATAGGTAATCTCCTTGGGTCACTTTCTTTATCGAGTATGGTGGTGTGTTTCTCTAACTCGTTGCGTGTGAGGTGGGGATGGTTGTGGGTGAGATAGTGGTCTTTGATGGCTCCAGCCTGAAGGTGAAGAGTTAACTGACGTGAAAGACGAGTCTGCGTCATGCCAAAATAGGAATGAGGTCCACAGTCCTCATAATTACAGGTATGTTGGTAAAAGTTAGACAAAGTTGAAAGGAAGGCCTTTCGTATCATTAACGCCCGTCCACTCACCAACTCTCTGCAATCTCTCTCTCTCCGCCGCAATGTTGCATCTCTCTCGCTATTCTATCTACTATAATAATCAGTGTTCCTCAGAGCTATCCCAGTGCATACCACCTCCTTTACGTAGGGCACGTGGTACCCGTCTTGCAACTCAATCCCACCCCTACTCTGTGCAACTCTCCAACCCAAGAGTGAAACGTTACTCTCAAACTTTCTTCTACTCAACAGCTGAGCTCTGGAACTCTCTCCCAGAATCAGTCTTTCCCTCTTCCTATGACTTAAATTGCTTCAAACTCCGTGTGTCCAGGCATTTTGGCTCGAACGTCCCTTGATTTTGGCCCTGTCACTCTTTCAACTATGGGGGAGGCACTCGCTATAGGCAGTTATGCCTTTTGCCTCCCTCAATCTCATAGAAAAAAAAATGACGTGATCGTCGGTCATCGGGCTCTTTATCTTGGTGGAAGCTGGTTTGTTGCGGAGAACGAGGTTGGAGGTCGTGGGGGATTTGTAATAAATTATTAATTTGATTTTGTTTTCCGGGTTGGTTGGGTGGACATGCTTGGAGATTATTTCTTTTAAGACGGCCTCGTCATTTTTGTGTTCAGAGGACATGTAATTGCGGTAGAAGATCTTAATTTCATTGGGGGGGGGGTCAATGTTGGGAGGGCTTTGGGTGTACCATTTTTCAAGATGGTGGTTGATGGTGCTGGAGATGTCGGAGTTGGAGTATCCATTATTCACTAAAACTTGGGATAGACTTTCTAGTTCCTGGTGGGTGTCGGCCCAGGTAGAGCAGTGAGTGAGGGCTCTCCTTACATAGGCAGAGATGGAGGATAGAAGATAACGGTGGGGGCATTCACTATCGCTGTTGAGGCATTGTCCTGTGTTAGTTGGTTTAGTGTAGACGGTGGTTTTGAACCCATGGTCGTTCAGAGCTACGAGGATGTCGAGGAAGGGGAGTTGTCCATTGTTTGATTTTTCAAAGGTGAAGTTAAGTCCGGAGGAGGTCATGAAGCGACGCTGGAGTTCCTGTAGTTCGTGGAGGTCCTTGATTTGCACGAAGATGTCATCCACGTATCTACAGTAGACGGCGGGTCGTTGGGCAGCTAGGAGCTCTTCCTCGATGGTACCCATAAAAAAGGTCGCAAAAAGAACTCCTAGGGGGCTGCCCATCGCCACACCGTCTATCTGCTTGTACATGTTGCCCCGGGGGCAAAGGAAGGGGCCTCCTTGGTACACAGCTCCAGTAGTGTTTTCAGGGCCTTCTCCGGGATGTCCAGTGTTGGTGTATCAGGGCAATGGTAAATTCGACGTAGAATCATGTCAATGGTCCTATCCACTGGCACGTTGGTGAACAGGCTTTCTACGTCGAGGGAGGCGATTGTGTGGTTGTTGTTCCGGGGGGCGTCTCGTAAAATTTCCAAGAAATCGTGGGCTGAGTTAAGGTTGTATTGGCTGGGCACGTAGGGGGTGAGGAGGTTGTTCAGGGCCTTGGCGATCTGGTAGGTGGCAGTGGGGATCTGGGAGATGATGGGGCGGAGGGGGTTCCCAGGTTTGTGTGTTTTGATGGTTCCGTACGCATAACCAGGGGTCTATTCTCCGACGAGTTTTTTAAGGTGGACCCCTCCTTGTTTGGCGTTGATGGCGGTGATGGTGGTGTTGGCAGTACATTTGATTTCGTCGGTTGGGTTGCGGGTGATCTTTTTAAATTTGGTGTTGTCATTTAAGATGATGTCAATTTTTCTAAGATATTCCTCCTTGTCATAAATCACGAGGCAGGAAGCTTTATCCGCACGACGGATGATGATGTTGGGGTTGTCTCTTAATTGTGAAATTAAGAAAGTGACACAAGGAGATTACCTATACTCGAAGCGTTATATATCCAAGCCTTACATCCTAACATCAACAACCAAACTCTAGACCTTCAGATCCTTCCTTCTGCCAAAAGGCACTACCCTACAGGACCTAACGCCCCTCCTCGCCCCCCGGTGCCCTTGATGCAGCCCCCCGCGCTACCTCCTTCAGCTTCGTCTTCTGCCGGCGCCACACGGACCACACAACTTAGGCCACGCCCCTCGACACGCAGCCAATCAGCTTTGACCCCGCCACCCGACCAACACCATCCCGCATCCAGTGCGCCTGCATGAAGCGGTTCCCCCTTTTGCACTCCTAGAATACCCCTCCACCAATAGGAGACTTTTGCCCCCTGATTTTCGCCTCCTCTGATCCTCCACCCTCTATATATACCCTTCCTGTTTACCTTTTATATCATTCTACCCTTACTTGATAATGCTGGTTGTCCAGTGAAACGCGTCGTATATCCTGTATCATCATGTACATTTATGTAACCCTGTACCACCATGAATTTTGCTCATCTCATTTATCTACTTTCTGCCACCCAGCAAAAACTCATCAGAGACCTGGAAACTTTGAATAATAAAATTTCCAACGCAGAAATTGCCATTTCTTTCAACCTCGTATGTATTAACACCTTACGAGCGGCCTATGCGGTTTATTTATGTGTACCGCACAGCGGGGTGTTTTTAGCCAAAATAGGGCTGTTTACGTGATCATTTTCATGCCTAAATAAGACCCAGAACGTAAAACAAGTACCTATCCCTGAAAGGGCATAAACAGAGCTTTCGAATGACACCATAACGATCCTTGTATGATGGATAGTTTTCTTGCAATAACCGTGCAACGCGAGTGCAAAAAGCAGGTAATTCGGTACTTTCAGTACATAATTGAGTATGTAGCGAGTGAGAGGGGGAGGAGGGAGCTGAGACTTGTGTCAGTAGGTTCGCCGCGGTGGTCTGGAGCAGTCATACGCTCGCTAGTCTCCTGCCACCACTTCTCTCTCTCTCAGCCACATTACGTGCTGAAATTGCCACTCGACCTATGTCGAGCGCCGCCACATAGTCCAGCTTTATTTAACTCGACTTATGTTGCTCGCCGCTAAATAAGGGTTAAAGAATATTATATATATATATATATATATATATATATATATATATAGGCAGGAGCTTCCTGCCTCGTGATCCATGACAAGGAGGAATATCTTAGAAAAATGGACGTCATCTTAAGTGACAACACTAAATTTAAAAAGATCACCCGCAACCCAACCGACGAAATCAAACGTATTGCCAACACGATATCACCGCCATCAACGCCAAACAAGGAGGGATCCACCTTAAAAAACTCGTCGGAGAATACACCCCTGGTTATGCGTACGGAACCATCAAAACACACAAACCTGGGAACCCCCTCCGCCCCATCATCTCCCAGATCCCCACTGCCACCTACCAGATCGCCAAGGCCCTGAACAACCTCCTCACCCCCTACGTGCCCAGCCAATTCAACCTTAACTCAGCCCACGATTTCTTGGAAATTCAGTGGATAGGACCATTGACATGATTCTACGTCGAATTTATCATTGCCCTGATACACCTACACTGGACATCCCGGAGAAGGCCCTGAAAACACTACTGGAGCTATGTACCAAGGAGGCCCCCTTCCTTTGCCCCCGGGGCAACATGTACAAGCAGATAGACGGTGTGGGCGATGGGCAGCCCCTAGGAGTTCTTTTTGCGAACTTTTTCATGGGTACCATCGAGGAAGAGCTCCTAGCTGCCCAACGACCAGCCGTCTACTGTAGATACGTGGATGACATCTTCGTGCAAATCAAGGACCTCCACGAACTACAGGAACTCCAGCGTCGCTTCATGACCTCCTCCGGACTTAACTTCACCTTTGAAAAATCTAACAATGGACAACTCCCCTTCCTCGACATCCTCGTAGCTCTGAACGACCATGGGTTCAAAACCACCGTCTACATTAAACCAACTAACACAGGACAATGCCTCAACGGCGATAGTGAATGCCCCCGCCGTTATCTTCTATCCTCCATCTCCGCCTATGATAGGAGAGCCCTCACGCACTGCTCTACCTGGGCCGACACCCACCAGGAACTAGAAAGACTATCCAAAGTTTTAGTAAATAACGGATACTCCAACTCCGACATCTCCAGCACCATCAACCACCATCTTGAAAAATGGTACACCCAAAGCCCTCCCAACATTGACCCCCCCAATGAAATTAAGATCTTCTACCGCAATTACATGTCCTCTGAACACAAAAATGACGAGGCCGTCTTAAAAGAAATAATCTCCAAGCATGTCCACCCAACCAACCCGGAAAACAAAATCAAATTAATAATTTATTACAAATCCCCCAAGACCTCCAACCTCGTTCTCCGCAACAAACCAGCCTCCACCAAGATAAAGAGCCCGATGACCGACGATCACGTCATTTACCAACATACCTGTAATTATGAGGACTGTGGACCTCATTCCTATATTGGTATGACGCAGACTCGTCTTTCACGTCGGTTAACTCTTCACCTTCAGGCTGGAGCCATCAAAGACCACTATCTCACCCCTAACCACCCTCACCTCACACGCAACGAGTTAGAGAAACACACCACCATACTCGATAAAGAAAGTGACCCAAGGAGATTACCTATACTCGAAGCTTTATATCCAAGCCTTACATCCCAACATCAACAACCAAACTCTGGACCTTCAGATCCTTCCTTCTGCCAAAAGGCACTACCCTACAGGACCTAACACCCCTCCTCGCCCCCCGGTGCCCTTGACGCAACCCCCCACGCTACCTCCTTCAGCTTCGTCTTCTGCAGGCGCCACACAACTTAGGCCACGCCCCTCGACACGCAGCCAATCAGCTTCGACCCCACCTACTGACCACCATCCCGCATCCAGTGCGCATGCGTGAAGCGGTTAACCCCTTTCTCTTTCCTAGTTTACCCTTCCACCAATAGCAGACTTTTGCCCCCTGTTTTCCGCCTCCTCTGATCCTCCTATTCTATCTATTCTATCTATATGCTCAGGCCCAATCCCCATTTTGGGGGTAGCCGACTCAAGACAGAGCAAAAACAGGGAAAACACAAAAACAACATAAAACAAAAAATAAACACAGAAAAAAAACACAAACTCTCACACATCCAGGTCACCCAGGAGAAGACCCAGAGACCAGGGTTACCAAGGTCGCTCCAGCACTCCCCCGGCCCCTGACCACCAGGAGAGGTTCCGATCTCGGCAGGCAGACATGCAGCGGAGCCAAAGCGACAAGCCCTCCCACCACACTTCCAGGCACACTCTGATCCTCCACCCTCTATATATACCCTTCCTGTTTACCTTTTATATCATTCCTTCCTTACTTGATAATGCTGGTTGTCCAGTGAAACGCGTCGTATATCCTGTATCTTCATGTACTTTAATGTAACCCTGTACCACCATGAATTTTGCTCATCTCCTTCATCTACTTCCTGCCACCCAGCGAAAACTCATCAGAGACCTGGAAACTTTGAATAATACAATTTCCAACGCAGAAATTGCCATTTCTTTCAACCTCGTATGTATTAAAGAAAATATATATATATATATACTAATTACAGTACACATATTCTTATATATTGTTTAGGAACTTTGGATAAGATCGAGTATTATAACAAATCATACAAAACTAAAATAAGTTAAAACATAAAAAACAACTCCAGTCCACGTATAGTACACGGTAACATATTCCGTTAGTGGTGATGGGCTGGTCTATCAGAGTGAGAACTGGGCAATCTCTGCCATACCCATAGCTTACTCTGACTGTTCCTTTTACTTATATATTTTCTAGATCTCAAGTGACGGCGTCTCTAACGTGGATTGACCTCCCAATCTACCAAGATTGGAAGCCAAAGCGTCACATTTTTCCCTTGCCACTCAACTTTCTCTTCATAATTGCTGAGGGGCACAGGGCCCTGGGTGGGGCTTTGGTTTCCCGGGCGTTTCCGCACCCTCCTCAAGCTCCCCGCCATGGACTGGCTTCGGTCACCCAGGCTTTATTGTGGTCGGCGGGGAGGGTTCTGTGGGGGCGCTCGGTTGTGGCCTTGGCCTTGCTCGGGGCCTTGGGGCTGTTCGGCCAGGCAGCTTGGGGAACAACAACAACAACAACAACATATTCCGTTATGGATCCCCAAGGCATTGGGGGCAGCGAACTCAACTCTACAAATGTTTTTTTTAAATGTTTGTATATATCACGTCATGATGTATAAAATATATTGTTTTCCCACCAAGATGTACACTCAGATGTCATAGTCTCTAACCCAATCATAAATAATCGTGGGCTTCAAATATTCCTAACTGTGGAAGTATATCTCTGGAAACTAATATATGAATACATTTTCTATAAATCAACTACATAACTATATATACTATTAATTGGAAGGTTAGTTATATCCAAAAATCAATCCAGCTAATTATAATTGCATAAAGAAAGCCATAGGAGGTCCACGAATTCTTATGAGTGGGCTACAGACTATGGCATCCGATTGTACTTTTTTTTTTTTTTTTTTTTTTTTTTCTATGTGATTGAGGGAGGCAAAAGGCATAACTGCCTATAGCGAGTGCCTCCCCCATAGTTGAAAGAGTGACAGGGCCAAAATCAAGGGACGTTCGAGCCAAAATGCCTGGACACACGGAGTTTGAAGCAATTTAAGTCATAGGAAGAGGGAAAGACTGATTCTGGGAGAGAGTTCCAGAGCTCAGCTGTTGAGTAGAAGAAAGTTTGAGAGTAACGTTTCACTCTTGGGTTGGAGAGTTGCACAGAGTAGGGGTGGGATTGAGTTGCAAGACGGGTACCACGTGCCCTACGTAAAGGAGGTGGTATGCACTGGGATAGCTCTGAGGAACACTGATTATTATAGTAGCGATAGAATAGCGAGAGAGATGCAACATTGCGGCGGAGAGAGAGAGATTGCAGAGAGTTGGTGAGTGGACGGGAGTTAATGATACGAAAGGCCTTCCTTTCAACTTTGTCTAGGAGAGCAGTGTGAGAGGAACCTCCCCACACATGTGAACAATACTCAATACAAGGGCGCACTATGCCCCTGTACAGAGCAAGAAGCTGTGCAGGGGAAAAGAACCCCCTAAGGCGGTTGAGAACACCCAGCTTCTGGGAGGCTGCCTTAGCAAGACTGGTAATATGGTCCTTCCAAATGAGAGCAGAAGAAAAAGAGACACCAAGAATATTGAGAGAAGATGAAGGGTTGATTTTTGTATTGTTGAAGAATAAGGGATAGTCCGCTGGGAGATCCTGACGGGTAGATAGATGGAGAAATTGGGTTTTGGAAGCATTAAAGTTAACAAGGTTTTCTCTGCCCCAATTGGAAATAGTATTTAGATCAGAATTTAAGAGTTCTATGGCTTCATTACGTTTGTCGTTGAGGGATTGCTGGCTGGGGCGTTCTGAAAAACTAATGGAGTAGTGCAAGGTTGAGTCGTCTGCGTATGAATGGATGGGAATTAAGGTACAGTTAAGGAGATCATTTATAAAAATTAGAAAGAGAATAGGAGATAGGACAGAGCCCTGAGGAACACCGGAGTTTATAGAGTGAGGAAGTGAACAATGGCCGTCCACAACCGCGGCTATGGAACGGCCGGAAAGGAAATTAGAGACAAAGGCACAGATGGAGGGATAGAAACCGAAGGAGGGTAGTTTAGAAATTAAAGATTTATGCCAGACTCTATCGAAGGCTTTCGATATGTCTAGTGCAATAGAAAAAGTCTCACCGAAGTCCCGAAATGAGGATGACCAAGAGTTAGTAAGATATGAAAGAAGATCACCAGTAGAGCGACCCTTAAGGAAGCCATACTGGCGATCTGAGAGCAGATTATGAGAAGAGAAATGCTTAAGAAATTTGGAAGCAAGAATAGTTTCAAAAACTTTAGAAAGACAAGAGATAAGAGCAATTGGACGATAGTTGGAGGGTTGAGAGCGGTCACCCTTCTTTGGGACAGGTTGAATGTGAGAAAACTTCCAGCATGAAGGGAAGACGTTAGAGGATAGACAGAGACGAAAGAGTTTGCCTAGGCAGGGAGTCAGCACGGAAGCACAGTTTTTGAGAACAACAGGAGGAACACCGTCCGGACCGTACGCCTTATTAGTGTTAAGCACAGAGAGGGTAGAAAGTACATCTTTAGAAGAGATTAGGATATTAGGCATAAGTAAGAGAGAGGAGGGCGGAGAGGGAGGTATAGCACCGGAATCATCCAAGGTGGAGTTTCTAGCAAAAGTTTGAGCGAAGAGTTTAGCTTTGTCAGAGGAAGAAGTGATGGTTGTGCCATCAGAGTGGGAAAGGGGAGGGAAAGACGAGGAAGAGAAATTGTTGGAGAGGTTTTTGGCTAGATGCCAGAAAGCTTGGGAAGAGCTAGAGTTGGATAGTTCAGTGCATTTATTATTGATGAAAGAGTGTTTGGCAAGTCGAAGAACAGATTTGGCTTGATTCCGGGCAGAAACATATGAAGAATGAGAGTCTTGAGTTTTAAGGCGTCGGTACCGTTTGAATGCTTCCTCCTTATTGCGGACAGCAGTAGAACAGGCGTGAGTAAACCAAGATTTTTTAGCATTAGTCTGAGAGAAAGAGAATGGAATGTATGCTTCCATGCCCGATAGGATTACCTCAGTAATGCGTTCTGCACTCTCCGAGGGTCCTCGGCCATGGAAGCAGAAATCATTCCATGGGAAATCAAAGAAGTACTGCCGAAGAGCCTCCCAGTCGGCAGCGCCAAAGTGCCACAAGCGCCGCCGGCTAGGAGGATCGGGTGGCTGTACTGGAGAGATAGGACAGGTGACAGAGATAAGTTTATGGTCGGAGGAGCCCAAAGGAGAGAAAAGATCGACAGTATAAGAAGAAGGGTTAGAAGTTAGAAACAGGTCAAGAATGTTGGGCCGATCTCCGATGCGATCCGGGATACGGGAGGGTTGCTGAACTAACTGCTCTAGGTCATTTAGGATAGAAAAGACGTAGGCTTGTTCACCAGGTGGATCAGTAGTGTGAGAGGAGAGCCAATGGCGGTGGTGAACGTTGAAATCTCCTAAGATGGAGATTTCTGAGAAAGGAGAAATGGATAGAATGTGTTCCACTGTAGAGTTTAGATAGTCAAAGAATTTGGGAAAGTTGGTAGAGTTAGGGGAAAGATAGACAGCACAGAAATATTTAGTAAGAGAATGACAGGAAAGTTTGAGCCATAAAGTTGAGAATTCAGAGGAGTCGAAATCGGGAACACGAGAGCAAGCGAGTTTGTTGTGCACATATGCACAACATCCGCCTTTGGCTTTGAAACTAGGATAGAGAAAGTAGGAGGATACAGAGAAGGGGTTGCTGGATGTTGCTACAGACACCTGAGTTTCGGTGAGGAAGAGAAGATCAGGTTTGTAGGAGGAGAGATGGTGCTCAACAGAGTGAAAGTTAGAGGAAAGTCCGCGAATGTTGCAGAAATTAATAGAAAGAGTAACAGGCCGAGGTCCAGGTAATTGTGTGGGGTCGTCAGGGGATGGTCGGTCGGGTGAGGGGGCATTTATGGTCCCCCCCCCTGGGGACTCCGAGGCTGGGCTACAATTCATCATTTATTTATTTTTTTAATTTTGGTGTGGAAGAATGAAGTGTGGTGTGCATGTTTAGTGTAGTGAAGTGGATAGGAGGAGGAGGTGTTTGTGAGAGCTAGCTGGATTGCTCTCAGTGTAAATGAGGCACAAAGAAAATCAGTAAGAGAGGCCAAGCAAGTGAAACAGGAGTTCCAGCGACTCTTTATCACATGCCTATAACCTCACCTGGGTCTAGCCCTGATCGATTGGTGCCTACAATCTCCCCACTTGGGGGAGATATATACATATACATATACATATATTGTATATAGCAGCATAACTACTATATCAACCGAACATAATGATTCATCTACAATGGTTAACTAAAACACTACGTTATACTGTACAGGGTGAAACAGCAAGCCAGCACACTCAGCCACTCTCGCTCAATTAATCATTCAAACGCACTCTCCTTCATCAAAAGGCATACGTAACACCCAAGCTGTACCCACATTAGCACACACTTTATAATACACCATTTACATCTGGCTTCGACTTGCCAATTCATGCACACATACAGTAGTTTACACTCATTGCCATTAACAAACAAACATAATAGTTTATTAGCCATTTGTACAATTTGATCATGGTCGATTTACACATTAATCTTATTTGATATAACTAAGGCTGAGCCTTTAAAATAGTAATATTTATTAAAGGCTCCTAAAATATATTAACCTATGTTTTACAAACCCGTAACTGATTGGACTTCGCCAATAAAGTATATTTTCATATTAACATGTTTAACATTCTACTAATACAGAATACACAAATCTACTTTTGCCTGAATATTCTTGGTACTTCCTTTAGCAAACATCTATGCAGATATATACTGTATGTGTATATTGTCACACATAACTATATTTAAACCCAGGTATAGACTTGCGTCAACCTGTGGATTCGAACAATGGAGGGCAACGATTTCTGGAAAGTAAAATGGGCTTTTCACCACCTCATAGCTTTACCAGTAGATGACAATAACAATTTCGTCGCCAGAGCATCTCTTTTATACTACACAACACCACTAGGAATTGGTAATGATAGGAAATGTATTTACTTTGTTAAGGGTGAGATATCAGTACAATTCAAATTCTTGACAATAACTAGTTTTCTTTTTCAAATCTGGTGCACTTACGATTAAACACTAGAAGTACTGCAAATACTTTGCACACATACACTCACTCACTCACTCACTCTCACACTCTCTCTCTCTCTCTTTCTCATCACCTTGTCTTAAAGCTTGATTGATGGTCCTGGATAACATTATTTATAGGACCGCCCTAAATCTTGGAGCAAGAAATTATCTATTTATATGAAATTATATATTTTCTCCTTTACAGGCCATCTGTCTTTCTTAACCCTTTGAGTAACAGTGACGTGTGCTATCTATTATTATAACTATAGTTAGACGATATTACGCAGCTTTTTTTTATTTATTTTTTATTTATTTTATTTTTTCTATATTCCAACTACTCCCTCTCGGGCATAGGCTGAGAGCCTGCACACTCAACCGCTGAACACGGTGAGGCCCATGAGGTCTTGTTCCAGTCTAGGGAATGAGACATGCGAAGCACCCCGGCTCGAGGCAATCCCATCTCTGAAGCTGCTACGACTCTGCGCTTCACAGTCTCATTCCCAAGACTCGGACCTTCACTCTATTGAGCAATTAACTCACTAGGCATTCCCCCCCCCCCCCCTGTAGCATATTTTGAATATGGGAATATTCATACAGTGCTATTTAATCAGACAACATTTTTTTTTTTTTTTTTTTTTTTCCATTTTCGGTGTGCTGTGGTAATGCACTGAAACTAGGTACAGCACAAATTCCATCCCAATAATATCTTCCCATTGACATATTGGGATTCGAGCCCGGGTCCATTGAATTACCAGAGACAAAAGGCATAACTGCCTGCAGCGAGTGCCTCCCCCAGAGTTGAAAGAGTGACAGGGCCAAAATCAAGGGACGTTCGAGCTGAAATGCCTGGACACACAGAGTTTGAAGCAATGTAAGTCATAGGAAGAGGGAATGATTGATTCTGGGAGAGAGTTCCAGAGTTCAGCAGTTGAATAGAAGAAAGTCTGAGAATAGCATTTCACTCTTGGGTTTGAGAGTTGCACAGAGTAGGGGTGGAATTGTGTTGCAAGACAGGTACTACGTACCCTACGTGGAGGAGGTGGTATAGGCTACACTGGGAAAGCTCCGAGGAACACTGATTATTGTAGTAGCGATAGAATAGCGAGAGAGATGCAACATTGCGGCGAACAGAGAGAGAACTCTCTCCCAGAGAACTAACCCTTATACTTCAACAATACAAAAATCAATCCTTCATGTTCTCTCAATTTTCTCGGTGTCTCTTTTTCTTCTGCTCTCACTTGGAAGGACCAGATTACCAGTCTTGCTAAGGCAGCCTCCCAGAAGCTGGGTGTGCTCAACCGCCTCAAGGGGTTCGTTACCGCTGCACAGCTTCTTGTTCTGTACAGGGGCACAGTGCATCCTTGTATTAAGTATTGTTCACATGTGCCGGTAGGATCCTCTCACACCGCACTCCTAGACAAAGTAGAAAGGAAAGCCTTTCGTATCATTAACTCCCATCCACTCACCAACTCTCTATAACCTCTCTCTCTCTTCGCCGCAATGTTGCATCTCTATCGATATTCTACCGCTACTACAATAATCAATGTTCCTCAGAACTTTCCTAGTGTATACCACCTCCTCTACGTAGGGTATGTAGTACCCGTCTTGCAACACAATCCCAAGAGTGAAATGTTATTCTTAGACTTTCTTCTATTCAACTACTGAGCTCTGGAACTCTCTCCCAGAATCAGTCTTTCCCTCTTCCTATGACTTAAATTGCTTCAAACTCCGTGTGTCCAGGCATTTTGGCTCGAACGTCCCTTGATTTTAGCTGTCACTCTTTCAACTCTGGCACTCGATACAGGCAGTTCTGCCTTTTGTCTCCCTCACTCACATAGGATTTTTTTTTTTTTTTTTTTTTTTTTTCAAAGTGTGGAACCATCAGTGAATTTAGGTGACCGAAATATAATGAATGTTGACCTCACAAGCTGCCAGACCATTGTTGAGGATAAATGTTGAGTGAAAAAGCGCTCGTGTGATACCCGCTTTAGTTTGTTGAACTCGCAAGTACTTGCAGCAACCACAATCTTTTATTAAGCCGGAGCCACACGAGCCCTTTTTCGAGCATTTTTTGCGGGCAATTATGGTCAGGAAGCTTCAAAAATTACACTTTATCAGAATTCATCCGCATAACATAATCTACCTTCAGTCTAGTTACCGATACCAGTGCGAAAATGTCCCGAAATTATACGAGAAAAATCTAGCTCATGGAAAATTAACGGAAAAAGCGCTCGTGTGACAGCGGCTTTAAACGGTGCCCATTCCTCATTGATTCAAATTAATCCCCAATTCTATAGGAGCAGCACTGTTCTCTACACATTTTAAAGTTTTTAAGGGAGGTCACCGGCGTTTTTTTATCTTTCTCTACGTTTCTCTCTTTCCCGGGCTTGTATCTATTCGGCCCCATTCAGCCTACTGTTTTAAGACGTTTATCCCCATCAAGGTGTCGATTTCTTCCTGGCGAGCGATAGCGAGCCAGCACTGTATGGAGAAATCCGGCTTCGCCGGAGAATTTTTTCTATCGAAAAATGTAAAAAATTTAGCTTGCTGTTAAAACAAAATAATATATATAATGGCTCGCTACCGCTCACCAGGAAAATATTGACACCTGGATGGGGGTAAGCGTCTTAAAACAGTAAACTGAATGGGGCCGAATGGATACAATCAAAAGAGGGAGGGAGAGAAAGAGAAAAAACCCGAGGTGGGCCCCCTTAAAGGGTGCGGATGGTTTTTTTGTTCGTCTAATTATTTCTCTATTTATTGACTTACTAGTTTCCTCCCTAGACCTCCATCAAACTTATATATGCATCCCCTAAATTTGCAAATTTTTCGGTAGAAAGGTGCCTCGGTTCCTCCTAAAATGTTAAGCTCGCTATCACTCGCCAGGAAAAAAATGACACCTAAATGCTACGAAAGGTCCTAATATTGACAACGAAATGGGGTGAAAGGTCTTAAAATCGCGAAACTAATGGAACGAACGTCTTAAAATATCAAAATTAATGGGGCTAAACATGAGGAAGAAGGGGGACCAGAAAAAACTACGCATCTCCCCTAAAACTCTGTCTGGTCATGTGGGATTCAAAACCCACCGGAATGTGAAGGAACTTTTCGATACATAAATGTATTAAATTCTGGATGATTATTTAGTATGGTATTCTGTTAAGGGAGCCCACCTCGTTTCTTCTCTCTTTCTCTCCCTCTCTCTCTTTGGCTTCCATCCAATCGGCCCTATTCAGCTTACTGTTTTAAGACGTTTACCCCCATCCAGGTGTCAATATTGTCCTGGCGAGCGGTAGTGAGCCAGCATATATACAGTATATATATATATTTTTTTGACAGCAAGCTAAATTTGTACATTTTTCGACAAACATTTCTCCAGCGAAGCCGGATTTCTCCATACAATGCTTGCTCGCTATCGCTCGCCAGGAAGAAATCGGCACCTGGATGGGGATAAACGTCTTAAAACAGTTGGCTGAATGGGGCCGAACGGATACAACAAGCCAGAGAAAGAGAGAAAAGAAGAGAAAGATAAAAAAAAGCAGGTGACCCCCCTTAGCTCGTTCAAAATACAATACGCATTTGTTTCCGCTTTCCGGCAGACGATTTTATTCAGATTAATAAGGGATTATGGAAGTCAGAGGGTTAATTGAGATAGTCTTTACCCTTATAATTCCCACAGATCCTTCTTAAACTTTATAACATCGTCTAATGATAGCCAAAATACACTGGGTCACAATCAACAAAGGGTTGTTGTTGTTTCCCAGGCTGTCTGACCAAACAGCCCCAAAGTTCCGAGCAAGGCCAAGGCTATAACCGAGCGCCCCCACAGAACCCTCTCTGATTTACCACTAATAATGCACGGGTGACCGAAGCCACTCCCAGGCGAGGAGCTGAGGAGGATGCGGAAACGTCCGAGACACCGAAGCCTCACTCAGGACCCTGTGCCCCTCAACAGTTATGAAGGGAAAGTTGAGGGGCAAAGGACAAATGTGACGCTTTGGCTACCAGTCTGCCAACCTAGATTCAATCCAGGAAGAGATATAGAAATATTTAAGTAAAAGGAACAGAGTACCGGTAAGCTATAGGTATGGCAGAGAACGCCTAACTCTCACTCTGATAGACCAGCCCATCACAATCGACAAAGGATTAATTGGTATAATATTATCTATTACAGTATATACGATCCCTACAATACATGGTGACAGTTGTCCAGTGTTGGTTATTGCAGGGGCTCTGTCCAGGTTACTGAATTTCTACATTGTATTACCAAACTCACTTATCACGAGTGGTTGAAGCTTTTCCAACGCCATTAAGGGGGTACTACTCGCTTTTTCTGGACCTCCTTCTCCCTCGTGTTTAGCATATATTTTAGTTTTGAGATTGTAAGACGTTCCTTCCATTAGCTTGGCAATTTTAATACCTTTCGCCCCATTTCGTTGTCAATTTCAAGACCTTTCGTGCCATTTAGGTGTCGTTTTTTTCCTGGCGAGCGTTAGCGAGCCTGTAATTTTAATTTGTCTATCGAAAAATTTACAAATTTATCTTGAAGGTGGGTCTAGTGGGTGTTTTTTTAAAGCTTGATGGAGGTCTAGGAAGCAAACTAAAAAAATATATAAAATATCTACATACAGTATATAGTCCAAAAACCAAGCCGTACCCCCTTAAAACCAATGCATTTTAATGATATGCTAATGTGTTAATAACGATAAAAACTATTGCTTAAGGGAGCAGTACTCGCTTTTCTCGACCTCCTGCTCCCTCATGTTTAGCATATTAGTTTTGAGGTTTTATGACGTTCGTTCCGTTAGTTTGGCGATTTTGAGACCTTTCGCCTCATTTTTTAGTCAATATTAACACCTTTCGTGTCCTTTAGTTGTCGATTCTTCCCTTTTTCCCTGGCGAGCGATAGCGAGCCTGAACTTTTAAGAGGAACTGGCCTTCGGCCGGAACATTATAACGACTGGGTGAAGCATTTCCAACGCCATTAAAACCAATGCATTTTAATGAGATGATAATGTGTTAATAACGATAACATCTCTATTGCTTAATTCCGGTTTATAAAATATTTTCTGAATTTACGAAGTTTCTTTCTGTATTTAACAAACAAATATTGATTGTGGTATTCTTTTACTGTTCCATATTTTGTTCCCTGTTACACATTGCGAGCAGGGCAATACCCAGGGGAGGCTTCTTAGGCTTGTAATAAGTATTTGTGGGAACTCTTGTTCCATTTTTCTCTTTCTATGTGAGTGGGGGAGACAAAAGGCAGAACTTCCTGCAGTGAGTGCCTCCCCCATAGTTGAAAGAGTGACAGGGCCAAAATCAAGGGACGTTCGAGCCAAAATGCCTGGACACACGGAGTTTGAAGCAATTTAGGTCATAGAAAGAGGGAAAGACTGATTTTGGTTTCCCTCACCGCTTCTGTTTGTATCTCATCTACAAAGAGAGTAATCCAGCTAGCTCTCATAAACAGCTCCTCCTATTCATTTCAGATTTAATCAATCTATGTATTTTGCTTATGGCGAATCCATGTTTATACTCACTAGAAGAATGTTATAAACTGAAATTAATAGCGAGATTATCATTCAGAATGTATGAAGAAGTGCGGGAGAAGGTGCAACAGGGGAAGAGGGTTGTAGAAACGCTGAAAGCAGTACCGGTAACAAGAATTCAGCAAGGAAGTCAAGAAGTCCTTGCATGACAGTGTGGTAATCCCGACATTGACTTTCGGGAGCGAAGCATGGACGTTGATGAAGAGACTCAACCAAGAGTGAGAAGGGTGGAAATGAGTTACCTGAAAAGTGCGTGCAGAGTTACATGGAGGGATAGACAGACGAATGAGGAAGTACGAGAGAGGTGTGGTGTGGATGTAGATGTGCTGGAAAGTGTGAAAAGGAACACTTTGAGATGGTTCGGCCATGTGGAACATATGGGAAGCGAGATAATGACTAAGAGAGTGTATGAGAGTGAGGTGGAAGGACAGAGAGGGAGAGGTAAACCGAATGAAAGGTGGAAGGATGGAGTGAAGAACTATATGAGTGAAAACGGTGCTGGATGGGAGGAGGGGCGCCGACTGACTGGGGACAGAGGTGCATGGAGCCGTTTCCTTCGTGGCCATCCCTTCGGGGATCACGGCGTCCGGCAATAGATAGATAAATGTGTTTTGCTTATGGTGACATTTGCATACTAAAAGAATTTTATGAAGTGGAATTCATAACGAGATTTTCATTCACCATTCGAAACTAATTACTTCATTAATATCCACAGTTTTGATCGTCATGGCCTGAACCGTAGTGGATGAGTTTTGATGACACACTGTGGAATAATACTATACCCTGTAGTAGTAGGGGTAGGCAGCCCCGCCCAGGGAAGTACTACCGCCAAGGTTTCGGGAGACTCAGGGAATAGCCTGAATTCCATTTTCTCTCCCAGGCCTTGGTAGCTGGATACATATCTTTCTGCCTCACACATCAGGGGTATCAGGAAAACCCTCTTTATATAACATACACATCCAACTTCACGACATTGCCCTACATCGCTATCCTCTATCCATAAAATACTACTCTTCCCACTACATACCATACATGTAACACCATACACTTACCTTAAATATGGCAGTACAATTGTTAAGAGCAAACCTGGTGGTCCCTCGGATATCCACCCCCGGCAGGGTTGGGTTATTGACACAGGGCCCTCCCGGTCGTCATCATGCGACTGTGTCAAGAGCATTGCAACGTCCCAAAGCTGCTTGTCAGTACAGCTATTTCTTTAGTAATATAAGAGGACTTCACTCTAACATCAATTCTGTACACCAATTTCTTCAAGCAGAATCCCCTACTCTCCTTTTTTTGACAGAGACTCAAGTAACATCCACATCTGACACATCTAGATTTAATTTTCCAGGTTATCAACTGCTCCAAAATTTCAGACCTAAAGGTGGTGTATGTTGCTTCGCAAAATCTGAAATTGCCCTGGAGGAGGTTACTAGTTTCAATTGTCCCTATTTTGATTATTCTATATACAAATTAATTTCTGCTGGTAAATTTAAATACATATGTTGCATCTACCGTTCCCCAAATACTCCTCCAGAGCAAAGTCTTTTTGATTCTCTGTCCTCACAACTCAGTGTCCTCAACTTAAATGCTTCTTCTGAAATCACTGTGTTGGGTGATTTTAATGTCCATAATGTTGAATGGCTCACTCATTCAGCCAGGACTGATGATGCTGGTCTTGAATGTGAGCTATTTGCAGACTCATTTAATCTCATTCAACTAGTCAACCAACCCACCCGTGTACCAGATAATCCTAATCATAATTCCCACCTACTCGACTTATTTTTAACAACCAATTCAGAAAATTATGATGTTACAGTGAGGTCCCCACTTGGATCTTCTGATCACTGTCTGATACAGGCCACCTGTCTATCACCTACCACACCTTCCCACTCTGAACCTGTTTTGGTGACTAAATGGCATTACGATAGGGCAGACTGGGAGGGTCTTCAAGGTTTCTTTATTGATATTCCCTGGACCTCTTTCTTTTCTAATGATGCACACTCCACCTTGAGCCACATACAAGATTTTGTAAAAATTGGAATGGAAACTTTTATTCCTCATCAAAAGTACAGTAAAAGATCTAATTCACCTAAATGGTTTGACCATAATTGTGCTAGAGTAACTGAACAAAAAGCAATAGCCTACAATGCATACACAAGATCAAAAACACATGAAGCCTTTAATTACTTTAGAAACATCAGAAATCATGCCAAAACTGTATTAAACCTAACTAAATCAAACTTTCTCCATAAGCAGGCAAATAAACTTCTAAATAATCCAAATGATAACAAAATATTTTGGTCTACTCTTAACTCATTCAAATCCAACTTCACTACTGCTTCATCCATTCCACCATTAAAATCTCCGACTGGCAATCTTGTAAGTGACCCACGAGGTAAAGCTAACCTTCTTGCAGATATTTTCTCCACCAACTCAACCTTAGATGACATAAATCAAGATGTCCCTGTACTTAATTTTAATTCACCTGAAATTCCCTCACTTAAGATCCACACCAGACATGTCAAAACTATTTTGCAGAATCTCTCAGTAGATAAGGCTCCTGGTCCAGATGAAATTCCTCCAATAGTACTTAAGAATTGCTCCTTGGTGCTCGCTCCTGTATTGGCAAAATTTTTCCGTCTGTGTACTCATACCTCATGCTTCCCAGTACCCTGGAAAGAAGCAAACATCCATCCAGTTCCTAAAAAAGGTGCCTCTTCAGATCCATCAAACTACAGACCAATAGCTATAACTTCCACTCTTGGCAAAGTTTTTGAAATTATATTAAATAATCACATAATTAAGCATCTGGAGAATAATAAATTAATCAGTGATAGGCAATATGGTTTTAGACGATGTCGATCAACTGCAGACATTCTTTGCCTTCTTACGCATCAAATCAACCAAGCTACAGACCAACATGGTGAAACACATACAATAGCACTGGATATATCAAAGGCATTTGATAGAGTCTGGCATCAATCCTTATTGTCGAAGATGTCACACTACGGCCTTGCATCATTAGTTCCACTAATTTCTTCTTATCTTCATAACAGAAAAATACGTGTAATGGTAGATGGCCTTTATTCTCAATTTCACTCAATAAATGCTGGTGTTCCCCAGGGATCAGTTTTGGCCCCAACTCTGTTCCTCATTCATATCAATGATCTCATATCTACCACTCATAATCCAATACATTCCTACGCAGATGACTCAACACTCCACAGTTCCTTCACATTTACCAATTCTTTCACCCAACCCGATCTTATAAATTCAAAAATAAACACTGCAATTTCTCTGAACCAGGACCTTTCTAGAATTAATGAATGGGGACAAGAGAATCTAGTTTCCTTTAATGCACAGAAAACCAAGTACATTCAATTTTCTAACCGACAGAATCTCACTGACTCCCATATATTTTTTAATGATGTAAATATTCCCACTTCCCCTAGTATTGACATTCTCGGTGTAACATTAACTACTAACTTGAGCTGGACACATTATGTTAGAAGCATTGCTAAGAATGCCTCTAAAAAACTGGGACTCCTGTACAGAGTTCGAGAATTCTTCACTGACGAGCAGTTGGCCGTAATATATAAAAGTCATGTGCGCTCTCAGATGGATTACTGTTCACCTCTGTGGGGTGGAAGTGGAGTGGTTGCATTGAGGCAGTTGGACAAAATTCAAAATAAAGCTATTAGATTAATCAATAACCCTGCAATCACACAGGACCTTCCTACATTAGCCATACGAAGAAACGTTGCATCCCTTGCATTATTCTACAGATATTTTCACAGCAATTGTTCCGAGGAACTTGCTTCAATTGTGCCGCCTCTCCACATCTTTCCCCGTAGAACTAGGGCAGCTGAGAGCGCCCATGAATTTACACTTTCTCCTCCACAATGCAGAACTTCTGCTTATCAGAATTCATTTATCCCCAGAGCTACTACTCTTTGGAATTCACTTCCCTCGAATTGCTTTCCACAAACTTACAATCAACAAATGTTTAAATCCAGTTGTTACAAACATTTTATGAATGGAGGATGCCTTTAGGCACATGGACCTTTTTGTTTTATCTGTGTTTTTCCTTCCTCCATTCATTGTCTCTTAAAAAAAAAAAAAAAAAAAAAAAAAAAAAAATAGAGCTCGTGACCCAGACACAGAGACCCTTCAGTAACCAAACCATGGGCAACTGCTGGTAATAACCATTTCATGATCCGATGCGCATTTCTCTTTTGGTTTCTGGCAATTATTAGACGATTTTATTCATAATAGGAAGGGTATATGGACGTTAGAGGATTAATTGGGTTAGTTTTTACGCTTTTGATGCCTAGAGAGCCTTCCTAAGTTGCGTGAAATCGTCTAATGATAGCCAAAATAAAGTGTCAAAATTCGTATTTTCCTCAAGGGGATAACTACTTGCAGGAGGGACCATGGTGACCGAGATCTCTGGGTCTTCTCCTGGATGACCTAGATGTGTGTGAATTTGTATTTTATGTTTGTGTGTTCATTGTTTTCTGCTGTGTTGTCACTATTCTGGCTCTGTCTTGAGTCGCCCCCCCCCCCCGAAAAAAAAGGAAAAGAGGGAAAAAGAACAGAACAAAACAATTGGAAAAGTGGGGATTGGGCCTGAGTATATAGAATAGAATAGACTAGACTTGCAGGATCATAACGTTATTTGATTTATTCCTTCCGAGTGTTACCGTGTGTTGCTTCTACTTGAGTACCGGTACTTATATTTCAGTTGTATTTTTCTTTTAATTTTCATTGATGGTCTTACAGTTTTTAAGGGGCTAGCGGCAGTTTTTTAGGTCTATTAATTCCTTTATTTATTATGTGTTTAGTTTCCTCCCTAGACCTCCATCAAACGTAAACAAACATCCATTAGATCTCCCTTCTAAATTAATTTGTACATTTTCCGGTAGAAAAAATGTGGCCGGTTCTTCCAAAATTACTGGCTCACTATCGTTCACCAAGGAAAAATATCCGTCACTAAATAGCATGAAAGGTCTTAATAATGACAAAGAAATGGGATGAAAGGTTTTATAATCGACAAGCTAATGGGCCAAGCGTCTTAAAATCTGAAAACTAATAGAGCTAAACATGAGGAAGAAGGGGGCCCAGAAAAACGACCCACCACCCTTAATCACACACACACACACACACACACACACACACAAACGTTATCCCCTTCTCCTTATGCCTACTTTACTACATAAGATCTTTCTTAAGGGGGTAGTGCTTGGTTTTTGGTCTATATATATATATTTATTAATTTATTGTTTAGTTTCCTCGTTAGACCTCCATCAAGCTTAGAAAAACACACCTTTGACCCCCTTTCAAGATAAATTTGTACATTTTTCGGTAGAAAAATTTCCCGGCCGAAGGCCGGTTTCTTCTAAAATTAGAGGCTCGCTATTGGTCGCCAGAAAAAAATCGACACATGAAGGGCACGAAAGGTCTTAATATTGATGAAAAAATGAGGCGAAAGATCTCAAAATCGCAAAACTAACGGAACGAACGTCTTAAAACCTAAAAACTAATACGCTAAACATGAGGGAGAAGGGGGTTCAGAAAAATTGAATACTATCCCCTTAAATCTATAGCAAAACAAAATTGCGTTCTGGAGGCAATATTTATGTTCATAGCTACATCCTCTTAACGTAAAAATCATTGGTTAGCACTACACTGTGAAAGTGAAGTGAAAATAGGACTCAGAGGCTATCAACCCTATTGGAATATTAAGCCAGCACACTGTAAGTCAAGAATATTTTCAGGACTGGAGCCCCTTTTCGAAAACTCAGGTCCCTCGTCTGTGAAAGGACGGAGCAGAACGATACATTATTAGCGAAACTAATACACCCAACATAGTTACCCAATGTTCATGTTACAGTTTCGATATAGTTTTCAAAAATGATCAAGAGTTTCGAAAATGCAAATATTTATGATTATTATATTACCCCGAGCCCAGCAACTTTCCTTCATTTAATTAATTTTGAAGAAGGGCGAAATCTGGGGACTAACCGGGAACTTATAACATAGTTTGAAAGTTATCTCACAACTTTTTTTTTTGCTTACCACCTGAGAAAAAAGTAAATAAATATAACTGACTCCTCTGATATACATCTCTACTCTCAACCAATTTTTCGTTCATCCTATGACATAAAGTTGTTTAAATGTAATGTTCCCAGGCATTTGTATTCCAACGTTTCTTGAATTTGGCTCTCTGTCCCTCTTTTGGCTTTGGTGGTGACACTTGTCCCAGGTAACTCTGCCTTTTTGTCTCCTTCATACACATCTATCTATCTATCTATATGCTCAGGCCCAATCCCCATTTTGGGGGTAGCCGACTCAAGACAGAGCAAGAACAGGGAAAACACAAAAACAACATAAAACAAAAAATAAACACAGATAAAAAACACAAACTCACACACATCCAGGTCACCCAGGAGAAGACCCAGAGACCAGGGTTATCAAGGTCGCTCCAGCACTCCCCCGGCCCCTGACCACCCGGAGAGGTTCCGATCTCGGCAGGCAGACATGCAGCGGAGCCAAAGCAACAAGCCCTCCCACCACACTTCCAGGCACACCCTTCATATTAATCGTCCCCCCGGGCCAGGCGCCTGATGGACTATTATCTAGTCGAACTTGCGCCCGACCCCTTACTCCAAACGACCACGTGTTCACTCAACTATTCACAAGCATTCTCCATTCACTCCTGTCCACCACCACTTCCCCTGCCTGATCTATAGTCATTCCTCTATCATCCAAAGCCTTTCTTACACAGTCTCTCCATCTCAATGGGGGTCTTCCTGCCCTTTACCTCCGCTTGTATCTGACTCACATATTCTCTTTGTAAGCCTTTCATCTCCCATTCGTTCAACATGACCATACCAGCTAAGCACCCTTCTGTCCACTCTGGCTGACAAATGTTCCTGCTGCCCCACTCTCCTACGTATCTCTTCATTCCTCAATCTGTCTCTACGAGTAACTCCACACATACTCCTCAAGCAGCTCATCTCCATCACATCCAGCCCTCTTTTCTCCTTTTTCTTCAGAGCCCATGTCTCAGCCCCATACATCACTGTTGGCACAACAATTCCTTGATACAGTGCACTTTTTACTTACACTCCGAGATTTCTCGTCTTCCACATACTTCCCATTGCTCCGAAAACCTTCCTTCCTTCACACACTCTCTGTTTTGCCTCCACTTCCATACCTCCACTCCTGCTTATCGTTCCTCTTAGATATTTAAAACACTCTACTTGTTCCAATATTTCCCCCTCCAGCCTCACATCTAGATTCACCCTATGCTCTCCCCTATTACACACCATTACTTTACTTTTATTGACGTTCACCTTCAGTTTCCTCCTTCCACAAACCACACCAAACTCTTTGACTACCCGCTGCAGTTTCTCATCAGAATCCGCCACCAATGCTGTGTCATCAGCGAACAGCAACTGATTCAACTCCCAATCTCTACCATTCTTTCCTACTAAACCCAATCCTCTTCCCATAGTTCTCCTTTTCACCTCCCTCACCACACCATCCATAAACATATTAAACAGCCATGGTGACATTACACAACCCTGTCGCAAACCTACCTTTACCTCAATATACACATATCAAACAAAAATGCCCTTGACTTTACGGTGCAGACAGCTGTTTTCAAGAGCCATAGCCATTGGTCCTATACTCTGAGTCTGTTTCTTTTCAACTGACGGTAAATTGCAAAGTTCCCATCAAGTTTTCTCTGTCATTTGGAAGATTTTGTAGTTAAATTTGGGGCTAATTATATACACCTGGTCTTAATATAGTGCAGTGACATTGTAGTTGCTTATTTTTCCGTTAGTTATCGAGAAATCAGTTCAATTTACCATCGGCTGAAAAGAAACACAGTATAGGTTATCACATCCTCACTTCTTCTTCCAAGATGCACAGTAAATATGCGAGCTGGCCTCTAAATCTTATCAATAACTTTGATTAAATTTGTCCCACCGAAAATTAATTCATATGGTAGACATTTGACAGGTTAAGCAGATTTCCTCTTGCGAGAAGTGTACCGGTACCTCTTTTAGGATACAATAAATTGAATTCTTTAATCAACTTCTTCTTTCCAAATCGAGACTTTCTGTCGTTTCTGGCATCATATCACATGCAGCATTTATATAATGAGAAGAGTCAATTAACTCAGCCAGTCTTCTATCTCTTACCAAGATAAATGCGAAGGGGGGATTTAGAGAGGGGGGAGGGATGTGGTGATGGAGGGGGGGAGGGGGTTCAGACAGGAAGTGGTGGTAATGAACCATACCACAATGTAATTTATCTGATTATTATACATCTAAATAAATGTCAAATAAATACTAGAAAATAACAAGGTTGTAACACTCTCTATCTCTATCTGTGTGTGTGTGTGTGTGTGTGTGTAGACCGTTAATTGACCACTTGCGAGTTTTGGTCAATAAGGAAGTTGAAGCTGTGGCCGTCAATATTTAGCAGAATTATCAGCTAAAATACGGTCATTATACATTTATATATACATCAAACCAAATTGATCATAATTTTAATCCATCAGAAACCCACATTATTATTGCATTTCTGTTTAATATCGATGTTCACGGCTCCAACTTCTTTATAGCCTGAAACTCGCAAGTGGTCAATTGGTTGTGAAGCAGTGTTGTCATAAGTATGGCCTGCCCCATATTGAAAAGATGAACAAAATCGCCTCCCAGCAAGCCTATATCCGCCCTTCGCTCCGAAAAATAACATCCCTTTCAAACACGATTTTCTCCCCCATCGGCTTCATCCTCTCACAGTGTGGTATGTTCATATATTGGTTGTTCATCAATTTGTTTGTGAATTTGTTTTAGTTTTATTTTATTTTACCATCCTATGAACGTACCAGATTGTTCTGTTCGGTTACACTATTTTGGGAGTTATTACTTTAGATTTTTTTTAGTTTTTTTTGTTTTTTTATATATTCCAACTACTCCCTCTCGGGCATAGGCTGAGAGCCTGTACATTCACCGCTCAACATGGTGAAGCCCATGAGGTCTTGTTCCAGACTAGGAAGTGAGACAAGTGAAGCACGAGCTACAACCAACCTTCGCCAACCTGCCATTGCAGATGCGAGGCTCTTGGTTACCCACTCATGGCTCGAAGCAGTCCCACCTCTGAGGATGCTTCGCCTTTATTCTTCACTGTCTCAGCCCCTCGACTCGGACCCTCACTCTCAGAATGGTTATGTATATATGTATATACTCAGGCACATACCCCATTGCTGAGGGTGGCTGACACGAGATGGAGCCCGAACAAAAACATTGAAAGTTCCTATTCTCAGCCAAAGTGTCTGGACACACAGAGCTTGAAGCAGTTTAAGTCATGGGATGAGGGAAAGACAGATTGACCAACCAAGGCTCCAAAGGCTTTGATGTATACCCTCCTCTTATTGGAGGAGTGGTACTCATGAATAGAGTAAAAACTGATTTTTGTTCTATGTGAATGAGGGAGACAAAAGGCATAACTGCCTGCAGCGAGTGCCTCCCCCAGATTTCAAAGAGTGACAGAGCCAAAATCAAGGGACGTTCGAGCTAAAATGCCTGGACATACAGAGTTTGAAGCAATTTAAGTCATAGGAAGAGGGAAAGATGATTCTGGGAGAGAGTTCCAGAGCTCAGAAGTTGAATAGAAGAAAGTCTGAGAATAGCGTTTCACTCTTGGGATGGAGAGTGTCATCATCCCGGCAATGATAGGCTAATTATATACATCTGCATAAACCTTTAACTGTTTTGATAGCCTAGATCTTAGTGTGCGGAATTTATGTGTGAGTATCCAAGGTTCGAGTCCTTGGAGTACCACATTTATTCATTACTTTCAATGATTTCATTAGTTGGGTTTATTTGTAAATTATTTGGTGAGTTTATTATTAAAATAGGGATTCGCACCAAGCCTAAAAAGACTATGTGGCACCAAAAGAAACTTTGTGGAAAAAAAAAAAAAAAAAAAACATCGGAGGTGTTGTGGGGCTGGGCGCAATACGGAGTAGAGGAGAAGGCTAGGAAACACTAATTAAAGAAGCTGAAGGAGATGGGTATGGAGGAGAAACCGCATAAGATGTGGGAGGGAGAAAGTGGGGGACTCTCCAAGCATATCGGCGAAGACAAGGGGGCGATTAAGGGAGGATATGAAGGGGAATGCCTGCCGTCGGGCATTGGAGAAACGCGGACAGTCGATCAGGAGATGCTGGACAGACACTGGAATATGGCAGCAAGGACAGAGCATGGGGACATAACAGGACATCAAATGACCATGCGTGAGCCTGGTGTGGCCGAGCCGAAGACGGGCTAGAGCGGTCTCCCATCGACGATTGCGATGAGAGGAAGACTTCCAAGGTAGGACGGAAGGTTTGACAGAACGCAGGTTGACATCAGACACCCTCATGGAGGTCCATTCGTCCTGCCAGCGCTGACGTAGTAATTGAGTAACACGCGGGAAGTAATCAGATGCAGGAATACGTCGTGGCACGAGTCGGTGAGAGGTAATAGCAGAGCGGGGCGAAAAAATCAACCCGCTCATTGCCAGGCACTCCAACATGACTCGGGACCCAACAGAAAGACAGGGACTTCAATTTAGTAGCGATGCGGAACAACCATTCTTGAATCTCCAGCACTAAGGGGTTAACAGCGGGAAGAGACTGAATACTCTGAAGAGCACTAAGGGAGTCACTAAAAATTAAAAAGGTATGCAGGTGTGAACAAAAAATAGTACGTAGGGCAAATAAAATAGCAAATAACTCGGCCGTAAAGACGCTAGCACATGATTGGATGTGACGTTGGAAGGTCCGGTCCGGGAACACAACCGCAAACCCTGTACCGGAGGAGGTCTTGGAACCATCAGTGTACACTGGAACGGCTGAAGAGTGGCATAGCATATGTTCCGCAAACTGAGCATAAAGCAACTGTGGGGTTGAAGAGGCCTTAGAGGAGGGGAGGGCAGCTGTACAAACGGTAGGGCGAGGGAGTAGCCATGGGGGGGACTCTGACTGTCGGAGGGGTAGCACCGATGGAATGGGAAAAGAGAAGGAGGCTAGTAAAGCAGAGACCCGACCGGGGAACGAAGTAGCAGACACTGATGGGGCTAAGCCGGAAGCCGTGGGAGGAAAACCAGCTGAACTGTGTTGCAGAAGGCGAAGATGACATCGAAGGGTCAGTTAATCCCGCCTGGATGATAGAGGTGGGACACCTGATTCAGCATAAAGGCTAATAACCGGAGTAGAGCGAAAATCCCCTAGCGACAAGCGCAGACCGTGATGGTGAAGGGAGTCTAGGCGCTTAAGGTTAGTACGCGCAGCGGAGGCATATACCTGGCATCCATAATCGATCTTGGAGAGAATAAGCATTGTATGGAGGCGCAGAAGAGTCGTCCGGTCCGCACCCCAAGACAAGTGGCTAAGGGTTTGTAAGAGTTGAAGCCGTCAGGTGGTGGAGGTCAGTAACGAAGTAATGTGCGGGTACCATGTCAACCGAGTATCGAAAATGAGACCTAAGAATGGAGCTGAGGACCTGTAAGGCAGAGGGCGGTTATACAACGTAAGAACAGGATGCGGGATTGTATGGTGTTTTGTGAAGATGACGGCACAAGATTTCGAGGGCGAAAACCGAAAACCATGGGCCGTAGCCCACTGCGCAGCTGCGTCAATGGCCTTCTGCATGAGATTTTGTAGGGCAGCGATATCCAAACCCACAGCGTAAATAGCGAAGTCGTCCACATACAAAGAAGCATGGACACCAAGAGGGAGAGAAGAAATAATACCATTAATAGCTAGGATAAAAAGGATGGTACTAAGAACACAACCCTGAGGGACACCGTCGTGTTGGGGGAATGTTCGTGAGAATGTATTCTGAAGCTTGACTCGGAAAGTACGATCACGGAGAAAGTTCTTCAAGAATACTGCCATGTTGCCAGACACACCAGAACGTAAAAGGGTATGAAGGATGTTGTATTTCCAGGCAGTATCATACGCTTTTTCAAGATCGAAGAATACAGCTAAAACCCACTTAGTGTCCGAAAAGGCATCGCGGATAGAAGTCGCCAATCTCAATAATGGGTCCAAAGTACTACGGCCCTTGCGAAAGCCATATTGAAAAGGTGACAGGATGCCTCTTGATTCCAGGAGCCATATTAAGCGGGAGTGAACCATGCGTTCTAACAATTTGCCTACACAACTGACCAGGGCAATGGGACGGTAATCTGCTGGTGCATGGCCCGACTTACCCGGCTTAAGGAATGGGAGAAGGATGGCATGTCTCCACTCAGCCGGAAAAAAGCCTGTGGACCACAGACGGTTGTAGATGGATAAGAGAAAGCCAAGCGCAGGTGGAGATAAGTGCTTCAGCATCAAGTAATGGACACCGTCAGGGCCTTCACATGTATCCTTACAGGCTCCCAGGCTAGACTCAAGCTCAGCCCGGGAGAAGGGGGCATTGAAAAACTGATCAGATGATAAGGCGAAGTCAAGTCGCTTAAGTTCAGAACGGCGTTTATGCATCTGGAAGGAGGGTGGGAGATGGGAGCCAGTGCTAACATCACTGAAATGTTGTCCCAACATATTGGCCAGCAGAGACAGATCGCCCACAATGCCAGTGTTGGTATGGAGGACTGGGGCCGGCGTAGGTGCATGTTTCCCTGCAATCTTCCTGACGCGAGCCCAGACTTGCGGAACAGGTGTATCTGCGTTGATAGTAGAGGCATACAACATCCAGCTAGATTATTTTGCAGAGCGGATTGTACGACGGAAGACGGCATTAGCCTGTTTGAAAAGAGTATACGCATCCCGCTCATATGGAGAGCCTTTTTTCCGACGGAAACTCTTCCACTTGGCTCTTTTATAGCGTAAAGCCGAAGTGCACTGAGCAGTCCACCACGGTACACACTTAGAAGACACACTCCGAGTGGTGCGTGGAATACAAGTATAGGCAGCATGGAGCACAAACATCAGGAAACTGGTAAGCATGGCATCAGGGTCCGGGAAAGCAGGGGTCGGATTAGGTGGAACGGCGAGATCAGCGAAAGATGTCCAGTCGGAACGATCGAAACACCAACGGGGAGGGCGCGGCACTGGGGAGTAAGACGTAGGGGAGAGGACAATCGGGAAGTGGTCAGTCGCACAGTAATCATTAAAGACCTTCCAAGTAAAATCCAAGGATAGTGTAGGGGAACACAGAGACAAGTCAATACATGAGAAGGTACGGATGCCGCTATCAAAATGCGTAGAGGAACCAGTGTTTAACCCTTAATTAGCGGCGAGCAACATAAGTCGAGTTAAATAAAGCTGGACTATGTGGCGGCGCTCGACATAACTCGAGTGGCAATTTCAGCACGTAATGTGGCTGAGAGAGAGAGACAAGTGGTGGCAGGAGACTAGCGAGCGTATGACTGCTCCAGACCACCGCGGCGAACCTACTGACACAAATCTCAGCTCCCTCCTCCCTCTCTCACTCGCTACATACTCAATTATGTACCGAAAGTACCGAATTACCTGCTTTTTGCACTCGCGTTGCACGGTTATTGCAAGAAAACTATCCATCATACAAGGATCGTTATGGTGTCATTCGAAAGCTCTGTTTATGCCCTTTCAGGGATAGGTACTTGTTTTACGTTCTGGGTCTTATTTAGGCATGAAAATGATCACGTAAACAGCCCTATTTTGGCTAAAAACACCCCGCTGGGCGGTACACATAAATAAACCGCATAGGCCGCTCGTAAGGTGTTAAAAGAAATAAATTGTGTGTACGAATCAGAGCCTCAAGGGAACGACCTCGTGTATTAACGGTAGAGTCACCCCACAGGGAATGCCTGCAATTAAAATCCCCTAAAAGGAGGAAAGGCGGAGGTAATAGAGAAAGGATCCTGTTTAATTCTGGAACATCGATCGGGATCGAGGGGGAAAGGTATATGGAAACTACTGTAAGCCAGCGTGAAAGGAACACTCTGGCAAGCGTGCATTTAAGAGAGGTACGGATAGTTAACGGAGACACTGGGACATCATGATGTACGAGGAGGCAAGTAGCATACTGGGATTGGGGAGAACTTATATAGGAGTAAAAAGGTATTGGGGAGGGGGCATTAGATAAACGCGATTCTTGTAAACTAATAACAAGTGGGCTAAACCTAGAGATAAGGTAACGAAGATCAACACGATGTGCTGCAAAACTACGAATGTTCCATTGTAAAATGGACATTAAAAAGACAAAAAAGATTAAAAAGAAGACGCTTACAAGAGGGAAGAAAAGACGTAGACTATATACAACATATTTACAAAATACAGTTAACACCGTGGGTGGAAAATATAGCCAAGAGAGGCTAACGATGGGAAATAATAGCAGGAATTGGAGAAGACGTTGAAGGGGAAGACTGGAAACCGGGGGGCATAGGGAGGTCTAACAGAGAAAGAGGAGAGGAAGGAGGAGGGCCGGAAGAGGTAGGAAGGACGGACGGTGGGTGGGAAGAGAAGGAGGGGGTAAGGGCAGGAGAAGGAAGAGGGGGAGGGTCAGGAGGAGGAAGGGGAGGAGGGCCCGGAGGAAGGCCAAAAGGGGGAGTGGAGGAAGAGGACGGGGCAGGGGAAGGCGGGAGAGGGGTAGGGGGGAGAGAAGAGGGGGTAGGATGAACTTCGGCATGAACAGTTGAAGGTAGTGGGTGGAAAGAACGGATAAATTCATCAATCTTAGGTAGGGTTTCGTAGGAGAAATCTAGGGATGCAGTGACGGGAGGAGGAGGAGACTGGACGGAGAGAGGAGAAAGGGAAACAGAAGGAGAAGGAGGCGACTTCTTCTTCTTCTCGCAGGGACTTGAGCTCCGCACATCACGGAGACCACCCTTACGTTTAAAAGAGGAAGCGGGCGAGGAAGAACGGAGCACAGGAGCCCGTTTGGTAGAGGAGAAGGGAAGTTTAGAGCGAGTAGGAGATTTGGGGCGACTAGAAGAGGAAGATGACGGAGAACGGGGGGGAGGCTTGGAACGGTGAGAGCGTTGAGGGAGACTAGAAGAGGAGGAACAAGGAAGAGAGCAAGATGAAGGGGCAGAAGTAGAAGGACTGAGAACAGAGAAAGTGTTAGACAAAGAGACAGAAAAGGAAGAGACGGAAGGACGAACGGAGGAGAGAAGAGGAGGAAGGAGAAAATCCGGGAGAAGCACCGGTAGAAGGAAGGGAGGCAGATGACGAAACTGGTGCGACCGGGGGGACGGAGGCGGTGGAAGGAACCGAGGAACCAGAAAAAGGGGGGGGGGCGTGGTAGAGGGAGGCGAAGAAGAGGAGGGAGGAGACACAGTCTTGGAAAATGACTGAGGGGTGAAGCCCAAGCGACGAGCCTCTTGGCGGGCTGCGGTGAGCGTAAGGCCGTGTCTCGCTTTGAGGACAGCAACCTCAGACTCGAACAGATGAACGGGGCAAATCTTAGATTCGGCCGAATGAGACCCGCGGCAATTAAGGCAGAACTGGGACGTTGACTGACATTCGCCAACGGCATGTCCGGACTGCGCACAGCGCGGGCAGAGTGGGCTCTCAGCGGCTGTACGGCAGAACTTCGCCGGGTGGCCGAAACGCCAGCAGCTGCGACACTGGAGTGGACGGGGAAGAGACGCAGTTACGGGGAGGCGAGTACCACCGACAATAACATGGGCAGGAAGGGAAAGTCCATCAAAAGAGATCTTGGCAATGTTAGCGGGATGGCGGCGAAGGTCGCGAGGAGGGATAGTGTAGCATACCACACTAACCACCTTGTGGTCTTGAGCGACAACGATGTCCTTGACGAGGTCGGCGCAATCCGCGAATGGACGACCCCCGAGACAGATGGAAGCGGGGATCAGGACAGTCCCTGTACAGGAGTTGAGTCATTGATCTTTTTGAGCCGGGATGGGGGTGCCAGAACAATCGACGAAAGAGGACATAGCAGTAGCCTGAAGTTCGTTTTGGACGGTAACAAGACGGGAGGCATCATGGCGGGAGTGGAAGGTGACGTCCTTTCCCACCTGTTGAAGGAGACGCAGGTGGAAGAGGAGGTCATCACCGGCTAGAGGCGCAGAAGCAGGGATGGAGAAAAACTTAGTAAAGGAAGGAGGTGCAAAGAGAGACGACATAGGGAGGACCGAGGAGCGAGGACGAGAAGAGGACGAAACTGGAGAAGAAGAGGAAAGAGAACGAGGGAGGGAGGGCAGAAAAGGGTCGAGGGTGACATGACTAGAGGGAGAAGAGGAAGACGCAGAAATAACTACAGGAGAGGAGATGAAATCCTGGGTAGTGGAGGGTGGAGAAAGACGTGACGAAGACGGAAGGGTAGTAGAAGGATTCGGAACGGTAATGGACGAGAGGGACGAGCGACGACCGAGGGATATTTCAGCGAGCCGGTCGAGAGCACCCAAAACCATCCCCGACTCACTGTGCTCCCGCGGTGAACCGGACTGACAGCCAGACAACAGACCCCCAAGTGGCAGGCTGCATGCCACAAGGGGCTCACTCACCGGAACCACTAAAGCAGAAGCCATAAACAGGGAAGAAAAGGGAAAAAAGCATAAGTCGTCACCATAGCAAGAGAAAAAGGGGGTAAAGCATGGAAGAAGATACTGCGGTTACCAGGTGCTCCTGGCAACGAAAGGGAGAAAGACCTCCGCAGGGCCACGAAACCCAGAATGCGGCCAATTGAGATGGGACAGGTCTCGGCTTTGAGCTAGGGACCTTGTACAACCCGGGCATTTGTCCTGCAGCTTTGTCCCACGGAGAACAGGGCCGGCGTAGTCACCTGACACACTCACTGGGAAGAGAGAAGAGAGTCAGAAACCCCAAAGCAACCCTATAGTGCCTATCCTCCAGCAACGAGCCTTGTGAGCCCTGGCCGGCAGCACCTGTCGCCAGGTGGACTCTGCCAACTCAGCAGTGATCAGAGACACCAAGGCGAAGCCCTAAGGAAACTAGAACCTCCGAAGCAGTTAAAGAGAAAGGAAGGAAGCAAACAGGGAAGTCAACCGGAAGGGAAGGGAGGGACGGGACCACAAAAGTTCAAGGGTGGGAGACCGGCCTCTGATGGCAGCCCCAGGAGAAAGCGGAAGAGGGAAAAACGAAAACTAAAAAGGAGGAGAAAGAAAAGGACATGACAAAATTAGTTGGAAGTGATAGGGAGAACGGCCAAGAACCTTGGCCGCTCCACCTACAAGCCCGGAAGCCCCCAAACGGCGGCAACGAGTCATGTGGCAAGGGGGATTTGGTGAGTTGGTGAAAACAAATATGAATTTATTGTATTCTTTGTTTTTCGGATTTGTTCCATATACTTTGAAATGCGGTGCACATTTATAATTATCTTCCCCGCCATCAATAAAAATTTATTTAATTATATGCCGACATGGGAGATATAAAATACAGTATATCAATGCCATTGGGCCTTCATTGTTATAGCTGAATTTAAAAGGATATTTTTAGTGTGGAATACAGGAGTCCAATCAAATTATGAACAAACCACCCCAGAGTATAGACAACTCGTCGCACCAACACAAAACTCGAGCCTTCAGCAAGCATGGCAACAAGTTAAGACACACTGGTAAAGTGCATTAGAAATTATCAGAGAATCAACCGAATCACTTCTACATAATTATGTTATAAGACTCAATAATTATTATATGTAGTAGTTACAGCAAGCCAAACGCAGAACTGCCTCTCTCACTCTCGTCCCCCCCCCCCCCCCCCCCACCCCGGCCGCATATCTGTATCTCTCTCTTTCACCCCCGCATCTCTCTCTCTCTCTCTCCCCCCTCCCCCCCGCATCTCTCTCTCTCTCTCTCTCTCTCTCTCTCTTGTCATTCAGGCCCCCCTCATCCTCACAAAAGCCCTCCTCACATCTTTGCCTCATCTTTGCTTATCAGTCTCTCCTTTCACCTTGACTCAGATGTCCACATTTAATAAAATATCCTGTTATCTTCTCTCCTCTTGCCGTCTCAATTGACCGTTCCTACCGGTGTTTTTGTTTATTAGTATTGTTTGTTTGTATTATTTCTGTCGTTCTTGGCAATCGAATCGTTGTTCGTTCTGTGACACTGAACCATTCGCGTGTACCCAGTGTTACGGCTGGATCGGCAATACATATTCGGGATTCTTGATCGTAGGACAGAAATGGCTTAAGTGACAACGACACGCTCGATTCCAGTCCCAAATACTATATGCTCCAGACAACAAAAGCACCAACGCCCTACAGAGTTATCGTCTACGGTAACGAGGTACCTTAACTCGGCGAAAGTGTACAACAGGGGTAGGCTATGAGGCTAAACTCCCTCAGACATTTATAGGTTACGTTATTACTAAAGAAATGCAATACTCAAGAAACTACGTTAATATTAAGCCTCTAATAATGTAGAATAGAAGCAGGCTAAAGGTATGACAGTGAAATGCTAAATGACAAATGTACACGCCTACTTGAAAGCGCGTGCACTACACTAACTGTCCCCTACTAACATGCACTAGCATGTAGCATACAAGATGTTCATGATCCAGTAGATACCTAATAATACACATGGGAGGAACATAAACAGTAGTCACTTATTATAATAATGAATCTATACTGGGAATAACTAAAAGGTTGCAGGCAACAGTACTGCGCCGGTAGCCTACTACCGCATAGGCTACTTCGCTTCTCTCACTCTGTCTCCCCTCCGAGTCCGTATGCGCCCTACGCAACAGAACTCCGGACACAGCAGCAAAACGACAGTGCAGTTAATTGATACATGAAAGTATTAATAGTGTTGTCTTGTGTGTGAGTAATGTGTATTGTAAAGTGTTATAGATATATACTTAAAGAGAGCTGCAATGCATAGTAAAATAAAGATATATCCCACTCATCATCCCCATGTGTTCTAGCTAGCAGGCCAAGTCACAGGAACAACGAGTCCCAGCACCGAAAGCGAGAACCCAGGAGAAGACTGTAGAGAACACAAGGACAGATAAATTACGTTACTCTACTATACCGGCACTACGAGCGAGCTGTAGTCTCGGGTGCTACACTCGCTCCTGGCTCGGTATGCAAATCAAGGCTAAGTCCTCGTCCCTCTACAGACAACTCCTGGGCATGGTCGGGCTCTTACACATGGCACCAGTCTAGTCACAAATGGGATGATGAGCAGGGCATATAACTCGTGAACATGTAGAACGTTCACCAACTATCCTCATCAAGAAGATCGCTGTTCACATTAACCCCTTAAATCTAATACATGTAAATATATGCTTGTCCTAAGAGTAATACGAGAGGTGAGTGCTGAAACTCCTTTAGGACCTCAAGGGAAGGTTATGCATTTAAATAGAGAGAAGAATGAAATGAGAGTAATGTCGTCAGAGAGAAAGAGTGCAACCGTGAGAAGTGGGGAGAGAGAGCAAGGGATGTTAGAATCTCAAAGGTTCTAGGCAACCTAGTCAAGGAACACACAGCCAACCTCCAGGCAGTGTGCTGTACGACAACATGGGCCCAGCCCAGGCAGGCAACAATGGACTACCAACCCTATCGCGCCTAGCTATAAGGGCAAGGCTGCCAACCAGTCCATACGTCTGGCAACCACCCGGCCGGCAGCGCGGCGTGTTGCTACCCTCTTGCTCTGAAGCCCAACTCACTCTCTCTCTCTGAATTCCCATTATCCTATCTATCAACTTCTCTATTGATACTACATATTAAATGGAAGGTCTCGACATGGCTTAAAACAAAACCCACCACTGGTTAGCACATGACGAGACCTTTGCAGAGATACAAAGAACATAGTTATAAGTTGTCACACTCAATATACATAGCGGCTGACGGTAGCCAGATCACGGGCGGTACAGTGGAGTACCAAGGAGTACAATCAGGTTGCGTTGCCCAGCACTGGGGTGCGTCACAGCCCCCCCAAGATTTTAGATAATCGACCTTAGAAGCATTATCAAAATCTGACAGGCAACCAACCGACCTGCTACCCTTAGCTGCCACTAATTGCAAAAGTTGCACAACAACTGAAGTGTGAATTATACATAAAACACAATATCGCATGCATCATGCTACAACAATAAAGAGTTACAAAACTAAAAAAAAGAAAGAGTTTTCTCGTTTATTTTATTGTTTTATAATCTTTTTGGACGGCGTTATGATAGCCTAATTTTACTCCTGCTCAACCCACACACCGTGCACGACTATCTTGGATCATCAACCCTTGATAGACAATCTGCTATCACGTTCTCACTCCCGGCAATATGCTGAATGTTGAGATTATACTCTTGGAGCATTAGGGACCACCTGGTCAACCGCATATTCCGATGGTGAAACTGATTTAGGAATTTAAAGGGATGATGGTCCGTATAAATCGTCACTACCGGGCCGTAGGCTGGAACATAAACTTCGAAATGTTTGAGCGACAAAACGATAGCCAGAAGCTCCTTCTCTATAGTCGAGTAATTCCTTTGTGCCGAATTAAACTTGCGAGAAAAGAAGCTCACTGGGTGTTCCAAGCCCTCGGAATCAGTCTGCAGTAACACTGCCCCGGCACCCACACCGCTGGCATCAGTCGCCAGCTGAAAACTCCTGGAGAAGTCTGGGGCCCTCAAAATCGGATGTGTACACAGCAGGTGCTTGACTAGGTCGAAAGCCCTCTGACACTCCGCAGCCCAACAGAACTTCACTGACTTCGACAGTAGATCAGTTAACGGTGCTAAGACAGTAGAGTATCCCCGGATGAAGCGCCTATAATAGCCTATCATACCTAGGAACCGCATGACCTGGCGCTTAGTGGTGGGCCTGGGAAACATATTGATAGCCTGTATCTTGCTCAGGGGGGGCACACCCGGCCTAACCCGACCACAAAGCCAAGATACTGCACAGTAGCCTTTACAAACTCGCACTTCCTCAGGTTCACCACCAGCCCAGCATCGTGCAACTTCCTAAACAGGGTCTCTAAGTGCCTTAGGTGATTTTCAAAATCGTCATCATATACTATCACGTCATCAAGGTAGACCGTGCAGTTAGGGATTTCGTCACAAATATCGTTCATCAGGTTCTGAAACGTGGCAGGTGCGTTCTTAAGCCCATAAGGCATTACGTTACATTGGTAGGTCTTGCCATCTACCACAAAACCACAAACTTGCTTAGCTCGGTCCGACAGGGGTACTTGCCAGTAGCCTTTTACAAGATCAATTTTAGTAAGGTACTTTGCATTCCCTATCTTGTCCACGCTGTCGTCAACTCGAGGCAAAGGGTAAGGGTTGGTAGTGGTCAAGCCATTTAGCCTACGAAAATCTATGCAGAACCGCACCTTGCCGTCAGGTTTTGGCTGCAACGTGACGGGTGATGTCCACTTCACATAACCTTCAGTGATCATCCCTCTCTCAACCATGTACTTTAACTCCTCCCGTAAAGCTGGCAACTTTACCGGGGGCACACGGTAGGGCACTGACTTGAAGGGCACATTATCACCGACGTCCACGTCGTGCGTTACCTGAGTAGTGAGACCTGGGTGTTTGGCGAAAACAGAGGGGTATGACCTGAACAGGCCTAGGACAGCAGCACCCTGGTGCTCAGGCAGGTGACCTACAGCTTGCCTAGCCTCTTGTTCAGTATTCCCCGCCCACTGTTCCACGGAAATGACACAGTCCCAGCTATCCTCCTCAGCAGCATGACTGTCCCCACCTCCTTCTCCACCCTGGCCGCTGCAGGCCAGCACAGGGACAGTGAGAGGCTCTGAAGGGCGTCTCACATACTCTTTCATGAGGTTAACATGACATAACTGATGTTTTTTCCTACGGTCAGGTGTTGCAACGAGATAATCAAGGTCGGACAGATTCTTAGCCACCACATACGGCCCAATGAACTTGGCAGAAAGGGGGTGTCCAGGCAAAGGTAAAAGCAACATTACCTCCTGACCCACCGAAAACTCCCGAAGCTTCACCTTGGCGTCATACTGGTGCTTCATGACCGCCTGTGCATTAACCAAGTTATTACCTGCCGCTGCCATGCAACCTATAAGTCTCTCCCGGCTCGCATCCCCATCTTCCTCCAACTCTATGGCACCATTGCTATAACGAGCTAGGCTAGCGTCTTGCAGCTGCTGCTCACTAATGTCCCCGGGCGTCAATGCATCAAGATGTTTTTGTAATAAGACATTACCCCGGCTAGTAGGCTCTACTGCCTTAGTGGCTCTCGCTACAGCTCTTGCCTCACGCGAAGTCTTACCCAACTCTGCCTTGTTACACACCATCTCTGGGCCAGAGTCAACTCCCGTGTTTATTATAGGTCCAAGTACCGAATCACCGAGAAGTGCAGCAGAATCAATGTCCCTTTTCCTGCCCTTAGCAACCTTCTCCTGATCCTTCCTCCACTGTCCCCGAGGTTGAGTGCTAGGCTGTGCAGGAGCCGCAGAGCGAGATCGGGTTACCACACAGGCCATCTCATCCTGTTGGCACCTCCCAACCCATTCCCGATTCTCACCATCCACGTCGGCCGCCCTCTCGGCAACGACTAAGGGTGGAGTCCCGGAAGTGGGCACCGCAAAGTCGTTGCCGAGAAGAAGGTCGACGCCCTCAACTGGCAAACACTCAACGATCCCTACATCCAGCTCCCTGCACACCTCTCCCACTCTCAACTCCAACCTCACAAGTGGGTATGACCTCGTAGCATTTATACCCTGCACCACAACAACTCTGGCCGCATTTATCGGTTTCCCTGTGAAGTTCCTCAACAAAGTTTGCGAAGCCCCCGTATCCCTCAACAAGTCAACCCTCCGTAGTTCACTCCCCCAGCTCACAAACCCGTGTCCCCGATGGCTACAGAAAGTGTCCCGGACAGGTGTCGAGCCTTCCGTACGCTTCTTTACCGCGTGTGCCTCAGCTGCTGACAACCTACCCCGGGCAGTTGCTGCAGCCTTCAGAGACACACCGATACTGTGAACCAATGACACCGGCTTAGCGGGAGTGTTACTAGGGCACTCACGTGAATAATGGCCTAGCTTCTGACATTTGTAACATTTCACATCCCCAATGGGCTTCTTCCCTTGTGCGGGCGAAGAAGGGGCCTGACCTTTAGTAAACGGGAGAGGCTTGTGTTTGTAGGTGTTATTAGGTGCAATGCTTTTAGTGTGGTTATGTGTGTCATAGGATTTGTTATTATCGAAAACTCTGGTGGGTGGGGTATAGCGCCCATTCTGCCCTGACTCAGCCCTCTGAGCGGCACCGCAACCACGAATCAATGATAATCTGAGGTCTGCCATCTTGGCAGCCTCCTCTACTGTCTTGGGACATTTTTCCTTAATGTTCAGCGTTAGATCGGTTCCAGTACATGTGTAAAACTGTTCCAGATAGAAAAGTTGCTTAATTTCCTCAGCCGACTCTGCGTGCTCGGACCGAAACCAGTTATTACATGCATCTGTTAAGTCCCGTGCGTGCTCCATAAAACTGACGTCGCTCTTCTTATTCACGCCACGGAACTTCAATCTATAAGTTTCGGGTTGCAGTTCGTAGGCCCGGAGCACAGCCTCCTTCACCAGTCCATACACGACACTCTCGTCCAGTGACAGTGCATCGTAGGCTTTCAACCCCTTACCCACTAGACGTGATGAAACTAATGCTGCCCATTTAACCTCCGGCCAGTCATACTCACGACACTTCTTTTCGAAACGAGCAAAAAACTCAGTCACTGCTGTCTCATCAAATGCGGGTACTAACTTAATTAAATGCGAAAGTGAGTCTGTAACCCGGTGCCCACCACCGAGATGACGCCCCGTGGTCTCTACTCTAGACTTCTCGACATCCATTTCAGCCTGGTACCTGGTTGCATCCTGATTGGCTTGGATTCTAGCAACCTCTATGCGTTCTATACTAGCCTGTTGTATCTGAGTCTCCTGCAGCTTAATCCGTTCTATACTAGCCTGTTGACTCTCTTGCAACTTAAGCTTAGCTAGTTCTAGCTGAAATAACATCTCAGGAGACAGGCCTGGGGGGGGAGAGCACAAAATGGGGGATCCACACCGAGACGTGTTTACGGGTAAGCCAGCTTGCCATTGAGAACCCTCCTGCTGCATCGTGCTAAGACTCGCTGGCTGAGGGCCCAGCTCAGGGGTAGAGTGGAATGGAGGCTTGGAGGGAACCCCCCAAGACCCCACTCCACCCACCGCCCCATCGCCATCACCCAACAAACATGCCACCAAATTCTTCTTGGGCCAACTGTCAGGACAGTCCCGCCCCAAAACCGTGGCTAAACAGCGAAGACCGTAGCAATCAATAGCCTGCAGGCGCTGTTCGGTCAAAGGTGTCTGCAAAAATGCCCGGGCATCCCTCTCTCCACTTATAACACTCCCCTCCCTAAATATCTGCTGTACTTGCTGGTCACTAGGCTGTACCGTGTTATCCTCCCCCGTAAATGATGAGTCATTAGACATAGTGCTGGTTATACAATTGCTGTTCAAAAAAAAAAGTGCTTATTACTAATTGCAGTCTCGACTCACAAAAATGTTAAAGATGCTTGAATGACTCTACTCTAGACACCTAACGAAACAATCTGCAAGTCCACCAATACAATAATGACACAATAAAAATTCCTCCAATATGCAAGAAAATTCTAGCCAGCTCTACTAGGTAGCATAGAATAGTTCTCCAAAAAACATGTGATAGGATACTACTGAATCTTGTGCAAGGTCGCCATTTTGTTACGGCTGGATCGGCAATACATATTCGGGATTCTTGATCGTAGGACAGAAATGGCTTAAGTGACAACGACACGCTCGATTCCAGTCCCAAATACTATATGCTCCAGACAACAAAAGCACCAACGCCCTACAGAGTTATCGTCTACGGTAACGAGGTACCTTAACTCGGCGAAAGTGTACAACAGGGGTAGGCTATGAGGCTAAACTCCCTCAGACATTTATAGGTTACGTTATTACTAAAGAAATGCAATACTCAAGAAACTACGTTAATATTAAGCCTCTAATAATGTAGAATAGAAGCAGGCTAAAGGTATGACAGTGAAATGCTAAATGACAAATGTACACGCCTACTTGAAAGCGCGTGCACTACACTAACTGTCCCCTACTAACATGCACTAGCATGTAGCATACAAGATGTTCATGATCCAGTAGATACCTAATAATACACATGGGAGGAACATAAACAGTAGTCACTTATTATAATAATGAATCTATACTTGGAATAACTAAAAGGTTGCAGGCAACAGTACTGCGCCGGTAGCCTACTACCGCATAGGCTACTTCGCTTCTCTCACACTGTCTCCCCTCCGAGTCCGTATGCGCCCTACGCAACAGAACTCCGGACACAGCAGCAAAACGATAGTGCAGTTAATTGATACATGAAAGTATTAATAGTGTTGTCTTGTGTGTGAGTAATGTGTATTGTAAAGTGTTATAGATATATACTTAAAGAGAGCTGCAATGCATAGTAAAATAAAGATATATCCCACTCATCATCCCCATGTGTTCTAGCTAGCAGGCCAAGTCACAGGAACAACGAGTCCCAGCACCGAAAGCGAGAACCCAGGAGAAGACTGTAGAGAACACAAGGACAGATAAATTACGTTACTCTACTATACCGGCACTACGAGCGAGCTGTAGTCTCGGGTGCTACACTCGCTCCTGGCTCGGTATGCAAATCAAGGCTAAGTCCTCGTCCCTCTACAGACAACTCCTGGGCATGGTCGGGCTCTTACACATGGCACCAGTCTAGTCACAAATGGGATGATGAGCAGGGCATATAACTCGTGAACATGTAGAACGTTCACCAACTATCCTCATCAAGAAGATCGCTGTTCACATTAACCCCTTAAATCTAATACATGTAAATATATGCATGTCCTAAGAGTAATACGAGAGGTGAGTGCTGAAACTCCTTTAGGACCTCAAGGGAAGGTTATGCATTTAAATAGAGAGAAGAATGAAATGAGAGTAATGTCGTCAGAGAGAAAGAGTGCAACCGTGAGAAGTGGGGAGAGAGAGCAAGGGATGTTAGAATCTCAAAGGTTCTAGGCAACCTAGTCAAGGAACACACAGCCAACCTCCAGGCAGTGTGCTGTACGACAACATGGGCCCAGCCCAGGCAGGCAACAATGGACTACCAACCCTATCGCGCCTAGCTATAAGGGCAAGGCTGCCAACCAGTCCATACGTCTGGCAACCACCCGGCCGGCAGCGCGGCTTGTTGCTACCCTCTTGCTCTGAAGCCCAACTCACTCTCTCTCTCTGAATTCCCATTATCCTATCTATCAACTTCTCTATTGATACTACATATTAAATGGAAGGTCTCGACATGGCTTAAAACAAAACCCACCACTGGTTAGCACATGACGAGACCTTTGCAGAGATACAAAGAACATAGTTATAAGTTGTCACACTCAATATACATAGCGGCTGACGGTAGCCAGATCACGGGCGGTACAGTGGAGTACCAAGGAGTACAATCAGGTTGCGTTGCCCAGCACTGGGGTGCGTCACACCAGATTAACTCTATCGAATATCTGTAATTTTGTTTATGTCTTACTCCCTCTTCCTCTCTCTCTCTATCTCTCTCTCTCTCTCTCTCTCTCTCTCTCTCTCTCTCTCTCTCTCTCTCTCTCTCTCTCTCTCTCTCTCTCTCTCATTTGTTATATTCCACTCTTGTTAATCTATACATATCTTCTTGGTTCATTATCTTGCTAGGCTGGACAACTACCCTCTTGCTTGCTTACCTATGATATAATAAATTTGTTGTCCATTTAGCAGATCATTGCTTAAAATAATGTTTTTAGTGTCATGAATGGTTATGTTGTCAGACTGTAACTCGTACTTGCAATGAGAGAGAGAGAGAGAGATGGCATTTCGGTGTGAGTATCCTAGGTTCGAATCCTTGGTGTACCACATGTATTCATTACTTTAATTGATTTCATTAGTTGGGCTTATTTGTAAATTAATTGGTGAGTTGGTAATAACAAATATGAAATGATATACCAAAGTTAGCAATTAATGTATGTGAATCCTCAAACACGATGTTTTTATATTAAAGCCATAGACCCCTTTACATAAGGACTGGAAACGAGCACTCTCGGAGCTTGAAACTTGGGTCCATTGCTTAAAAGCAGTATCATGAAAGCAGTGGTCTCTCCGACTTTCTTAAACACAAAAATATGTACACAAACACAACTTTACATATAAATGCATGTAATTTCACACGCAATCGTCCATATCCCCGCCATATTGGCGACATAATGTCACGCCAGAAAACGAACAGCCCAGGACGATGCCAGACGCCAGTCACCCACGAGACACGTTAGAGGCAACACATTTTTGTTCTGTCGTTCGTTATCTCTCAGCTTATTGTAAGTAATTTTCTTATAAATACTTACCAGTCACAAAAGGATCTGTGTTAACAACTTATTTAGCTGATAAATATTAGAATTGAGCTGATGTCAACGGGTTGCTTTGATATGTACTGATAACCATTTTACAACTATTCTTGTTTTTTTGCTTTACAGGAACAATGCCGAAAAGATGTGCTGCATTCAATTGTCGTGGAAACTACAGGGGAGAGCCATACAGTCCTATGGTGTGTTTCCCGAATGAAGAACAAGAACGACATGCATGGATTAGTGCTATGCCAAATAGCCCAGAAAGTTTGAGAGACAGGTCGAAACTATGGATTTGTGCATCACACTTCGACTGCGATTGGGTCACAGTTCGGGGAGGAAAACGACCAACTGGGCCTCCTACAGTTTTTAAAGGTGTACCCAAGTCTTGCCTCAAACAACTTACGTCAGCTCCTAGGTTAACTAAAACAGTGACAAGTGAAGCAAGACTTAAAAAACAAACTGAATTTGAAAATGAACAAGACAAAATGCATAGTTATGACAAATTTGAAGGAGAGATTGGAAAACACTTCCCTGAGTTTTATATAATGCAAAATGGTAGAGAACTGACAATGTTTAAGACAGATGGTAATGGTAGAGCAGTTGATAAGTTTCTTCATTTTAAAGAGGTACAGTCTCCTTTTGGTTTTCTGCAGCTGGTAGTAGCAGAGAAAAGTGACTTGGAGATACCAAAAAGTAAACTGAATCTTCAAAAAAATAGCTTGGTAAGTAAGTGGTCTCAAATTGAAGAAATAGTGAAAATTATGAACACTCATGAAGCGACTAATACTGACCGCTTAAAAAGAATAATTTCAGAACTTGACTCTATCACAGAATTTCATGAAATTGAAGGTTTTCAGTTCATTCAAGCACAGTTACAACTCCTTCTTATTCCTCCTAAAAATCGCCGATATACAAAGCATATGTTAATTCTTGCAGCAGAACTGTTTTGTATATCACCCGCAGCATATACTGTAGAATGCTTAGAAACTCCAAAGCAATTAGTCTTCCCTGTGAGAAACAGATTCGCCAATTGTTATCTCGCACTTATGCTGACAAGTGTCTCCCAATCCTTTTTGATCAGTTGAAGCCACAACAGCGGTTAGTTAACATTTTGTTTGATGAAGTCAAGCTTAAGCAGGCCCTTAGATTTACAGGAGAGCATATAGTAGGCTATGCAACAAACGGACCAGAAAATCTAGCAACATCTGCTCTTGCTATTGAAGTTGTTTGTCACTATGGAGGACCACGGTACATCATACGAATTCATCCTGTATCAAAACTGAATGCTATTCAACTGAAGGAAATATTACTTGAGGCTGTATATGTTGTTAAAGCTAGTGGTGGCCATCCAGTATCGTTCGTCTGTGACAACTGTCCACTGAATCAAGCTGTTTACAGAATGCTTGGGGGTCCTGGAAAAGTAACACTAGCACCAGATGGCATAAATGTTTTCCTTGTCTATGATTATGTTCACATCCTCAAGAATATGAGAAACAACTGGATCACAGATAAATGTCAAGAATTACATTTTAGCAAGGACGGTACAGAATATTTGGCGCGTTGGAGTGATGTTAAAGCTCTTTACAATGAAGATCAGAAGACACCACTTCGTCTGACAAAACTCACACGCTCATCAGTATTTCCTAAACCATTGCAACGTCAGAGTGTGCCCTTAGTTTGCCAAGTGTTCAATGAGAAAACGATTGCTGCATTTGAAGGTCTTAAAGGAACTGTTAAATTTCCGGATGGAACAGTGATATACATAACACTGGTAACCAATTGGTTTAAAATGATGAATGTTAAAAGCAAGTACAGCGCAGTTCATTTACGAGACCAATATCGTGAACCTTGGACATTAAACTGTACAAACTTCAAAGCTCTGCAGGAAATGTGTACAGTTGTATCCAGCTGTCGGTGGACTGGTGGGCATGGCAGAGAGAAGAAACTAACACAGTCAACAGCAGATGCCTTTGTCATCACAACAAGGTATAACATTGAAGCAGCACAATATCTTTTTGAAACCCATGATTTTGCTTACATCCTACCTGCTGTTTGTTCACAAGATCCCCTAGAAAAGTGTTTTGGTCAAGCAAGACAAAGTAGTGTAGGACATTTTTACATTGATATTGGGGATGTTCAAGCAGCATCCAAAGTACAGCAGTTGCATCAGCTGTTGAAACATCACATCGTTCCTGACCGAGCCAAAGAAGTAAGCTGTGAATTTTGTACAGCAGCAATAGATGATGGTGATTCACAACTTCTGGAAGAGCTGACATTACAAGACACTCAACTACTTCTAGAATCAGATGATACTTTAAAACATTAAATTGTCTATATTGGGGGATTTTTAGCTCATAAACATGGACAACAGGAAGTAGATTCTGGGGAATGCTTGTCATCAGAGTTTTTGACTGCGCTCAATCGAGGTGGGCTGAGTATGCCTACACTGGCTACTGTATTCTTTGTACATAGTGGCATCACCCTTCAAATGTCTCTTCAAGACTCGAAAAAGTGTTGTCGCAATTACTTGAAAAAATGCTTGTCTTATGTAGATGCTCCTTTAGCTAGCCATTCCATGCCAGACATTGTGTAATGTGTTGTTTAAGGCCTTTGTATTTAATACAAGCGATCGGGAGTGTACACTAGGCTGCTTAAGGCGACAAGAGAAACTTTCTAATGTTTAAGTTAATTATTGTGTTATGTGACTTTTGATATATGTAAAATTATGTGTAAAGTAATATTTTGCAAAGGTTTTACTTTAATTTCTTCTAATATTTAATAAATGTAAGTCATGGTATGATGCTTTGCTTGTATAATACATGTTCTTATAAACTATCTCATTATAACTGTATATTTTCCTATTATGTTCAATCACGAAAGAGACTTATGAGTCAATCAACCAAAAACAAATGTTTTATTTTCCTTTACTTGGTTGCTCTAGTTAATAAGATGTTGTAGAGTAAAAACACAAAGTCCCATATCCAGTAAAACTAAAATAAGACCTCAGTTTGTGGGCCTGACAATGGACCCAAGTTCCGGGACCCGAGTATGGCCGACGCCAGTCCTTATGTAGAGGAGTCTATGATTAAAGCTAAATACTACTTCGGAAACAGAAGCTATTTTGTTTTATAGTGATGTGTTCATTGTACAATATTTGTGCTCCACAATTGTACAGTAGTTCTTAACCTCTGAAGTGCACATGGGGGTAATTAGACACCTCTCCCTGTGCGCATGAATTTGAGGTGTTTCCGTCACTAAAATATTCATTGTACCATTAATAGCATTAATATTTATCCATATGCACCTATTATGGGTTGATTATAAAGGTATCTTTATTAACCTGAACAACAATAAGTACGGAAGTGAAGACCGCGTTTGGATGGTCAAAATCGGAGATATATCGGTTTCTATCTCTCCTCTCTTTGCATTCGACTTGCTAGCTTGATGACCACACCCTGCAACCGGATTTCTAATGTTAGCACGAAAATATACCTCAGAATAAGGGAATAACAGGGAAAATAGGTGATAACTGAAGGAGAGGAGGAAAGTGGGGAAGGAGGGGAGGTAGAGGACTGAGATTTTGCATGGCCCAGGGGCCAAAACAAAATAAAAAAATACAAATTTTTTTTTTTTCGTGTGTTGATTTCTTCTTCCATTTTGGTTTTTTTTGTTTTTTTTTTATTTCTCTCCCTGTCTTCCCAACGGCTGTCCATCCCATTCAGCCAACTGTTTTAAGATGTTTATCCCCATCCAGGTGTCCATTATATGGGGAAATCCGGCTTCTCCGGAGACATTTTTCTATCGACAAATTTACAAATTTAGCTTACTGTCAAAATAAAAAATATATATGCTGGCTTGCTACCGCTCGCCAGGAAAATATTGACACCTCTATGGGGGTTAACGTCTTAAAACAGTAGGCTGAAAGGGGCCGAATGGATACAAGCCAAAGAGAGAGGGAGATAAAGAGAACAAAAGCGAGGTGGGCTCCCTTAAGGGGGTATTAGTCGTTTTTTCTGGATCCCTTTGGCCTTCATGGTTAGCCTAATAATATTGAGATTTTAAGACGTTCGTTTCGTTAATTTGGTGATTTTGAGACGTTTCCCCTCATATATCTGTCAATATGAAGACCTTTCGTGCCATTTAGGTGTCGAAATTATTCTCCTATCTGGCACAACATATTGACAATAATTATGGTCAGACAAGTAGGAAGCACTTGATGCTACTCTTAATACACACACACACACACGGAAACCCACCAATAAACCAACACACACACACACAACAAACTATCACACACATACACACACACACACAACAAACTAACACACACATACACACCAATAAACAAACACACACACTAATCAATAAACAAACACACACACACACACACACACACACACATCAATAAACAAACACACAGCCCATAGCCTAGTAGGTAGAGCTCTCGTCTCACACACGAGGGGTCGGGGGTTCAATCTCCGGCCGGGCGGAGACAAATTGGGCTTGTCTCCTTTCATGTGTTAGCCTCAGTTCACCTAGCTGTAAATAGGTACCTGGAATAAGTGGACGACGTTGTGACGTCCCATCTGGGGTTGGCAAAAATGATACAAGGCGAGATGGGTATCATATGGTTCACCTAAGCTGATGGCTACCTAAGCCTTCGGGCGAGACGGTACCGTCTATAGTGAGAATGGTACCATACAGATTCACCCTAAGCCTTCGTTTCCGATGTCGCCAATTGGCTAAAAATACAGACTACACACACATCCACAGCCATTCCAACGATACATATAACACCTACACATATAGGAGGCGGGAAATAACGAGCATGCTCACTCCCGCAATACAACTAGAGTAAGTACACACACACTCATCAATAAACACACACACACACACACACGTCAATAAACACACACACACACACACACATCAATAAACACACACCCACATGGACACACTAGCAAGTCAAGATCAACACAACTCACAGTTTGGCAGCAATAACAGCTGCAGTTAGAGGGTCTCCATGGTCTAATGTAAACAGTGGGAGGTGACAGTGAGAGGACGGTGGTGAGCGGTGAAGTACAGATATAGGACGTTCTTTCCTTTAAGCCGGTGGTGAGAGGGGGACAGTATTAGGCACAAGTACAGAGAGGTGGAAAATAATGCATGACGGGGGCTGAGTAGGGGAAGTAACATTTTGAGAGAGGACGGTGTGAGAAAACGGGGAAGTAAGCGCAGAGAGAGTGGGTAGTGGGACGGTGAGGAGCGGTCAAGTACCAGAGAGAGTGGTAGTGGATGTGGTGCGCGGTGAAGTACAGAGAGGGTGTTGGTTGTACAAGGAGTACAAAGGAGTACAAAGGAACTCAAGCAACAACAGAATATAGTGGACCCTTCTAGGGTGCTTGTCCTCCAAAACACTGCGGATCAAGTGTCCAAACAGGGTTGGTTTAGAGTAAAATTACATTAGGGTAAGGCTGAACATTTTTACTACTATTGGAAGGGACATTACTGCCCTGGAATAAATGTCAGTGGCAGGGATAGGGTTAATGTTAGTAGGGGACAGATGGGTTAGTAAAACTGATGGGGGGATCAAATAACAGCTATATTCATTTACAAACGCAGGGTAACATTCAAGACAGCTAGAGCCGCCTTATTTACCAAGTTTCTTTATATTTTTTCCAGGGAATATAGTGTTTAATTGTTGTTTATCATGGTTTGAGTGGAGGATTTGCATTAACTTACCCATTATTCATTAATCTGAAGATACTCCGTCAAATGGCGCCATTTATTGGGTGAATCGCACTTTTACAGTAGGTAAGGAAAATTGTGGGGAGGCCATGCACGCTTCCAAAATGTACAAATATTATATTAGATTAGATTAACCTAACCTAACCCTAATATAATATAATATAATATCGTTTTTGTGAGTAACGTTCAAGCCATTTATTGGGTGAATCGCACTCACCGCATCTTTCAAAACAAGAAGAAGAGGACCCAGGTCGAAGGATTCATTGGGTACAATGCTTTGTTTACGTTCGGGACATTATTTTTGTGTTATTTTTCGGTGTAATCGGGTTTTTTCAAGTGTCGATAACGAAATTCCTCCATGCGGACTATAATGAGAAAAATATGGCAAGTCTATTGGTCCCTATTTTCCCTAATAAATTATTTCTAGTCAGGGGTTGAGGCGAGATATTTGTCTCCCCCCAGGCGGAGTTTTAATGAATCAAACGGTGATGCAGTCTATAACGTTTCGGGGGAAGCCCATCCCACAAGTTGACCAACTAGATTGAAGAAGAAATTCTTAGATTCGTGCTGAGTTAAAAAGATGTACCAATAATTTTGCAACCGTTTCCCCGCGTGTGGTAATTAGATTGGTCAAAGTGAAGTACGACTACCAGTTCATATGGGCAATGCCTTTGATGATTTTGAACACTTGACTTAAGTCACCTCTTAATCTGCGCTGGGTTAAAGGAAATAGATGTAATTCTCTAAGAAGCGATATTCGTCTGGTTTGTTCTTTAGGCTAGGTATCATTTTGGTAACTCTACGTCTGAACTCGTTCTAGCTTACAGTTTATTTCTTTTTGGAATAAGGGCACCACAATGGATTGAACGCAGTATTCAAGAAGAGGGCGGAATACATGAATTGTAAAGGGTTAGGATAATGTCTTGGGATTTATGCTCAAATGGCCTGCCTATAAAGCCAATTATTTTGTTTGCCTTCTTAACAACTTCTGAACATTGTTGACGCGGTTTTAAGTTACTCGGATATGGTTACTCCCAGATCGGTTTCTCTGTTTACATTATTAAGCTGAGTGCCATTCATCGCATATGTTTGATTTCTCATTTAGGTATCCGCTATGTAGTACTGTACATTTATCCGCATTGAGAACTCATTTGCCAAATTTGGGCCCAACATGACAATTTAATCTTAGATTGTGTTGCATATCGTCAACTTGTTCTTGTGAGAGTACGCTATTTGCAATTTTTGTATCGTCAGCAAAATTTTGAGATTTACTTTTACAGGTGAGACCCTCATCTATGTCGTTGATGTAAATTAGAAAGAGAAGGGGTCCAAGAACCGATCCCGGGGGAACCCCGATACGTACATTGGTCCATTTTGATGCCTTACGTTTTATGACTACTCTTTGCTTTCTGGCGCTGAGCCAATTTTCTATCCATTTCAACACACCGTCTTGTAATTTCATGCGCTTTTAGTTTTAGTCGTAAACTTTTGTGGGGAACCTTGGCAAAGGCCTGTTGAAAATCAAGGTATATAATATATACAGCTTTTACTCTCATCGTAGAGGGTGAGGACTACGGTGGAAGAAGTTAAGAGGTTTGTTAAACCGGAACGTTTTTACGAAAGCAGTGTGAGTATCTTAAGTATGTTATTTCCTCTAATGTGATTTACGAGTCTGTCTCGTATGGACCGTTGTCTAGCATTTTAAATACAAACTGAGGGAAGCTAATTGGACGGTAGTTAATGGTAAGGATTTGCCTATGCCTTTTTTGAATATCGGTGTGTTACGTTGGCTAGCTTCCACTGATCGGGCATAGTTCCAGACTGCAAGGATTTACTGAATAGTAAGGTCAGTGGGTTTAGAGAGCTCATCATAGGCTTCCTTTAGAACTCTAGCTGAGATTGTATCAGGTCCAGGCGTTGTATTTACCTTGAGTGATCTAAACAATTCAATACTTCTCTCTCGGTAACGGGTGATAATTGCTTAGAACCATATGCATTATGCATCTGAATCGGCGATGGCTGTGTAGGGATATCACTGAGGTATTCTGTTGTAAAAACTGATGGAAAAGAAGGTATTGAGGGCATTACTCATTTGTTCTGCGATCTTTGGCTGTTATTCTAATTTTTAATCGACTAACGGTCCAACAGTTGAAGTAAAAACTTTGGTCTTTCGGAGCATAACTATAGAATTCTTTAGGGTTTGTTTTACTTTGATTCGCACTATGTAACTATCAAGGTCTTTTTACTTTGCTTAATTAACTTGTGTAGGCTTTGCGTCGCTTATAGCTCTACAAATTTCAAGCCGTTTCTCGTCATTTTGTGAGGATTTTAATCTTATCATTAGCAAATTTTTTAGCAAGCAGGCAGTTTGAAGAGCTTTATTCCACCATTTGGGCTTAAATTATGGCCTGGACGCCGAGTTGTCGATGGGTATGCAGTCTGCTTCTAATTTAACTGATGGGGTAAAGCAGCGTGTCAAACAGAAGCAATTTTGTGTGGAGACTCGAATGAATATGAGAAGAATACAAGAATAGGCTAATAACGTGAAATATAATTGTTTTGGCCACTTTATCACTTCGAAAGACATGATTTAAACTATAAACCACATTTTTGTCTTTACATAGGCCTATACAATAATAAAGACTATAAAAAAGGGACTAGGCTTTCGTTTGACACCCTGGGGTAAAGCCATGTCGTTATTGTGAATTAAAAAGCTCCAGTCAGTTTCTTTAAACATAAATAAAGGAGACGATAGACCCGCTAACACAACTCTTAACGCATTTTTTCCTAATATATCAGATTTTTTTATATTTATGACCTCAACAGTTGGAAGATGACAATTTTATGGTTTATTTTATACAAAAACATTTGCTTTGGGGACTTTTTCGATGCTACTATTTGGTTCGTTACTAGTAAACTTTAAAGTGAAAGTTATCGTACGATGGTCGCTGTTACTGAATTCATCACCAACATTCAAAGTGACACGGTGGTGAATTTTAACCATAACTATAAACTAATTTTATTGTGACATGTACAATGTCAAGAACGTTATTACCACGGGTCGGCGTTCCAACAAATTGATAAAGCGAACTCTCTTGCAAGTTCGTATACAAGTCATGTCCGGAGTGTGAAGTAAGAGTATCGCCCCACTTGGTCACAGGTTGTGAGTTTTAATTTAGCCTACCTTAAGCCTAAGAGTTATTTTGGTACCTATGACTTACTGTACATCATAATACATGACGGGCCGACGTGGGGGGGCAGAGCCGCAGAGACTCCCTCAACATCAGATGTTTACATATGGCGATCGCCGCGGTTAACTTCGCGTCTATTTGATCGGTTTTTTTTTGTATTCACTTCCTTTTATCACTGCTTAATTCATATCTGACCATAGATTCCCAACAATAGATTCGCCATATTTTTCTCCCAGTCCGTAATTGAAAACATTCCCACTTCACAAACAAAATAGACAAATACACCAAAAATTGGGGTGTGGGGGCAGCAGCCCCCACTATGTTCCCTTGTAGCCTATAATATAGGCCTAGCCGGGTAGAATGTTGAGTTCGGGCGTACCTTTGACTTGGATACGATAATATGTTGAGGGGGGCAAACACCCCCCATGACATATTGTCATGTAGTCTTGGCAAATCCAACGTCAAGGCTATTAACCTAATTGCAATGACGACTTGTCTATTTTGACTGCTATGTCGTCATTCCAACCGCGGTTAAAAAGAAAACGTCTAGAGTCTACTCCTTATCTTGCTCTAGGAGACGTTGTACATTAACCAAAACTACCACCGAAGGTGAAAAAAGCATAGAAGAGAAGAAAAAGGGGTTTACCTTAGTTACGCTTAAGGCCCATCCCGTGTTCCGTCATGTGCAGATCCCTGTCGAACGTGCGCATGAGCGACCCTCTCTTGTCATCATTTTTTCACGCGCTCCATTGAATGAAGTCGCTTTTGTTGTGCTCCTTTAATTCACCCTGTTTAGGTTCGTTTCGGCTTATCTGGCCTTCTTTTTTGTTAGACAGATGTTACGTGATCTAGGGCACACGTAAATGGTGTGTAAAGTGTGAGAGACGCGTGTGGAAATAGCCTACCGAAGGTACGGGGGCGCCTGGCGTTCCTCGTATATGTTTTTCATTCTTTCTCTTTTCATATTCTTTTTTCCTGTTAGTCTGGGCATAGTTTAGCTTTTAGCTTAATTTAGCCTAGCTCGTTTTCTCATTCAGGAATTGCTATGCCCCTATGAGTTTTCATTTTTTCATAGCCTGTTTGTAACCAATCTGAGATTTCGTTGGTGGCGGTGCTGTTTGTAGAGTTTGTGTCGGCCACATTATTAGCGTTATTCCCGAGTCCCCCCTTTCGAGTCCTTCACTGTGTCTCAAGGGCCTGGGCGACAGGTGGTTCGTGATACTCCAGGGGTACCCCACGGGGGCCCCTCCTTCACACCACAGGGTTTTTCGCCCCTGACACATTCTCTGCTCACGGCTAGGCCACCCTTTTTCTCACCAGTTTCATTTACTGGTTTTTGTTTTCTCTTCCTGTTTCACCTCCATCCTTTCATAGTCTTTTGCCCAATCCAGGGGTACCCCACGGGGGTCCCTGTTTGCGCGAAACCACCCTCCTTGCCACTTCTCCTCATGGGCTTTGCTCTATCTCTGTGGGTTGGGTGGTTCCTGGGGGATGTGCCTCCTCTCCCCTGGTGTGTCTTCCTTGCCTCTCCCTTTACTGGTTGAGTCAGGATAAATTCAAGGAAGACACTGCTCAGCTTGATGGCCATCATTGCTTGGAGTTCATAAGAAGATGACGCATTTTTTGTGGCCTTTTTTGGTATTCCCTAGACGCTCCTCTCACTTTTTTCGGCGCCGGACATCTCGGCCGGTCCCGCAAATTTGCGGGAGCTCGATTCGGTCCTCTGGGACGTTTCGGCTCCCCGCAAATTTGCGGAGATCGTTGGGGGGTCCCGCAAAATTGCGGGAGGGTGGTGTCGGTACGGTTATGCCTCCATTGGCCCGCAAATTTGCGGTAATAGTTGGCTTTCACTATTGATTTTTTGTTTATGTCATCTTGTTGCCTGATACTATATTGGTGTATGCACTTTACTGGTGTTATAGGCCCTGCATGTAAGATGTTGAGTGGTGGTTAACACTTTCTCCATCTTTGCAGGTTCTGCTAGTGCTCTTCCGCCTCGGCCGCCCTCCTCACCTACCTCTGTGCTCCCAGTTTAGGGTGAGTACGGATACCTGTTTGCATGTGTGTTCCTGTTTCCCCATGCTCCTTCCCTGGTTCTTCTTGGACATTCTCTCCACTTACTCCTTCGACGTGCTGATTATGGTGTGTGTTCTTCTAGTGCAGGTAGGCTGTCTTGCTTTCGCCTTGGTTGTCGCTCCCCGTGCTTGGAGAGCCCCAAGTCCTGCTTGCGCCACTCGCTCTGTGTGTCCTCTACGGCCTACCTCCCTGCTCTGTGTGGCACGTGTCTGGCCCTGGTGGTTGTGCTGCTCCATGGCCCTGGTTCCTCGGCGGCGGCTGTGGCCTCTGCTTCCCTTCCGTCGGTGTGGAAGATGGTCTCCCGCCACATTAGGACTGTGGGCCACCGTTCCCCGGCCTTTGTTGCCGACCGGATCCGCGTCGCCCTGGGTATCCCTGACCCGACTGGAGGCCGTTCACCTGGCCCTCTCCCTGCTCGGGCCCTCTCCCCTGGGTCCCGCAGCCGGTCGTCCCATCGTCGGGGGGTTCCCCAGCTCCGTCCACGCTCTCGCTCGCCTCGTTGTCCGTCCTCTACTGCCCCTCGTCGTCCTACTGATCGCCTTGACGACACCCATCGCCCTCGTCATGGTTCTCGCCCTGAGGCCGGGATTAGCGGCTCTGCCCCTGTGCGCCCTCCCCTGGCCTCTACGGATAGGGGCTCTACTCCTTTCCGCCCGCTTCCCCAGCCCAGACGACTTCCTCTTACGTTGTCCTCTCCGCGCGCGGTTGTTCATGCTGTACCTGGCCCTCTGCTCCCTCCTCCTACACTGTCCGGGAGGGTCCGCCTGGATGTCGTTGCTTCTCCTACTTCACCTGCTTCAGTGCCTATTTCTTCCTTCACGGTCTCGTCCCACGGTGGAGGTCCCTCCCTCCTCCGCCTCGGTGTCGGGCCGCCCTGTTATCTCAGCCCCGGGGATCCTTGCTCTGTTTCCCCCCGCGGCTCCTTCTGGCCTCCTTTCACCCGGCCAGCCTTCCCACTCCCGTCGTCCTGCTCCTCCTCATTCTTCTCTTCCTGACCTTCACTTACCGTCTCGCCAGGGGGGTACCCCTCCTCTTGCCTCGGCGGGGTTTCGCGAGATTTCGGGTTCCCCTTTCTCAGGAGCTCACGTGTCGCTGGAAGAGGGGGATGGTGCTGTTTCCCCCTCGGCCGTTCGTGATCGGGGACGAGTCCCTCAACGGCGACACAAACGTCGTCGCTCGCCTTCCTTGGGCCGCGACTCTGCTGGTTCGTGTCGTGGGTCTCGCTCCCGCTCACGCTCGCCCCTGCGGGCCGACCAATCTTGGGGGGGGTTGCCTCTCTCGGATCGATTGTCGGCTATGCAGGGCTGGGTTGTGTCACGCATCGACGGGCGCTTGGAGTCGATGCAAGACTCCCTCTTCTCGCGCTTCTTGGCGGTGACTCACCCTCAGCGCCTCACCCTACCTACCCCTGCTACGGTCCCCCTCCCTTCTGCAGGCCTACGCTCTGGTCAGACTTCAGCCGCCCTGACATCCTTCCGGCTGTTGAGTCCCTGGCTGTGTTGACGGGTCTGTCCTCCTATGGGACAGGTTTGTGCGACGCCGGTACGCCTGGCTTAGCCATCATGCTCGGTCACCCTCTCCCATTGGAGGCCTGGTTTGCTGAGGCCTTCGACTTCACACACCGATCCGTCGACGGCTCTCCTTCAGTCCCTCCCCCAGAGTCATCACTGATTTTGCCTCCTCTTGTGTCTGTCGGCGGGTTGGACGGCGCGTTCTCGTCCTGGATAAGAGCGCCCGTTCTTGAACTTTGTTCTATTGCTACCCCGTTCTTCTCCCACCCGGATCAGCCCTCTGTCGCCAAGTTTTTTCCCTTGCGACAGAGGGTGACGGACTTATTGTCTTGTCTTTAGGTTCCCTCCAGACGTCTGTTCACCACCTGCTGCTTTTCGAGGCGTCTGCGCCAGGCGATCTTTGCGAGGGTTTGGACCGCGTTCAGCGGATCCACCTTCGGCTCGCGGTGTCTTTGGTTCCCGAGCTGAAGGCGGTTTTGTGCGCGGCAACTCGGCAACGCCCGACGGTACGGTCCTCGTTCTGCCGGCCGGCCCCCTTGGATATTCGTCAGGGTTTGTTGTACTCTGCGCTATATATGTCGTTTTTTTTTAAGCAGGATGCTTGGAAATGCTACGCTTCTCTGTCGGCGGCCCCTGCTTACATCACGCACCGACGCGCTGTGTCGCGCGCGGGGTCTTCTCAGTCCCGTCCTTCTGCCGGTCCTCTTCGGGGTGCTGCTGCAAGTGCTGCCGCCTTGCACGGGCGCAGGACAGGGACGTTGCAGGCCAGTGCATCGGTTCCGCCTCGCACTTCTGTTCTTGCCCCTTTCAAGCCCGCCGTGTCGGGGCTGGCCGGCCTTCCACTTCCGGCCGCCCTTCGACGGGGTCAGCTCCGCGACGGACTGGGTTTGGGGTGGCCCGCCCTTTTTCGACGAGGTTGGGGGGGGGGGGGTGTAGAGGAGGTCAACGTGGCGCTCATGCCCGCACGGCCCGTACCGGGGGTACCTCCACGTCAACACAATGTGTAGGTTCTCTGGGTCGGCCTCCTTGTTCTCCTTCTCGCCTGGCCGACCGGGTCGCTCCCCTCCTCTCGGGTGCTCCCTCGGGTTGTTTTCGCCCTTGCGCCCCTCGGTGGCCGCGAGGGACGTTGGGGGCGGCGGGTTGCGCGGAGGGGTCTCACATGGTGGTGGACGTCCAGACCCCCACTCCGCTCTTGTCACCGACGCCGGCCCATCTCTTCAGACGTGGCCCACGTGTTCACTTTCATGCCCGAGCTGGGTAGAGTCGAGGGAGTTGACCGCCGGTCACCCGGTTTTCCTCTCCCGTGTCTTTCTGGTACCGTCACCGAACTGCGACGCGATGCGACCGGTGGTGGATCTGTCGGCCCTCAACGGGCACATCGTGCACACACGGTTTCGGATGCTGCCGGTACCCCTGGTACGCCTGGCCCTGCGCCCTCTGTCGTGGGTGGTGTCGCTGGCCCTCCAGGATGCGTCTTGGCTCGTTCCTCTCCATCCTCGCTTCCAGCGATTCTTGACCGTTCGGACTTCCGATCGTGTGTTCCTGTTCGACGGCCTTCCCTTCAGTCTCCACATCGCGCCGCGGATCTTCTCCGCACTGGTGGGGCAGGCTCTGGGTCCTCTCCTCAGGAGCGGGCTCCAGATCCTGATTTCCTTGGCCGATTGGTGGTAAGCCCTAGGACTGGGCATTGGCGACGCCCTCACAGTCGTTCGCAACATCGCACTGTTAGGGTTCCCCTTCGATGTTCCCAAGTCACGCTTGACCCTGTCGCGTGTCGTGCCATGGGTCGGTCTCGCATGGGTTTTGTCCGGCGCTACGGTGACCCGGGGTCTCCCGGCCGCGGTGCACCTTCGGTGGAAGGTCTTCGCCGTGTTGCACTCGGTCTCCCTCCCGGGATGGCTCTGGGACTCGTTCGTGGGTTCGCTGCATTGGGCCGCTCTGCCCCTTCCCTTAGGGAGCCTCTGGCTACGCCGCCTCCTCCTCATGGGCACCGCGGTGTTTCCGTTGCCCCTATGGATCGGCTCCTGCCGCTCCCGCGTACCGTTCGCAGATGCTTCGGTCGCTGGGTTGCTCGGGGCTCGCTCTCTGCGGCTGTGCCCTGGACCGCCCCCCCGCCGACGGTCTGGGTAGCCACATATACGTCGAGCGAGGTTGGGTGAGGTTCCCGATCGAACCTGGGACGTCCACTTCCCGGCAGATGGGTGGGTCTCCCTCCACTTACAAGTCTATGCCCTCGGACTGTTGCTTCCTTTGTTCTTCCTGCGGGACCACGCGCTGGCCCTTCGGGGTAAGTCGGTGGCCTTCGGGTAGGACACTCAGACAAGCTGTCCACTGTTTCCTAATGCGGGTGTCCTCCAGGTCGTTGACTCTATTGGGGGTCTCGGTGGAGTTGTTCTTCCTCGCGGACCGACACCCCTTCTCCTTGCATGCCTCCTCCCTGCCCGGGCCTGCCACCCTGTGGGCGGTCGCCCTGTCGAGAGGGCAGGGCGTTCTTGTAGAATGGGCGATGAAACGGACTGTGTTCGCCGACCACCTTCCTGAGGTGTTCCGGAGGTCGCCTTGTTCGTATCGGGGGTGCCGCGCCAGTTGCCTCTGGACCTCTCCCTCCGGCCTCGCGCTCCGGGGGGGGGTCCGGACGCTTTCATGGTAGCCTGGTACAGGTGGCGGTCGATATACATCTTTCCGCCACCAGACGCGCTGTTGATGTGCCCAGTCCTCGCGAAGCTGCGGCTGTACCACGGCTGCGTCTGGCTCCTCGCGCCTCTGTGGCCGGCACGTGCTTGGTACGCTCGGTTGCCGTGGTGGTGCCCGAGTCCGGTCCCTCTACCTGTCTCCGGCTTCCACTTGGGCTAGGTTGGGGACCTGCGGACCTCGTTGGCCTTCGCATCGTGCTTGTTCATGAGGCACGGTGGCTCCCGGTCCCCGGCCGGGCCCTGACTGACTTCCTGCAGCGTTCCTGGCCATCTTCTCCTTGGGGGACTTACGGGTCCCGCTGGAGGTCTTTTACTAGGTGGCTACAGGACACTCGCCTGCCAGTTGGCTCTCCTTCCCTCGTCCTACGCTCCTTGTTTCACCTCTTCCGTACACGTCACTTTCACGTCGACGCTATACGTACCCACTTGTCTGCCGTCCGGGGGATCTTTGGGTCCGTCGCTGGGCTGGTCGTTCCGCCACAGGAGCTGGATTCCTTCCTGACGGCTGCCTTCCGGGATCGACCGCCTCCCCGCCAGATCCCTCCGCAGTGGGATCTGGGGCGGGCTCTGGTCCTTCTGGCTTCACCCACGTATACAAGGGTCGCTACGCCGGTTCCGTTGCTCGGGCGTCCACTCTTCCTTGTCGCTCTGGCCACTGGGGATCGGGTGTCTGCACTAGCGGCATTGTCACGGCACCGGGACTGCGTGCGATTACTGCCGTTCTTGCATGGCGTCTCGTTCGCCTCCTCCCCTCCTTTTGTTACAAAGCATAGGAGGGAGGCCCCCGTTTTCCAGCCTTTCGCCGTCCAGGCTGTACGGCGTGGGCATCCTCGCCATGTGTTGTGCCCGGTGTCAGCCTTGCACTCCTCTGTTGCGTCTGTGGCGCCGCCTTCGGGTACTGCTGTGTGGGTGTCTCCTCGGACAGGTGGGAGGCTCTCGCAGGTGCAGATGGGCCGCCACGTTTGTCGGACCGTTCGTGCCCGTCACCCTGTTTGTAGGGGTTCTGTGCACGATGTCAGATCGTTTGCTGCCTCCTTCCCGTTCCTGCCACGTCGATCCTTACCTGCCATCGCCTCGGCGGTTTTGTGGTCTTCTATCAATTCCTTCATCTCCTCCTACCTCTCCGTGTCCAGTGTTCGACCCCCTCGGCCGGTGCTTGCTCTCGGGGGTCGTGTTTCCTGGTGCTCTGGCGAAGATCCCTGGTCTTCCCCCCTTGTCCCTCGTTCTTTTCCTTTGTTTTATTAGACAAAGGGGGGGGGGGGGGTGTACGGGTTTGCAACACTTGATTGCAAGTTTGGGATTATGTATTGTTCCAGTACATAAGTGTTTTTGCCCCATTGAAAATTGTGTTTTGTTCTTGTGTTCAGTGTTTTTGTTGGTTTTTGATTGTTTTGAGAAAAGGATGGGTACAGTACCTTTTTGGTTTCAGACAAGTCTATGTTTTTGCATTACTATGAATGACGGGCATGTGTTAAAACTGTTCTTTTTAGCTACTCCTCAGTTTTTCACTCTTTTATTAAACTCTCTTGTTTAACCCATAATTAGCGGCGAGCAACATAAGTCGAGTTAAATAAAGCTGGACTATGTGGCGGCGCTCGACATAACTCGAGTGGCAATTTCAGCACGTAATGTGGCTGAGAGAGAGAGACAAGTGGTGGCAGGAGACTAGCGAGCGTATGACTGCTCCAGACCACCGCGGCGAACCTACTGACACAAATCTCAGCTCCCTCCTCCCTCTCTCACTCGCTACATACTCAATTATGTACTGAAAGTACCGAATTACCTGCTTTTTGCACTCGCGTTGCACGGTTATTGCAAGAAAACTATCCATCATACAAGGATCGTTATGGTGTCATTCGAAAGCTCTGTTTATGCCCTTTCAGGGATAGGTACTTGTTTTACGTTCTGGGTCTTATTTAGGCATGAAAATGATCACGTAAACAGCCCTATTTTGGCTAAAAACACCCCGCTGTGCGGTACACATAAATAAACCGCATAGGCCACTCGTAAGGTGTTAAATTGTGTCTTTGTCATTCATAATTTTGTTTTATGCATTGTTTTTTTTGGTAGGTTGGGCTTGGATGTCCTCCTCCTATTTGGTATGCAGCCTTGACGTTGGATTTGCCAAGACTACTAACAAATTGGGAGGTTTGACGTACCTCCCAACCTACCAAATAGGAAAACCTACTATTTGGTAGTAGTCTTGGAAAATCCAACGTACATAATACCCTCCCTCACGCCGGACCCATGCCCATCCGCGTTCTTCTGCTGACGTGAGATGTGATGACAAGAGAGGGTCGCTCATGCGCACGTTCGACAGGGATCTGCACATGACGGAACACGGGATGGACCTTAAGCGGTAACTAAGGTAAACCCCTTTTTCTTCTCTTCTATGCTTTTTTCACCTTCGGTGGTAGTTTTGGTTAATGTACAACGTCTCCTAGAGCAAGATAAGGAGTAGACTCTAGACGTTTTCTTTTTAACCGCGGTTGGAATGACGACATAGCAGTCAAAATAGACAAGTCGTCATTGCAATTAGGTTAATAGCCTTGACGTTGGATTTTCCAAGACTACTACCAAATTGTAGGTTTTCCTATTTGGTAGGTTGGGAGGTACGTCAAACCTCCCAATTTCGATTAGTAAAGTTACACGTTTATCTAATAAATATCATTAGAATCTTAAAAATAACGTCAAATTCGAAATCAGCATCAAAAATATCTTAAGATACCGTGTTATGTTTATGTATACAACTTACATACAGCTTCTAGGAATAGAAAGAACATTTAATTCGTACTGGCCAAATTAGTGAACATTATTCAGACCGAAATATTGAACAGTTTCCAGTCCGACATTTAAGACAGGATAGGTGGTAAAAAGGGTGGTTTGGGACAGGATAGTTTGTGATTTTGGAATAGAAAGTTGTTACTGGCAACGGCCATAAATGCTACTGAAAACAAATTACATCGTTTCACTTCCCGTACAGGATACAGGGACTGGAAAGTTGTCATGTTTTCAGTATGGCAATGAATCGGAATGGAAAGTGCTCACTATGTTTCCAGTATGGTGAATTCACTGCCCCCCCCCCCCCCCCCCCCCCCCGGTGAAACAGGCTAGTCCGTCGCAGAGACAGTTTAGTTTTATCCTACTGTTCACACGTTATAACAGTCGTTGTGATAGTAGTCGCAGAGAGGAATTGCAGGGCCGGATATATGGTTCCGCTCTTGGTCGATCGGCCAGTGGAGCGACGCTACATCCGTGGGATTATGCCTGAAGGCCTCTAAGGCAGAATCCCGGCTAAAGAGACAATGATATTGTTGTGCGGCTGGCAATGCGATGGTCAATAGACACGTTAATAGCCCGACGGACTCGCCTCATCCAATGGGTGTGCGCGGGAATGGACCACTGAACAGGGAACCTACGGGGGAAGTCGTCTCTGCCAAGAGTGCGGGCTCTCCTCTCCCTAATAAAGATCACTCGATGTGCCAATGTGCCGTGCCGAATCGTTTGCAGACGTCTTACGTACTAGTCAGGGTGTTGTAAGTGGCAGAGCAGTCCCCACTGCGATCCACTAAGACTTCTCCCTATGAGGCTGGAGGTTTCGTGATGGTGCGCCGTATGGCAACCAGCGATCCTCCAAGTGAAGTGATGGTGTCTCCACCCAAATTTGTTGGGCTCTAGTCCAGAGAGATTGGGGCCAAGAGAGAGCATGCCTTGAGCAAGCATGTCCTCTCTTGGTCCTGAGGGCTCACCTCTCTGGGCTGGAGCGCAACATTTGCAAGGGGCTGGAGCACTTGGGACCGAGAGAGGGAATGCCTTGAACAAGCGTGTATTCTCCTTGGGCCCGAGTGCTCTGGCCCTCTTGGGCCAGGAGAAAAACAAAAAATGGTCTGTCTAAGGCTTGGCCTGTGGACCGAGGAGCCACTGTTGCGTCTCGAGAGCTTGCCTCTTCTCTTGATCTAGCAGCGGGACGCACCCTCGGCTCTCTGACCGAGGAGCCAATGTTGCTAGAGTCTCGAGAGCTTGCCTCTTCTCCTGGCCTAGCAGCGGCCCGCGCCCTTGGCTCTCTGGCCTCTCAGGACTTGGTTGGATGAGAGTCTGATTCCTGTCTCCGGTCGAGGTTCGGTGACCGTGGGACAGGGGCCACTTTGTGGCTGGTGAGGGTGGTCCTCTATGCAGCCAGCCAGACAGGTGTCTCTCCTCTCAGGACTTGGTTGGATGAGAGTCTGAATCCTGTGTCCGGTCGAGGTTTGGTGGCCTTGGGACAGGGAGCACTTGTGGCTGGTGAGGGTGATCCTCTATGCAGCCAGCCAGCCAGCCAGACAGGTCTCGCTCCTCTCAGGTCTTGGTTGGATGCGAGTCTGAATCCTGTCTCCGGTCGAGGTTCGGTGACCGTGGGACAGGGGCCACTTGTGGCTGGTGAGGGTGGTCCTCTATGCAGCCAGCCAGACAGGTGTCTCTCCTCTCAGGACTTGGTTGGATGCGAGTCTGAATCCTGTGTCCGGTCGAGGTTCGGTGGCCTTGGGACAGGGAGCACTTGTGGCTGGTGAGGGTGGTCCTCTATACAGCCAGCCAGCCAGACAGGTCTCGCGCCTTTCAGGTCTTGGTTGGATGCGAGTCCGAATCCGGTCTCCGGTCGAGGTTCGGTGGCCGTGGGACATGGGGCACTTGTGGCTGGTGAGGGTGCTTCTCTCTGCAGCCAGCCAGACAGGTGTTTCTCTCCTCTCAGGACTTGGTTGGATGCGAGTCTGAATCCTGTCTCCGGTCGAGGTTCGGTGGCCGTGGGATGGGACATGGAGCACTTGTGCCTAGTGAGGGTGGTTCTCTATGCAGCCAGCCAGCCAGTCAGCCAGACAGGTCTCGCTCCTCTCAGGACTTGGTTGGATGCGAGTCTTAATCCTGTCTCCGGTCGAGGTCCGGTGGCCGTGGGACAGGGGGCACGTGTGGCTGGCGAGGGTGGTCCTCTATGCAGCCAGCCAGACAGGTATCTCTCCTCATAGGACTGCTTGCCTCTCTGCACACCAACTCGTGACTTGGACTCTCCAAGCTGCTGGCCCCAGTGGCGGTGATTGACCACCCGTGCTAAGCAGCCAGAAGAAAAAGCAAAGGTCCTGGCCAAAGACACCTAGTCTCATGCTACTGCAGCCGAAATTTGAGGAACTGATTTATATCGCGTTTTTTCCCTTTTTGGCCGCAGCTGCGTTTAGGACCAATATAATGCGGAAGTTGAGCTGACGCTCGACCTCCACCAAGGACTTTTAAAAATTTTCTGCTTTTACCGTGGTTTCGTAACATGTCACACTAGAACTGCATGGAAGCCGGTGAAAAAGGATGACTTGGACGGTGAAAATCCACCCATCCACCGTGGTCTGAGATCGAATCTGCCACAAAAACCTTCCCAGGAGGCGGGAGAGCGATCACTCGGACGGTGAAAATCCACCCACCGTGGTCTGAGATCGAATCCATGACAAAACCCTTCCCAGGAGGCGGGTGGTGTTTGACCGCCCAAGTGATAATTTTTACCGCCTCCTGGGAAGGGGTTTTGCCCGGATTTGATCTCAAGCCACGGTGGTGGTGTTTGACCCTCCATGTGATTATCTTCCCGCCTCCTAAGAAGGATTTTTGCCTGGTTTCGATCTCAAGGCACGGTGGTGGTGTTTGACCCTACAAGTGATAATCTTCCAGCCTCCTGGGAAGGGTTTTTGCCTGGATTCGATCTCAAGCCACGGTGGTGGTATTTGACCCTCCAAGTGATCATCTTCCCGTCTCCTGGGAAGAGTTTTTGTCCGGATTCGATCTCAAGCCAAGGTGGTGATGTTTGACCCTCCAAGTGATCATCTTCCCGCCTCTTGGCAGTGGTTTTTGCCCGGATTCGATCTCAAGCCACGGTGGTGGTGTTTGACCCCCCAAGTGATCGTCTTCACGCCTCCTGGGAAAAGTTTTTGCCCGGATTCGATCTCAAGTCATGGTGGTGGTGTTTTACCCTCCAAGTGATCATCTTCCCACCTCCTGGGAAGAGTTTTTGTCCGGATTCGATCTCTAGTCACGGTGGTGGTGGTTGACCCTTTAAGAGATCATGTTCCCACCTAATGGGAAGAGGTTTTGTCCAGATTCGATCCCAAGCAAAGGTAGTGATGTTTGACCCTGCAAGTGATCATCTTCCCGCCTCTTGGGAAGGGTTTTTGCCTGGAATCGATCTCAAGCCACGGTGGTGGTGTTTGACCCTCCAGGTGATCGTCTTCCCGCCTCCTGGGAAGAGTTTTTGCCCGGATTCGATCTTAAGTCACGGTGGTGGTGTTTGACCCTCCAAGTGATCATCTTCCCGCCTCCTGGGTAGAGTTTTTGTCCGGATTCGATCTCTAGTCACAGTGGTGGTGTTTGACCCTCCAAGAGATCATGTTCCCGCCTCCTGGGAAGAGGTTTTGTCCGGATTCGATCTCAAGCCACGGTGGTGATGATTGACCCTCCAAGTGATCATCTTCCCGCCTCTTGGGAAGGGTTTTTGCCCGGATTCGATCTCAAGCCATGGTGGTGGTGTTTGACCCTCCAAGTGATCGTCTTCCCGCCTCCTGGGAAGAGTTTTGCCCGGATTCGATCTCAAGCCACGGTGGTGGTGTTTGACCCTCCAAGTGATCATCTTCCCGCCTCCTGGGAAGTGTTTTTGCCCGGATTCGATCTCAAGTCACGGTGGTGGTGTTTGACCCTCCAAGTGATCATATTCCCGCCTCCTGGGAAAGATTTTTGCCTGCATTCGATCTAAAGCCACGGTGGTGATGTTTGACCCTCCAAGAGATCATGTTCCCGCCTCCTGGGAAGAGGTTTTGTTCGGATTCGATCTCAAGCCACGGTGGTGATTTTTGACCCTCCAAGTTATCATCTTCCCGCCTCTTGGGAAGGGTTTTTGCCCGGATTCGATCTCAAGCCACGGTGGTGGTGTTTGACCCTCCAAGTGATCGTCTTCCCGCCTCCTGGGAAGAGTTTTTGCCCGGATTCGATCTCAAGTTACGGTGGTGGTGTTTGACCCTCCAAGTGATCATGTTCCCGCCTCCTGGGAAAGGTTTTGGCCCGGATTCGATCTCCAGTCACGGTGGTGGTGTTTGACCCTCCAAGTGATCATCTTCCCACCTCCTGGGAAGAGTTTTTGCCCAGAGTCGATCCCAAGCCACGGTGGTGGTGTTTGACCCTCCAAACGGTCATCTTCCCGCCTCCTGGGAAGAGTTTTTGCCCGGATTCGATCTCAAGTCACGGTAGTGGTGTTTGACCCTCCAAGTGATCATCTTCCCGCCTCCTGGGAAAGGTTTGGGCCGGGATTCGATCTCAAGTCACGGTGGTGGTGTTTGACCCTCCAAGTGATCATCTTCCCACCTACTGGAAAGTGTTTTTGTCTGGAATCGATGTCAAGATGGTGTTTGATCCTCCAAGTGATCGTCTTCCCGCCTGCTGGGAAGGGTTTTTGTCCGATTCGATCGTAAGCCACGGTGGTGGTGTTTGACCCTCCAAGAGATCGTGTTCCCGCCTCCTGGGAAGGGTTTTTGCCCGGATTCGATCTCAAGCCACGGTGATGGTGTTTGACATGAGACGCTCCAGTACATCTATTTCACCAGCTAGGCCAATTCTGACTACAGATTCGGACTCACCAGGCCAAACTGCATAAAAATATCACCCTCAAACGAGGAACGAGCCATGTCGCCCATTTGAGCAAAAAATGAAATCAATCTCAGTCACCGTCAGGTCAGAAGGCTTCCCGGCACTCTACGGACTCCTACATCCGCGTTTTACTTACTCTGCCACTTTCGGTGAGACCCAAACACACTTTTCTGACAATTGTCGCAGAGTGCTCAGCAAGCACACTGTTTTGGGTTAGTTTTCGAAGGGGAATCCGAATCTGCCTGACTTTTGACGTACGTTCAAAACTCCGCCAAATGAGATGCTCCAGTACCGCTATTTCACCAGCTAAGCCAATTCTGACGACAGATTCGGACTCGCCAGGGCAAGCTGCATAAGAATACCACCCTCAAACGTGGAACCGGCCAGTCGCCCATTTGAGCAAAAAATGATGACAATCTCAGTCACCGTCGGCTCAGAAGGCTTCCCGGCACTATACGGACTCCTACATCCGCGTTTTACTTACTCTGCCACTTTCGGAGAGACCCAAACACACTTTTCTGACAATTGTCGCAGAGTGCTGAGCAAACACACTTTTTAGGGCTAGTTTTCGGTGGGGAATCCGAATCTGTCCAGACTTTTGACGTACGTTTTAAACTCCGCCAAATGAGATGCTCGAGTACCGCTATTTCACCAGCTAGGCCAATTCTGACGACAGATTCGGACTCGCCAGGCCAGACTGCATAAGAATACCACCCTCAAACGTGGAACGGGCCAGGTCGCACTTTTGAGCAAAAAATGATGACAATCTCAGTCACCGTCGGCTCAGAAACTTCCCGGCACTCTACGGACTCCTACATCCACGTTTTACTTACTCTGCCACTTTCAGTGAGACCCAAACACACTTTTCTGACAATTGTCGCAGAGTGCTCAGCAAGCACACTTTTTAGGGCTAGTTTTCGATGGGGGAATCCGAATCTGTCCTGACTTTTGACGTACGGTCAAAACTCCGCCAAATGAGACGCTCCAGTACCGCTATTTCACCAGCTAAGCCAATTCTGACGACAGATTCGGACTCGCCAGGGCAAGCTGCATAAGAATACCACCCTCAAACGTGGAACGGGCCAGTCGCCCATTTGAGCAAAAAATGATGACAATCTCAGTCACCGTCGGCTCAGAAGGCTTCCCGGCACTATACGGACTCCTACATCCGCGTTTTACTTACTCTGCCACTTTCGGAGAGACCCAAACACACTTTTCTGACAATTGTCGCAGAGTGCTGAGCAAACACACTTTTTAGGGCTAGTTTTCGGTGGGGAATCCGAATCTGTCCAGACTTTTGACGTACGTTCAAAACTCCGCCAAATGAGATGCTCCAGTACCGCTATTTCACCAGCTAGGCCAATTCTGACGACAGATTCGGACTCGCCAGTCCAAACTGCATAAGAATACCACCCTCAAACGTGGAACGGGCCAGGTCGCCCATTTGAGCAAAAAATTATGACAATCTCAGTCACCGTCGGCTCAGAAGGCTACCCGGCACTCTACGGAATCCTACATCCGCGTTTTACTTACTCTGCCACTTTCGGTGATGCCCAAACACACATTTCTGCCAATTGTCGCAGAGTGCTGAGCAAACACACTTTTTAGGGCTAGTTTTCGATGGAGAAACCGAATCTGTCCCGACTTTTGACGTACGTTCAAAACTCCGCCAAATGAGACGCTCCAGTACCGCTATTTCAAACAGCTAGGCCAATTCTGAGGACAGATTCGGACTCGCCAGACGAAACTGCATAAGAATACCACCATCAAACGTGGAACGGGCTAGGTCGCCCATTTGAGCAAAAAAAAATAAAAAAAATTATGAGGAGCACGGTCACCGTCGGCTCAGAAGGCGTCCTAGGGGACTTGTTTTTGCCTAGGAAGGGCTCGGAGATAGCGTTCGGGAAAATTGTCTCACACTGATGCACCCACACCTTTTTCAGGACCCGTTTTCGACAGGGAATCTGAATATCGCCCTACTTTTGACGTACGTTCAAAACTCCGCGAAATGAGACGCTCCAGTACCTCTATTTCACCAGCTAGGCCAATTCTGAGAACAGATTTGGACTCGGCAGGCCAAACTGCATAAGAATACCAACCTCAAAGGTGGAACAGGCCAGGTCGCCCATTGGAGCAAAACATAACAATAAAAATCCACCCACCGTGGTCTGAGATCGAATCCGCGACAAAATCCTTCCCAGGAAGCGGGAGAGTGATCATTCGGACGGTCAAAATCCACCCACCGTGGTCTGAGATCGAATCCGTGACAAAACTCTTCCCAGCAGGTGGGAAGATGATCACTTGGAGGGTCAAACACCACCACCGTGACTTGAGATCGAATCCTTGACAAAACCCTTCCCAGGAGGAGGGAAGATTATCACTTGGCGGGTCAAACACCACCACCGTGGCTTGAGATCGAATCTGGGCAAAACTCCTTCCCAAGAGGCGGGAAGATGATCACTTGGAGGGTCAAACACCACCACCGTGACTTGAGATCGAATCCGGGCAAAAACTCTTCCCAGGAGGCGGGAAGATGATCACTTGGAGGGTCAAACACCACCACCGTGACTTGAGATCGAATCCGTGACAAAACCCTTCCCAGGAGGCCCTCCAGGCCAACTCAAGCCACGGGGGTGGTGTTTGACCTTCCAAGTGATCATTTTCACCACGCCTCTTGGGAAGGGCTTTTGCCCGGATTCGATCTCAGACCACGGTGGGTGGATTTTCACCGTCCTAGTGATCACTCTCCCGCCTCGTGGGAAGGGTTTTGTCACGGTGGTGGTGTTTGACCCTCCAAGTGATCATCTTCCCGCCTCCTGGGAAGAGTTTTTGCCCGGATTCGATCATAGACCAAGGTGGGTTGATTTTCACCGTCCTAGTGATCATTCTCCCTCCTCGTGGGAAGGGTTTTGTCACAGATTCGATCTCAGACCACGGTGGGTGGATTTTCACCGTCTTAGTGATCACTCTCACCCGCCGGCTTTAGCATCGCCAACAGCTCCGCATCGCCACTGAGAAAACTCGATCCTAATTTGAGTATTTCATATCCCAATTCCCTTTATTCATTGCATGAACAGTAGTTAAGTGCTTGTTTAACCTCCACATTGTTCTGTAGTTGTCGTGCATGTTATTTTATTGCTTTTCTGACTGATAAACATTGTTGTTTACATTTGTTATCCTAGCTTGTAGCAGACGACGCACGCGCACCTCTAATCGACCTAGCTTTGTATTTTGTATTTTCTTATTAACTCTAGTAGGTATCGTATTCAGTAACCTACTGTAGCTATATATATCTGTAATTTTAGTTGTTGCTTGCATGATCTTGTAGTAACCTTTGACTGATAACTTTGTTTATCTAAATATAATCCTGCTTGACTAGCCTACAGTGACACCAGCGCCATCTGTTGATACAGTATATTAACCCCTTGTGTGCAGTTACACTTTATTTTTATATAATCTCTATTTGGTGAATTGTATATTTAGTCACATATTCTATTATATATATATATATATATTTGTTTTGCTTTTTTTAGGTAGGTTATCACCCCTGGTAGCCTATTTCTGCATATTTCATACTTTTTTGTTTTTGGTTATTTTTGTTTTCGGTTAGTCTAGGCTATCATCCCTTTTTTTTTTTTTTTTTTTTTTTTTTTCTATATTCCAACTCACTTCCTCTCGGGCATAGGCTGAGAGCCTTAACATTCACCGCTTTACAATGAACAGTGAAGCCCGTGAGGTCTTGTTCCAGTCTAGGGAGTGAGACATGTGAAGCACGTAGAGCACAACGAGCACCTGCCATCTTGCCTTCACATGAGGCACGGTGCTCACTCATGACCCGAAACGACCCCATCTCTGAAGCCATCTCGTTCCCGTGCTTCACTGTCTCACCCACTACACTCGGACTCTCACACTTACACACACAACGCCACCTGTTGAGCAGATAACTCACCAGGCATTGCACCCCTATAGCATATTTTGAATATGGGAATATTCGTACAGTGCTATTTAATCAGGGAACAATGAGGGTATTTTATTGACGTTTCGGTGGGCTTTGTGGTAATGCACTGATACTAGGTACAGCACAAATTCCATCCCAATAATATCTTCCCATTGATACATCGGGATTTGAACCCGGGACCTTTGGATTACCAGGCCAGTGGCAAGACCACTCCACCACACCTCCCCTAAGTGTGGTGGCTATTTCTGGTGGCCTATTTCTGCGTACGGTACTTCAATTTTTAAATTTTTAGTTAGGCTATCACCGCTGGTGGCCTATTTCTGCGTATCCTACCGGTATTTCATAATTTTTGTTTTCGGTTATTTTTGTTTTCGGTTAGTCTAGGCTATCATCCCTGGTGGCCTATTTCTGCGTACTTCAATTTTTAAATTTTCAGTTAGGCTATCACCGCTGGTGGCCTATTTCTGCGTACCGGTATTTCATAATTTTTGTTTTCGGTTATTTTTGTTTTCGGTTAGTCTAGGCTATCATCACTGGTGGCCTATTTCTGCGTACCGGTATTTCATAATTTTTGTTTTCAGTTATTTTTGTTTTCGGTTAGTCTAGGCTATCATCCCTGGTGGCCTATTTCTGCGTACTTCAATTTTTAAATTTTCAGTTAGGCTATCACCGCTGGTGGCCTATTTCTGCTTACCGGGTATTTCATAATTTTTGTTTTCGGTTAGGATAGGCTATAACCCCTGGTGGCCTATTTCTGTTTAAATAAACATAAAATTGTTTTCGGTTCGGCTATCACTGCGTATTCAAATTTAATTTAGTTTTGTTTTAATTTTTGGTTAGGCTATCACCGCTGATAACCTATTTGTGTGTATATCAACATTTTTGTTTTCGGATAGGCCTATTTAAGTAAGTGAAGCGACCTGAAGGGAGTGAAGTGTTTTTAAAGTGAGTTTAGTGTTTTTAAAGTGAGTTAAGTGTTTTTAAGTGAGTGAAGTGATCTGAAGAAAGTGATCGTCACCATGCCTCGTGCCTGTACGAACTGCGCCGGTAGGTTTGGTGCTTCCATGTTTGCTCCTGTCGATCCACAAGTCTGCCGACTCTGCCAGCAACGAGAGGATTTGACAGCAAAATTGGATGAAGCCCACAACAAGATCAACGCCCTCACCAGGAAGCTGGAATCACTCCAAGAGTTTGTAACACTCAACGTTGGAGTATCACTAACTCCAACTGTTTCAACTCCAGCATCCACCACCGCCCCAACGTCATCTGCCAACAATCCAACACCTGCAGTAGACACTGCAGCAGATGCTTCTGACGAACCTGAGCCGACATCAAACCAGGACAGCCGCCCTGTTCACCTTAGTCTCTCCCCCACTCCTCGTGCAAGAAGCCTGCTAGCACGAACAGTACCAACCCCTCGCCCCCGTTCTAACCACTCCTCTCCCCGACCTGTACGTAGAGTCCCGCCACCAATGGTTTCCGGATTTACACCAGTGAGGAACGGTGCACGGCCAACGCAGAAAAGGTCTCATCTACCAGTCACAATGTCAAACAGATTTGAGATATTGGTAGAGATGGAAGACGAACCAGAGGAGACCAGACTCGTTGGGGATTCCATCCTACGAGGACAGGTCGAAGAGTTCTGCGACAGAGTCCCAAATCAACGAAAAAGATTTTGCATCCCAGGAGCTGGACTGGACGACATTGTGGAAGCCTTCGAAGATACCACAAAGGATGCAAATGAAAATACCCTTTTTGTCACCCATGCTGGTTCAAATGACGTCATGCGCACCAGATCCGAAGAGTTGATGGAGAAATATCGCAAGATGATCCAGCACTACAAAAACAAGTCAAGGAATATCATCATCTCAGGCATTCTCCCCAAGATCGACGCACCTGACAAATTCTACGACAAGGCCTTCAGCACAAATAGCCGACTTAAATATTTGTGTCTGAGGGAAGAAGTTGAATTCATCAACTTCTGGGACAACTTCTACAACCAGCCTACTCTGTTCCGCAAGGATGGCACTCATCTAAACCCTGTGGGTTCAGCACGCATGGGTCGTCTCCTACACGAAGCAGTTCGCAGCCATGGATCAAAAAACGCCATCCGAGAAGAAGCAGCAGTGTCATAAATCATCCAACGGCAAGAAAAAAACAGAGGCAACCGAGGACCACCAGCGATAAGGACCGAAGACAGCGAGGACCGAGGACAGCCATGAACATAAATGTAGATCCGACAAGAACCAAAAATATTATTAAAGAGCGTTCCGCGAGTTCTAAAATAACAAATTTAAAGGTTTTCTATGCAAACGCTCGTAGCATACGCAATAAATTTTCAGATTTAGAGGAGCTAGTGTTTACAGAAAATTATGATGTGATTAGCATAACAGAATCTTGGCTCAATACAGAAGATAGAGACTTTTTAGCAGAGTATTCACTTCCCGGTTATGTAATGTTTGAGAAAAGCCGAATAAATCGAAATGGAGGTGGCGTTTTACTTTATATAAAAGAAAGTCTTAACCCTACCCTCTTGTCAAAACCTCAAATTGTGAACGTCGACGCATCTTTTGTGCTAATAAAGAATAATAAAGGTACAAAAATAATACTTGCATTAATATACAGACCTCCAGCTCAATCAGTGCAAACTGACCGAGAAATTTACGAACAAATTGCAGATGTAAGTAACTCACAAGATACCGTAATTTTTGGCGACATTAATTTACCTGTGACCAAGTGGGGCGATACTCTTACTTCACACTCCGGACATGACTTGTATACGAACTTGCAAGAGAGTTCGCTTTATCAATTTGTTCGAACGCCAACCCGTGGTAATAACGTTCTTGACATTGTACTTGCAACAAAAGAAGAATTAATAGAGAATTTGAATGTTGGTGATGAATTCAGTAACAGCGACCATCGTACGATAACTTTCACTTTAAACTTTACTAGTAACGAACCAAATAGTAGCATCGAAAAAGTCCCTAATTTCAAGAAAGCAAACTTCCATAAACTTAGAGCTATGTTTAAAGAAAATGACTGGAGCTTTTTAATTCACAATAACGACATAAATACATTTTGGAAGTTATTCGAAGCCACTTACCTAAAAGCAGTGCAAGACTGCATACCATCGAAAATACGGCGTCCAGGCCATAATAATAAGCCCAAATGGTGGAATAAAGATATTTCAAACTGCCTGCTTGCTAAAAAATTTGCTAATGATAGATTAAAATCCTCACAAAATGACGAAGAACGGCTGAAATTTGTAGAGCTACGACGCAAAGCCAAAAAGTTAATTAAGCAAAGTAAAAAGACCTTAGAGTTACATATTGCAAATCAAAGTAAAACAAACCCGAAAGAATTCTATAGTTATATCAGAAAGAAAAAAGTAGTTACTTCAACTGTTGGACCGTTAGTCGATGAAAATGGAGAATACACCAAAGACGAAGTACAAATGAGTAATGCCCTCAATACCTTCTTTGCATCAGTTTTTACAACAGAAGACCTCAGTGATATCCGTACACCATCGCCGATTCAGATTGATAATTCAGATGTTCTAAGCAATATCACCGTTACAGAGAGAGAAGTATTGAATTGTTTAGATAAACTCAAGGTAAATAAAACGCCTGGACCTGATAAAATCTCGCCTAGAGTTCTAAAGGAAGCTAAGGATGAGCTCTCCAAAACCACTGACATTACTATTCTATAAATCCTTGCAGTCTGGAACTATGCCCGATCAGTGGAAGCTAGCCTACGTAACACCGATATTCAAAAAAGGCAGCAAATCCCTACCCAGTAACTATCGTCCAATTAGCTTAACCTCAGTTGTATGTAAAATGCTAGAAACGGTCATACGAGACAGACTCGTAAATCACTTAGAGGAAAATAACATACTTAACACCTTACGAGCGGCCTATGCGGTTTATTTATGTGTACCGCACAGCGGGGTGTTTTTAGCCAAAATAGGGCTGTTTACGTGATCATTTTCATGCCTAAATAAGACCCAGAACGTAAAACAAGTACCTATCCCTGAAAGGGCATAAACAGAGCTTTCGAATGACACCATAACAATCCTTGTATGATGGATAGTTTTCTTGCAATAACCGTGCAACGCGAGTGCAAAAAGCAGGTAATTCGGTACTTTCAGTACATAATTGAGTATGTAGCGAGTGAGAGAGGGAGGAGGGAGCTGAGATTTGTGTCGGTAGGTTCGCCGCGGTGGTCTGGAGCAGTCATACGCTCGCTAGTCTCCTGCCACCACTTGTCTCTCTCTCTCAGCCACATTACGTGCTGAAATTGCCACTCGAGTTATGTCGAGCGCCGCCACATAGTCCAGCTTTATTTAACTCGACTTATGTTGCTCGCCGCTAATTAAGGGTTAAAGATACTCAACACGGCTTTCGTAAAAAACGTTCCTGTTTAACAAACCTCTTAGACTTCTTCCACGATATCCTCAACCTCTACGATGAGAGTAAAGCTGTAGATATTATATACCTTGATTTTCAAAAGGCCTTTGACAAAGTTTCCCACAAACGTTAACTGCTAAAACTAAAAGCGCATGGAATACAAGACGGTGTGTTGAAATGGATAGAAAATTGGCTCAGCGACAGAAAGCAAAGAGTAGTCATAAACGGTAAGGCATCTAAATGGACCAATGTAAGTAGCGGGGTACCCCAGGGATCGGTACTATGACCAATTCTCTTTCTAATTTACATCAACGACATAGATGAGGATCTCACCTGTACAATCTCAAAATTTGCTGACGATACAAAAATTGCAAATAGCTTACTCTCAAAAGAACAAGTTGACGTAATGCAACACAATCTAGATAAATTGTCATGTTGGGCCCAAATTTGGCAAATGAGTTTCAATGCGGATAAATGTAAAGTACTACATATCGGATACCTAAATGAGAAAGCAAACTATTCGATGAATGGCACTCAGCTTAAGAATGTAAACAGAGAAACCGATCTGGGAGTAACAATATCGAGAAACCTAAAACCGAGTCAACAATGTTCAGAAGTTGTTAAGAAGGCAAACAAAATAATTGGCTTCATAGGCAGGTCATTTGAGCATAAATCCAAAGAAGTTATCCTAACCCTTTACAATTCCTTAGTCCGCCCTCTTCTGGAATACTGCGTTCAATCCTGGTGCCCTTATTACCAAAAAGATATAAACAAGCTAGAACGAGTTCAACGTAGAGTTACCAAAATGATACCTAGCCTAAAGAAAAAACCATACGAAGAGCGTCTTAGAGAATTAAATCTATTTCCTTTAACCCAGCGCAGATTAAGAGGTGACTTAATTCAAGTGTTCAAAATCATCAAAGGCATCGACAATATGAACTGTAGTAAGTACTGCACTATCGACCAAGCTAATTACACGCGGGGAAACGGTTGCAAAATTATTGGTAAATCTTTTAACTCACACGAATCTAAGAATGTCTTCTTCAATCGAGTTGTCAACTTGTGGAATGGGCTTCCCCGAAACGTTATAGACTGCATCAACGTTGATTCATTTAAACTCCGCCTAGACAAATATCTCGCATCAAACCCGCGACTGACTGCGTTTGTAAATGAATAACTTTATTTTATCCCCCCCTCAGTTACTAACCCATCTGTCCCCTACTAACTTCCTAATCCTGCCACGGACATTAGTTCCAGGGCAGTAATTCGCTTTCCAATGTTCCCTTACCCACTCTAAACCACTGTTTGGACACTTGATCCTCAGTGTTTTGGAGGACAAGCAACCTAGAAGGGTCACTAGATCTGTTGTTGCTTGATTTCCTTTGTACTCCTTTGTACTTTGTACTCTCCCGCCTCGTGGGAAGGGTTTTGTCACGGATTCGATCTCAAGTCACGGTGGTGGTGTTTGACCCTCCAAGTGATCATCTTCCCGCCTCCTGGGAAGGGTATTTGCCCAGATTCGATCTCAAGCCACGGTGGTGGTGTTTGACCCTCCAAGTGATCATCTTCCCGCCTCCTGGGAAGGGTTTTTCCCGGATTCGATCTCAAGCCACGGTGGTGGTGTTTGACCCGCCAAGTGATAATCATCTCGCCTCCTGGGAAGGGTTTTGTCACTGATTCGATCTCAAGTCACGGTGGTGGTGTTTGACCCTCCTAGTGATCATCTTCCCGCCTCCTGGGAAGGGTTTTTGCCCGGATTCGATCTCAAGCCAGGGTGGTGGTGTTTGACCCTACAAGTGATCATATTCCCATCCTCCTGGGAAGAGTTTTTGCCCGAATTCGAACTCAAGCCACGGTGGTGGTGTTTGACCCTCCAAGTGATCGTCTTCCCGCCTCCTGGAAAGGATTTTTGCCCGGATTCGAACTCAAGCCACGGGGGTGGTGTTTGACCCTCCAAGTGATCATCGTCCCGCCTCCTGGGAAGGGTTTTTCCTGGATTCGATCTCAAGCCACGGTGGTGGTGTTTGACCCACCAAGTGATAATCTTCCCGCCTCCTGGGAAGGGTTTTGTCACGGATTCGATCTCAAGTCACGGTGGTGGTGTTTGACCCTCCTAGTGATCATCTTCCCGCCTCCTGGGAAGGGTTCTTGCCCGGATTTGATCTCAAGCCAGGGTGGTGGTGTTTGACTCTACAAGTGATCATCTTCCCGCCTCCTTGTAGGAGTTTTTGCCCGAATTCGAACTCAAGCCACGGTGGTCGTGTTTGACCCTCCAAGTGATCATCTTCCTGACTCCTGGGAAGGGTTTTTGCCCGGATTCGAACTCAAGCCACAGGGGTGGTGTTTGACCCTCCAAGTGATAATCTTCACGCCTCCTGGGAAGGGTTTTTGCCCGGATTCGATCTCAGACCACGGTGGGTGGATTTTCACCGTCCTAGTGATCACTCTCCCGCCTTGTGGGAAGGATTTTGTCACGGATTTGATCTCAAGTCACTGTGGTGGTATTTGACCCTCCAAGTGATCATCTTCCTGCCTCCTGGGAAGGGTTTTTGCCCAGATTCGATCTCAAGCCACCGTGGCTTGAGATCGAATCTGGTAAAAACCGTTCCCAGGAGGCGGGAAGATGATCACTTGGAGGGTCAAACACCACCACCGTGACTTGAGATCGAATCCGTGACAAAACCACGGTGGTGGTGTTTGTCCCGCCAAGTGATAATCTTCCCGCCTCCTGGGAAGGGTTTTGTCACAGACTCGATCTCAAGTCACGGTGGTGGTGTTTGACCCTCCAAGTGATCATCTTCCCAAGGTCACTCAGAAACTACAATAAAGAAACATTTCTGTACATTTTATGGAATACAGACTGGTCTCCAGTGTTTGGAAGTACAAACGGTAATGACACATGGGTTGGCTTCAGAACCATCATCACAAACATCCTAGGCGAACTAGCTCCTCTGAAAGACATACGAATTAAAGCAAGGTCAGACCCATGGATCAACAATGACATACTACACGATCTGGAACACAGAGACAATCTGTTAAAAAGGCTAGCGAAACATAGACAGGATCAAGGTCTGAAACATGAGTTCAACAGGGCCAGGAATAAACTAATTAGGAAAATCAAATCAGCGAAAACTAATTATTTTCACAATAAGTCAGAGGAATATCAGAATAACCCAAAGAAACTATGGAGGTACCTAAAAACAACAGGCTACAGCAACAAGACAAGGGATTCGTCTAACACTAATATTGCTCTCACCATTAATGATCAGGTTTGCCACGATAAACGACAAATTTCAACCTACTTCAACTCCTTCACTTCCATAGCAAACACACTTGCACAGAACCTACCTCAACCTCTCAATAAATACACGACAACAACGGCCACCTTTCGTAATTTCTACAGAGATAAAGACATACACCCGAACACATTTGGATTGCAAAATGTTACACCAAAATACACTTTTGACGAGCTGTCTAACCTAAATGTACATAAAAGCACATGACCAGACAAAATTCCTGCCAAATTTCTACGAGATGGCGCCATTGGTATAGCAGGCCCCCCTAACCCACATCTTCAACTTGTCAATTAACACCAACACTGTACCTGCTGAACTGAAGGAAGCTATTGTAACCCCTCTATTCAAGAGAGGAAATAAACTAGAAGTTGGCAACTACAGACCAGTTAGCATATTATGTATTGTATCTAAAATCCTTGAAAGAGCGGTATACACCCAAATTGAACACTACCTCAAACAAAATTATCTATTCTATAAGTTTCAATCAGGTATCAGATGCATGTACTCGACAGACTCCTGTCTCATCCACTTAACGGATCACATTCGTAAAGAAATGTCTAAAGGTAACTACACCGGTATGGTTCTTCTTGATCTACTAAGAGCGTTTGACACAGTAGACCATGATATCCTATGTAATAAACTACAAGCAATGGGCATAGGGTCTGTGAACTGGTTTAAATCTTATCTTAGTGGTAGAACCCAAAGAGTCAAAATTGATGATAATATATCTGATCCTATGCCAATTAACTGTGGGGTCCCGCAGGGAAGCATCCTTGGTCACTTACTCTTTCTCTGTTATGTGAAGGACATGGAACTGAGCATCTCATGTAAATTATTACTGTATGCAGACGACAGCGTGCTTCTGGTTTCAGGAAAAGACCCAATAAGTATTGCCGCTTCATTTTCCAAAGAACTAGAATCATGTAGTGAATGGCTAGTGGACAATAGACTATCTCTTCACCTGGACAAGACAGAAGCCATCTTATGTGGAACAAAACGCAAACTGAAAGACATTGTGGGCTTCTCGGTCAACTGTACTGATATTCCTATAACAACAGTGTCACAAGTTAAATATCTCGGACTAAAACTGGACGCGAGTTTGTCAGGTGAAACAATTTTTGGAATCTATCCTGAGTAAGTGTACAGCACGTATAAAATACCTGTATAGACAGGTGGGATGCTTGCCCGCGGCGACCAAAAAGACCCTCTGCCAAGCGCTTGTTCAATGTCATTTTGACTATTCTGTGTCCCTGGTACTCTGCATCATCTAAATCAGCACAGCACAAACTTCAGGTCACTCAAAATAAAATGGTTAGGTTCATGCTGAACCTAGGACCCAGATCACATGTTTGCCAGGAACAACTTCAGTCACTAGGTATGCTCAATGTCTCTGACAGGGCCAAACAAATCAGGCTCACTAATGCCTTCAAAATTTTCTATGACAGAGCTCCAGAGTATCTAAAGAATGATTTTGTTAAAGCAAATGAGAGGAGTGGACATAATACAAGAAACAGGATGTTTAATTTTAAGGTCCCGAGAATCCAAGGACAGGGTAAGTAAACATTCTTCTTCACTGCCATCAAAGACTGGAACGACCTACCCCAGTCAGTCCGTGAAAAGAGAACACTGTATTCCTTCAGACGTAGCCTGAAGGAACACCTGAACCGGACAGCTGCGAGAAGGGAGCACCAAGCTTATGTCTACTACTAAATACGACATAAGAGATAGACAAACCAAACTGAAATGATTACTGATTACGGATTACTGATATTTACTATAGGATGTAAGGTATCTTAAAATAACCCCCTAGAAATACTTTCTCGAAAGTATCTATTTCTTTATCCTCCCCATTTCCCCAGCTAACCTAATCCCACAAGGACCCCAATGGAAATACGCCTAACGGCCTTATTGGGCTATCCTTAGTTGGAATTATGCAAGGCTGGTACAAGTCATATTTGTAACATACTATGTGGTACCAACTCTGTAAATTGCTAACTGAATAAATATTATTAATATTAGGGGTTCGTCCCCTATGGGGAACCCCTATTGTAATCATTAAACCCGGTTTTTCATCCAAATTCTTCTTACGCGCCGGTTTCGACGCAATAACTCCAGAACCGCTTTTTGGATCGGGATCAAACTTTCACAAGAGGTGCGTTTTTGTATTGGGCAACTTTTGATATGTTAAACATCCGGCATGGCGGCCAAACAGGACCGTGGCAGCCGATTTCCCGAAAAACTTGACGCCTAAATACCGTCTCTCCCACTCATAGGAAACTACTGGGCTTTGGCATACGGACTCCCCTACTAATGCTCCGCAAATGTTATAGAGAAGGTTTTGCTTTTGCACATGTTTTTTGTTTTTACGGCAATCTTGAAAAACCTCGAATTCCACTTAAAATTCCACATCTTGAAAACTACGCTGATGATCAAAGCCATGCTTGCGTAGTTGGGTGAGGCTCGCGATTCCGAACGTTTTGATAACAACTGAATATAAATGGGTGGAATAGTTTGGCCGCAGCATTGAAAACTGTCTATTCTTAAATGACTTTAAAACCGCATTCGCTACTCACACAAAGTTTACGGTCTACAGTCTATAGGCTTCCACGCGTCGCCCAGTTTTGCTTAATAACATAATCTCTTTATTAATCAGATCTATTATTTGTTTGGTATTTAACTCTCTCAAAACAGTTCGAGTCCCTACGAATTCCAGCAATTATTTAGCCAACCTACCTATACATACCTACCCTACCAAATAATAATGATAATTCAAATTTATTTTTGGTGAATGACAGAGTATTGGCTAAGGTTTCTAACAATTCCTCCCTTTGCCAAATGCTTTATTTAATAACAATGATATGGACCTTTAAAGTTTTGGAAACTGCCTGTGTGACTTACCCTGCCCTTCCTTCCTACCTCCCTCCTCCCTCATATCTAGCAAATGTATCAACAACCACTCTACTGAACTTTCGGTATTTAGTTTATTCAGCTTAATACTATTTATCCACATAAAATAGAAACCTATCACGATTTTTGTCTAATACAACCATAGACAGTGCTATTACATATTATTTGAACATGATGTCGAATTTAGCAGTTGCTGTTTACCTTGAACAGTAATGACAGAACCGAAAGTTTCTCTTGCCGTGTAGTACTCGAAGAAAGCAGGGTTACTTAAGCCGGCCTATACCGAACTGTTACCAAGTCAGAGATTCAGAGGTAACTTTCACAATGCATTATAACCCTAGACAGACACCAATATACCACTAAATCATACAAATATCATTACAAAAAAGATAGGAAAATATTATATTAATGTCCTAGGTATTTGAAATTATGCAAATGAGTAAAATGCATTATGATATAATGATAATGGCATTGATTAGTATCTGGCAACAGTGTTGCACTATAATTTCCTGAACGTATGCGAACTTCAGAGTATTTATCCCATTAATATACACATCTATCACTATTTAACCCGTTGAGACCCAGCGTCGCACGTGTTGCGTCGGCAGTCTTTGATCACCAACTCCCAGCGACGCATCACGTGCGTCCGACATATAAAAAACACTTACGTGGCTCGTAAGGTAGGAAATGGCGGGAGAATAGGAGGGGGCGGTACCGTAGTGTGTGGGGGACCCGGGCCAGTAGGTGTGAGCGGGCCGAGACAGCCGCGCGGCTGGTGGTGGGCTTAGTGGGGATAGTTTACACCCCTAGTTTACCGCCACTTTGAACCTTCATTACTCCGGTCGTATGGGAGCTAGAGGCTTGAGATTTATGTGAGATACTCCTTAGGATGTATGCCGTACAATGCCATACTCAGTTTTTACCCTAGTGCTCCCGGGCGGGTGGTCATGCGGGGGAGACGAACTATTGAAACCCCCCCCCCCCCCGCCCCCCAAATGACCGAAATGAGTTTTTTTTTATTTGTGTGTTCATTTCTCACCATTCTCTTCCATTTTGGCTCAACAAATTTTTTTGAAGCTCCCCCCCCCCCCCAACCCCCCACCGGCCCCCCCCCAAAAAAAATGTCAGAGGTGATTTTTTTTGTTTTTTTTTTCATTTCTCATCCTTGTCTTCCATTTTAGCAAACAAAACAAATAAGTGAAAATGGCTTGGGACTGGGGTGAACAAAATATTATAACTAGCCGGGGCTCAACGGGTTAAATTTAATACAACCATACACAGTGCTATTACATATTATTTGAACATAATATAGGATGTTCTTTCCTTTAAACCATTTTCTACATCTATTCACGAAAAATATAGGCCTAGCCTAGGCAGCGCTACCAGTAGGTACGAATTTAGCAGTTCGAATTTTGATTGAGAGTGGGATTAGGCCTAGGCCTAGCCTAGGGCTTAACATGGGATACTGTTTGGGGATTGGGAATAGGCTCAGGCTGCTTTAGGCCTAATTAGGTAAAAATAGTCAAATCGAGACAATTGCACAGCCAACATAGGCTAGCATATTTATAGGCTACCTTTCATTACTGCAGTTAAGCACAAACTTATTTTACAATGGAAAATAATGCATGAGGAGGGCTGGGTAGGCCTATTAGTATTTTGTGAAATAACTTAAATTAGGTTAGGCTAGGCCTATAGTATACTTCATTAGGTTATTAGGCCTATGAGAAAACAGGCCTAGGCCTAGCTTAATTTTATTTCACTGCTCAACATATGTTTTTATTTTTTTTTGCTGTTGAGCTCTGCATATATTCAGGTAGGCTTGGGTTTTAGTAAAATTACATTAGGCTAGGCTGCATATTTTTACTACTATTGGAAAGCACAGGCCTACACAATAGTACACATGTTAAAGAATTTAGCCTAGCCTACCACAATTTAGCCTAGACTGAAAGAACAAACAAAAATAGGGTAACATTCAAGACAGCTAGAGCCGCCTTATTTACCAAGTTTCTTTATATTTTTTCCAGGGAATATAGTGTTTAATTGTTGTTTATCATGGTTTGAGTGGAGGATTTGCATTAACTTACCCATTATTCATTAATCTGAAGATACTCCGTCAAATGGCGCCATTTATTGGGTGAATCGCACTTTTACAGTAGGTAAGGAAAATTGTGGGGAGGCCATGCATGCTTCCAAAATGTACAAATATTATATTAGATTAGATTAACCTAACCTAACCCTAATATAATATAATATAATATCGTTTTTGTGAGTAACGTTCAAGCCATTTATTGGGTGAATCGCACTCACCGCATCTTTCAAAACAAGAAGAAGAGGACCCAGGTCGAAGGATTCATTGGGTACAATGCTTTGTTTACGTTCGGGACATTATTTTTGTGTTATTTTTCGGTGTAATCGGGTTTTTTCAAGTGTCGATAACGAAATTCCTCCATGCGGACTATAATGAGAAAAATATGGCAAGTCTATTGGTCCCTATTTTCCCTAATAAATTATTTCTAATAAGGCGGCGAAAGAGGTCTTGAATGTTATCAAAAATAGGCTAGGCTAATTACAGCTAAATAATTTATCCTAGCCTCCACAATTTAGCCTAGACTGAAAAAACAAACAAAAATAGGCTAATTGCAGTTTTGGTAAGAGTTGTAGTTGTGGGCATACCAAAAGCTTTGTTTATAATAATTATAGCCTTGTCGCACGCTCGCAGTTAGGCCTACATTCGCTTCTAATTTAACTGATGGGGTAAAGCAGCGTGTCAAACAGAAGCAATTTTGTGTGGAGACTCGAATGAATATGAGAAGGAATACAAGAAAATAACTTGGAATAGCATTGTTTTGGCCACTTTATCACTTCCAAAGACATAATTTAAACTATAAACCATAATTTTATCTTTACATAGGCCTATACAATAATAAAGACAACAAATATTGGACTCGGCTCTCGTTTGACACCCTGGGGTAAAGCCACCCTCAATCCGCCGGCCGGTAGCAAAACAATTTACCTAACGCCTGGCCGTGTGATACAATAATGGGTTGAGGGGGCTTTATCCCTCTATGACTTATTGTCATCATCATATATATCACCAGCAGGGGCAAATAACCACAGTCAAATTAGACGCGAATGTAACTGCGAGCGTGCGACTACGTAAATAAAGGAGACGATAGACCCGCTAACACAACTCTTAACGCATTTTTTCCTAATATATCAGATTTTTTTATATTTATGACCTCAACAGTTGGAAGATGACAATTTTATGGTTTATTTTATACAAAAACATTTGCTTTGTAACTTAGATAGGCCTACTCATATTTATGCTTATAATTGCAGTACGAGTGGGTTTTTTCTTTTTATATGTAGGTCTAGGCTAAACAAATGTTAGTTTTTGTTTTAGAGGCTAAACTAGGCTGAATTTATGCTAATAAATATTAATTGAAGGGAGCAAATCTGTCAAGGAATAGCCCAGATGTGGAAATTTACAGCCAATTTGCTCTAGCCCTTTTTGAGATACAGAGGTTAGAGATCGTTGGATACAATAATATGTTGAGGGGGTCAATCACCCCCCATGACATATTGTCATCATCATATATTTTGCCAGCAGGGGGCAAATAGCCTAGGCCTAGCCTAACTAAAACAAAAATCGCCGTCAAAATAGACGCGAACTTATATTAACTACGGCGATCGACCATTGCCCGCACCGGCCGTCCCCCGGTTATTGTTGAGGTCCTGAGGAACCGTATGACTTTGACGAGCTCTTCCCTCCGCAGTCTCCGCATCCCATGTATCGTCGTACGGTACCTCTTCCCCTCCACATCCTACATCTGGTCGTCCTACATATGCCTCCTAAGCCTCGCCTCGTCCCATCACTGAGCATGTGGATGGGCATCCCTTTCTGGCTTCAAAGATGGATTCCTTCCGACAGCTCCTACTGGATTGTCTGGGGTTGGTTGATAAGGGCACCTCGCTTCAAGACATTGCTCTGGCCCTAGCACGGCGGTTTGTAGGTCTCTGGTTTGCCACCTGATGACCTGCTATTGGGTTGTTGCCTTTACAGTGTTACGGTTCTACGAATGACCTAGAGTGAAAGTGACACGGTGGTGAATTTTAACCATAACTATAAACTAATTTTATTGTGACATAGGATCTCCGCGACTACGGTAGGGCCGGAGCGGGCGAGTATTTGCCTGAGGTTGTCCTTAACCCCCAAGACAAGACAAAATTCTAGTGCTGGTTTTACTCAGATTTTGTGAGTTCTAATTTAGCCTACCTTAAGCCTAAGAGTTCAGAAGATTTGCAAAATGCACCCCATACTAGCCTACCCATAGCCTAATAGGCCTAGTGATTCTTTTTTGGGAGACCACCCACAAATTTTCATATAGCCTAGGCCTAGGCTAGCCTAAGTTCTGGAATGCATGTTGGAATAGCCTTCCTATAAACTGTAGGCTAGGCTACTTCCTTTTAATTTAAGTTTGATTCTTTGGAAAAATCTATTAGGCCTAGACCAGGGCAGGAAAGTAACATTTAAAATGACGTGTAAAAAGTCGCCCATAAACGGCGGGCCGCTATGTTATTATAATTTGGGAGCTTATTTCGTCTGTTGATTGACTTTGTCCTTAATTGGGGATCCTATGAATTAGCACAGATGATGATGACTTACTGTACATCATAATACATGACGGGCCGACGTGGGGGGGCAGAGCCGCAGAGACTCCCTCAACATATTTTGTGTCCCACAGTAACTTTTAATGGGATGGATGTAGTTACCGGGTGTACGGTCGTCATGTTTACATATGGCGATCGCCGCGGTTAACTTCGCGTCTATTTATCGGTTTTTTTTGTATTCACTTCCTTTTATATTTAGGCTATAATCTAGCTTTGGCATGACAATAACCCTAACCTAGTCTTTCTTAAAGATTCTTCTAATCTTCCAGTAGCCTATAGCCTAATTTAGGTCATTTTTAAAGGCACACAATTAAATGGTTGGTATTTTAAACGACACTACTGCAGTATTATGAGAAACAATTTATTAGAGATAATAGGCAACAATAGATTCGCCATATTTTTCTCCATAGGCTATAGTCCGCATGGAGGATTTTCGTTATCGACAAATTGAAAACATTCCCACTTCACAAACAAAATAGACAAATACACCAAAAATTGGGGTGTGGGGGCAGCAGCCCCCACCCATAATAGCCTACTATAATAGGTTAGGTAAGGTTGTTAGGTTAGGCTAGCCTAATGTCCTTTCAAAGGGGTATAGGCCTAGTATAGACACTAGGATAGACTATACCTGGTCAAGGGTAAGTCCTGCTGTAGTCAACTTGAATGCTACCTTAAATTGTAATATTAGACTAGGCCTAGCCTATAGATAAAATAGCCTAGCCTACTTATTTATTGTAGCCTATAATATAGGCCTAGCCGGGTAGAATGTTGAGTTCGGGCGTACCGCCACCATTGTTTACACTGCGCAGAGCGGCGACGGAAGCTTGCCATCATGTTCCCGTCCATTTTGAATGCCGTTGGATACGATAATATGTTGAGGGGGGCAAACACCCCCCATGACATATTGTCATCATCATATAATTTGCCAGCAGGGGCCAAATACGCCTAACCAAAAAAAATCGTCGTCAAAACCTCAAAATAAACGCGAACTTACAGTAACTGCGGCGATCGACAATGTAAACATGACGGCGGCGGTGGACGCTTGCGATCATGTTCCCGTCTATTTTGACTGCCATTGGATACAACAATATGTTGAGGGGAGGGCTTTGCGGCAATTTCTTTGGTTGTTTGCCCCCTACTGGCAATATATATGATGATGACAACACATCATGGGGGCAAAGCCCCCCCTCAACATATTATTGTATCCAATGGCATTCAAAATAGACGGGAACATTATCGCAAGTGTCCGACGCCGACACTACCGCCGTCATGTTTACATATGTCGATCACCGTGGTTAACCCGGCAAGCGCGATAGACCTCACGGAAGGCTTACCATAGCGAACGCGATAGGCCTCACGGAAGCAGGACCATAAAAAAAAGCCTTCCAAAACATCCCAGGGGCTATCAAAACAAAGGAATTTGTCTCTAGGTGAGATAATTCCCCTCTAGTACTCATCCATCTGCTTCTCACCCCCCCCCCCTCCCCTCCTACCCCACCTTATTCCCCCCTCCTCAATTATCACCTATTTTTCCTCTTATTTTCATCATTTATCGGTTATTTTTCTCTCCTCATGTAGCACAAGTGGTTGCAGGGTTGCATATAACAACCAGACACCGCCCGCTCGCCTCAGTTGACTCAAGACAGCGAGAGGGGAGGTGCGCTTGGCTCTCTCGCAAAAATTATGACCGGGTGGCCAATATCTTCGTTTTTCACCACCCAAATACTTTTCCAACTTATTTTAACACTCTTCAAGGTTCATATATACATCATATATGTAAAATAAAAGCGTACCGAAAACAAATAATGCTCTATACTGTAAATATAACAAATTCTGTCAGAATCCAAGGCTAGAAATGCACAAATAACTACCCTAGCCCCTAGGTCTATTTCGCGTTTAACAGGTTAAAGGCTGGTTTACACATAGCCGAGTCGGTGCGCGAGTCCAACACGAGTCACACTCGTCGATTATCGCCGTCGCTGGAGGCTGAGTCGGCTGCGAGTAGCAATTGCTCCCGAGTCAAGGAGAGTGTAACACGAGTTAACTCGAGTCAATACGAGTCAACACGTGTTCATGCAAGAGTCTGTACGAGTAACTGAGAGTCAAAATGAGTGCAACACGAACCCAACACGAGTGTCAAAAATTTGAAAAATAAAGCCACATTCCAGGGCACGTAAACAAAGAGTATGGACGAGTCAACGCGATTGTTACACGGATCAACACGATTGTTATACGGATCAACACGAAGGACAACGCGTTGACTTTCGTAGGATCTCTGTTGCACACGTGTTGACTCATGTTACATCCGTGTAAACTCGTGTAAACTCTCGTTGATTCGTCCTACGTTTTTGAAATAACGGTATTTCAAATGACACTTGCTTTTTCGTGTTACACTCGTGTTTTTTTTCTCAGTGGATCGTGTTTACTCGTGTTTGAATCGTGTAAACTCTGGCATCATGGGGGCACCAAATTTTGGCACTCACATTCGTGCTTTCTACTCTTGTTGATACGTGTTGCATGTCTGTTACATACGTGTTGTTGCGTGTAGACAAGTTTTGCTTCGTCAACGTCGAAATGATGACGAAAAGCGACGAATCACCAAAGAGTGTTACACGGGTATACACGAGTCAACATGAGTTAACATGAATAACGAAGAGTTATTCAGAGTCAAACACGAGTTAACACGTATGTACACGAGTCTACACGTATTTAGGCCACACTCGTGGGTACTCGCCACGGGGCCAAAAAATGTCATGCATGCATGACATTTTTGGACCCCGTGGCGAGTACCCACGAGTGTGTCGAGTAAACAAAGAGTATACACGAGCGTAGCACGAGTCTATACGAGTGTTGAGGAGTATCGACGAGTCATTGCTGAATAGCAAAATTTCATCACTCGTGTTGGACTCGCGCACCGACTCGGCTATGTGTGAACCAGCCTTTAGTTCGCGTCTATTTTGAAGGCGTTTTTTTCGGTTATTTGCCTCCTGCTGGCAATATATATGATGATGACAATATGTCATGGGGGGGTGACCCCCCTCAACCTGTTATTGTATCCAAAAGCAGTCAAATAGACGGGAACATGATGTCCAGCGTCCGCCGCCGCTCCGCGTAGTGTAAACAAGGCTGGCGGTACACCCGAACTCTACATTCTACCCCACTAATTTTCCAACTAGCATAACCGATGATTATCAATGATCAGTCCCAGTCAGAACGTCCATGCTTCCCTCCCATAAGTCAATGTCGGGATTACCACACTGTCATGCAAGGACTTCTTTACTTCCATGCTGACCACCCTATTTCTTCTTACTGCTTTCAGAGTTCCTACAATGCTCTTCCCCTGTTACACTTTCTCTCACACTTCTTCATCCATAGGCCTACTCACATCTTTACTCAACACACTGCCCAAATACTTAAATGAGCTGACATTCTTCATAGCCGTTCAACCTCACTTCACACTCTATGGTTGCATCCCTTTCAAAGACCATAATATTGCTCTTCCTAGCATTTACCTCCAGATTCCGTTTTTCACACACTCTTCCAAACATATTTACCTGACCCTGCAACTCCCATTCACTATCGCTCATCAGAACTGTGTTGTCATCAACAGTAGTACCGGTACTGTACTGTTGAGGCAACTTCCACTCGTTTCCTTCCCTTATCAGCGGTACACCAACATCCGCTGCTCTTCCTTGTATTTCTTTCATGACTCCATCCATATACTGTACCGGTATATATTGAACAACTATGGGGACATCACACACACCCTTGCTTTAACCCAACATTCAGATTAAAGAACTCGCTCTGTTAATTATCCACACATACTGACACCTTTGAACCCTCACACATGCTCTTCATTGCTTTCAGCAACTTGCCATCTACTCCGTATATTCGCAGTACCGGTACTTTCCACATACCTTCTCTATCAATTCTGTCATAGGCCTTCTCCAACTCCATAAATGCAGCATACAACTTTTGTCGCATCTCCAGATATTTCTCCACAACACATTTCCGGGCAAAAATCTGAGCTACACATCCTCTTCCCTTCCTAAGATGACTACAGTATGCTAACCGTTTCCCCAGCAATACTGACTGAAATTGCCCAAATATATTGCATGTCCTCTTCAGATTTATCTAAAATATGTAAAATTACACCAAATACCACTACAGTAGCACTGAAATCAATAAAACTCACTAACAGGATAAATAAATGGTAGAAATACTCCAAAAGATTAATATGTTAACCCTTTACCCAACAATATTGACTGAAAATGCCTAAATAGATTGCATGTGCTCTTCAGATTTATACATACATACGTACATAACATTTTAAGACTGAGTGCTCCACACAGATGTGCAGTTTCAGTCTGTTTTCCTAATGGCAGCGTTCCAGGCAACCCTGTTAAGGGATGCTTTACTTGTCAAGTTTTTGGATTTGAGATCAGCACGTATAGTCCGATCCCAGGTATTACTCGGTCCACCCTTTGGTGCAGCTCCCTCCACAATCGCAGACCTGCAACTTTTCACCCAATTTTGTTCATCCATTCTCTCCACATGTCCATACCATCCCAGTAGTCTTGTACGCATCTCCTCGCTAATACTCTTTATACCAAAACGTCTCTTCAGCTCATCATTTGTTATTCTGTTGACATCCTTTATCTGAAATATGTAAAATTACACCAATTACCAACTACATTACCAAAAATTTTAATAATGTACACTAACAGGATAAAGAAAATGTAAGAAATAGCCCTAAAGATGAATTTATCTATCTATCTATTGACGGACGCCTTGATCCCCGAAGGATTGGCCACGAACGAAACACCCCTATGCACCTCTGTCCCCAGTCAGTCGACGCCCCTCCTCCCATCCAGCACTTCTTTCATGCATATACTTCTTAACTCCATCCTTCCACCTCTCTCTCGGTTTAATTCTCCCTCTGTCGTTCCACCTCACTCGTACACTCTCTTAGTCATTCTCTTGCTTCCAATACGTTCCACATGCCCGAACCATCTCCAGGTGTTCTTTTTCGCACTTTCCAGTACATTCACACCACACCTCTCTCGTACTTCCTCATTCGTCTGTCTATCCCTCCATGTAACTCTGCACACACTTCTCAAGTAACTCATTTCCATCCCTTTCACTCTTGGTTTGAATCTCTCCAACAACGTCCATGCTTCGCTTCCGTAAGTCAGTGTCGGGATTACCACACTGTCATGCAAGGACTTCTTCAGTTCCATGCTGACCACCCTATTTCATGTTACTGCTTTCAGCATTCCTACAACCCTCTTCCCCTGTTGCACCCTCTCCCACACTTCTTCATCCATACTCCCATCTATACTCTGTACACTGTCAAAAGATTTAAATGAGCTGACAATCTCCATAGCCTGACCGTTCAACTTCACCTCACACTCTGTGGCTTCACCCCTTTCGAAGATCATAACCTTGCTCTTCCCCGCATTTACCTTCAGATTCCATTTTTCGCACACTGTTCCAAACATATTTACCAGACCCTGCAACTCCCATTCATATCGTCAGCAAACAGCAGTACACAAACATCCACTGCTCTTCCTTGTATTTCTTTTATGACTCCATCCATATACTGTATATATAGAACAACCATCGGGACATCACACACCCTTGCTTTACCAAACATTCAGATCAAAGAACTCCCTCTGTTCATTCTTCACACATACTGATACCTTTGCACTCTCATACATACTCTTCACTGCTTTCAGCAACTTGCCATCTACTCCATAATATATTCTCAGTAATTTCCACATACCTTCTCTATCAACTCTGTCATTCCCCTCCTTGCCTTCCCTTATTAGTGGTACACCAACATCCACTGCTCATCCTTGCATTTCTTTCATGACTCCATCCATATACAGTACAGTATATATTGAACAACCACGGGGACATCACACACCCTTTCTTTAACCCAAAATTCAAATCAAAGAACTCGCTCTGTTCATTCTCAACACATACTGACACCTTTGCACCCTCATACATGCTTTTCACTTCTTTCAGCAACTTGCTATCTGCTCCGTATATTCCAAGTACTTTCTACATACCGGTACCTTCTCTATCAACTCTGTCATAGTCCTTCTCCAAGTCCATGAAGGCAGCATACAACTTTTGTCCCTTCTCAAGATATTTCTCCACAACATATTTCAGGGCAAAGATCTGAGCTACACATCTTCTTTCCTTCCTATGATGAATACTGTATGTTAACCGTTTCCCCAGCAATACTGACTAAAAATGCCCAAATGTATTGCATGTGCCCTTCTGATTTATCTAAAATATGTAAAATTATACCAAATACCAACTACATTAGCACAAAACTCAATCAATCACAGAAACAGGATAAAAACATAGAATAAATACCCCAAAAGATGAATACGTTAACCCTTTCCCCAGCAATACTTACTGAACATGCACAAATAAATTGCATGTGCTCTTCAGATTTAGCTGAAATATATAAAATTACACCAAATACTAACTACATTAGCACAACAATCAATCAAGCACTTTAACAGGAAAAATAAAATGGAAGAAATAGCCCAAAAATGAATTTATCTATAGCCTACCGGTAATTATTGCCGGACACCTTGATGCCCGAAGGAGTGACCATGAACGAAACGCCTGCGTATTTCAAGCTCGCTTGAGATATCACTCGATCGTCTTTTAGAGCTTTTTGGCCCGGGGTAATTACCACACCATCGCGTCATAAGGAGTTTGAGGGGGTTAAATTGCTAGATTCATAGAGGAAGAGGAATGCCAAGTAAAGCTAAACAAAAATATATAAGATATTTTTAACATGAGGTTGCTTATAATAATTTGTACCTCTGCAGTTTCTCCATGGCTAACGAAAAAGGTCACATTCCTAAGAAGCCCCAACCAAAAGGCCAAGCTTCTGTACAGAAAAAATGGCACACCATTACCCTTATGGTGACCCTATCAAATAATCAAAACAACCACACTTCTTAACCCAATTCCCATGGGGCCCCTCATATGACGGAGACGATTTTCCGGCTATTTTGTAGCCTGTGAGCCAGGCCAGCTTTTGCAAGCAGCACGGATGGACCTCAGCCGGAGCCTACAGGCCCCGCCACGACACTGAGGTTTGTGTGAGAGAGAGCTCACTTATGTGCAGCGTCACACATAGCGAAAACAGAAAATAATTGGTATTTTTTTGCGATTTCGCCTATCGGATTTGGTAATTTTTAGCAATTTTGCCCTTCGTTTGCAAGATCCTTACAAGAAAACCAGACGTCGTACAGGGATGATTCAGGAGTAATTTGAAAGCTATTACCGTACTTTCACGAATACATAATTGTATTACGCTCTGGCTTTTGCTTATGCATGAAAATGAGCAGGGAATGAAGGCAATTTCGGGCAATTATGCCTACTCGTACAGGAGTCCTTGGAGCGGCTTCGGTCGCGCCGGGAATTTCCACACCTCTCACACCACACACACACATCACACAGTTTTTCCTACACCGAGAAATGACTCTCCGGCTGTCATTTCTCGAAGACTTCTTCTAGCCGGAGACATTGAGAGCAACCCAGGACCCACCTACACATACATATGTCCAACTTGCTCAAAACCCATCACTTCGAGTCGCCACACTAAGGGTTCAGTTCTCTGCAATTCATGCAGGAACTGGACTCACTTCACCTGCACAACACTTGCCTCCAAGAAACACTACACAGCCCCCTGGACCTGTTCCTCATGCCCCTCCCTCTCTCAGCCAAATCCCTCGCCTAAAACCCGTCCACCTCTGCACCCCAACCCACCTAACCTTCTATCATCCACTCAACCCCCCTAAAACCCGTCCACCTCACCTCCCTAACCCCCCTAACCTTCCTACCATCCCTCCTCACTCCACACCACCACACCCATCCTAATCCACACCACACCCCATTCCCCAACCCCATCTCCTTCCCTCCCCCCCCCCACCCTTCCCCCCCCCCCAGCCCCCCAACACCCCACACCCTCCTCCCCCCCCCCCCCCCCCCTCACCCCCCCCCCCATCCTCGTGCAGCAGCACCCAACATACATCGTGCACATAACATTAACATTCTCCAATTGAACATAGATGGCATCAATACAAAGAAACACAAACTCTCACACTTCATCAAACAACACAACATACACATTGCCATCTTATAAGAAACAAAACTCCGCACAACACAAAAAACACCCACATTTCATGATTTCACCACCATCAGACAAGACCGGGCTGTCGGCGGAGGCAGTGGACTCATCACCCTGGTACACAAAGAAATATCACACATAGTTACCAGTGTACAAACCAAATCCCTCCTCCCCCCAAATGATAACACAACAGAAATACAATCAATTAAAATACGCACTGGCAACAACTCCAAGATAACCATCATAAACACATACATCCCTCCCCAAACATCCCCTGCAGTACCAAATGAATACAGACCACACTTACAACACATCACATCACCTCACATAAGGGGAGGTATGGTGGAGTGGTCTTGCCACTGGCCTGGTAATCCAAAGGTCCCGGGTTCAAATCCCGATGTATCAATGGGAAGATATTATTGGGATGGAATTTGAGCTGTACCTAGTATCAGTGCATTACCACAAGCCCACCGAAACGTCAATAAAATACCCTCATTGTTCCCTGATTAAATAGCAGTGTATGAATATTCCCATATTCAAAATATGTTATAGGGGTGCAATGCCTGGTGAGTTATCTGCTCAACAGGTGGCGTTGTGTGTGTGTAAGTGTGAGAGTCCGAGTGTAGGGGATGAGACAGTGAAGCACGGGAACGAGATGGCTTCAGAGATCGGGTCATTTCGGGCCATGAGTGAGCACCGTGCTTCATGTGAAGGCAAGATGGCAAGTGCTCGTTGTACTCTACGTGCTTCACATGTCTCACTCCCTAGACTGGAACAAGACCTCACGGGCTTCACTGTTCATTGTAAAGCGGTGAATGTTAAGGCTCTCAGCCTATGCCCGAGAGGAAGTAAGTTGGAATATAGAAAAAAAAAAAAAAAAAAAAAAAAAAACACACACATCATCCTGGGTGGTGACTTCAACGCCAAGACGTCGGCCTGGTTTGTCGACAACCCCAACACAGACAGAGGGCTGGTACTACAAAACCAAACTGATAACCTCATCATCCTTAACCTGACAAGCGTGATATAGACCTAGGTGCTAGGGTAGTTATTTGTGCATTTCTAGCCCTGGATTCTGACAGAATTCGTTATATTTACAATATAAACCATTATTTGTTTTCGGTATGCTTTTATTTTACATATATTATGTATATATGAACCTTCAAGAGTGCTAAAATAAGTGGGAAAAGCATTTGGGTGGTGAAAAACGAAGATATTGGCCACCCGGTCATAATCTCAGGCGAGAGAGAGCCACAGGCAGCCCTCCCCTCTCGCTGTCTGGGAGTCAACTGAGACGAGCGGGGCGGTGTGTGCCGGTGTCTGGGTGTTGCATAACGATCTTTTATGCAACCCAATTGTGCTACATTATCGCGGGAGAGAAAAATAACCGATAAATGATGATAATAAGTGGATAAATAGGTGATAATTGAGGGGGGGGGAGGGGGGAATAAGGTGGGGAAGGAGGGGAGGGGGAGGGGTGAGAAACACATGGATGAGTACTAGAGGGGAATTATCTCACCTAGAGACAAAATCCTTTGTTTTGATAGGCCCTTTTTTTTTTTGGGAAGGCTTTTTTTATGGTCTTGCTTCCGTGAGGCCTATCGCGTTCCCTATAGGAAGCCTTCCGTGAGGCCTATCGCGCTTGCCGGGTTAACGACATCCATCAACATACCCATATTCCTCACCAAGCCCTCTATAACCCATCATCTCCAGACATCACCTTTTGCTCCCCAGAACTCGCCCCCACAACATCCTGGAGGGTGGTCAGAACCTTAGGCTCTGACCACCTCCCAATCATTATCACCACCAAAACCAGACTCACCCCAGCTAGCCACAAACACACATACACCAATTATAAAAGAGCTAACTGGGAAGCATTCACAAATGAGACAGAACAACACTTCACAACTCTAAACAGTAAACCCATCACTAACATCAACAATGCTGTACACATACTCAATAAAACTATCCAAAACGCTGACAATAAACACATTCCAAGAGGTAACAGAAAAAGACACAACCCCAACTTCACACCAAAAATTCAAAACCTTATCAGACAACGCGACATACTGAAACACTCCCCAGCACCCCACACACAAGACATCACACAACAAATCCAAGCACTCAACATCCAAACTAACAACAAAATACAAGAACAACAAAAAATAAATTGGAATAACTTCCTACAAACACTAACTTGATCACAAAACAAACCCCCAAAAACTCTACAAACCACAAAACAGCATCACACTTTCCAACAGCAGCACAACACAATCACATGCTGCAATCACAACAACAGGCTCTACTCCTTCATGTAAATTTCAAGCAAACACTCTCATCAATCACTTCTCACATGTCAGCCAACTAAAACCTCACAAAGACGACCGACGTGTCATCCGACGTAAGAGACAATTCCCCACAGACCCTGACTATACACCCTTCACCAATCACCAGACAAAGCATATCATCAACAATCTCAAGCACTCACCCGCTTGTGGCCTAGACAACATAAGCAACATACACCTCAGACACCTGGGACCACAAGGCATACAAGCACTCACTAACATATCAAACTACAGTTATTCACACAACACAATACCAGACATTTGGAAGCATGGTATCATCACCACATTCCCCAAACCCAATAAAGACCCCACGCTACCCTCCTCGCACCGCCCCATCACACTCCTTTGCTCCCCCTCCAAAGTCATGGAACGCCTAGTATTACAACTAATTACACCCGACCTACCCCTAGCTCCAACACAACATGGCTTTAGGCCACTGCACTCCACAAACACTCTTCTCACAGACCTTACACAAAGAGCTTTTGACGGCATCAACTCAGCTAGACCACCACACAGATCACTAGTTGCCACACTCGACAGTAGGAAAGCCTTCGATGCCATCCCCCGCCACAACCTAACAAACAAAATCTACAACACAAACTTGCACAACAACACAAAAAGGTGGCTGGCCAACTTCCTAGCAGGCAGATGTGCATACGTATCTTTTGCCGGTCAGTCATCTAAAATCAGAAACTTTCCAAACGGAGTCCCACAAGGATCCGTCCTATCGCCCGCACTCTTCAATCTGTACATGCACGATATAACTACACCCAATACGCCCCAAATAAACTTAGCCTCCTATGCAGATGACATAACACTCACATGCACACACCATGACCCAAAAAGAGCAACAGATCTCCTTCAACCCTATCTCAAATAGGTGCACTACAAACAGACTTAATCTAGCCCCAGCCAAATCCACCGCAACCCTGCTCACAAGCTGGACAGGAGAACACGAATACATCCCTCAACTCACCATAAACAACACACCCCTAACACATACACACACACCCAAAATCCTAGGAGTAACATATGATACTCATATGACATTCAAACAGCACACCACAAACATTAAAAAGAAACTGACACCCAGACTTAACGCCCTCAGGTCACTTGCTTACACAAAATTTGGACACAACAAAGAAACTACCACCACAGTATATACACAATACGTAAGATCAGTAATGGAATACGCAAGCCCAGCCTGGGCTTCTAACCTAGCTGAAACACATCATAAGACCTTACAGACTATTCAAAACAAAGCCCTGAAGATCATTACAGGCTGCACAGCTACTGCACCCACAGATCACCTACGTCAAGAAACCAAAATCCTCAAAGTCAAAGACCATCTGGATATGAGAGGCACTCAATTCCTGGCAGCAGCCTCCACGAACCAAGACCACCCACTAAACTACATGGCAACACACCCACAGACACCAAGAAATATCCAAACAACACCCAGCACACGGTATCACACACAATTACTCTCCTCTCTCCCTCCCTGCCCACCCCGAACCAACTTTCAGAAGCACATCCATGCTCATATCTCTCGCCGATCCATCCACTCACTCACAGACAACACGCAGCTGCAAGCACGACCTCCCGAAATCCATCCTTCCGAATCCTCCCTTCCACGCGAGGACAGAGTCCACCTGGCCAGGCTGAGATGCGGACACCATCCAGCTCTCCTGAGCTATCAGAAGAGACTGGATGACTCCGTTGTCGACGCCTGCTCAGGATGTAACACAGCACCCCATACCATTAAACACATCATAGAAGACTGCATTTCACACAACCACTTACGCCAATCTACACTCAATGAGAGCTCTGTGGGAAAGCCCGATCGTGGTCATTGCCTTCCTGAGGGACTCGGGGCTGTTCGGTCAGGCAGCTTAGGGAACAACAACAACAACTCGTACAGGATTAATAGCTTTAACCAAAATGGTCACACTCCTTAATGGTGTAAGTGGCCATAGCCAAAATGGTTACACTTTATTCCTTCTGTACTTTCTCCATGCCTGATAAGATACATGATATTTTGATACATGTGGCACAGCCCTTGTATCCAACACAATACCCTGCGTGCAACCCGGCTCGAACCCCGCACAACGTTGCTTGCAACTTTAATTATTATTATTATTATTCCCGCCTCCTGGGAAGGGTTTTTCCCGGATTCGATCTCAAGCCACGGTGGTGGTGTTTGACCCGCCAAGTGATAATCTTCCTGCCTCCTGGGAAGGATTTTGTCACGGATTCGATCTCAAGTCACGGTGGAGGTGTTTGACCCTCCTAGTGATCATACTCCCGCCTCCTGGGAAGGGTTTTTGCCCGGATTCGATCTAATGACAGGATGGTGGTGTTTGACCCTACAAGTGTCATCTTCCCACCTCCTGGGAAGGGTTTTTGCCCGAATTCGAACTCAAGCCACGGTGGTGGTGTTTGACCCTCCAAGTACAAAGGAGTACAAAGGAAATCATTGGTGATGGGCTGGTCTATCAGAGTGAGAACTGAGCGATCTCTGCCATACCCATAGCTTACTTTGGCTGTTCCTTTTACTTATATATTTTCTAGATCTCAAGTGACGGCGTCTCTTCCGTGGATTGACCTCCCAATCTACCAAGATTGGAAGCTAAAGCGTCACATTTTTCCTTTGCCCCTCAACTTTCTCTTCATAATTGCTGAAGGGCACAGGGCCCTGGGTGAGGCTTTGGTTTCCCGGGCGTTTCCGCACCCTCCTCAGCTCCCCGCCATGGAGTGGCTTCGGTCACACAGGCTTTACTGTGGTCGGCACGGTAGGTTCTGTGGGGGCGCTCATTTATGGCCTTGGCCTTGCTCGGGGCCTTGGGGCTGTTCGGCCAGGCAGCTTGGTGAACAACAACAAAGGAAATCAAGCAACAACAGTCTAGTGACCCTTCTAGGCTGCTTGTCCTCCAAAACACTGAGGATCAAGTGTCCAAACAGTGGTTTAGAGTGGGTAAGGGAACATTGGAAAGGGAACTACTGCCCTGGAACTAATGTCCATGGCAGGATTAGGAAGTTAGTAGGGTACAGATGGATTAGTAACTGAGGGGGGGATAAAATAAAGTTATTCATTTACAAACGCAGTCAGTCGCGGGTTTGATGCGAGATATTTGTCTAAACGGAGTTTAAATGACTCAACGGTGCTGAAGTCTATAACGTAGAAGAGGAAGCCCATTCCACAAGTTGACAACTCGATTGAAGAAGAAATTATTAGATTCGTGTGAGTTAAAAGATTTACCAATAATTTTGCAACCGTTTCCCCGCGTGTAATTAGATTGGTCGATAGTGAAGTACTTACTACAGTTCACATTGTCGATGCCTTTGATGATTTTGAACACTTGAATTAAGTCACCTCTTAACACCTTATTGGCGGGCTAGGCGGTCTATTTATATGTACCGCCCAGCGGGGTGTTTTTAGCCAAAATAGGGCTGTTTACGTGATCATTTTCATGCCTAAATAAGACCCAGAGCCTAAAACAAGTATCTATCCCTGAAAGGGCATAAACAGAGCTTTCCAATGACACCACAACGATCCTTGTATGACCGCTAGTTTTCTTGCAACAACCACGCAACACGAGTGCATAAACCATGTAATTCGGTACTTTCCCCATACATTTCACTAAGTAGCGAGTGTGAGAGGGTGGAGGAGGGTGGGATTCATGTAAGTAGGCCCGCCGCGGTGGTCTGGAGCAGTCATACGCTCACTACTCTCCTGCCACCACTTGTCTCTCTCTCTCAGCACATTACGTGCTGAAATTGCCACACGACTTATGTTGTGAGCTGCCACATAGTCCAAATTTATTTAACTCGACTTATGTTGTGGGCCGCCAATAGAGGGTTAATCTGCGCTGGGTTAAAGGAAATAGATTTAATTCTCTAAGACGCTCTTCATATGGTTTGTTCTTTAGGCTTGGTATCATTTTGGTAACTCTACGCTGAACTCGTTCCAGCTTGTTTATATCTTTTTGGTAATAAGGGCACCAGGATTGAACGCAGTACTCCAGAACAGGGCGGACTAAGGAATTGTAAAGGGTTAGGATAACTTCTTTGGATTTATGCTCAAATGACCTGCCTATAAAGCCAATTATTTGTTTGCCTTCTTAACTACTTCTGAACATTGTTGACTCGGTTTTAGGTTACTCGATATTGTTACTCCCAGATCGGTTTCTCTGTTTACATTCTTAAGCTGAGTGCCATTCATCGACTAGTTTGCTTTCTCATTTAGGTATCCGATATGTAGTACTTTACATTTATCCGCATTGAAACTCATTTGCCAAATTTGGGCCTAACATGACAATTTATCTAGATTGTGTTGCATATCGTCAACTTGTTCTTTTGAGAGTACACTATTTTCAATTTTTGTATCGTCAGCAAATTTTGAGATTGTACAGGTGAGACCCTCATCTATGTCGTTGATGTAAATTAGAAAGAGAATTGGTCCTAGTACCGATCCCTGGGGTAGCCCGCTACTTTCATTGGTCCATTTAGATGCCTTACCGTTTATGACAACTCTTTGCTTTCTGTCTCCGAGCCTATTTTCTATCCATTTCAACACACCGTCTTGTATTCCATGCGCTTCTAGTTTTAGCAGTAAACGTTTGTGGGGAACTTTGTCAAAGGCCTTTTGAAAATCAAGGTATATAATATCTACAGCTTTACTCTCATCGTAGAGGTTGAGGATATCGTGGAAGAAGTCTAAGAGGTTTGTTAAACAGGAACGTTTTTTACGAAAGCCGTGTTGAGTATCTTTAAGTAAGTTATTTGCCTCTAAGTGATTTACGAGTCTGTCTCTTATGACCGTTTCTAGCATTTTACATACAATTGAGGTTAAGCTAATTGGACGATAGTTACTGGGTAGGGATTTGCTGCCTTTTTTGAATATCGGTGTTACGTTGGCTAGCTTCCACTGATCAGGCATAGTCCCAAGGATTCATTGAATAGCAATGTCAGTGGTTTGGTGAGCTCATCCTTAGCTTCCTTTAGAACTCTAGGCGAGATTTTATCAGGTCCAGGCGTTTTATTTACCTTGAGTTTATCTAAACAATTCAATACTTCTCTCTCTGTAACGGTGATATTGCTTAGAACATCTGAATTATCAATCTGATTCGACTCCCTTGAATCACAAGGCAATGGGGGCCAAACCAAGCACATGTTGTAGGCACGATAAGGTGATCGTGCGGGTGGTTGATGGCTGGATACTCACTGAAAACATGTAAGAGGCGTGCGACTCTCCGACAATTCGGAAGCATTCCATCTAGGTCACCGAGTTTCTCCTCAAGAGGTAGCAAACCGGCTCATCTAGACTCGCACCACACGCATTACAGGTCTCAGAGGTACCCCGAGCTGGCTCCCTTGAATCACAAGGCAATGGGGCCCAAACCAAGCAAACCTGAGGCTTTGGGTTTTTGAGGGGTCTTCACTCTCGCAAAAGCTAGGAAGTCGCGGACAGGCCAATGTGGGAAACCTCACCCAGCATCGCCCTGCCCGCCTGGAATCTGTGTCTGTATTCTACGGTCATATGGGTTGCCCAAGCCCATTCTCTCTCCCTGACCGCCAGTTACTGCTTGCCCTGTGGTTCTTGCCTCACCAAGCCTAGGTTCTAGACCTCTGAACCCACGCAACAGAGCAAACACAGCATCCAGAACTTTTGGAGAGCTCTCCTCATAGTATATACAGACCCGCACTGTTCATGACTTGAGTATCTGTTCGACTTAACGTAGATCATTTAAAAAACATCCGTATGTGGCCTCGAAAATCGCTAATAGCACATATTAGATGCGTTCCGAAGTTGCACATAATTAGCTTTTCGCGAAACCCGTTTTTTCGGCGACCGCTGCCTCAGACACGTTTTTTCACGGATATGCTCGCAGGTGACGGTCGTGTTTGACCGACCAAGTGATCCGTTTACCCGCCTCCTAGGAAGGGTTTTGTCACGGATTCGATCTCAAGTGGTGGTGGTGATGTTTGACCCTCAGAGTGACATCTTCCCGCCGCCTGGGAAGGGTTTTTGCCTAGATTCGATCTCAAGTCATGGTGGTGGTGTTTGACCCTCCAAGTGATCATCTTCCCGCCTCCTGGGAAGGGTTTTGTCGGGCCTCCGTCCGTAACCCACCTGTGGTGAATCTGAATTACTTTGAGCTGAGCGCACGGTCTCCGCACTGGCGCCGCATCTTTCAAGTGTCTGCCTTATCAGCTTTCGATTGTAGGTTATTCGCCTACAATGGCTATAACGGGTAACGGGGAATCAGGGTTCGATTCCGGAGAGGGAACCTGAGAAACGGCCACCACATCTAAGGAAGGCAGCAGGCACGTAAAGTACCCATTCCCAGACCGGGGAGGTAGTGACGAAAAATAACGATGCGAGACTCATCCGAGGCCTCGCAATCGGAATGAGTATACTTTAAATTTTTTAACGAGGCCCCATCGGAGGGCAAGTCTGGTGCCAGCAGCCGCGGTAATTCCAGGTCCAATAGCGTATATTAACCTTTAATTAGCGGCTCACCACATAAGTCGAGTTAAATAAAGCTGGACTATGTGGCGGCGCTCGACATAACTCGAGTGGCAATTTCAGCACGTAATGTTGCTGAGAGAGAGAGACAAGTGGTGGCAGGAGAGTAGCGAGCATATGACTGCTCCAGACCACCGCGGCGAACATACCGACACGAATCCCAGCTCCCTCCTCCCTCTCTCACTCGCTATATAAGGAATTGTATCGGGAAAGTGGCTAATTACATGCTTTTTGCACTCGCGTTGCACGGTTATTTGCAAGAAAACTAGCCATCATAAAAGGATCGTTATGGTGTCATTCGAAAGCTCTGTTTATGCCCTTTCAGGGATAGGTACTTGTTTTACGTTCTGGGTCTTATTTAGGCATGAAAATGATCACGTAAACAGCCCTATTTTGGCTAAAAACACCCCGCTGGGCGGTACATATAAATAAACCGCATAGGCCGCTCGTAAGGTGTTAAAGTTGTTGCGGTTAAAAAGCTCGTAGTTGGATTACAGTTCCGGACTGACGGTTCACCGCCCGGTGCTTACTGTCACGCTCCGAACAGCCTGAAACATGGCCATGCCGGCTCGCCCGGGTTGCTCTTTACCGAGTGTCCCGAGTGGCCGGCATGTTTACTTTGAAAAAATTAGAGTGCTCAGAGCAGGCTACATGAATTGGCCAAAATGTCTATGCATGGAATAATGGAATAGGACCTCGGTTCTATTTTGTCGGTTTTCTTCGGAACCCGAGGTAATGACTAATAGAAACAGGCGGGGGTATTAGTACTGCGACGCTGGAGGTGAAATTCTTGGATCGTCGCAAGACTAACAACTGCGAAAGCATTTACCAAGGATGTTTTCATTAATCAAGAATGAAAGTTAGAGGTTCGAAGGCGATCAGATACCGCCCTAGTTCTAACCATAAGCGATGCTGACTAGCGATCCGCCGGCGTTATTCCCATGACCCGGCGGGCAGCTTCCGGGAAACCAAAGACTTTGAGTTCCGGGGGAAGTATGGTTGCAAAGCTGAAACTTAAAGGAATTGACGGAAGGGCACCACCAGGAGTGGAGCCTGCGGCTTAATTTGACTCAACACGGGAAACCTCACCAGGCCCAGACACTGGAAGGATTGACAGATTGAGAGCTCTTTCTCGATTCAGTGGGTGGTGGAGCATGGCCGTTCTTAGTTGGTGGAGCGATTTGTCTGGTTAATTCCGATAACGAACGAGACTCTAGCCTATTAACTAGTCGATGGATCTCCAGCAATTGGTGTCCAGTCACAACTTCTTCTTAGAGGGATAAGCGGCAACTCTAGCCGCACGAGATTGAGCAATAACAGGTCTGTGATGCCCTTAGAAGTTCTGGGCCGCACGCACGCTACACTGAAGGGATCAGCGTGTTGTCCCCCTCCGAGAGGAGTGGGTAACCCGATGAAACCCCTTCATGATAGGGATTGGGGCTTGCAATTGTTTCCCATGAACGAGGAATTCCCAGTAAGAGCAAGTCATCAGCTTGCGCATAGGTGAACCTGCGGAAGGATCATTACCAAAAGCATAACAGATGCAAACAAACACAAAAACCTAGGTGGCCCTTCTCGGCCCCCAGTGCGTCATTATTGGAGTGGCTGGCCCACCTAAAACTCAAAGCAGCCTTCCTCCAGCTACAAAAGGTACTAACTTGTGTCTCTAAACCCAACAAACACAACTCTTAACAGGGGATCACTCGGCTCGTGGGTCGATGAAGACCGCAGCTAAATGCGTGTCGGTATTTGAATCGCAAGATTATCAGATACATCGACAAGTCGAACGCACATTGCGCGGTGGCATTGTTCCCCTTTGAGGGACGCCGCCGCCACTCCTAGACGAGGGTCATTAAACAGATCACTAACCAAATCCTGATAGAGGACTCTTAATCTTGGCGGGCAGGTTGACGCAAGTCATACCTGCCCGCATGGTTCATAAAAGCTTAATTGCTCTGAACCGCTTGATTTCGGCCTGGCCAAACTGTTGCGCTGTGACCGACGAAAACACCAGAACCGAGTAGTAAAATACAGCCGAGTTACCAACCTCGTGATGGTCTTGCATTAGCTCACAGTATGGTGTGTTCCGTCTAGTAACAATGCAGGCGGTGCCAGCAATACCGCTCACATGGGGTGTTCCTTCCCTCCAGGAACTGTAAAAGTCGCAGCATGGACCTGCGTACCCTGAAAACCTTTATAACATGCATTCCGCTTGGGGAGTTCTCGTTGGCATGTAAAACATATCAAACTCCCCACCAGTAGGCATACCTGCACCCACCATAAACGTGTGCGTGCCCACTGTCATGATAGGGCAGTAGGCACGCATACGGGGTATGTTGTACCAACCTCTGTCTATGCTTGCTTGTCGGATCACACGGCAATGGCTGTACATCAGTCCTCTATGCACTCTAGTACGCCACTGGGCCTTGTCTGCGTTCTTTGGTGACTTGTTGTGGTTGGAGGTGATAGCACGGGTGGGACAACCTCCGTCTATTCTCCAAATGATCCCACGTAAACCAAGTCAGCAGCCGGCGAGAGGCCCTAACACAGTGGATAAAAATTGGAAAGAGGCGGCTTAACTCCTTGCGACATATATGACCCGATCGCGTCATATGAATAAGTCCACCAAAAAGTCATATGACGCGATCGCTTCATATGGACTTATCTCTATACCTCTCCAATAAGTTTATGATGCAATTTTGCGTCATATGAGCTCAGTAAGTCCGATAAGTTACCATACGATAAAACCGTTGGTGGCAACCTCAGCCTCCTGCGATAATTCTAACGGCCGCAGTGTTGTTGTGAGTGTAGTGCGAGGCAGTGGCAATGATCCTGGGGCTCCCGCCTCCTTGGACTTACTGGAACATAATATGTTGGGGGGGAGTTAATTTGAGGTGATTTTGATAGAGAGCCTTGCGTAATCGTGTTTGCCGTAGCTGCACCTGCGTAGTGGCAGTAGAAATGTCCGCGGGCGACATTGGGTTGATGCCCCCCCCCCTCCCCCTAGTGTCGCAAGCGCTCAACCCAAATAGTTTTTCTGCTCTTGGCGTTCAGTGGAAGAATATTATTGTACAAGGGTTTTTCTTCCCACAACGAAGCATACAAAAGAGGAAAGACCATCTCGGCAGAAACCCATTCCCCGACGTGGGCAGTGATTTTTGGTCTCGCCTTGCGTTCTGCTATAGCGCAGAACGTAAGTGTGTCTGAGTAGCCTGTACCGTGATTGTGCCCATCTTTATCTTTACTGCTGAGATGTGGTTTCGAGGAGCGCCTGGCCCGAGAGGAAGTAGCTGCCCTAAACGGCTTAATAGACTACTGTTTGTACTCAAGGGACCAGGTGACTAGGCTTGGAGAAAAAGACTGAAACGAGTTGTGTGAGGCTGTGTGACGTGCCTGGTCCACCCACTCTCTCGTTTCCAGTCATTCTCTGTCCAATTTTTACTTTGTTGACCTCGTCTCAAGGTTAGATTACCCGCCAAATTTAAGCATATTAATAAGCGGAGGAAAAGAAACCAACAGGGATTCCCTCAGTAATGGCGACTGAAATGAGAAAAGCCCAGCGCATAAGCTCGCTTTGCCCTTCACCGGGCGCGAGCGGTGTTGCGTTTCGGAGGGTCCGGCACGCCGCCTTACGACGCCTAAGTCATGCTTGAAAGCGGCCACTACCCATAGAGGGTGAAAGGCCCGTCTGGCGGAGCCCGTAAGGGCATAAGTGAGGCGGTTGGAAAGGACCTTTCCGTAGAGTCGGGTTGCTTGAAAGTGCAGCCCAAAGCAGGTGGTAAACTCCATCTAAGGCTACATTTTTTTTTTTTTTCTATAGTCCAACTTACTTCCTCTCGGGCATAGGCTGAGAGCCTTAACATTCACCGCTTTACAATGAACAGTGAAGCCTGTGAGGTCTTGTTCCAGTATAGGGAGTGAGACATGTGAAGCACATAGAGTACAACGAGCACCTGCCATCTTGCCTTCACATGAGGCACGATGCTCACTCATGGCCAGAAACGACCCCATCTCTGAAGCCACCTCGTTCCCGTGCTTCACTGTCTCACCCCCTACACTCGGACTCTCACACTTACACACACACAACGCCACTTGTTGAGCAGATAACTCACCAGGCATTGCACCCCTATAGCATATTTTGAGTATGGAAATATTCATACAGTGCTATTTAATCAGGGAACAATGAGGGTATTTTATTGACGTTTCGGTGGGCTTGTGGTAATGCACTGATACCAGGTACAGCACAAATTCCATCCCAATAATATCTTCCCATTGATACATCGGGATTTGAACCCGGGACCTTTGGATTACCAGGCCAGTGGCAAGACCACTCCACCACACCTCCCATGAGGTGTGACCACGAGACCGATAGCGAACAAGTACCGTGAGGGAAAGTTGAAAAGAACTTTGAAGAGAGAGTTCAAGAGCACGTGAAACCGTTAAAAGCCAAACGGGTGGAACTCGTAGATCGAACGGAGGGGATTCAGCTCGTCGGCAGGGGCTGGGGCGGCTGGTGGATTATTCCTTAAAGTGACTCACCCGAGGGTGGGCACGCCATCGTCTCATCGCCTCTGTCGGCGGGCGGATTTTGCCTAGTAGTAGGTCACCGCGACCCATTGCTTGGGGACGTCTAAGGCCCGGGGGGATTGGTACCTCGCCGTTCTGGCTGCCTCTACTTCGGTGGGGACGGATTCGGGCAGCGGGGGAAACCCCCGGTGACATATCCTGACGGCCCTGCGACGGTGTCTATCAATGGCAGGAGGTGTGTCCTTTCTAGGGCACACTACCTCGCGGTGTTATACCATAACGGCGGACCACCCGACCCGTCTTGAAACACGGACCAAGGAGTCTAACATGTGTGCGAGTCATTGGGCGCACTAAACCAAAAGGCGAAATGAAAGTGACAGAAAGGAGGAGGGGAAGGAACCCTTCCCCTGGGGCTGATCTCTGGCCGACAGTCGACCGTGGGGTGCCAGAGTGGGGCGGGAGCTCGGTGAGTCATTTTCCCGGTTCTTTGTCGCCCTTTGTCTTACTCCTGCATGTTGGCAGTGGCCCACGCCCGCAATGGAGGGGCGCAAACCCGGGACTGGCCACCAGTGCACCTCTCGGCGTCCGCGACTGGCCTCTCGGGGCCTTTCCGCGTGGGCTGAGTTGGTAGCCGGCAAGTACCTTGAGCAGAAATGTTGGGACCCGAAAGATGGTGAACTATGCTTGGCCAGGACGAAGCCAGAGGAAACTCTGGTGGAGATCCGCCGCGATTCTGACGTGCAAATTGATCGTCGGAGCCGAGTATAAGGGCGAAAGACTAATCGAACCATCTAGTAGCTGGTTCCCTCCGAAGTTTCCCTCCGGATAGCTGGTACTCAAGGGTAATTTCATCCGGTAAAGCGAATGATTAGAGGTCTTGGGGACGAAACGTCCTCAACCTATTCTCAAACTTTAAATGGGTGAGATGCCGAGCTTGCTTGCAATTGATCGTTGAAGCTCTGGCGACTAATACGAGTACCTAGTGGGCCACTTTTGGTAAGCAAAACTGGCGCTGTGGGATGAACCAAACGTCGAGTTAAGGGGCCTAAATGAATGCTCATACAGATCCTACGAAAGGTGTTGGTTGCTATAGACAGCTGTACGGTGGCCATGGAAGTTGGAATCCGCTAAGGAGTGTGTAACAACTCACCTGCCGAAGCAACTAGCCCTTAAAATGGTATGGCGCTAAAGCATTCTCCCGATACTCAACCGCCGGTGGCACAACAGGCCTAGCCATGCAGGTCTTGAAGCCCTGGTGAGTAGGAGGGCCGCGGTGGTGAGCGCTGAAGGGTGCGGCGTGAGCCGGCCTGGAGCCGCCACTGGCGCAGATCTTGGTGGTAGTAGCAAATAGTTGAGAGAGACTCTACCTGGAAGACCGATGTGGGGCAGGGTTCCATGTGAACATCACTTGGACATGGGTTAGTCGCTCCTAAGCCCAAGGCTAATGCCTTATCCCATGTGAGAGGCAAGATGATCCTACTTATAAGACAAGTGTCTGCTGGCGCAGAGCACACCGACACGACGATGCGAACAAAAACACACAGGTGAGGCTGTGTAGCATCGGCTAAGGGGTGCTCTGCCAGGCATGTCCGAGGCTACAACCTCCGCCTCGGACATTTAATGCCGGGGTCGGTCAGGTCTGCTGTACTACTTTGCAAGGCGACAATCTCTAGTATTAGAGCAACGTCGCCTTCTCGGTTTATGAGGATTCCTGCACCCTTGTTAGCGGTACCCCTTGGGGAGTATGTGGTGTAAGATGGCCTAAAAAAGGGCACCACAGACAGAGGTGTGGGGGAAGGAAAAAACCAGAGAGAAGGGTCGGTCTCTCTCTCCATCTTCCCACACCTTGCTCACCTGACTTAACGCTTTCTCTCAGCCTCGGTAAGGCGCCCGGACCCCTCATGGCCGGTGTCGCGGAGGCTGAAGATTGCGGCGCGAAAGCGTTTGGTACTTTTGGATCATGGCGTATGCCTCCCCCCCTGCGGGCAGTGTCTGAAGAGTCGGGTTGCCCCCTTTACTGGGGTCCGGCTCCTATTTTACTTGCACGCGTGTCTGGGGGGAACAAATGCCGGTAGACGGGAGTTTGTGGCGAAAGGGAATACGGTTCATATTCCGTAACCATGTCTGGAAGGTCCTGGCTCGGCTGGCAGGTGAACGAAAGCAGGACCCTGGAAACGGGAATAAGCCAGCGTCCATCGGAGGAGGTCCGGTAAAGAGTTTTCTTTTCTAGTTGAGGCGCCGTGGCCCTTGAAACCACTCCTCGAGAGAAAGGGCGTTGGTAACATGGTCTGCCGAAGAGCGCAGCGGTTCTTGCTGCGTACCGCGTGCCTCTGCCGGTCCGTGAAAAATGCTTGGGCGGTAACCTGCTACCAGGAGAAGCGTGCCTTCCCAAGGTACGTGATGCACCTATTTTCGGACATGAGCGTACCCATATCCGCATCAGGTCTCCTAGGTAAGAAGCCTCTGGTCAATAGACTAATGTAGGTAAGGGAAGTCGGCAAATTAGATCCGTAACTTCGGGAAAGAAATACTATCAAGAGCAGTGGATGTTGGTGTATCGCTGAAAAGGGAGGGAATTGAGTGGAAGCTACCTATACTGCTGTTTGCGGATGATACAGTTCTGATGAGTGATAATGAATGGGAGTTGCAGGATCTGGTAAATGAGTTTGGAACAGTGTGCGAAAAACGGAATTTGAAGGTAAATACGGGGAAGAGCAAGGTTATGGTCTTCGAAAGGGGTGAAGTCACAGAGTGTGAGGTGAAGCTGAACGGTCAGGCTATGGAGATCGTCAACTCTTTTAAGTATCTGGGCAGTGTGTTGAGTAAAGATGGGACTATGGATGAAGAGGTGCGGGAGAGGGTACAACAGGGGAAGAGGGTTGTAGGAGCGCTAAAAGCAGTAACAAGAAATAGGGTGGTCAGTATGGAAGTGAAGAAGTCCTTGCATGACAGTGTGGTAATCCCGACACTGACTTACGGAAGCGAAGCATGGACGTTGGTTGAGAGACTCAGACCAAGAGTGAGAGCAGTGGAAATGAATTACTTAAGGAGTGCGTGCGGAGTTACATGGAGGGATAGACAGACTAATGAGGAAGTAAGAAGGAGGTGTGGTGTGGAGGTAGATGTGCTGGAAAGTGTGAAAAGGAACAACTTGAGATGGTTCGGCCATATGGAACGTATGGAAAGCGAGAGAATGACTAAGAGGGTGTACGAGAGCGAGGTGGAGGGACAGAGGGGGAGAGGTAGACCGAATATGAGGTGGAAGGATGGAGTGAGGAAGTACATGAACGAAGGCGGTGCTGGTTGGGGGGAGGGGCGTCGACTGACTGGGGACAGAGGTGCATGGGGGCGGTTCGTTCGTGGCCACCCCTTCGGGGATCACGGCGTCAGGCAATAGATAGAACTTCGAGAAAAGGATTGGCTCTGAGGGTCGGGCCAGTCGGGCCTGTGCAGGAAGCGGGCCTGGGTTTGGGCGCTGGACTGTGTGAGGTTGAGAGGTTATCAGTCTCAAGGGGACTCGGGCTGAAGGCGGGCATTAGTGACTGCCACCGTGTGAGTGTCTCGGAGATGGGGGTGGGACCGTGCAAGCGGCCCCTCCCTCGGGGCTTTGGTGTCCAAGTCTCCGGGCCTTGCTGGTGGTGGCAGTTGGTTCGTTCTGATCCCGAGCCCCCCTGGTTCCCTCAATGGCTGAGCTCGGACCGGCGTTGTTTCCAACCCTTCCGTGGAGAGCACAAGGCTGCGTGGGTGGCATTCCTGTGTCTCCTCTCACAAGGAGGAACCGGGGTGCTAATCTTAAAAAAAAACACTTCGGCTGGCGCCTAGCGACCAACTCAGAACTGGCACGGACAAGGGGAATCCGACTGTCTAATTAAAACAAAGCATTGCGATGGTCCGAGAGAGATGCTGACGCAATGTGATTTCTGCCCAGTGCTCTGAATGAAGAGATTCAACCAAGCGGGGGTAAACGGCGTGAGTAACTATGACTCTCTTAAGGGCTGCAGTCCCAAGGGCCCATCTATTAATGCTGAGATGCCTCGGAAGCGGTGGTATTTGGTTGACACACGCGACCGAGGATAGTCTATTCAGACAGAGCAACGCAGCTGTAAAGGCTGGGGTGTAAACTGAGGGCGTTGCAGCGACTGATGGGTACCCTTGTGGCTCAGTCTGGGGGCAAGTTAGGGGTGTCTGGTTACTTTGTGCGTCCCCTTTCCTGGAAGGTCAATCTAGTCCTGTCCCCTTATGTGGGAACAGCTTGAGGAAGTCGCAAACCTCGGGTGATGTCTCGGCAGGGATGAATAGCTGTAATGACTATTGTGAAGAATCTGCCTGGGCTGCAGTTGGTTTAAACCATGGTCTCCTGCTGGGAATAGGCTCCTGGAAAGAACAAAAGGGGGCTTGTTCTCCTAACGGAAGGTATGGCCATCTTGGGCAGCTCAATGGAAGAGAACTATGAAGTGGGAGTGCGAGCAACTACTTTTAAATCCGCGAGGTATAGAGGTGTTTGCCTGTTGAGCTGCCGGGGGAAACTACATAGTTACTCAAGGGTGAGGACCTCTTCATGGTACTGCTAGTAACCGGGGGCTTCTACTGAGTTTGAGACGAAGGAGGCGTCGTGTCGTATAGAGTTGAGGTGAAATGTCCTCCTCCTTAGAGTCCTGCTGGCAAACCTTGCCCACACAGGGGGGGGGGGACTACCATCTACCCTCCCCGGTTACCGCCCCGTTAACACCTTAAGAGCGGCCTATGCGGTTTATTTATATGTACCGCCCAGCGGGGTGTTTTTAGCCAAAATAGGGCTGTTTACGTGATCATTTTCATGCCTAAATAAGACCCAGAACGTAAAACAAGTATCTATCCCTGAAAGGGCATAAACAGAGCTTTCGAATGACACCATAACGATCCTTTTATGATGGCTAGTTTTCTTGCAATAAGCTTGCAACGCGAGTGCAAAAAGCATGTAATTAGCCACTTTCCCGATACAATTCCTTATATAGCGAGTGAGAGAGGGAGGAGGGAGCTGGGATTCGTGCCAGTATGTTCGCCGCGGTGGTCTGGAGCAGTCATACGCTCGCTACTCTCCTGCCACCACTTGTCTCTCTCTCTCAGCAACATTACGTGCTGAAATTGCCACTCGACCTATGTCGAGCGCCGCCACATAGTCCAGCTTTATTTAACTCGACTTATGTTGCTCGCCGCTAATTAAGGGTTAATAAGTATCTCTTTGATCTTTGTGCTGATCACTAAATGCGTGAACAGCAGGGGGTGATGAACGGTGGACGTCTCCTTGGGCCCCTGCCAACCTCGAGTAGCTATACTCGTGGGTCTAGTTTTCTGGTACCAGGGGAAGCACTGTGATCCGGCGGCCAGGGGGAAGGACATGGGTACTCTAACCCCAGTAACCTGGTGGCGAAGATAAAGAGTCCATGCACTCTCTGCCTTACTTATTCCTAGCTGAGTGTCCCTGCAATATCTTTCAAAGCAAACACCCTAGGTTGAAAGGTAAGGTGGTACAAAGGAGTACAAAGGAAATCAAGCAACAGCATGTCTAGTGACCCTTCTAGGCTGCTTGTCCTCCAAAACACTGAGGATCAAGTGTCCAAACAGTGGTTTAGAGTGGGAAAGGGAACTACTGCCCTAGAACTAATGTCCGTGGCAGGATTAGGAAGTTAGTAGGGGACAGATGGGTTAGTAACTGAGGAGGGGATAAAATAAAGTTATTCATTTACAAACGCAGTCAGTCGCGGGTTTGATGCGAGATATTTGTCTAAGCGGAGTTTAAATGAATCAACGGTGCTGCAGTCTATAGCGTCTCGGGGAAGCCCATTCCACAAGTTGACAACTCGATTGAAGAAGAAATTCTTAGATTCGTGTGAGTTAAAAGATTTACCAATAATTTTGCAAACGTTTCCCCGCGTGTAATTAGATTGGTCGATAGTGAAGTACTTACTACAGTTCATATTGTTGATGCCTTTTATGATTTTGAACACTTGAATTAGGTCACCTCTTAATCTGCGCTGGGTTAAAGGAAATAGATTTAATTCTCTAAGACGCTCTTCGTATGGTTTGTTCTTTAGGCTAGGTATCATTTTGGTAACTCTACGTTGAACTCGTTCTAGCTTGTTTATATCTTTTTGGTAATAAGGGCACCAGGATTGAACGCAGTATTCCAGAAGAGGGCGGACTAAGGAATTGTAAAGGGTTAGGATAACTTCTTTGGATTTATGCTCAAATGACCTGCCTATAAAGCCAATTATTTTGTTTGCCTTCTTAACAACTTCTGAACATTGTTGACTCAGTTTTAGGTTACTCAATATTGTTACTCCCAGATCGGTTTCTTTGTTTACATTCTTAAGCTGAGTGCCATTCATCGAATAGTTTGCTTTCTCATTTAGGTATCCGATATGTAGTACTTTACATTTATCCGCATTGAAACTCATTTGCCAAATTTGTGCCCAACAAGACAATTTATCTAGATTGTGTTGCATATCGTCAACTTGTTCTTTTGAGAGTACGCTATTTGCAGTTTTTGTATCGTCAGCAAATTTTGAGATTGTACAGGTGAGACCCTCATCTATGTCGTTGATGTAAACTAGAAAGAAAATTGGTCCTAGTACCGATCCCTGGGGTACCCCGCTACTTACATTGGTCCATTTAGATGCCTTACCGTTTATGACTACTCTTTGCTTTCTGTCGCTGAGCCAATTTTCTATCCATTTCAACACACCGTCTTGTATTCCATGCACTTTTAGTTTTAGCAGTAAACGTTTGTGGGGAACTTTGTCAAAGGCCTTTTGAAAATCAAGGTATATAATATCTACAGCTTTACTCTCATCATAGAGGTTGAGGATATCGTGAAAGAAGTCTAAGAGGTTTGTTAAACAGGAACGTTTTTTACGAAAGCCGTGTTGAGTATCTTTAACACCTTAAGAGCGGCCTATGAGGTTTATTTATATGTACCGCCCAGCGGGGTGTTTTTAGCCAAAATAGGGCTGTTTACGTGATCATTTTCATGCCTAAATAAGACCCAGAACGTAAAACAAGTATCTATCCCTGAAAGGGCATAAACAGAGCTTTCGAATGACACCATAACGATCCTTTTATGATGGCTAGTTTTCTTGCAATAACCGTGCAACGCGAGTGCAAAAAGCATGTAATTAGGCACTTTTCCCATACAATTCCATATATAGCGAGTGAGAGAGGGAGGATGGAGGTGGGATTCGTGTCAGTAGGTTCGCCGCGGTGGTCTGGAGAAGTCATATGCTCGCAACTCTCCTGCCACCACTTGTCTCTCTCTCTCAGCAACATTACGTGCTGAAATTGCCACTCGACCTATGTCGAGCACCGCCACATAGTCCAGCTTTATTTAACTCGACTTATGTTGCTCGCCGCTAATTAACACCTTACGAGCGGCCTATGCGGTTTATTTATATGTACCGCCCAGCGGGGTGTTTTTAGCCAAAATAGGGCTGTTTACGTGATCATTTTCATGCCTAAATAAGACCCAGAACGTAAAACAAGTACCTATCCCTGAAAGGGCATAAACAGAGCTTTCGAATGACACCATAACGATCCTTTTATGATGGCTAGTTTTCTTGCAATAACCGTGCAATGCGAGTGCAAAAAGCATGTAATTCGGTACTTTCCCCATATAATTCAGTATGTAGCGAGTGAGAGAGGGAGGAGGGAGCTGAGATTCGTGTCAGTAGGTTCGCCGCGGTGGTCTGGAGCAGTCATACGCTCGCTAGTCTCCTGCCACCATTTGTCTCTCTCTCTCAGCAACATTACGTGCTGAAATTGCCACTCGACCTATGTCGAGCGCCGCCACATAGTCCAGCTTTATTTAACTCGACTTATGTGGTGAGCCGCTAATTAAGGGTTAAGGGTTAAGTAAGTTATTTGCCTCTAAGTGATTTACGAGTCTGTCTCTTATGACCGTTTCTAGCATTTTACATACAATTGAGGTTAAGCTAATTGGACGATAGTTACTGGGTAGTGTGACGCACCCCAGTGCTGGGCAACGCAACCTGATTGTACTCCTTGGTACTCCACTGTACCGCCCGTGATCTGGCTACCGTCAGCCGCAATGTATATTGAGTGTGACAACTTATAACTATGTTCTTTGTATCTCTGCAAAGGTCTCGTCATGTGCTAACCAGTGGTGGGTTTTGTTTTAAGCCATGTCGAGACCTTCCATTTAATATGTAGTATCAATAGAGAAGTTGATAGATAGGATAATGGGAATTCAGAGAGAGAGAGTGAGTTGGGCTTCAGAGCAAGAGGGTAGCAACACGCCGCGCTGCCGGCCGGGTGGTTGCCAGACGTATGGACTGGTTGGCAGCCTTGCCCTTATAGCTAGGCGCGATAGGGTTGGTAGTCCATTGTTGCCTGCCTGGGCTGGGCCCATGTTGTCGTACAGCACACTGCCTGGAGGTTGGCTGTGTGTACTATGATTAGGTTGCCTAGAACCTTTGAGATTCTAACATCCCTTGCTCTCTCTCCCCACTTCTCACGGTTGCACTCTTTCTCTCTGACGACATTACTCTCATTTCATTCTTCTCTCTATTTAAATGCATAACCTTCCCTTGAGGTCCTAAAGGATTTTCAGCACTCACCTCTCGTATTACTCTTAGGACAAGCATATATTTACATGTATTAGATTTAAGGGGTTAATGTGAACAGCGATCTTCTTGATGAGGATAGTTGGTGAACGTTCTACATGTTCACGAGTTATATGCCCTGCTCATCATCCCATTTGTGACTAGACTGGTGCCATGTGTAAGAGCCCGACCATGCCCAGGAGTTGTCTGTAGAGGGACGAGGACTTAGCCTTGATTTGCATACCGAGCCAGGAGCGAGTGTAGCACCCGAGACTACAGCTCGCTCGTAGTGCCGGTATAGTAGAGTAACGTAATTTATCTGTCCTTGTGTTCTCTACAGTCTTCTCCTGGGTTCTCGCTTTCGGTGCTGGGACTCGTTGTTCCTGTGACTTGGCCTGCTAGCTAGAACACATGGGGATGATGAGTGGGATATATCTTTATTTTACTATGCATTGCAGCTCTCTTTAAGTATATATCTATAACACTTTACAATACACATTACTCACACACAAGACAACACTATTAATACTTTCATGTATCAATTAACTGCACTGTCGTTTTGCTGCTGTGTCCGGAGTTCTGTTGCGTAGGGCGCATACGGACTCGGAGGGGAGACAGAGTGAGAGAAGCGAAGTAGCCTATGCGGTAGTAGGCTACCGGCGCAGTATTGTTGCCTGCAACCTTTTAGTTATTCCAAGTATAGATCCATTATTATAATAAGTGACTACTATTTATGTTCCTCCCATGTGTATTATTAGGTATCTACTGGTTCATGAACATCTTGTATGCTACATGCTAGTGCATGTTAGTAGGGGACAGTTAGTGTAGTGCACGCGCTTTCAAGTAGGCGTGTACATTTGTCATTTAGCATTTCACTGTCATACCTTTAGCCTGCTTCTATTCTACATTATTAGAGGCTTAATATTAACGTAGTTTCTTGAGTATTGCATTTCTTTAGTAATAACGTAACCTATAAATGTCCGAGGGAGTTTAGCCTCATAGCCTACCCCTGTTGTACACTTTCGCCGAGTTAAGGTACCTCGTTACCATAGACGATAACTCTGTAGGGCGTTGGTGCTTTTGTTGTCTGGAGCATATAGTATTTGGGACTGGAATCGAGCGTGTCGTTGTCACTTAAGCCATTTCTGTCCTACGATCAAGAATCCCGAATATGTATTGCCGATCCAGCCGTAACAAAATGGCGACCTTGCACAAGATTCAGTAGTATCCTATCACATGTTTTTTGGAGAACTATTCTATGCTACCTAGTAGAGCTGGCTAGAATTTTCTTGCATATTGGAGGAATTTTTATTGTGTCATTATTGTATTGGTGGACTTGCAGATTGTTTCGTTAGGTGTCTAGAGTAGAGTCATTCAAGCATCTTTAACATTTTGTGAGTCGAGACTGCAATTAGTAATAAGCACTTTTGTTTTTTTATGAACAGCAATTCCAAAACCAGCACTATGTCTAATGACTCATCATTTACGGGGGAGGATAACACGGTACAGCCTAGTGACCAGCAAGTACAGCAGATATTTAGGGAGGGGAGTGTTATAAGTGGAGAGAGGGATGCCCGGGCATTTTTGCAGACACCTTTGACCGAACAGCGCCTGCAGGCTATTGATTGTTACGGTCTTCGCTGTTTAGCCACGGTTTTGGGGCGGGACTGTCCTGACAGTTGGCCCAAGAAGAATTTGGTGGCATGTTTGTTGGGTGATGGCGATGGGGCGGTGGGTGGAGTGGGGTCTTGGGGGGTTCCCTCCAAGCCTCCATTCCACTCTACCCCTGAGCTGGGCCCTCAGCCAGCGAGTCTTAGCACGATGCAGCAGGAGGGTTCTCAATGGCAAGCTGGCTTACCCGTAAACACGTCTCGGTGTGGATCCCCCATTTTGTGCTCTCCCCCCCCAGGCCTGTCTCCTGAGATGTTATTTCAGCTAGAACTAGCTAAGCTTAAGTTGCGAGAGAGTCAACAGGCTAGTATAGAACGGATTAAGCTGCAGGAGACTCAGATACAACAGGCTAGTATAGAACGGATTAAGCTGCAGGAGACTCAGATACAACAGGCTAGTATAGAACGCATAGAGGTTGCTAGAATCCAAGCCAATCAGGATGCAACCAGGTACCAGGCTGATATGGATGTCGAGAAGTCTAGAGTAGAGGCCATGGGGCGTCATCTCGGTGGTGGGCACCGGGTTACAGACTCACTTTCGCATTTAATTAAGTTAGTACCCGCATTTGATGAGACAGCAGTGACTGAGTTTTTTGCTCGTTTCGAAAAGAAGTGTCGTGAGTATGACTGGCCGGAGGTTAAATGGGCAGCATTAGTTTCATCACGTCTAGTGGGTAAGGGGTTGAAAGCCTACGATGCACTGTCACTGGACGAGAGTGTCGTGTATGGACTGGTGAAGGAGGCTGTGCTCCGGGCCTACGAACTGCAACCCGAAACTTATAGATTGAAGTTCCGTGGCGTGAATAAGAAGAGCGACGTCAGTTTTATGGAGCACGCACGGGACTTAACAGATGCATGTAATAACTGGTTTCGGTCCGAGCACGCAGAGTCGGCTGAGGAAATTAAGCAACTTTTCTATCTGGAACAGTTTTACAAATGTACTGGAACCGATCTAACGCTGAACATTAAGGAAAAATGTTCCAAGACAGTAGAGGAGGCTGCCAAGATGGCAGACCTCAGATTATCATTGATTCGTGGTTGCGGTGCCGCTCAGAGGGCTGAGTCAGGGCAGAAGGGGCGCTATACCCCACCCACCAGAGTTTTCGATAATAACAAATCCTATGACACACATAACCACACTAAAAGCATTGCACCTAATAACACCTACAAACACAAGCCTCTCCCGTTTACTAAAGGTCAGGCCCCTTCTTCGCCCGCACAAGGGAAGAAGCCCATTGGGGATGTGAAATGTTACAAATGTCAGAAGCTAGGCCATTATTCACGTGAGTGCCCTAGTAACACTCCCGCTAAGCCGGTGTCATTGGTTCACAGTATCGGTGTGTCTCTGAAGGCTGCAGCAACTGCCCGGGGTAGGTTGTCAGCAGCTGAGGCACACGCGGTAAAGAAGCGTACGGAAGGCTCGACACCTGTCCGGGACACTTTCTGTAGCCATCGGGGACACGGGTTTGTGAGCTGGGGGAGTGAACTACGGAGGATTGACTTGCTGAGGGATACGGGGGCTTCGCAAACTTTGTTGAGGAACTTCACAGGGAAACCGATAAATGCGGCCAGAGTTGTTGTGGTGCAGGGTTTAAATGCTACGAGGTCATACCCACTTGTGAGGTTGGAGTTGAGAGTGGGAGAGGTGTGCAGGGAGCTGGATGTAGGGATCGTTGAGTGTTTGCCAGTTGAGGGCGTCGACCTTCTTCTCGGCAACGACTTTGCGGTGCCCACTTCCGGGACTCCACCCTTAGTCGTTGCCGAGAGGGCGGCCGACGTGGATGGTGAGAATCGGGAATGGGTTGGGAGGTGCCAACAGGATGAGATGGCCTGTGTGGTAACCCGATCTCGCTCTGCGGCTCCTGCACAGCCTAGCACTCAACCTCGGGGACAGTGGAGGAAGGATCAGGAGAAGGTTGCTAAGGGCAGGAAAAGGGACATTGATTCTGCTGCACTTCTCGGTGATTCGGTACTTGGACCTATAATAAACACGGGAGTTGACTCTGGCCCAGATATGGTGTGTAACAAGGCAGAGTTGGGTAAGACTTCGCGTGAGGCAAGAGCTGTAGCGAGAGCCACTAAGGCAGTAGAGCCTACTAGCCGGGGTAATGTCTTATTACAAAACCATCTTGATGCATTGACGCTCGGGGACATTAGTGAGCAGCAGCTGCAAGACGCTAGCCTAGCTCGTTATAGCAATGGTGCTATAGAGTTGGAGGAAGATGGGGATGCGAAGCCGGGAGATTTCTTTAGGATCAACAGGATATTGTACCGCAGATTTTTAGACCCCAAATCGAAGTGGGAGGGCGGTGCGAGGGTAGTAGACCAGGTGGTTGTTCCAAATAAGTATAGAGAGTCCTTATTGTGTCTGGCGCATGATGTGCCGGTGGCGGGTCATTTGGGGGTAACAAAAACATTGGCGGCATTGGGCAGGTTTTTCTGGTGGCCTGGGGTCAAGGCTGATGTCTGTGCATGGGTGGCTGGGTGTGCGACCTGCCAGACAACGGGGAAGCCTAACCAGACAATCCCGAAGGCACCTTTGTTTCCCATACCTGTCACCGGGCCTCCGTTCAGCAAAGTTGTAGTAGATTTGGTTGGCCCTTTCCCGCCTACTAGTAGTGGCAATAAATTCCTGTTGACAATCATGGATGTGGCTACGAGATACCCGGACGCATACCCCATGAGAAACGGCTCGGCAAAGGCAGTTGTTAAAAACTTATTATTGTTCTGTTCCCGTTATGGATTTCCACGTGAGGTGCAGTCAGACCAGGGGAGCAATTTTACATCCAAATTGTTCAAGCAAACCCTTCAGTTGCACGGTATATGTTCTGTAGTGTCGTCAGCCTACCATCCCGAGAGTCAGGGAGTCTTGGAGCGGTGGCACTCGACCCTGAAGAGTATGCTACGCTGTTACTGTGCAGAACATGACACTGATTGGGATTTGGGTCTGCCGTATGTTCTGTTCGCTGCACGTGAAGTCCCAGGAGAGAGCCTGGGGTTCAGTCCAAATCAGCTAGTCTTTAGCCATAATGTGAGAGGACCTTTAAGTATGGTGAAAGATATCTGGGAGGGCGAAGAGAAGCCGGGGTCTGTACTTAAATATGTCCTTGAGAGCCGGGAGAGACTTATAGGTTGCATGGCAGCGGCAGGTAATAACTTGGTTAATGCACAGGCGGTCATGAAGCACCAGTATGACGCCAAGGTGAAGCTTCGGGAGTTTTCGGTGGGTCAGGAGGTAATGTTGCTTTTACCTTTGCCTGGACACCCCCTTTCTGCCAAGTTCATTGGGCCGTATGTGGTGGCTAAGAAACTGTCCGACCTTGATTATCTCGTTGCAACACCTGACCGTAGGAAAAAACATCAGTTATGTCATGTTAACCTCATGAAAGAGTATGTGAGACGCCCCTCAGAGCCTCTCACTGTCCCTGTGCTGGCCTGCAGCGGCCAGGGTGGAGAAGGAGGTGGGGACAGTCATGCTGCTGAGGAGGATAGCTGGGACTGTGTCATTTCCGCGGAACAGTGGGCGGGGAATACTGAACAAGAGGCTAGGCAAGTTGTAAGTCACCTGCCTGAGCACCAGGGTGCTGCTGTCCTAGGCCTGTTCAGGTCATACCCCTCTGTTTTCGCCGAACACCCAGGTCTCACTACTCAGGTAACGCACGACGTGGACGTCGGTGATAATGTGCCCTTCAAGTCAGTGCCCTACCGTGTGCCCCCGGTAAAGTTGCCAGCTTTACGGGAGGAGTTAAAGTACATGGTTGAGAGAGGGATGATCACTGAAGGTTATGTGAAGTGGACATCACCCGTCACATTGCAGCCAAAACCTGACGGCAAGGTGCGGTTCTGCATAGATTTTCGTAGGCTAAATGGCTTGACCACTACCAACCCTTACCCTTTGCCTCGAGTTGACGACAGCATGGACAAGATAGGGAATGCAAAGTACCTTACTAAAATTGATCTTGTAAAAGGCTACTGGCAAGTACCCCTGTCGGACCGAGCTAAGCAAGTTTGTGGTTTTGTGGTAGATGGCAAGACCTACCAATGTAACGTAATGCCTTATGGGCTTAAGAACGCACCTGCCACGTTTCAGAACCTGATGAACGATATTTGTGACGAAATCCCTAACTGCACGGTCTACCTTGATGACGTGATAGTATATGATGACGATTTTGAAAATCACCTAAGGCACTTAGAGACGCTGTTTAGGAAGTTGCACGATGCTGGGCTGGTGGTGAACCTGAGGAAGTGCGAGTTTGTAAAGGCTACTGTGCAGTATCTTGGCTTTGTGGACGGGTTAGGCCGGATGTGCCCCCCCCTGAGCAAGATACAGGCTATCAATATGTTTCCCAGGCCCACCACTAAGCGCCAGGTCATGCGGTTCCTAGGTATGATAGGCTATTATAGGCGCTTCATCCGGGGATACTCTACTGTCTTAGCACCGTTAACTGATCTACTGTCGAAGTCAGTGAAGTTCTGTTGGGCTGCGGAGTGTCAGAGGGCTTTCGACCTAGTCAAGCACCTGCTGTGTACACATCCGATTTTGAGGGCCCCAGACTTCTCCAGGAGTTTTCAGCTGGCGACTGATGCCAGCGGTGTGGGTGCCGGGGCAGTGTTACTGCAGACTGATTCCGAGGGCTTGGAACACCCAGTGAGCTTCTTTTCTCGCAAGTTTAATTCGGCACAAAGGAATTACTCGACTATAGAGAAGGAGCTTCTGGCTATCGTTTTGTCGCTCAAACATTTCGAAGTTTATGTTCCAGCCTACGGCCCGGTAGTGACGATTTATACGGACCATCATCCCTTGAAATTCCTAAATCAGTTTCACAATCGGAATATGCGGTTGACCAGGTGGTCCCTAATGCTCCAAGAGTATAATCTCAACATTCAGCATATTGCCGGGAGTGAGAACGTGATAGCAGATTGTCTATCAAGGGTTGATGATCCAAGATAGTCGTGCACGGTGTGTGGGTTGAGCAGGAGTAAAATTAGGCTATCATAACGCCGTCCAAAAAGATTATAAAACAATAAAATAAACGAGAAAACTCTTTCTTTTTTTTTAGTTTTGTAAGTCTTTATTGTTGTAGCATGATGCATGCAATATTGTGTTTTATGTATAATTCACACTTCAGTTGTTGTGCACCTTTTGCAATTAGTGGCAGCTAAGGGTAGCAGGTCGGTTGGTTGCCTGTCAGATTTTGATAATGCTTCTAAGGTCGATTATCTAAAATCTTGGGGGGGCTGTGACGCACCCCAGTGCTGGGCAACGCAACCTGATTGTACTCCTTGGTACTCCACTGTACCGCCCGTGATCTGGCTACCATCAGCCGCAATGTATATTGAGTGTGACAACTTATAACTATGTTCTTTGTATCTCTGCAAAGGTCTCGTCATGTGCTAACCAGTGGTGGGTTTTGTTTTAAGCCATGTCGAGACCTTCCATTTAATATGTAGTATCAATAGAGAAGTTGATAGATAGGATAATGGGAATTCAGAGAGAGAGAGTGAGTTGGGCTTCAGAGCAAGAGGGTAGCAACACGCCGCGCTGCCGGCCGGGTGGTTGCCAGACGTATGGACTGGTTGGCAGCCTTGCCCTTATAGCTAGGCGCGATAGGGTTGGTAGTCCATTGTTGCCTGCCTGGGCTGGGCCCATGTTGTCGTACAGCACACTGCCTGGAGGTTGGCTGTGTGTACTATGATTAGGTTGCCTAGAACCTTTGAGATTCTAACATCCCTTGCTCTCTCTCCCCACTTCTCACGGTTGCACTCTTTCTCTCTGACGACATTACTCTCATTTCATTCTTCTCTCTATTTAAATGCATAACCTTCCCTTGAGGTCCTAAAGGAGTTTCAGCACTCACCTCTCGTATTACTCTTAGGACAAGCATATATTTACATGTATTAGATTTAAGGGGTTAATGTGAACAGCGATCTTCTTGATGAGGATAGTTGGTGAACGTTCTACATGTTCACGAGTTATATGCCCTGCTCATCATCCCATTTGTGACTAGACTGGTGCCATGTGTAAGAGCCCGACCATGCCCAGGAGTTGTCTGTAGAGGGACGAGGACTTAGCCTTGATTTGCATACCGAGCCAGGAGCGAGTGTAGCACCCGAGACTACAGCTCGCTCGTAGTGCCGGTATAGTAGAGTAACGTAATTTATCTGTCCTTGTGTTCTCTACAGTCTTCTCCTGGGTTCTCGCTTTCGGTGCTGGGACTCGTTGTTCCTGTGACTTGGCCTGCTAGCTAGAACACATGGGGATGATGAGTGGGATATATCTTTATTTTACTATGCATTGCAGCTCTCTTTAAGTATATATCTATAACACTTTACAATACACATTACTCACACACAAGACAACACTATTAATACTTTCATGTATCAATTAACTGCACTGTCGTTTTGCTGCTGTGTCCGGAGTTCTGTTGCGTAGGGCGCATACGGACTCGGAGGGGAGACAGAGTGAGAGAAGCGAAGTAGCCTATGCGGTAGTAGGCTACTGGCGCAGTACTGTTGCCTGCAACCTTTTAGTTATTCCAAGTATAGATTCATTATTATAATAAGTGACTACTATTTATGTTCCTCCCATGTGTATTATTAGGTATCCACTGGATCATGAACATCTTGTATGCTACATGCTAGTGCATGTTAGTAGGGGACAGTTAGTGTAGTGCACGCGCTTTCAAGTAGGCGTGTACATTTGTCATTTAGCATTTCACTGTCATACCTTTAGCCTGCTTCTATTCTACATTATTAGAGGCTTAATATTAACGTAGTTTCTTGAGTATTGCATTTCTTTAGTAATAACGTAACCTATAAATGTCCGAGGGAGTTTAGCCTCATAGCCTACCCCTGTTGTACACTTTCGCCGAGTTAAGGTACCTCGTTACCATAGACGATAACTCTGTAGGGCGTTGGTGCTTTTGTTGTCTGGAGCATATAGTATTTGGGACTGGAATCGAGCGTGTCGTTGTCACTTAAGCCATTTCTGTCCTACGATCAAGAATCCCGAATATGTATTGCCGATCCAGCCGTAACAGTAGGGATTTGCTGCCTTTTTTGAATATCGGTGTTACGTTGGCTAGCTTCCACTGATCAGGCATAGTCCCAGACTGCAAGGATTCATTGAATAGCAATGTCAGTGTTTTGGAGAGCTCATCCTTAGCTTCCTTTAGAACTCTAGGTGAGATTGTATCAGGTCCAGGCGTTTTATTTACCTTGAGTTTATCTAAACAATTCAATACTTCTCTCTCTGTAATGGTGATATTGCTTAAAACATCTGAATTATCAATCTGATTCGGCGATGGTGTAGGGATATCACTGAGGTCTTCGGTTGTAAAAACTGATGCAAAGAAGGTATTGAGGGCATTACTCATTTGTACTTCGTCTTTGGTGTATTCTCCATTTTCATCGACTAACGGTCCAACAGTTGAAGTAACTACTTTTTTCTGTCTGATATTACTATAGAATTCTTTCGGGTTTGTTTTACTTTGATTTGCAACATGTAACTCCAGGGTGGTGTGAACAAGGGACTTATGCTGCTCTTTATTGAGCGGTATGGCCATTGGCATTGGTGCTCAGAGTCGGACCCTGAGCCAGGGGAGGGGATACTGTGGATGAACTGGGGCTTGATTCCAGTATTGAACAGTCACGCTCTTCAGCTGATTCCTAGCATTAGACTGTTTCGGCTTAGTACAAACAGACAGTGTTAGGTTGAAAGGCTGGAGGGGGGAACAGTGGAGGGGTCTCGGCCCAGTCATCGGCCAGAGGAGGCAGGGTTCTCCGCCCGAACTCTGGCGACCGTTCTCTAAATCGGATCAAGCTCTGGGTAAGAAAGCAGTGAACGGAAACTCCCAACTCTGAATACTGTGCTGCAGCAATGAGGATGAGGGGGTGAGAGTTTGAGGAGACTGTTCCACCAAGAGGAGAAAGCCAGCTCCTCTATAAATATTAAATCGGCGAAAAAGCCCAGATCTACATAACTTTCCTAATCCTTTCCCCTATTAGTCCATGAGCCAAGACCCGAATTTTGGGATATCGGTACCACCCGGGGTGACTAATTCTCTTAGGTGTTTTTAGCTTGCTACATGTCTCTAGTTTATGTTTTGATATGATAGCCCTTGCACATTGGTAGCTTAATGGTCGTTATCACTTCTTGAATAGACGTACCCTACCGAAAATTCCGAAATTTTTTAAAATGTCAAATTTGGGGACAGGAATGCCTAAATGTCAACAAAATGCATATAGTAATTGTCACATTTAATACAAGTCCTGTAAATACACACTAAGCATGCCATGGGCTTGTACATACTATTATGGCAAATTACTACTCCTAAATATCATCTACGTCAGACTCGGAATCTGACTGTTGTGCCACCGGCTCTTCTTCAATAGCCTTGTTCTGACATGTCTGTAACCTGCACATGTCCGTGCATTTTAGACCATTGCTGAGGCAAGTACACTTAGGGAGTTCGCATGACCGCACACACTTGCAAGACAGTAGCTGCATAACAGCATCTGGTGCTGGTGAGCCTCGCATCCAGTTGACGGCAAGCTTACCGTCCTCATCTGTCATCCAACCGCAGTCTGTTGGGTTCGCAACAAATGGCTGGCTCTGAAGACTTCTCCTCCAGATCGCAGCCTGGTAGTTTGCACGCAGTGCATGCATGAAGAGGCAGTCCTCACAAGGAGGGAGTTGACTTGACTCTACCTCTCCACGTCTTGCACAGAACAGCTCATACCGAAGCTTGTTTACCTTAGTTGTGTGGGTAGATGGTAGGTACATGTGGCAGGTGATTTCCTGTAGCTTCTCAAAGAGTTCAGGAGACACTTCCCATGAGCGTCCAAGTTCGTGAAAAGCATGCTGGTATGTCTTGTCCATCTTCACCTGCTTGAGTGTCGTCATCTTCCCTCGGCCAGCGAATGCACTGACGGTATCACAGCCTGTAAAGGCATGCATACCAATCAATGAATCACACACGCTGCCTCCCAGTGTGCGGCTCAGTGTGGTGATATCCAGGAATCTTGTCCGGTTCTTCGTCCCGCACTTCTGGAACAGATGGGATGGGATCTTGTGGCACATGCCAAGACACAACACCATGACGTCTGTATCTTCTGCAGTGATGATGACAGACTTGTTCCCAGATTCTGCTGCATGAAGTGCATGGAGAAGAAGGCGTGTGTCTGCTTCTTCTTGAGTTGACTTAAGCTCAGGAGCCTCTTCCCACTGCTCTTTGGTGATCTTGAAGCAGCGCTGCTCACATGTGACATACAGCTCCTTGTCCTTGAGCTTCTCCCTGTGCTGTGGTGCCTTCCATTCTTCTACCAAGAACTTGATAAGACTTGCCTTGTTGGAGGAACTACCGAGTAACTTTCTCCACTGCTGGATGTTGTGCCCAGGTTGAATGTTCTTGAAATTAATTCCTGTGCCTGCACTTCTTTTGGCTCGTTCTGCATCCTTGATGGATGTCTCCTTGTAGATATCAAACACAACATCAATGCGCCTGCTCTTAGCACCTTCATGAACAGCGTGACTCAGTGCTGTACCTGCAAGCTGTGAAAAAGTTTTGTCGTTTCCCTTCAGTTTGTGGACCAGGCTCATCCCATCAATTATGGTAGCAGAGGGCTCGGGTATCACTTCTGCAGGAGAAACATTCCTCTCTAACTCCTTTGCGAGGGCAGCCTTGTTGGTCTTGCGGAGAGACCCATCACCGCTGGCAAGTGCCCAAGGCAAAGGCCCCAGGGGATGAGCCAAGACATCACTCATTTTGAGCTTTCTGTTCTCGGCAACAAGGATCATCTGGCCAAATAGGTTCCTGTCAGCCTTTAAGATAACCTCCTTGGCATGGTCTTGTGAGCGTGGCTTCATTCTGATGTTAGTGAACGTTCTCAGTTTCGTCTTCGTCATCGTGTCATGAAACTGTATAGTTGGCGTATCGATCTCCAGGCGCTCTTCCTTGAAGGCTTGATATGCATCCTCTCCTATTCTGTAGGCCCCTAGAAGGTCTTAGAAAAGAAAGGCCCCTAGAAACTTGGAAAAGCTTCATGATATGTGTGCATGATTCACTCTCCATCAGCTCTTGAAAGAGTCCCTGAGACACATTGCTGTGAAAGCTGTTGATGTCCTTCAGTGTTTCCTCTAGATGGTGTATGTCCCTTGAATGGTTTTCTTCTAGCCATGAAAGGAAGCCTTTCCATGCAAGCCTCATCAGTGCTTCATACACGAGCTTGTGTAGTCTCACTGCTCTGTTGTACCTCTTGCCGTTCATCACTCCTGACACTGATCCTTCTGCGATGATACCTGATTCCACACACAGATCTCTAAGACCTGCATCTTGAAACCTCTTTCCTATGGTGGAGATGAGATTACAGATTGTGTGGAAGACGCCCATCCTGATGATAATGTTCTTGAACTTCTCTTGTTTCCAGATAACTTCGGCAGCTTTGGCATAGAGTGCTTGATCAAACACGCACACAATCTTGTTAAGCTGTAAGGACTGCATGATAGCATGCGTTTGTTCCAAGATTTCATTAACGGTGGACATTTCTGTTGCGGGAGCATTGATAGTGGGCAGGTAGCTTACAGTGTCCTGAACCACTGCAATGTCTCTGCGCATTTTGATGTTGAACCCAGTCCAACTGCTGATGGACTGGTCCTCATGGTCTGACATTCGAGTAAGAAGCCAGATATGGTTCTTTGTCTTTGAATCCTGGACTTCCTTGGTAGTGTCGACATACGCAGTCTCAATCCTAGGTGGCCCTGCCCGCCGCCCAACATTGTATATTGGCAGCATTGATGATGTCTGAGTGATGCTTCTTATCTTGGACTTGGTAATCTCTGGCAGGACTTTCTCTGGCACAGAGCCTGCAACCTTGGACTGGACAGCAATGCCATTGACTCTATGAGAAGTACCTGCTCCACTTAGGGTCTCTTCAAGTCGGTCAATGTTATCCCAGGCCAGGGTTGTGAACACACCAGGGTAGATGTTTGCTGGCAGTGGAATGTCATCCTTTGAGCATTCCAGCTTCTGGATACAAAGGGCTGTATCGATCTCCTCAAACATTGAGTAAGACACACAGTGACCAAGACGATTCAGAGTTCGGATCAGTTCTGTGTTTCCTGTCAAAGACTTTACAGCATTGGTCAGCAGTACGTGCTTGGGTGGTTTTGTCTTGCCACTGGTAACAGCAAAGACCAAGTCACTGCCAAAGGAAGTGGCAAGACGTTGAGCTCTTTCAGAGGGAGTTTCACACTCACACTCTCCTGTCAGCAGGGTGTGCAGGAATTGAGTGACTGCTGCAGGAATGACATTCTGATCTGTATCGGGAGGCCATGGCTGACTCACATCTTGTTTATTGATCTCATTCCTCAGCTGCATTCCTGCTTTGGTTAAGACATCTTCAGAGTTAGCTGCTCTTGCTTCTTGCAGGTCTTTTGCCATTTTGTGTGCTTGCCGGGCAAGGTCGTCCATTGAGAGGCTGCGTGGATAGATTAGAAGCTTTCCTTTCTCATTTGGGACAAAGCGTAGTGATTCTCCAAACTCGGTTTCAATCTTTCGGCGAACATGTTTCTTTGTCGCTGGTTTCAGTTGGATAATACCACGGGACATCATGGATCTCTCAAGCCTAGATGTGAGGTTTGTCATAGGCAGTACCTCTGGGTTGGGGAATAATTTGGTCCTTATATACAAGCAGAGTTCCTCGAGGGCTTCTGTCTCAACCTCTTCGTAGCGTGCTTCCTCGCTTTCTTCCTGATTTTCACCTGCACCCGACCTGGCGGCCGCTGGGAAATCATCTTTTGTGAAGAGTTTGTAGCACGACTTGTGGTAGTGACCCTCTGCAGCAACAAGGTCTCTGCTAACTAAACCAAGGATTCTCTGGTTGAGTTTCCTTATTGCTGCTCTGCGAATCTTCTCATCTGCTCGTAGCTCAACACACTGTATGAGTGGCTCCCTTGTCTTTGTTGTTTTTATGTACTTGCTTGACTTCTCGCAGAAGATACATACTTTGGCATACACCCTGCTAGTACTAGGGGCATCCCTTGATGCCCTCCTCCTGGGGTCGACGCTTGCTGATTCTATCTTGACACCCTTGGCAAGGATAGAATCCAGTGACTTCTTCATTGTAAAGAGACTACGACATTTACGGTGATAATGTATGTGTGGTATTCCTCCTTCTTCAAGGCCCTTGGCTGCTTCCAGGACTGGATCATGCTGCCTGATTTCTGCAGCCCTGAGCAATGTGTTCCAAGAGTCCAAATCCTGTGGTGACACCAGAGCATCGCTGTCATCATCAGAGCAGTGGATGATACAGTCGATCCGTGCTCTCTTCCTCGCAGATGGTTCCATCCTGCCGTCAAACAGTCGACACACACCTGCAAAAAATATCACCATTAAACCATGAACAAACAAACACATTACATGGAAACCACTCTACATATGTTTGCTCCTTCCAATAATAAATTATCCCCAAAATATAACAAAAAATCCCCAAATATGAAATAAACCCCTAAATATGGAGAAACTTGAAATACACATCGGAATAATTCTTGTAGAGAATCAAATAAGCTACAAGAGCTGTTAGAATATATTTTTCAATGTTCCCCATATTTAAGGATTTATTCTAGATTTAGAGGAAAATACCCAAAATATAGAGTATATTCCGAAATATGAGGAAATTTGAAAAATACCTAGGAACAACTCTGGTAGAGAATATAATTCTACATAGGTGTTCAAAGTTTCGCGATGATTGTGTGATGGATTTTAAAGAAAATGAGGAAAACGCCGAGCGTCACGCTAAAAATCTTTATTTTTGGGTAGCGCCCCTATTGCATCAAAAAAATTAGACTAAGCTACCAGTGCGAGAAGGCTATCATATCTTAATGTACTTACAGTCACTCTATAAACATTTTAGTACCATTCGTGTTTAGTCACCCCAGGTGGTACCGATATCTGGCCTGGCTCATGGACTATATCCTTCCCCCATGAGTCGGTACCTTCTCGAAGGTACTAAAGGCGGACCATCTGCCGGTACTCATTGGGGGAATGTCATCCTTTAATGCCGCGAGGAATGTGGTTCCTTTTGTGTTACCCTTGTTTTGGTATCACATGGGCCGTCCTGTATTGAGACTCTCCATGGTTTAATGGAGGACGGTGTGCGGGGCCGTTAAGAGGGGGGGGGCCCTCGTGCAGTGGATCGGAGGGTACAGGGGGGCGGAAGGTTTGTGTACCCCGGCTCCGCATAGCCAAATGCCTTGTCATCTAATTAGTGACGGGCATGAATGGATTAACGAGATTCCCACTGTCCCTACCTACTGTCTAGCGAACCCACAGGCAGGGGAACGGGCCTGCAGTGAACAGCGGGGAAAGAAGACCCTGTTGAGCTTGACTCTAGTCTGATTTTGTAGAGAGACATCAGAGGTGTATCATAAGTGGGAGGTATGGAGTCCCTTGTGGCCCTTGCCGACAATGAAATACCACTACTCTAATAATTTCTTTACGTACTCGGTGAGATGGAATCGGAGCTTCCCCATGTGGGATTGCCTCCTTTTTCTAGCGCTAAGCGGTGGAAGGGGCTCCATAGTTAGCGGGCCGGCTGTCCTCTATCTCGGGAGTTTAACCCGTCCAGCACCAGCGACGCATCTGGCGCGTCGGCGATGTATGTAACGCACAGCCTCAGCGACGCGTCTGACGAGTCACCCTAATTGCTTCGACCGTAACCTCAGGTGTAGCCACTCGAGAGGGCTCAGATTTGTATGGGAACTGTGTACGTATCCCACGCAACCGTGCCGATGGTTGAAAACTCTCAAAGTCCACGTGCGTGCGCGTGAGCGCGCAATAACCTGGTTTTTGGGGGAAATTGCCTTCAATTTTTTACTCTTGTAAAATCCGTTTTCGGGGGCTCTGTAGGACCATTTTTTGAGCTTTTTAATCGGTTTTTCGTGGTGTTTCCTTCATTCCTAACCCATTCGCTATTGTTTCTGGAATAAAAACAATTTTTCAAAACCGGCCGGGTTCTGGGTGTACATTTATTAATAATCAGCCGGGGCTCGACGGGTTAAAGGGTGCAGTCGACCCGGTCTTCCTGGTCCCGGCGTTCGCACCCACCGCGATCCGAGGACATTATCAGGTGGGGAATTTGACTGGGCGGTACATCTGTCAAATAATAATACAGGTGTCCTAAGGCCAGCTCAGCGTGGACAGAAACCTCGCGTAGAGCAAAAGGGCAAAAGCTGGATTGATCCTGATTTCCAGTACGAATACGGACTGCGAAAGCATGGCCTATAGATCCTTTTGACATTTAAGAGTTTTAAGCAAGAGGTGTCAGAAAAGTTACCACAGGGATAACTGGCTTGTGGCGGCCAAGCGTTCATAGCGGCGTCGCTTTTTGATCCTTCGATGTCGGCTCTTCCTATCATTGTGAAGCAGAATTCACCAAGCGTTGGATTGCACACCCATAAACAGGGAACGTGAACAGAGTTTAGACCGTCGCGAGTCGCGAGACAGGTTAGTTTTATCCTACTGTTCACACGTTATAACATTCGTTGTGATAGTAGTCCTGCTCAGTACGAGAGGAACGGCAGGTCCGGACATATGGTTCCGCTCTTGGTCGATCGGCCAGTGGAGCGACGCTACGTCTGTGGGATTATGCCTGAAGGCCTCTAAGGCAGAATCCCGGCTAAAGAGACAACGATATTGTTGTGCGGCTGGCATTGCGATGGTCAATAGACACGTTTATAGCCTGACGGACTCGCCTCATCCAATGGGTGTGCGCGAGAATGGACCACTGAACAGGGAACCTATGGGGGGAGTCGTCTCTGCCAAGAGTGCGGGCTCTCTCTCCCTAATAAAGATCACTCGATGTGCCAATGTGCCATGCCGAATCGTTTGCAGACGACTTACGTACTAGTCAGGGTGTTGTAAGTGGCAGAGCAGTCCCCACTGCGATCCACTAAGACTTCTCCCTATAAGGCTGGAGGTTTCGTGATGGTGCGCCGTATGGCAACCAGCGATCCTCCAAGAGAAGTGATGGTGTCTCCACCCAAATTTGTTGGGCTCTAGTCCAGAGAGATTGGGGCCAAGAGAGGGCATGCCTTGAGCAAGCTAGTCCTCTCTTGGTCCTGAGGGCTCACCTCTCTACGCTGGAGCTCAACATTTGCAAGGGGCTGGAGCACTTGGGACCGAGAGAGGGCATGCCTTGAACAAGCGTGTCATCTCCTTGGGCCCGAGTGCTCTGGCTCTATTGGGCCAGGAGAAAAACAAAAAATGGTCTGTCTATGGCTTGGCCTGTGGACCGAGGAGCCACTGTTGCTAGAGTCTCGAGAGCTTGCCTCTTCTCTTGACCTAGCAGCGGGACGCGCTCTCGGCTCTCTGACCTAGGAGCCAATGTTGCTAGAGTCTCGAGAGCTTGCCTCTTCTCCTGGCCTAGCAGCGGGACGCACCCTCAGCTCTCTGGCCTCTCAGGACTTGGTTGGATGAGAGTCTCAATCCTGTCTCTGGTCGAGGTTCGGTGATCGTGGGACAGGGGCCACTTTGTGGCTGGTGAGGGTGGTCCTCTATGCAGCCAGCCAGATAGGTGTCTCTCCTCTCAGGAATTGGTTGGATGAGAGTCTGAATCCTGTGTCCGGTCGAGGTTCGGTAGCCTTGGGACAGGGAGCACTTGTGGTTGGTGAGGGTGGTCCTCTATGCAGCCAGCCAGACAGGTCTCGCTCCTCTCAGGTCTTGGTTGGATGCGAGTCTGAATCCTGTCTCTGGTAGAGGTTCGGTGACTGTGGGACAGGGGCCACTTGTGGCTGGTGAGGGTGGTCCTCTATGCAGCCAGCTAGACAGGTGTCTCTCCTCTCAGGACTTGGTTGGATGCGAGTCCGAATCTTGTGTCCGGTCGAGGTTCGGTGTCCTTGGGACAGGGAGCACTTGTGGCTGGTGAGGGTGGTCCTCTATGCACCCAGCCAGCCAGACAGGTCTCGCACCTCTCAGGTCTTGGTTGGATGCGAGTCTGAATCCGGTCTCCGGTCGAGGTTTGTTGGCCGTGGGACAGGGGGCACTTGTGGCTGGTGAGGGTGCTCCTCTCTGCAGCCAGACAGGTCTCGCTCCTCTCAGGACTTGGTTGGATGCGAGTCTTAATCCTGTCTCCGGTCGAGGTCCGGTGGCCGTGGGACAGGGGGCATGTGTTGCTGGCGAGGGTGGTCCTCTATGCAGCCAGCCAGACAGCTCTCTCTCCTCTCAGGACTGCTTGCCTCTCTGCACACCAACTTGTGACTTGGACTCTCCAAGCTGCTGGCCCCAGTGGCGGTGATTGACCACCCGTGCTAAGCAGCCAGGAGAAAAAGCGAAGGACCTGGCCAAAGACACCTAGTCTGATGCTGCTGCAGCCGAAATTTGAGGAACTGATTTATATCGCATCTTTTCCCCTTTTTGGCCGCGGATGCGTTTAGAACCAATATAAATCGGAAGTCGAGCTCACGCTCGACCTCCGCCAAGGACTTTTTGAAATATCTGCTTTTACCGTGGTTTCGTAACATGTCACACCACAACTGCATGGAAGCCGGTGAAAAAGGATCACTTGGACGGTCAAAATCCACCCACCCACCGTGGTCTGAGATCGAATCCGTGACAAAACCTTTCCCAGGGGGCGGGAGAGTGATCACTCGGATGGTGAAAATCCACCCACCGTGGCGAATCCATGACATAACCCTTCCCAGGAGGCGGGTGGTGGTTGACCGCCCAAGTGATAATTTTTACCGCCTCCTGGGAAGGGGTTTTGCCCGGATTTGATCTCAAGCCACGGTGGTGGTGTTTGACCCTCCAAGTGATCGTCTTCCCACCTCCTGGGAAGGGTTTTTGCCCGGATTCGATCTCAAGTCACGATGGTGGTGTTTGACCCTCCAAGTGATCATCTTCCCGTCTCCTGGGAAAAGTTTTTTCCGGATTCGATCTCGAGCCAAGGTGGTGATGTTTGACCCGCCAAGTGATCATCTTCCCGCCTCCTGGGAAGAGGTTTTGTCCGGATTCGATCTCAAGCCACGGTGGTGATGTTTGACCCTCCAAGTGATCATCTTCCCGCCTCTTGGAAAGGGTTTTTGCCCGGATTCGATCTCAAGCCAAGGTGGTGATGTTTGACGCTCCAAGTGATCATCTTCCCGCCTCTTGGGAAGGGTTTTTGCCCGGAATCGATCTCAAGCCACGGTGGTGGTGTTTGACCCTCCAAGTGATCGTCTTCCCGCCTCCTGGGAAGAGTTTTTCCGGATTCGATCTCAAGTCACGGTGGTGGTGTTTGACCCTCCAAGTGATCATCTTCCCACCTCCTGGGAAGAGTTTTTTTCCGGATTCGATCTCTAGTCACGGTGGTGATCTTTGACCCTCCAAGAGATCATGTTCCCGCCTCCTGGGAAGAGGTTTTGTCCGGATTCGATCTCAAGTCACGGTGGTGGTGTTTGACCCTCCAATTGATCATCTTCCCGCCTCTTGGGAAGAGTTTTTGCCCGGAGTCGATCCCAAGCCACGGTGGTGATGTTTGACCCTCCAAGTGATCATCTTCCCGCCTCCTGGGAAGTTTTTGTCCGGAATCGATGTCAAGTCACGGTGGTGGTGTTTGATCCTAAAAGTGATCGTCTTCCCGCCTGCTGGTAAGGGTTTTTGCCAAGTCGATCCCAAGCCACGGTGGTGGTGTTTGACCCTCCAAGAGATCATGTTCCCGCCTCCTGGGAAGGGTTTTTTCCCGGATTCGATCTCATGCCACGGTGATGGTGTTTGACATGAAATGCTCCAGTACCTCTATTTCACCAGCTAGGCCAATTCTGGTGACAGATTCGTTCTCGGCAGGCCAAACTGCATAAAAATACTACCCTCAAACGTGGAACGGGCCAGGTCGCCCATGTGAGCAAAAAATTTAGACAATCTCAGTCACCGTCGGCTTCGAAGGCTTCCCGGCACTTTACGGACTCCAACATCCCCGTTTTACTTACTCTGCCACTTTCGGTGAGACCCAAACACACTTCTCTGACAATTGTCGCAGAGTGCTCAGCAAGCACACTTTCTAGGGCTAGTTTTCGATGGGGAATCCGAATCTGTCTTGACTTTTGACGTACGTTCAAAACTCCGCCATATGAGACACTCCAGTACCGCCATTTCACCAGCTAGGCCAATTCTGACTACAGATTCGGACTCGCCCGGCCAAACTTCATAAGAACACCACCCTCAAACGTGGAACGGGCCAGGTCGCCCATTTGTGCAAAAAATTATGACAATCTCAGTCACCGTCTACTCAGAAGGCTTCCTGGCACTCTACGGACTCCTACACTCGCGTTTTACTTACTCTGCCACTTTCTGTGATGCCAAACACACATTTCTTCCAATTGTCGCAGAGTGCTGAGCAAACACACTTTTTAGGGCTAGTTTTCGATGGGGAATCCGAATCTGTCCCGACTTTTGACGTACGTTTAAAACTCCGCCAAATGAGACGCTTCAGTACCGCTATTTCACCAGCTAGGCCAATTCTGACTACAGATTCGGACTCGCCAGGGCAAACTGCATAAGAATACCACCCTCAAACGTGGAATAGGCCAGGTCGCCCATTTGAGCAAAAAATGATGACAATCTAAGTCACCGTCGGTTCAGAAGGCTTCCCGGCACTCTACGGACTCCTACATCCGCGTTTTACTTACTCTGCCACTTTCGGTGAGACCCAAACACACTTTTCTGACAATTGTCGCAGAGTGCTCAGCAAGCACACTTTTCAGGGCTAGTTTTCGATGGGGAAACCGAATCTGTCTTGACTTTTGACGTACGTTCAAAACTCCGCCAAATGAGACGCTCCAGTACCACCATTTCACCAGCTAGGTAAATTCTGACTACAGATTCGGACTCGCCAGGCCAAACTGCATAAGAATACCTCCCTCAAACGTGGAATGGGCTAGGTCGCCTATTTGAGCAAAAAAAAAAAAAATATGACGAGCACGGTCATCGTCGCCTTAGAAGGCGTCCTAGGGGACTTGTTTTTGCCTAGGAAGGGCTCGGAGATAGCGGTCGGGAAAATTGTCTGACACAGATGCACCCACACCTTTTTCAGGACCCGTTTTCGACGGGTAATCCGAATATCGCCTTACCTTTGACGTACGTTCAAAAACTCCATGACATGAGACGCTCCAGTACCTCTATTTCACCACCTAGGCCAATTCTAAGGAGAGATTTGGATTCGGCAGGCCAAACTGCATAAGAATACCAACCTCAAACGTGGAACAGGCCAGGTCGCCCATTGGAGCAAAAAATTACAATAAAAATCCACCCACCTTGGTCGAATCCGCGACAAAACCCTTCCCAGGAAGCAGGAGAGTGATCACTCGGACGGTCAAAATCCACCCACCATGGTCAGAGATCGAATCCGTGACAAAACTCTTCCCAGGAGGCGGGAAGATGATCACTTGGAGGGTCAAACACCACCAGGGTGGTGGTCGAGATCCACCACCCTGTGGATCGAGTGGCTTGAGATCGAATCCGGGCAAAAACATTTCCCAGGAGGCGGAAAGATGATCGCTAGGCGGGTCAAACACCACCACCGTGACTTGAGATCGAATCCGTGACAAAACCCTTCCCAGGAGGCGGGAAGATTATCACTTTGCGGGTCAAACACCACCACTGTGACTTGAGATCGAATCCGGGCAAAAAACCCTTCCCAGGCGGCGGGAAGATGATCACTTTTTTTTTTTTTTTTTTTTGTCTATATTCCAACTTACTTCCTCTTGGGCATAGGCTGAGAGCCTTAACCCGTGGAGCCCCGGCTAGTTTTGTAATGTTTGCGCACCAGAACCCGGCCGGTTTTCAAAAAATGGTTTTATTCCAGAAACAATAGCGAATGGGTTAGGAATGAAGGAAAAACCACGAAAAACCGCTCAAAAAGCTTAAAAAATGGTCCTACAGAGACCCCGAAAACGGATTTTACAAGAGTAAAAAATTGAAGGCAATAATCCCAAAAAAACAGGTTATTGCGCGCTCGCACGCACGCACGTGGACTTTGAGAGTTTTCAACCATCGGCACGGTTGCGTGGGATACGTACACAGTTCCCATACAAATCTGAGCCCTCTTGAGTGGCTACACCTGAGGTCACGGTCGGCGCAATTAGGGTGACGCGCCAGGCGCGTCTCTGGGGCTGTGCGTTACATACATCGCCGACGCGTCAGGCGCGTCGCTGGGGCTGTACGGGTTAACATTCACCGCTTTACAATGAACAGTGAAGCCCGTGAGGTCTTGTTCCAGTCTAGGGAGTGAGACATGTAAAGCACGTAGAGTACAACGAGCACCTGCCATCTTGCCTTCACATGAGGCACGGTGCTCACTCATGGCCCGAAACGACCCCCTCTCTGAAGCCACCTCGTTCCCGTGCTTCACTGTCTCACCCCCTACACTCGGACTCTCACACTTACACACACACAACGCCACCTGTTGAGCAGATAACTCACCAGGCATTGCACCCCTATAGCATATTTTGAATATGGGAATATTCATACAGTGCTATTTAATCAGGGAACAATGAGGGTATTTTATTTGACGTTTCGATGGGCTTGTGGTAATGCACTGATACTAGGTACAGCACGAATTCCATCCCAATGATATCGATCTCAAGTCACGGTGGTGGTGTTTGACCCTCCAAGTGATCATCTTCCTGCCTCCTGGGAAGGGTTTTTACCCAGATTCAATCTCAAGCCACGGTGGTGGTGTTTGACCCGCCAAGTGATAATCTTCCCGCCTCCTGGGAAGGGGTTTGTCACGGATTCGATCTCAAGTCAAGGTGGTGGTGTTTGACCCGCCAAGTGATAATCTTCCCGCCTCCTGGGAAGGGTTTTTGCCCGGATTCGATCTCAAGCCACGGTGGTGGTGTTTGACCCTCCAAGTGATCATCTTCCCTTCTCCTGGGAAGAGTTTTTGCCCGGATTCGATCTCAAGTCACGGTGGTGGTGTTTGACCCTCCAAGTGATCATCTTCCCCCCTCTTGGGGAAGGGTTTTTGCCCGGATTCGATCTCAAGCCACGGTGGTGGTGTTTGACCCTCCAAGTGATCATCTTCCCGCCTCCTGGGAAGGCTTTTTGCCCGGATTCGATCTCAAGCCACGGTGGTGGTGTTTGACCCTCCTAGTGATCATCTTCCCGCCTCCTGGGAAGAGTTTTTGCCCGGATTCGATCTCAGACCACGGTGGGTGGATTTTCACCGTCCTAGTGATCACTCTCCTGCCTCGTGGGAAGGGTTTTGTCACGGATTCGATCTCAGACCACGGTGGTGGTGTTTGACCCTCCAAGTGATCATCGTCCCGCCTCCTGGGAAGGCCTTTTGCCCGGATTCGATCTCAAGTCACGGTAGTGGTGTTTGACCCGCCAAGTGATCATCTTCCCGCCTCCTGGGAGGGGTTATTGCCCGCCTTCGATCTTAAGCCACGGTACCGTGGGTATGCTTTAACCTCCAAGTGATCATCTTCCCGCCTCCTGGGAAGGGTTTTTGCCCGGATTCGAACTCAAGCCACGGTGGTGGTGTTTGACCCGCCAAGTGATCATCTTCCCGCCTCCTGGGAAGGATTTTTGTCCAGATTCGATCTCAAGCCACGATGATGGTGTTTGACCCTCCAAGTGATCATCTTCCTGCCTCCTGGGAAGGTTTTTTGCCCAGATTCGACCTCCAGCCACGACGGTGGTGTTTCACCCTCCAAGTGACCATCTTCCCGCCTCCTGGGAAGTGTTTTTGCCCGCATTCGATCTTAAGCCACGGTGGGCGAGTTAGAACCTCCAAGTGATCATCTTCCCACCTCCTGGGAAGGGTTTTTGCCCGGATTCGGACGCAAGCCACGGTGGTGGTGTTTGACCCTCCAAGTGATCATCTTCGCGCCTCCTGGGAAGAGTTTTTGCCCGAATTCAAACTCAAGCCACGGTGGTGGTGTTTGACCCTCCAAGTGATCATCTTCTCGCCTCCTGGGAAGGGTTTTTGCCCGGATTCGAACTCAAGCCACGGGGGTGGTGTTTGACCCTCCAAGTGATTAAATTCCCGCCTCCTGGGAAGAGTTTTTGCCCGGATTCGATCTGAAGTCACGGTGGTGGTGTTTGACACTCCAAGTGATCATCTTCCCGCCTCCTGGGAAGGGTTTTTGCCCCGATGCGATCTCAAGCCAAGGGAGTGGTGTTTGACCCTCCAAGTACAAATGAAATCAAGCAACAACAGGTCTAGTGACCCTTCTAGGCTGCTTGTCCTCCAAAACATTGAGGATCAAGTGTCCAAACAGTGGTTTAGAGTGGGTAAGAGAACATTGGAAAGGGAACTAATGTCCGTGGCAGGATTAGGAAGTTAGTAGGGGATAGATGGGTTAGTAACTGAGGGGAGGATAAAATAAAGTTATTCATTTACAAACGCAGTCGATGCGAGATATTTGTCTAGGCGGAGTTTAAATGAATCAACGGTGCTGCAGTCTATAACGTCTTGGGGAAGCCCATTCCACAATTAATTAGATTGTTCGATAGTGAAGTACTTACTACAGTTCATATTGTCGATGCCTTTGATGATTTTGAACAATTGAATTAAGTCACCTCGTAATCTGCGCCGGGTTAAAGGAAATAGATTTAATTCTCTAAGACGCTCCTCATATTGTTTGTTCTTTAGGCTAGGTATCATTTTGGTAACTCTACGTTGAACTCGTTCTAGCTTGTTTATATCTTTTTGGTAATATGGACACCAGGATTGAACGCAGTATTCCAGAAGAGGGCGGACTAAGGAATTGTAAAGGGTTAGGATAACTTCTTTGGATTTATGCTCAAATGACCTGCCTATAAAGCCAATTATTTTGTTTGCCTTCTTAACAACTTCTGAACATTGTTGACTCGGTTTTAAGTTACTCGATATTGTTACTCCCAGATCGGTTTCTCTGTTTACATTCTTAAGCTGAGCGCCATTCATCGAATAGTTTGCTTTCTCATTTAGGTATCCAATATGTAGTACTTTACATTTATCCGCATTGAAACTCATTTGCCAAATTTGGGCCCAACATGACAATTTATCTAGATTGTGCATATCGTCAACTTGTTCTTTTGAGAGTACGCTATTTGCAATTTTTGTATCGTCAGCAAATTTTGAAATTGTACAGGTGAGACCCTCATCTATGTCGTTGATGTAAATTAGAAAGAGAATTGGTCCTAGTACCGATCCCTGAGGTACCCCGCTACTTACATTGGTCCATTTAGATGCCTTACCGTTTATGACTACTCTTTGCTTTCTGTCGCTGAGCCAATTTTCTATCCATTTCAACACACCGTCTTGTATTCCATGCACATTTAGTTTTAGCAGTAAACGTTTGTGGGGAACTTTGTCAAAGGCCTTTTGAAAATCAAGGTATATAATATCTACAGCTTTACTCTCATCGTAGAGGTTGAGGATATTGTGGAAGAAGTCTAAGAGGTTTGTTAAACAGGAACGTTTTTTACGAAAGCTGTGTTGAGTATCTTTAAGTATGTTATTTTCCTCTAAGTGATTTACGAGTCTGTCTCTTATGACCGTTTCTAGCATTTTACATACAACTGAGGTTAAGCTAATTGGACGATAGTTACTGGGTAGGGATTTGCTGCCTTTCTTGAATATCGGTGTTTCGTTAGCTAGCTTCCACTGATCAGGCATAGTTCCAGACTGCAAGGATTTATTGAATAGTAATGTCAGTGGTTTGGAGAGCTCATCCTTAGCTTCCTTTAGAACTCTAGGCGAGATTGTATCAGGTCCAGGCGTTTTATTTACCTTGAGTTTATCTAAACAGTTAAATATTTCTCTCTCTGTAACGGTGATATTGCTTAGAACATCTGAATTATCAATCTGAATCGGCGAAAGTGATCATCTTCCCGCCTCCTGGGAAGGGTTTTTGCCCGGATTTGATATCAGACCACAGTGGGTGGATTTTCACCGTCCCAGTGATCACTTTCCCGCCTCGTGGGAAGGGTTTTGTCACGGATTCGATCTCAAGTCACGGTGGTGGCGTTTGACCCTCCATGTGATCATCTTCCCGCCTCCGGGGAAGGGATTTTGCCCGGATTCGCTCTCAAGCCACGGTGGTGGTGTTTGACCCTCCAAGTGACCATCTTCCCGCCTCCTGGGAAGGGTTTTTGCCCGGATTCGATCTCAAGTCACAGTTGATCATCTTCCCGCCTCCTGGGAAGAGTTTTTGCCCGAATTTGATCTCAAGCCATGGTGGGTGTGTTTGACCCTACAAGTGATCATCTTCCCGCTTCCTGGGAAGGGTATTTGCCCGGATTCGATCTCAAGCCATGGTGGGTGTGTTTGACCCTCCAAGTGATCATCTTCCCGCCTCCTGAGAAGGGTTTTTGCCCAGATTCGAACTCAAGCCACAGTGGTGATGTTTGACTCTCCATGTGATCATCTTCCCGCCTTCTGGGAAGAGTTTTTGCCCGGATTGGAACTCAAGCCACGGTGGTGGTGTTTGACCCTCCAAGTGATCATCTTCCCGCCTCCTGGGAAGGGTTTTTGCACAGATTCCTCCAGTACCTGTATTTCACCAGCTAGGCCAATACTGAGGACAGATTCGGACTCGCCAGGCCAAACTGCAAAAGAGTAACACCCTCAAACGGGGAACGGGCCAGGTCACCCATTTGAGCAAAAAATTATGACGATCTCGGTCACCGTCGGCTGAGAAGGCTTCTTAGGGAACTTTTTTATTATTTTTGTTTTGTTTTATTGCCTAGGAAGGGCTCGAAGAGAGCGGTCGGGAATATTGTCTCAGACTGAGGCACCCACACCTTTTTCTGGACTAGTTTTCGACGGGGAATCTGAATATTGCCTTACTTTTGACGTACCTTCAAAACTCCGCGAAATGAGACGCTCCAGTACCTCTATTTCACCAGCTAGGCCAATTCTGAGGACAGATTCGGACTCCAGGCCAAACTGCAAAAGAGTAACGCCCTCAAACGGGGAACGGGCCAGGTCACCCATTTGAGCAAAAAATTATGACAATCTCGGTCATCGTCGGCTCAGAATGCTTCCAGGCACTCTACGGACTCCTACACCCGCGTTTTACTTACTCTTCCACTTTCGGTGATGCCCAAACACACATTTCTGCCAATTGTCGCAGAGTGCTGAGCAAACACACTTTTTAGGGCTAGTTTTCGATGGGGAAACCGAATCTGTCCCGACTTTTGACGTACGTTCAAAACCCCGCTAAATGAGACGCTCCAGTACCTCAATTTCACCAGCTAGGCCAATTCTGAGGACAGATTCGGACTCGCCCGGCCAAACTGCATAAGAATAACACCCTCATACGTGGAACGGGCTAGGTCCCCCATATCAGCAAAAATGACGATATTGGTCACCGTCACCCGAGAAGGCTTCCTAGGGGACTTTTTGCCTAGGAAGGGCTCGGAGATGGCGGTCGGAAAACATATCACAGACTGAAACACCCAAACCCTTTTCTGGACTAGTTATCGACGGGGAATCCGAATAGGGCCTTACTTTTGACGTACCTTCAAAACGCCGCGAAATGAGACGGTTCAGTACCCGTATTTCACCAGTTAGTCCAATTCTGAGGCCAGATTCAGGCTCGCCAGGCCAAACCGCATAAGAATACCACCCTCAAACGTGGAACGGGGCAGGTCGCCCATATGAGCAATAATTACGATATCGGTCACCGTCGGCTGAGAAGGCTTCCTAGGGGACTTTTTGCCTAGGAAGGGCTCGGAGTTGGCGGTCGGAAAAATTGTCGCAGACAGAAACACCTACAGCTTTTTCTGGACTAGTTTACGACGGGGGAATCCGAATATGGCCTTACTTTTGACGTACCTTCAAAACTCCGCGAAATGAGACGCTCCAGTACCCGTATTTCACCAGTTAAGCCAATTCTGAGGACAGATTCGGTGTCGCCAGGCCAAACTGCATAAGAATACCACCCTCAAACGTGGAACGGGCCAGGTCGCCCATTTGAGCCAAAATTGACGATCAAAATACACCCACCATGGTCTGAGATCGAATCCGCTACAAAACCTTTCCCAGGAGGCGGGAAGATGATCACTCTGAGGTTCAAACACCTCCACCATGGCTTGAGATCGAATCCGGGCAAAAATGCTTCCCAGGAGGCGGGAAGATGATCACTTGGAGGGTCAAACACCACCACCGTGACTTGAGATCGAATCCGGGCAAAAAACCCTTCCCAAGAGGCGGGAAGATGATCACTCTGAGGGTCAAACACCACCACCATGGCTTGAGATCGAATCCGGGCAAAAACGCTCCCCAGGAGGCGGGAAGATGATCACTTGGAGGGTCAAACACCTCCACCACTGTGACTTGAGATCGAATCCGTGACAAAACACTTCCCAAGAGGCGGGTAAACGGATCACTTGGTCGGTCAAACTCGACCGTCACCTGCGAGCAAATCCGTGAAAAAACGGGTCTTAGGCAGCGGTCGTCGAAAAAACGAGTTTCGCGAAAAGCTAATTTCGTGCAACTTCGGAACGCATCTAATATGTGCTATTAGCGATTTTCGAGGCCATTTACGGACGTTTTTTAAATGATCTACATTAAGTCGAACAGATACTCAAGTCATGAACGGTGCGGGTCTGTATATACTATGAGGAGAGCTCTCCAAAAGTTCTGGATGCTGTGTTTGCTCTGTTGCGAGGGTTCAGAGGCCGTTCTAGGCAAAAAATCCTCTAGAAAGAGGTGGGAGACTGCGGAAAAAATCTGAGAAAGGGGGCTGGGGCAAACCTCCACTCCTGACAGTTTTTCTGGCTTTGCGTGGCTTGGTGAGGCAAGAACCACTGGGCAAGCAGTAACTGGCGGTCAGAGAGAGAGAATGGGCTTGGGCAACCCATATGATCGTAGAATACAGACACAGATTCCAGGCGGGCAGGACGATGCTGGGTGAGGTTTCCCACATTGGCCTGTCCGCGACTTCCTAGCTTTTGCGAGAGTGAAGACCCCTCAAAAACCCAAAGCCTCAGGTTTGCTTGGTTTGGCCCCCATTGCCTTGTGATTCAAGGGAGCCAGCTCGGGGTACCCCTGAGTCCTGTAATGCGTGTGGTGCGAGTCTAGATGAGCCGGTTTGCTACCTCTTGAGGAGTAAGTCGGTGACCTAGATGGAATGCTTCCGAATTGTCGGAGAGTCGCACGCCTCTTACATGTTTTCAGTGGGTATTGTAATGCGGAGAGTCGCACGCCTCTTACAGACTCTCAGTGAGCAAATGACTGCACGACCACCCTATCGTGTAGGCAGTCATGGTAAAAGCCGTGATCTCGCTGCAGAGTTGATACTCCTTTGGCCTATAGTTAATTAGGAGGGGTGTATGGGACGATGCAGTGCACAGGTCTCTCTGAACCGCATGCTATAGGCATCGCAATGGAGCCTCTGGGCTCCTTGTGCAGGTCACTGTAGTGAGTAATGGACGTCCAGCTTTGAGCTTCAAGCTGACTAATCTAATTACCCACAGGGAACGACATAAAACCTGTGTGCTTGGGCAGTCGTGGGAGGGCCAGACTGTCTAGCACACATTTGAATGACATTGACTAACCAAAAAGGGTGGGCTAGATCTGTCTCCTCTGTGAGATCACAGCTCCAAGGTCTTTGTCAGCTGGTGCATTGGTACACTGAGTTTAGGTTACCTATGCTACGCTCTTGTGCTTTTGTGGCTGGCGCATTCTTTTGTGTGGGGTCTCTCGGTTTGCTGGTATGCTTGTCGCATAGCAATGAGATCGATGTGAACAGGTGACGCTGTGCAGCGACCAATATGTGCTTTGCCATGGGCTTTGGTCTCGTATTAAGACCCTATAGTTGGCAGTACACCAGAAGCCGAGCTCATCAGAAGGAAAGTCTGAGTGTAGGTTGGGACAAACTTTTGTGTGGGGCCTCAGTTTGCCTTTGTATGCTGCCGGCATACGCAATGAGGTCGTCTATGTAAACAGGTGGTGCTGGACAGCGATCAATATGTGCGTATGCAGACGTAAGCCGTGTAGTAGACATATCTTACAATAAGTGGATACAGTTGAGCTGCTTAGCCTGGGCAAAAAAAAGAGTATCTAAAGGCGGTGGTTTGTGATGGTCTGCACTACTTGGAAGAATTTGCCTGCCTCCAGATGCGTTGGCAGTATACGGGTAGCTGAGCCCACCAGAAGACCTAACCAAACTCATTGTTTGCTAACGCAAGCTCGTGTCGTAGGCATATCTGACATGAAGTAGATACAGCCGAGCCAGTCTGGAGGATGCCTGAAAACATCCTTTGGCGGGTAGCTCGTGATGGTCTGCACTGCTTGTATGGGATTGCCTGCATCAGGATGCTATCTATCAGAATGAGACCATGCGTGGGGTCTCAGTTTGCCTCTGTATGCTGCCAGCATACGCAATGAGGTCGATGTGAACAGGTGACGCTGCGCAGCTACCAATATGTGCTTTGCCGGTGACTGGTCTCGTATTAGGACCCTATAGATTGCAGCATACGGGGAGCTGAGCCCACCAAAACCAAAACCAAAACCAAAACCAAAGCAAAAACCAAACCTTTAACCCTCCAGCCCCGGGGGCTATAGCTTACGACTGTGCTCCGGTACCGGGTGTTTTGACGATCTTTGGCCTATGTTAACTACTCTGTAAGTCAATGAATATGTCATGTAATGTTGTGAATAAAAAAGAATAATGTTCCACAAACCTTCCTCTGTCGAATGGCGTTGAGTAGAGGTCTCTAGCCCCTCTGGTTGCATAATGGTGAGCGCGGGAAGACGAGTGCTTTTCGGCGGCAAATTCTTCCCGCGTTCGGACGCGTCGCCCCGGCCATGGCTACGACGCACCTAGCCGCTCGTCGCGCCAAAGTATTTATCTCCCTTAGACGATTTTAGTGTTTGATATTGAGAATGTGATGTTTATTTGATATTTTCTAGTTATTTTGAGGCCAATTATATAAAATATGTTTATTAGGGTATCACTGTCACTGATATTGCTAATTTTCACTCGATACCATACATTTTATTAGTAATTGAGGTAGCTTATTGTTGTATTAGGCACTGATTATTCGTTATCACAGGTGTTTATTATACTTTGGCCATCATATTAGGTCTTGTGTCACTTTCACTTTGACAAATATGCTTTAGAGAGTGTCACTGTCACTGATAATGCTCATTTTTACTCGATACCGTACATTTTATTAGTAATTGAGGTAGGTTATTGTTGTATTAGGCACTGATTATTCGTTATCACAGGTGTTTATTATACTTTGGCCATCAAATATTAGGTCTTGTGTCACTTTCACTTTGACAAATATGCTTTAGAGAGTGTCACTGTCACTGATAATGCTCATTTTCACTCGATACCGTACATTTTATTAGTAATTGAGGTAGGTTATTGTTGTATTAGGCACTGATTATTCGTTATCACAGGTGTTTATTATACTTTGGCCATCAAATATTAGGTCTTGTGTCACTTTCACTTTGACAAATATGCTTTAGAGAGTGTCACTGTCACTGATAATGCTCATTTTCAATCGATACCGTACATTTTATTAGTAATTGAGGTAGGTTATTGTTGTATTAGGCACTGATTATTCGTTATCACAGGTGTTTATTATACTTTGGCCATCAAATATTAGGTCTTGTGTCACTTTCACTTTGACAAATATGCTTTAGAGAGTGTCACTGTCACTGATAATGCTCATTTTCACTCGATACCGTACATTTTATTAGTAATTGAGGTAGGTTATTGTTGTATTAGGCACTGATTATTCGTTATCACAGGTATTTATTATACTTTGGCCATCAAATATTAGGTCTTGTGTCACTTTCACTTAGTTATATGATTTGTAAACGTTTTATATACAATTTATTGTGTCTTTTTTCACTGATTTATATATTTCTATAGGTTCTAATCATATGAATGTCACTTGGTATATACATATGTGTCACTTTCACATATTATTATGGTGTAATTGTATTTGTATCAATGTTCTCATAATACATGAATTTTGTATTACAATACATTGGTTTTCTTCCACTTTTTGCCTATATATAATTATAGTGTACATATTGTCATTTTATTTGGCAATTTCAGTATGATTATTAGAACTCCAGCTTGGAGTGGTAATCAAAGAAGCACTCTAAAGCACAGAGTGCCACCTTGCACTCCACACACTCCAGGGTTGACTTTTTACCTGACCTCGGCTTCACCCTGCTGTTGTAGCAGACATGGCACCGCTTCTGCTGTGTTCTTCCGGATTCATTCTGAGGCAGGGAACCAAGCCTGTGCCTAATCAAGTATTGAGCACACTGCAAGCGGTCAATAACGGCGGGCCCAGGATGTGCCACTGCCCTCTGTGGCATAGCATACTTCTCCAGGAGCTCCGTCAACACCTGCTTTTGGAACCTCCGCAGGCTATTGAACTTCATGGGTGTGTTCACATTCCGAAGCTTGTATATGTTGTAGGCATTCAGAACTGACATGTCCACCATATGCAGAAAGAACTTTTTGTACCATCTGCACGAGGTACGCAGGCAGTCAATGAAGCCTATCTGCATGTCGGACTTGTCCACCAGCCTCATGTTGATGTTGTAGTCCAGGACAGCATCGGGCTTGGTCACCCTGGCCTGGGTGCGGCGATCCACCTTGCCAGTCTCCACCATTTCCCCCTTGTGGATGGTGGTCAGGAGGTTGACCTTCCGCTGGTCGTGCCAGTGGATAGCCAGAATGGGCCCCCGACTTCTTCCTGAACACATCACCTTTTTTGGTCTTTGGAGGGAAAGGTGGCATGCCCTTCCTTTTCCCTCGTACTGTGCCTACAGTCCCCGTCTTGCGCTCATGCAGGTACTGTGAGAGAGTGGGGGACGTGTAATAATTGTCCGTGTAGAGGACGTGATTCTTGTGAAAGTAGCGGTCCATCATGGCTTGCACCACTGCTCCGCCAAAGCCAATGAGGGGGTCCACAAGCAAGTCCCCTTCCTTCCCGCTGTAGACCAGGAAGTCCAGGACATAGCCAGTTTGGCAGTCGCACAGCACAAAGAATTTTATGCCAAAGCGATGTCTTTTTGAGGGGATGTATTGCCGGAAGCTGAGTTTTCCCCGGAACAGCACAAGAGACTCGTCAATGACGACCTTGCGGAAGGGCTTGAAGTAGGAGGTGAAGCGTTCTCGCATCATCTCATACAACGTCCTAATCTTCCACAGCTTGTCTGGGAGGTGGACGTCAAGGTTGGTGACAAGATGGAGCGCTGCGAGGATATCAAGGTACCGGTTGCGAGACATATATTTCCCGAAGGCAGGGGTGGATATCAGATCATTGGTGATCCAATAGTCAGGCAACCTATGCTTCTTGACATGAGGCATTAGCATGGTGAGTGCCAGGAACACCATGAACTCTTTATGAGTCACTGGGGTCCGCTGCCTCATGTGGCCCTTGGTCACCTTTCCCAAAAAGTGGACCTGGAATTGGTGCTGCTTATTTGTCTCTTTGACAACATAGCCTACCACCTCCTCATCAAAGAAGGCCTCAAACAGTTCATGTGGTGGAGCATTGGGGCCTGCAGGAAAATTGGGGGTAACGCCTGAACCCTCCAGTACCTCATCAAAAGCTGGCACATCAGGGTTGTATCCATCCTCATCAACTACGTCTTGCCACTGAAAAACGTAGAATGGGTGTTGTCTACGCTGACGAGGAGCTCCAGCTGGTGGCCCAGCACGCCCACGGCCAACTCGGGAGGCGCGCGCCCTAGGGCGGCGAGGGCGGCGGCCAGGGCGGTGGGCAGCACGACGGGCAGCACGACGCCGGGCCAAGCGGATGGGTCGAGGGTCGTCGATGTCCATATAGTCATCGTCAGAGTGGTCATCTTGCCCTGACGGTGGACCTATGTAATCATGGCCAGAGTCTTGAGAGAGGTGCCCTTCATCATCAGTGGCCCCCACATAATCTGGCGGGGAACCAGTGATGCGTGGGCGGCGTGCGGGTGGGCGAGGTGGGGAAGGAGTGGCAGGTGAGGCTGTGTCCCCCCGAGGTCCCGGGCTCCTTGGCCTGCGACGAGTGACAGAAAGCAATGTTTCACTGTCACTAGGCCCAGGTATTGGTGATGCGAGCTCAAAGACTTCTTCAGGAAGACATGTTGAAGGCGGGAGAGGTGGGGAGGACCGTGGGGAAAGTTGCGGGGAGGTATGGCTGGGGCCGGCCGGGGTGGACGCCGCGGGAGCCTCGAACAAAACTCTCTTACTTTTCTTAATTTTCTTGGTATATTTCCTACCTTTCCCCTTTTCGGCAGCAGTATGTCTCCTGTCGGGGGACCTAGGAGGCAAATAGGCCGAAAGTGTGGGGTCCTCAACCCTTGGCAATGGTGGGGGTGGTGGGGAAGAATGCGGGGCATCCGGGTCATCTTGGGTGGCGTGGGTAGATAAGGGAGACAATGGCGGACGAGAAGGGTGACCACGCTGACCCTCACTCACAGCCTCATCCTCACCAAGTAGTTTTGCTTGTTCCCTAGCTGCCGCGGCCGCCTTCTCAAGTATTTTCTGCTTATACAAATGTAGATTGAAAGGCGATTTACCTGGGGAAGGGCTTGGCGTCGTGTCACTTAAGCGAAATTTGGTGAGTGACCTTGAACTCTACCACTCGCTCACTCTCTCAAGTTCACTGTCTTTAGGTAAACCAGCTTCCTCAACAACTGGTACATCACCTTCATCACTCTCATCACTGTCATGTTCTCTCGCAAATCCCAGGAATTGCTCTTCTTTGTCACTCTCATGGCCATAATCACTCGACTTATAATTACTGGAGTCGTCACTGACTTCATCATCAACATTATGCTTGGCATCAGCTCGCTCATAAAGTCTCAATGTCGTCTCAATACCTCCGGGAGATAACACATTTAGGCGATGGCGTCGGGGTAAGGCGCGACGAACAAGCAAGGGCGTCGTAGGAAGCACGGTATCGGACACAGCGGAATCACTATTTGGCGTACTGTCCATGATGGCGTCGGGGTAGATACTGTTGCTGTGGCGTAGTTTACGCCTGGTGGCGCCACCTACCGTCCCACGATACCGAAAATGTACGCGCGGCATTCGAAAGCACGCATGCAAGCAATGGGCGTTCAAGAGCCCTTCCGGGTTGCGCGGGCCGAGGTTGTTATGGGCGTTCAAGAGCCCATCCGGGTTGGAGGGGTTAAAGGTTATCTACCTGGTTGATCCTGCCAGTAGTCATATGCTTGTCTCAAAGATTAAGCCATGCATGTGTAAGTACAAGCCGATGTAAGGTGAAACCGCGAATGGCTCATTAAATCAGCTATGTTTCATTGGATCTGTACCCCCACTTACTTGGATAACTGTGGTAATTCTAGAGCTAATACATGCACACAGAGTCCCCGACCGCAAGGGAGGGGCGCTTTCATTAGTTCAAAACCGGTCGGGCCTCGGTCCGTAACCCACCTGTGGTGAATCTGAATAACTTTGGGCTGAGCGCACGGTCTCCGCACTTGCGCTGCATCTTTCAAGTGTCTGCCTTATCAGCTTTCGATTGTAGGTTATTCGCCTACAATGGCTATAACGGGTAACGGGGAATCAGGGTTCGATTCCGGAGAGGGAGCCTGAGAAACGGTTACCACATCTAAGGAAGGCAGCAGGCACGTAAATTACCTATTCCCAGACCGGGGAGGTAGTGACGAAAAATAACGATGCGAGACTCATCCGAGGCCTCGCAATCAGAATGAGTACACTTAACGAGGACCCATTGGAGGGCAACTATGGTGCCAGCAGCCGCGGTAATTCCAGCTCCAATAGCGTATATTAAAGTTATTGGGGTTAAAAAGCTCGTAGTTGGATTACAGTTCCGGACTGACGGTTCACCGCCCGGTGTTTACTGTCACGCTCCGAACAGCCTGAAACAGGGCCCCGCTGGCTCGCCCGGGGTGCTCTTTACCGAGTGTCCCGAGTGGCCGGCATGTTTACTTTGAAAAAAATTTAGTGCTCAGAGCAGGCTACATGAATTGGCCTGAATGTCTATGCATGGAATAATGGAATAGGACCTCGGTTCTATTTTGTCGGTTTTCTTCGGAACCCGAGGTAATGACTAATAGAAACAGGCGGGGGTATTAGTACTGCGACGCTAGAGGTGAAATTCTTGGACCATCGCAAGACTAACAACTGTGAAAGCATTTACCAAGGATGTTTTCATTAATCAAGAGCGAAAGTTAGAGGTTCGAAGGCGATCAGATACCGCCCTAGTTCTAACCATAAACGATGCTGACTAGCGATCCGCCGGCGTTATTCCCATGACCCGGCGGGCAGCTTCCGGGAAACCAAAGTCTTTGAGTTCCGGGGGAAGTATGGTTGCAAAGCTGAAACTTAAAGGAATTGACGGAAGGGCACCACCAGGAGTGGAGCCTGCGGCTTAATTTGACTCAACACGGGAAACCTCACCAGGCCCAGACACTGGAAGGATTGACAGATTGAGAGTTCTTTCTCGATTCAGTGGGTGGTGGTGCATGGCCGTTCTTAGTTGGTGGAGCGATTTGTCTGGTTAATTCCGATAACGAACGAGACTCTAGCCAATTAACTAGACGACGGATCTCCAGCAATTGATGTCCAGTCGCAACTTCTTCTTAGAGTGATAAGCGGCAACTCTAGCTGCACGAGATTGAGCAATAACAGGTCTGTGATGCCCTTAGATGTTCTGGTCCGCACGCACGCTACACTGAAGGGATCAGCGTGTTGTTCCCCTCCGAGAGGAGCGGGTAACCCGATGAAACCCCTTCATGATAGGGATTGGGGCTTGCAATTGTTTCCCATGAACGAGGAATTCCCAGTAAGCGCAAGTCATCAGCTTGCTTTGATTACGTCCCTGCCCTTTGTACACACCGCCCGTCGCTACTACCGATTGAATGATTTAGTGAAGCCTTCGGACTGGTGCTCTTGGATGTCCGGCCGTGCTCCCGCCGTCTTCCTTTCTGAGGGGGCGGTGGTCGCGGCTTCCGGCGCCTCGGGCTGATGGAAAGATGTCCAAACTTGATCATTTAGAGAAAGTAAATGTCGTAACAAGGTTTCCATAGGCGAACCTGCGAAAGGATCATTACCAAAAGCATAACAGATGCAAACAAACACAAAAACCTGGGTGGCCCTTCTCGGCCCCTGGTGGGTCATTATTGGAGTGGCTGGCCCACCTAAAACTCAAAGCAGCCTTCCTCCAGCTACACAAGGTACTAACTTGTGTCTTTAAACCCAACCATTACATCGACTAAAAATGAACTGGTGAGGCAGGTTCTGTGTCGCTTAAAAAGACCCAACAAATACAACTTTTAACGGGGGATCACTCGGCTCGTGGGTCGATGAAGACCACAGCTAAATGCGTGTCAGTATGTGAATCGCAAGATTATCAGATACATTGACAAGTCGAATGCACATTGTGGCGGTGGCATTGTTCCCCTTTGAGGGACACCGCCGCCACTCCTGGACGAGGGTCATTAACCCGGCAAGCGCGATAGGCCTCACGGAAGGCTTCCTATAGGGAACGCGATAGGCCTCACGGAAGCAGGACCATAAAAAAAGCCTTCCATAAAAAAAAGGGCCTATCAAAACAAAGGAATTTGTCTCTAGGTGAGATAATTCCCCTCCAGTACTCATCCATGTAAATCTCCCACCCCCCCCCCCCCCCCTTCCCCACCTTATTCCCCCCCCCCTCCCCTCCTCAATTATCACCTATTTTTCCTCTTATTATCATCATTTATCGGTTTTTTTCTCTCCCGCGATAATGTAGCACAAGTGGGTTGCATAAAAGATCGTTATGCAACACCCAGACACCGGCACACACCGCCCCGCTCGTCTCAGTTGACTCCCAGACAGCGAGAGGGGAGGGCTGCCTGTGTCTCTCTCTCGCCTGAGATTATGACCGGGTGGCCAATATCTTCGTTTTTCACCACCCAAATGCTTTTCCCACTTATTTTAGCACTCTTGAAGGTTCATATATACATCATATATGTAAAATAAAAGCATACCGAAAACAAATAATGGTTTATATTGTAAATATAACGAATTCTGTCAGAATCCAGGGGTAGAAATGCACAAATAACTACCCTAGCACCTAGGTCTATATCGCGCTTGTCAGGTTAAACAGATCACCAACCAAATCCTGATAGAGGACTCTTAATCTTGGCGGGCAGGTTGACGCAAGTCATACCTGCCCGCATGGTTCATAAGAGCTTAATTGCTCTGAACCGCTTGATTTCGGCCTGGCCAAACTGTTGCGCTGTGACCGACGAAAAAACCAGAACCGAGTAGTAAGATACAGCCGAGTAACCAACCTCGTGATGGTCTTGCATTAGCTCACAGTATGGTGCGTTCCGTCCAGTAACAGCGCAGGCGGTGCCAGCGATACCGCTCACATGGGGTGTTCCTTCCCTCCAGGAACTGTAAAAGTCGCAGCATGGACCTGCGTACCCTGAAAACCTTTATAACATGCATTCCGCTTGGGGAGTTCTCGTTGGCATGCAAAACATAACAAGCTCCCAACCGGTAGGCATACCTGCACCCACCATAAACGTGTGCGTGCCCACTGTCATGATAGGGTAAGTTGTACCAACCTCTGTCTATGCTTGCTTGTCGGATCACATGGCAATAGCTGTACATCAGTCCTCTATGCACTCTAGTACGCCACTAGGCCTTGTCTGCGTTCTCTGGTGACTTGTTGTGGTTGGAGGTGATAGCACGGGTGGGACAACCTCCGTCTAATCTCCAAATGATCCCATGTAATCCAAGTCAGCAGCCGGCGAGAGGCCCTAACACAGTGGATAAAAATTGGAAAGAGGCGGCTTAATTTGAGGTGATTTTGATCGAGAGCCTTGTGTAATCGTGTTTGCCGTAGCTGCACCTGCGTAGTGGCAGTAGATATGTCCGCGGGACACATTGGGTTGATGGCCCCCCCACCATGTGTCGCAAGCGCTCAACCCGAATAGTTTTTCGGCTCTTGGTGTTCAGTGGAAGAATTATAGTAGGGTTTTTCTTCCCACAATGAAGCATAGAAAAGAGGAGAGACCGTCTCGGCAGAAACCCATTCCCCGATGTGGGCAGTGATTTTTGGTCTCACCTTGCGTTCTGCTATAGCGCAGAACGTAAGTGTGCCTGAGTAGCCTGTACCATGATCGTGCCCATCTTTATCTTTACTGCTGAGATGTCGTTTCGAGGAGTGCCTGGCCCGAGAGGAAGTAGCTGCCCTAAACGGCTTAATAGAACACTGTTTGTACTCATGGGACCAGGTGACTAGGCTAGGAGAAAAAGACTGAAACGAGTTGTGTGAGGCTGTGTGAAGTGCCTGGTCCACCCACGCTCTCGTTTCCAGTCATTCTCTGTCCAATTTGTACTCTGTTGACCTCGTCTCAGGGGAGATTACCCGCCAAATTTAAGCATATTAATAAGCGGAGGAAAAGAAACCAACAGGGATTCCCTCAGTAAGGGCAACTGAAATGGGAAAAGTCCAGCGCATAAGCTTGCTTTGCCCTTCACCAGGCGTGAGCGGTGTTGCGTTTTGGAGGATCCGGCACGCCGCCTTACTACGCCTAAGTCAAAACGGCCACTACCCATTGAGGGTGAAAGGCCCGTCTGGCGGAGCCCGTGAGGGCATAAGTGAGGTGGTCGGAAAGGACCTTTCCGTAGAGTCGGGTTGCTTGAAAGTGCAGCCCAAAGCAGGTGGTAAACTCCATCTAAGGCTAAATATGACCACGAGACGATAGCGAACAAGTACCGTGAGGGAAAGTTGAAAAGAACTTTTACGAGAGAGTTCAAAAGCACGTGAAACCGTTAAGAGCCAAACGGGTGGAACTCATTGATCGAACTGAGGAGATTCAGCTCGTCGGCAGGGGCTGAGGCGGCTGGTGAATTATTCCTTAAAGTGACTCACCCGAGGGTGGGCACGCCATCGTCTCATCGCCTCTGTCGGCGGGCGTATTTCGCCTTGTAGTAGGTCACCGCGACCCGTTGCTTGGGGACGTCTAAGGCCCGGATGGATTGGTACCTCGCCGTTCCGGCCGCCTCTACTTTGGTGGGGACGGATTCGGGCGGCGGTGGAAACCCCCGGTGACATATCCTGACGGCCCTGCGACGGTGTCTATCAATGGCAGGAGGTGTGTCCTTTCTAGGGCACACTACCCCGCGGTGTTAAACCATAACGGCGGACCACCCGACCCGTCTTGAAACACGGACCAAGGAGTCTAACATGTGTGCGAGTCATTGGGCACACTAAACCCAAAGGCGAAATGAAAGTGACAGAAAGGGGAGGGGCCTCTCCTTGCCGCAAGGTAAGGAACCCTTTGCCAGAGGGGGGCGGGAGCTCGGTGAGTCATTTTCCCGGTTCTTTGTCGCCCTGTGGCTTACTCCTGCATGTCGGCAGTGGCCCACACCCGCAATGGGGGGGCGCAAGCCCGGGACTTGCCACCAGTGCACATCTCGGCGTCCGCGACTGGCCTCTCGGGGCCTTTCCGCGTGGGCTGATTTGGTAGCCGGCAAGTCCCTTGAGCAGACATGTTGGGACCCATGAACTATGCTTGGCCAAGACGAAGCCAGAGGAAACTCTGGTGGAGGTCCGCCGCGATTCTGACGTGCAAATCGATCGTCGGAGCTGAGTATAGGGGCGAAAGACTAATCGAACCATCTAGTAGCTGGTTCCCTCCGAAGTTTCCCTCAGGATAGCTGGTACTCGAGGGTAATTTCATCCGGTAAAGCGAATGATTAGAGGTCTTGGGTAGAAAACGTCCTCACCCTATTCTCAAACTTTAAATGGGTGAGATGCCGAGCTTGCTTGCAATTGATCGTTGAAGCTCTGGCGACTAATAGGAGTACCTAGTGGGCCACTTTTGGTAAGCAGAACTGGCGCTGTGGGATGAACCAAACGTCGAGTTAAGGGGCCTAAATGAATGCCCATACAGATCCCACGAAAGGTGTTGGTTGCTATAGACAGCAGGACGGTGGCCATGGAAGTTGGAATCCGCTAAGGAGTGTGTAACAACTCACCTGCCGAAGCAACTAGCCCTTAAAATGGTATGGCGCTAAAGCATTCTCCCGATACTCGACCGCGGGTGGCACAACAGGCCTAGCCATGCATGTCTTGAAGCCCCAATGAGTAGGAGGGCCTTGGTGGTGAGAGCTGAAGGGTGCGGCGTGAGCCGCCACTGGCGCAGATCATGGTGGTAGTAGCAAATAGTCGAGAAAGACTCTACCTGGAAGACCGATGTGGGGCAGGGTTCCATGTGAACATCACTTAGACATTGGAGTTAAAAGATTTACCAATCATTTTTTAACCGTTTCCCCGTGTGTAATTAGATTGGTCGATAGTGAAGTACTTACCACAGTTCATATTGTCGATGCCTTTGGTGATTTTGAACACTTGAATTAAGTCACCTCGTAATCTGAGCCGGGTTAAAGGAAATAGATTTAATTCTCTAAGACACTGTACGGACTCCTACATCCGCGTTTTACTTACTCTGCCACTTTCGGTGAGACCCAAACACACTTTTCTGCCAATTGTCGCAGAGTGCTCAGCAAGCACACTTTTCAGGGCTAGTTTTCGATGGGGAAACCGAATCTGTCTTGACTTTTGACGTACGTTCAAAAATCCGCCAAATGAGACGCTCCAGTACCGCCATTTCACCAGCTAGGTAAATTCTGACTACAGATTCGGACTCGCCAGGCCAAACTGCATAAGAATAAAACCCTCAAACGTGGAACGGGCTAGGTCCCCCATATCAGCAAAAATGACGATATTGGTCACCGTCACCCGAGAAGGCTTCCTAGGGGACTTTTTGCCTAGGAAGGGCTCGGAGATGGCGGTCGGAAAACATATCACAGACTGAAACACCCAAACCCTTTTCTGGACTAGTTATCGACGAGGAATCCGAATATGGCCTTACTTTTGACGTACCTTCAAAACGCCGCGAAATGAGACGGTTCAGTACCCGTATTTCACCAGTTAGTCCAATTCTGAGGCCAGATTCAGGCTCGCAAGGCCAAACCGCATAAGAATACCACCCTCAAACGTGGAACGGGCCAGGTCGCCCATATGAGCAAAAATTACGATATCGGTCACCGTCGGCTGAGAAGGCTTCCTAGGGGACTTTTTGCCTAGGAAGGGCTCGGAGTTGGCGGTCGGAAAAATTGTCGCAGACAGAAACACCTACACCTTTTTCTGGACTAGTTTACGACGGGGGAATCCGAATATGGCCTTACTTTTGACGTACCTTCAAAACTCCGCGAAATGAGACGCTCCAGTACCCGTATTTCACCAGTTAAGCCAATTCTGAGGACAGATTCGGTGTCGCCAGGCCAAACTGCATAAGAATACCACCCTCAAACGTGGAACGGGCCAGGTCGCCCATTTGAGCCAAAATTGACGATCAAAATACACCCACCATGGTCTGAGATCGAATCCGCTACAAAACCTTTCCCAGGAGGCGGGAAGATGATCACTCTGAGGTTCAAACACCTCCACCATGGCTTGAGATCGAATCCGGGCAAAAATGCTTCCCAGGAGGCGGGAAGATGATCACTTGGAGGGTCAAACACCACCACCGTGACTTGAGATCGAATCCGGGCAAAAAACCCTTCCCAGGAGGCGGGAAGATGATCACTCTGAGGGTCAAACACCACCACCATGGCTTGAGATCGAATCCGGGCAAAAACGCTCCCCAGGAGGCGGGAAGATGATCACTTGGAGGGTCAAACACCTCCACCACCACTGTGACTTGAGATCGAATCCGTGACAAAACACTTCCCAAGAGGCGGGTAAACGGATCACTTGGTCGGTCAAACTCGACCGTCACCTGCGAGCAAATCCGTGAAAAAACGGGTCTTAGGCAGCGGTCGTCGAAAAAACGAGTTTCGCGAAAAGCTAATTTCGTGCAACTTCGGAACGCATCTAATATGTGCTATTAGCGATTTTCGAGGCCATTTACGGACGGTTTTTAAATGATCTACATTAAGTAGAACAGATACTCAAGTCATGAACGGTGCAGGTCTGTATATACTATGAGGAGAGCTCTCCAAAAGTTCAGGATGCTGTGTTTGCTCTGTTGCGAGGGTTCAGAGGCCGTTCTAGGCAAAAAATCCTCTAGAAAGAGGTGGGAGACTGCGGAAAAAATCTGAGAAAGGGGGCTGGGGCAAACCTCCACTCCTGACAGTTTTTTCTGGCTTTCCGTGGCTTGGTGAGGCAAGAACCACTGGGCAAGCAGTAACTGGCGGTCAGAGAGAGAGAATGGGCTTGGGCAACCCATATGACCGTAGAATACAGACACAGATTCCAGGCGGGCAGGACGATGCTGGGTGAGGTTTCCCACATTGGCCTGTCCGCGACTTCCTAGCTTTTGCGAGAGTGAAGACCCCTCAAAAACCCAAAGCCTCAGGTTTGCTTGGTTTGGCCCCCATTGCCTTGTGATTCAAGGGAGCCAGCTCGGGGTACCCCTGAGACCTGTAATGCGTGTGGTGCGAGTCTAGATGAGCCGGTTTGCTACCTCTTGAGGAGTAACTCGGTGACCTAGATGGAATGCTTCCGAATTGTCGGAGAGCCGCACGCCTCTTACATGTTTTCAGTGGGTATTGTAATGCGGAGAGTCGCACGCCTCTTACAGACTCTCAGTGAGCAAATGACTGCACGACCACCCTATCGTGTAGGCAGTCATGGTAAAAGCCGTGATCTCGCTGGAGAGTTGATACTCCTTTGGCCTATAGTTAATTAGGAGGGGTGTATGGGACGATGCAGTGCACAGGTCTCTCTGAACGGCGCCAAAATGCTATAGGCATCGCAATGGAGCCTCTGGGCTCCTTGTGCAGGTCGCTCTAGTGAGTAATGGACATCCGGCTTTGAGCTTTCAAGCTGACTAATCTAATTACCCACAGGGAACGACGTAAAACCTGTGTGCTTGGGCAGTCGTGGGAGGGCCAGACTGTCTAGCACACATTTGAATGACATTGACTAACCAAAAAGGGTGGGCTAGATCTGTCTCCTCTGTGAGATCACAGCTCCAAGGTCTTTGTCAGCTGGTGCATTGGTACACTGAGTGTAGGTTACCTATGCTACGCTCTTGTGCTTTTGTGGCTGGCGCATTCTTTTGTGTGGGGTCTCTCGGTTTGCTGGTATGCTTGTCGCATAGCAATGAGATCGATGTGAACAGGTGACGCTGTGCAGCGACCAATATGTGCTTTGCCATGGGCTGGATCTCGTGATAAGACCCTATAGTTGGCAGTACACCAGTAGCCGAGCTCACCAGAAGGAACTTCTGAGCGTAGGTTGGCGCAATCTTTTGTGTGGTGGTCTCGGTTTGATGGTATGCTGTCGCATAGCAATGAAGTCGATGTGAACAGGTGACGCTGTGCAGCGACCAGTATGTGCTTTGCCATGGGCTTTGGTCTCGTATTAAGACCCTATAGTTTGCAGTACACCAGAAGCCGAGCTCACCAGAAGGAAAGTCTGAGTGTAGGTTGGGACAAACTTTTGTGTGGGGTCTCAGTTTGCCTTTGTATGCTGCCGGCATACGCAATGAGGTCGTCTATGTAAACAGGTGGTGCTGGACAGCGATCAATATGTGCGTATGCAGACGTAAGCCGTGTAGTAGACATATCTTACAAGAAGTGGATACAGTTGAGCTGCTTAGCCTGGGGAAAAAAAAAAAAAAAAGAGTCTCTAAAGGCGGTGGCTTGTGATGGTCTGCACTACTTGGAAGAATTTGCCTGCCTCGGATGCGTTGGCAGTATACAGGTAGCTGAGCCCACCAGAAGACCTAACCAAACTCATTGTTTGCTAACGCAAGCCCGTGTCGTAGGCATATCTGACATGAAGTAGATACAGCCGAGCCAGTCTGGAGGATGCCTGAAAACATCCTTTGGTGGGTAGCTCGTGATGGTCTGCACTGCTTGTATGGGATTGCCTGCATCAGGATGCTATCTATCAGAATGAGACCATGCGTGGGGTCTCAGTTTGCCTCTGTGTGCTGCCGGCATACGGAATGAGGTCGATGTGAACAGGTGACGCTGCGCAGCGACCAATATGTGCTTTGCCGGTGACTGGTCTCGTATTAGGACCCTATAGTTTGCAGCATACGGGTAGCTGAGCCCACCAAAACCAAAACCAAAGCAAAAACCAAACCTTTAAAGGTAATCTACCTGGTTGATCCTGCCAGTAGTCATATGCTTGTCTCAAAGATTAAGCCATGCATGTGTAAGTACAAGCCGATGTAAGGTGAAACCGCGAATGGCTCATTAAATCAGCTATGTTTCATTGGATCTGTACCCCCACTTACTTGGATAACTGTGGTAATTCTAGAGCTAATACATGCACACAGAGTCCCCGACCGCAAGGAAGGGGCGCTTTTATTAGTTCAAAATCGGTCGGGCCTCGGTCCGTAACCCACCTGTGGTGAATCTGAATAACTTTGGGCTGAGCGCACAGTCTCCGCACTTGCGCTGCATCTTTCAAGTGTCTGCCTTATCAGCTTTCGACTGTAGGTTATTCGCCTACAATGGCTATAACGGGTACCGGGGAATCAGGGTTCGATTCCGGAGAGGGAGCCTGAGAAACGGTTACCACATCTAAGGAAGGCAGCAGGCACGTAAATTACCCATTCCCAGACCGGGGAGGTAGTGACGAAAAATAACGATGCGAGACTCATCCGAGGCCTCGCAATCAGAATGAGTACACTTAACGAGGACCCATTGGAGGGCAACTATGGTGCCAGCAGCCGCGGTAATTCCAGCTCCAATAGCGTATATTAAAGTTATTGGGGTTAAAAAGCTCGTAGTTGGATTACAGTTCCGGACTGACGGTTCACCGCCCGGTGTTTACTGTCACGCTCCGAACAGCCTGAAACAGGGCCCCGCCGGCTCGCCCGGGGTGCTCTTTACCGAGTGTCCCGAGTGGCCGGCATGTTTACTTTGAAAAAAATTTAGTGCTCAGAGCAGGCTACATGAATTGGCCTGAATGTCTATGCATGGAATAATGGAATAGGACCTCGGTTCTATTTTGTCGGTTTTCTTGGGAACCCGAGGTAATGACTAATAGAAACAGGCGGGGGTATTAGTACTGCGACGCTAGAGGTGAAATTCTTGGACCATCACAAGACTAACAACTGTGAAAGCATTTACCAAGGATGTTTTCATTAATCAAGAGCGAAAGTTAGAGGTTCGAAGGCGATCAGATACCGCCCTAGTTCTAACCATAAACGATGCTGACTAGCGATCCGCCGGCGTTATTCCCATGACCCGGCGGGCAGCTTCCGGGAAACCAAAGTCTTTGAGTTCCGGGGGAAGTATGGTTGCAAAGCTGAAACTTAAAGGAATTGACGGAAGGGCACCACCAGGAGTGGAGCCTGCGGCTTAATTTGACTCAACACGGGAAACCTCACCAGGCCCAGACACTGGAAGGATTGACAGATTGAGAGTTCTTTCTCGATTCAGTGGGTGGTGGTGCATGGCCGTTCTTAGTTGGTGGAGCGATTTGTCTGGTTAATTCCGATAACGAACGAGACTCTAGCCAATTAACTAGTCGACGGATCTCCAGCAATTGATTTCCAGTCGAACTTCTTCTTAGAGGGATAAGCGGCAACTCTAGCTGCACGAGATTGAGCAATAACAGGTCTGTGATGCCCTTAGATGTTCTGGCCTGCACGCACGCTACACTGAAGGGATCAGCGTGTTGTTCCCCTCCGAGAGGAGCGGGTAACCCGATGAAACCCCTTCATGATAGGGATTGGGGCTTGCAATTGTTTCCCATGAACGAGGAATTCCCAGTAAGCGCAAGTCATCAGCTTGTGTTGATTACGTCCCTGCCCTTTGTACACACCGCCCGTCGCTACTACCGATTGAATGATTTAGTGAAGCCTTCGGACTGGTGCTCTTGGATGTCCGGCCGTGCTCCCGCCGTCTTCCTTTCTGAGGGGGCGGTGGTCGCGGCTTCCGGCGCCTCGGGCTGATGGAAAGATGTCCAAACTTGATCATTTAGAGGAAGTAAATGTCGTAACAAGGTTTCCATAGGCGAACCTGCGGAAGGATCATTACCAAAAGCATAACAGATGCAAACAAACACAAAAACCTGGGTGGCCCTTCTCGGCCCCCGGTGGGTCATTATTGGAGTGGCTGGCCCACCTAAAACTCAAAGCAGCCTTCCTCCAGCTACACAAGGTACTAACTTGTGTCTTTAAACCCAACCATTACATCGACTAAAAATGAACTGGTGAGGCAGGTTCTGTGTCGCTTAAAAAGACCAAACAAATACAACTCTTAACGGGGGATCACTCGGCTCGTGGGTCGATGAAGACCACAGCTAAATGCGTGTCGGTATGTGAATCGCAAGATTATCAGATACATTGACAAGTCGAATGCACATTGTGGCGGTGGCATTGTTCCCCTTTGAGGGACACCGCCGCCACTCCTGGACGAGGGTCATTAAGCAGATCACCAACCAAATCCTGATAGAGGACTCTTAATCTTGGCGGGCAGGTTGACGCAAGTCATACCTGCCCGCATGGTTCATAAGAGCTTAATTGCTCTGAACCGCTTGATTTCGGCCTGGCCAAACAGTTGCGCTGTGACCGACGAAAACACCAGAACCGAGTAGTAAGATACAGCCGAGTAACCAACCTTGTGATGGTCTTGCATTAGCTCACAGTATGGTGCGTTCCGTCCAGTAACAGCGCAGGCGGTGCCAGCGATACCGCACACATGGGGTGTTCCTTCCCTCCAGGAACTGTAAAAGTCGCAGCATGGACCTGCGTACCCTGAAAACCTTTATAACATGCATTCCGCTTGGGGAGTTCTCGTTGGCATGCAAAACATAACAAGCTCCCCACCGGTAGGCATACCTGCACCCACCATAAACGTGTGCGTGCCCACTGTCATGATAGGGTAAGTTGTACCAACCTCTGTCTATGCTTGCTTGTCGGATCACATGGCAATAGCTGTACATCAGTCCTCTATGCACTCTAGTACGCCACTGAGCCTTGTCTGCGTTCTCTGGTGACTTGTTGTGGTTGGAGGTGATAGCACGGGTGGGACAACCTCCGTCTATTCTCCAAATGATCCCATGTAATCCAAGTCAGCAGCCGGCGAGAGGCCCTAACACAGTGGATAAAAATTGGAAAGAGGCGGCTTAATTTGAGGTGATTTTGATCGAGAGCCTTGTGTAATCGTGTTTGCCGTAGCTGCGCCTGCGTAGTGGCAGTAGAAATGTCCGCGGGAGACATTGGGTTGATGGCCCCCCCACCATGTGTCGCAAGCGCTCAACCCGAATAGTTTTTCGGCTCTTGGCGTTCAGTGGAAGAATTGTAGTAGGGTTTTTCTTCCCACAATGAAGCATAGAAAAGAGGAGAGACCGTCTCGGCAGAAACCCATTCCCCGATGTGGGCAGTGATTTTTGGTCTCGCCTTGCGTTCTGCTATAGCGCAGAACGTAAGTGTGACTGAGTAGCCTGTACCATGATCGTGCCCATCTTTATCTTTACTGCTGAGATGTCGTTTCGAGGAGTGCCTGGCCCGAGAGGAAGTAGCTGCCCTAAACGGCTTAATAGACGACTGTTTGTACTCAAGGGACCAGGTGACTAGGCTAGGAGAAAAAGACTGAAACGAGTTGTGTGAGGCTGTGTGAAGTGCCTGGTCCACCCACGCTCTCGTTTCCAGTCATTCTCTGTCCAATTTGTACTCTGTTGACCTCGTCTCAGGGGAGATTACCCGCCAAATTTAAGCATATTAATAAGCGGAGGAAAAGAAACCAACAGGGATTCCCTCAGTAAGGGCGACTGAAATGGGAAAAGTCCAGCGCAAAAGCTTGCTTTGCCCTTCACCAGGCGTGAGCGGTGTTGCGTTTTGGAGGGTCCGGCACGCCGCCTTACTACGCCTAAGTCAAAACGGCCACTACCCATTGAGGGTGAAAGGCCCGTCTGGCGTAGCCCGTGAGGGCATAAGTGAGGTGGTCGGATAGGACCTTTCCGTAGAGTCGAGTTGCTTGAAAGTGCAGCCCAAAGCAGGTGGTAAACTCCATCTAAGGCTAAATATGACCACGAGACGATAGCGAACAAGTACCGTGAGGGAAAGTTGAAAAGAACTTTTACGAGAGAGTTCAAAAGCACGTGAAACCGTTAAGAGCCAAAACGGGTGGAACTCATTGATCGAACTGAGGAGATTCAGCTCGTCGGCAGGGGCTGAGGCGGCTGGTGAATTATTCCTTAAAGTGACTCACCCGAGAGTGGGCACGCCATCGTCTCATCGCCTCTGTCGGCGGGCGTATTTCGCCTTGTAGTAGGTCACCGCGACCCGTTGCTTGGGGACGTCTAAGGCCCGGATGGATTGGTACCTCGCCGTTCCGGCCGCCTCTACTTCGGTGGGGACGGATTCGGGCGGCAGTGGAAACCCCCGGTGACATATCCTGACGGCCCTGCGACGGTGTCTATCAATGGCAGGAGGTGTGTCCTTTCTAGGGCACACTACCCCGCGGTGTTAAACCATAACGGCGGACCACCCGACCCGTCTTGAAACACGGACCAAGGAGTCTAACATGTGTGCGAGTCATTGGGCACACTAAACCCAAAGGCGAAATGAAAGTGACAGAAAGGGGAGGGGCCTCTCCTTGCCGCAAAGTAAGGAACCCTTTGCCAGAGGGGGGCGGGAGCTCGGTGAGTCATTTTCCCGGTTCTTTGTCGCCCTGTGGCTTACTCCTGCGTGTCGGCAGTGGCCCACACCCGCAATGGGGGGGGCGCAAGCCCGGGACTTGCCACCAGTGCACATCTCGGCGTCCGCGACTGGCCTCTCGGGGCCTTTCCGCATGGCCTGAGTTGGTAGCCGGCAAGTACCTTGAGCAGACATGTTGGGACCCCTGAACTATGCTTGGCCAAGACGAAGCCAGAGGAAACTCTGGTGGAGGTCCGCCGCGATTCTGACGTGCAAATCGATCGTCGGAGCTGAGTATAGGGGCGAAAGACTAATCGAACCATCTAGTAGCTGGTTCCCTCCAAAGTTTCCCTCAGGATAGCTGGTACTCGAGGGTAATTTCATCCGGTAAAGCGAATGATTAGAGGTCTTGGGTACAAAATGTCCTCACCCTATTCTCAAACTTTAAATGGGTGAGATGCCGAGCTTGCTTGCAATTGATCGTTGAAGCTCTGGCGACTAATAGGAGTACCTAGTGGGCCACTTTTGGTAAGCAGAACTGGCGCTGTGGGATGAACCAAACGTCGAGTTAAGGGGCCTAAATGAATGCCCATACAGATCCCACGAAAGGTGTTGGTTGCTATAGACAGCAGGACGGTGGCCATGGAAGTTGGAATCCGCTAAGGAGTGTGTAACAACTCACCTGCCGAAGCAACTAGCCCTTAACCCTTAATTAGCGGCTCACCACATAAGTCGAGTTAAATAAAGCTGGACTATGTGGCGGCGCTCGACATAGGTCGAGTGGCAATTTCAGCACGTAATGTTGCTGAGAGAGAGAGACAAGTGGTGGCAGGAGACTAGCGAGCGTATGACTGCTCCAGACCACCGCGGCGAACCTACTGACACGAATCTCAGCTCCCTCCTCCCTCTCTCACTCGCTACATACTGAATTATATGGGGAAAGTACCGAATTACATGCTTTTTGCACTCGCGTTGCACGGTTATTGCAAGAAAACTAGCCATCATAAAAGGATCGTTATGGTGTCATTCGAAAGCTCTGTTTATGCCCTTTCAGGGATAGGTACTTGTTTTACGTTCTGGGTCTTATTTAGGCATGAAAATGATCACGTAAACAGCCCTATTTTGGCTAAAAACACCCCGCTGGGCGGTACATATAAATAAACCGCATAGGCCGCTCGTAAGGTGTTAAAATGGTATGGCGCTAAAGCATTCTCCCGATACTCGACCGCCGGTGGCACAACAGGCCTAGCCATGCATGTCTTGAAGCCCCGGTGAGTAGGAGGGCCGCGGTGGTGAGCGCTGAAGGGTGCGGCGTGAGCCGCCACTGGCGCAGATCTTGGTGGTAGTAGCAAATAGTCGAGAAAGACTCTACCTGGAAGACCGATGTGGGGCAGGGTTCCATGTGAACATCACTTGGACATTGGAGTTAAAAGATTTACCAATAATTTTGTAACCGTTTCCCCGTGTGTAATTAGATTGGTCGATAGTGAAGTACTTACTACAGTTCATATTGTCGATGCCTTTGATGATTTTGAACACTTGAATTAAGTCACCTCGTAATCTGAGCCGGGTTAAAGGAAATAGATTTAATTCTCTAAGACGCTCTTCATATTGTTTGTTCATTAGGCTAGGTATCATTTTGGTAACTCTACGTTGAACTCGTTCTAGCTTGTTTATATCTTTTTGGTAATATGGACACCAGGATTGAACGCAGTATTCCAGAAGAGGGCGGACTAAGGAATTGTAAAGGGTTAGGATAACTTCTTTGGATTTATGCTCAAATGACGTGCCTATAAAGCCAATTATTTTGTATGCCTTCTTAACACCTTACGAGCGGCCTATGTGGTTTATTTATATGTACCGCCCAGCGGGGTGTTTTTAGCCAAAATAGGGCTGTTTACGTGATCATTTTCATGCCTAAATAAGACCCAGAACGTAAAACAAGTACCTATCCCTGAAAGGGCATAAACAGAGCTTTCGAATGAAACCATAACGATCCTTTTATGAAGGCTAGTTTTCTTGCAATAACCGTGCAACGCGAGTGCAAAAAGCATGTAATTCGGTACTTTCCCCATATAATTCAGTATGTAGCGAGTGAGAGAGGGAGGAGGGAGCTGAGATTCGTGTCAGTAGGTTCGCCACGGTGGTCTGGAGCAGTCATACGCTCGCTAGTCTCCTGCCACCACTTGTCTCTCTCTCTCAGCAACATTACGTGCTGAAATTGCCACTCGACCTATGTCGAGCGCCGCCACATAGTCCAGCTTTATTTAACTCGACTTATGTGGTGAGCCGCTAATTAACCTGTTGAGACCCAGCGTCGCACGTGTTGCGTCGGCAGTCTTTGATCACCAACTCCCAGCGACGCATCACGTGCGTCCGACATATAAAAAACACTTACGTGGCTCGTAAGGTAGGAAATGGCGGGAGAATAGGAGGGGGCGGTACCGTAGTGTGTGGGGGAGCCGGGCCAGTAGGTGTGAGCGGGCCGAGACAGCCGCGCGGCTGGTGGTGGTGGGCTTAGTGGGGATAGTTTACACCCCTAGTTTACCGCCACTTTGAACCTTCATTACTCCGGTCGTATGGGAGCTAGAGGCTTGAGATTTATGTGAGATACTCCTTAGGATGAATGCCGTACATTGCCATACTCAGTTTTTACCCTAGTGCTCCCGGGCGGGTGGTCATGCGGGGGAGACGAACTATTGAAACCCCCCCCCCCCGCCCCCCAAATGACCGAAATGAGTTTTTTTTTATTTGTGTGTTCATTTCTCACCATTCTCTTCCATTTTGGCTCAACAAATTTTTTTGAAGCTCCCCCCCCCAACCCCCCACCGGCCACCCCCCCAAAAAAAAATGTCAGAGGTGATTTTTTTTTGTTTTTTTTTTCATTTCTCATCCTTGTCTTCCATTTTAGCAAACAAAAAAAATAAGTGAAAATGGCTTGGGACTGGGGTGAACAAAATATTATAACTAGCCGGGGCTCAACGGGTTAAGGGTTAACAACTTCTGAACATTGTTGACTCGGTTTTAGGTTACTCGATATTGTTACTCCCAGATCGGTTTCTCTGTTTACATTCTTAAGCTGAGCGCCATTCATCGAATAGTTTGCTTTCTCATTTAGGTATCCAATATGTAGTACTTTACATTTATCCGAATTGAAACTCATTTGCCAAATTTGGGCCCAACATGACAATTTATCTAGATTGTGTTGCATATCGTCAACCTGTTCTTTTGAGAGTACGTTATTTGCAATTTTTGTATCGTCAGCAAATTTTGAAATTGTACAGGTGAGACCCTCATCTATGTCGTTGATGTAAATTAGAAAGATAATTGGTCCTAGTACCGATCCCTGGGGTACCCCGCTACTTACATTGGTCCATTTAGATGCCTTACCGTTTATGACTACTCTTTGCTTTCTGTCGCTGAGCCAATTTTCTATCCATTTCAACACACCGTCTTGTATTCCATGCGCTTTTAGTTTTAGCAGTAAACGTTTGTGGGGAACTTTGTCAAAGGCCTTGTCGGGAATAGGGTAATGATCCCGACAGGTTTTGGTCCAATAGGACATTTGAATTTGGCGGTATCGTATCGCTTGTACGATTTCGGCTGGTTCTTTGTGTATTGTAGTTTATTCTTAAGTTAGGTTAAATATTAACTGTAATGTATAAATATCTACATCAGCTCTAGATGTATTATGAAACCAAGTTATGGGTTATAATTATTATGAGCCGGCAGCCATATGTAATTTCGCGAAGCGATCGGACGCCGACCCTTTAGTCTCTCAATCAACACCATACAGCCAACATCTCCGCCCCCGGCTCTGACTCAACCCACAGTTCACCATGTGCTACAAATATTAATCTATAACAATATTAACAACAGTCCTACATCACCAGTCCTCACTCCTCTAAGCTAAGTTCATTGTATCGATATTGTATTATGTGAACATTCCTACATGTCATGCAATTGAATTAGCCGTGTGTGGGGGACTGGATTACACCCATCGAATACCTCGTTGGTAATTATATTATAACTATTTGTTGGGTTATTTCATGTACCAGTGATATACAATTTAACCTCTTTATCTAAATTCCCGACAAATAATGGTCCTTCGTGCCCTAAAACTTCCATACCGTAGTACCGTTTTGTTTGCTTCCTTGACGCTTGTGGGCTTACAAATGGCTGCCGCCTCGCGCGTTGGTGGCCGACTGCCATTTCCCTAGTTTAGACCCAGCTTCTTCCCTCGTGTTTTTTACCATTTAGGCACCGTCCCTATCTTTTTGGGGGCTTGTTTCCAGGTTTTTTTTGGGCGTGTGTTCCTTGGCGTTTTTTGGTGGGTTAGCTGGGCTGGAGATTGGGGCAGGGGTAGTTTCGTCGGCCACCATTTTGCGCTCCTGGCTAGGCTAGGCTAAGCAGTCTAGGCCTGCGGGTGTCTGCGGTTGCTGTTCATTTCGCTTTGGTGGTGTGCCTGTGGTGTTAGTTGTTGTTGTGTCATTGTGGGACTCATTATTAATTTTGCTGGTGGGGAGGGTTCTCATGTGACCTTTTATATTTAAATTTCATAATAGCCTAGGCCTGGTTGCTTAAAGGGGCGGTCATGAGTGTAGGTCTTTGTTAATTCCTAAGCGATTGACAGTTAATAGTCAGACCTCATGATTGTAGCTTAACCAACTAGGCTTACCTATAAAGGGCTTGCAATAATTAGTGCTTCACCTTACCCTTTCTTTTAATGGATTTAGTATTTAATTATTTTGTCTAGTTAGATAATTTCCTTTCGATAGTTTATATTAAGGGGGGATGTAAGTATTATGTAATTCTTTTTGAGTAAATTTCTTAAGTAATGGGGGTTTGCCGCTGTTGATTCCTAAGCGATTAACGGTTTGTAGTCTGACCTCATTGTAGTTTAAGTTGCTTAAAATTAGACCTTAACGATGACAGATTTAAAGAAACTTAAGATTCTTAAGGGAGGGATGAAGGGAAGTTTAAATAGATGTTTAACACCTTACGAGCGGCCTATGCGGTTTATTTATGTGTACCGCACAGTGGGGTGTTTTTAGCCAAAATAAGGCTGTTTACGTGATCATTTTCATGCCTAAATAAGACCCAGAACGTAAAACAAGTACCTATCCCTGAAAGGGCATAAACAGAGCTTTCGAATGACACCATAACGATCCTTGTATGATGGATAGTTTTCTTGCAATAACCGTGCAACGCGAGTGCAAAAAGCAGGTAATTCGGTACTTTCAGTACATAATTGAGTATGTAGCGAGTGAGAGAGGGAGGAGGGAGCTGAGATTTGTGTCAGTAGGTTCGCCGCGGTGGTCTGGAGCAGTCATACGCTCGCTAGTCTCCTGACACTTGTCTCTCTCTCAGCCACATTACGTGCTGAAATTGCCACTCGAGTTATGTCGAGCGCCGCCACATAGTCCAGCTTTATTTAACTCGACTTATGTTGCTCGCCGCTAAATAAGGGTTAAGAGATCTTGATGAATTTTTAATAAGTGCCACGGCTGATCAAATAAAGGGTAAATTCGCTACTGTTACAAAATCGCTAGCTACTTATGATAGTTATGCTCAGCAGGTATATGGTTTATTGACAGTTACTGACGATGTGGAAGAAGAAATGTCGGCAGATCTTGAGTACTTTGAGAATGTTAATACAGCCTTAGCCAGACTATCTTCCACCCAAGAATCAACCTCTGTTAAGGATACCGGTACACCAAAGGCGACTGGTTTTAACCTGCCGAAGCTTACTTTGCCTACCTTTTCCGGGGATTCGGCTACCTGGACTGGATTTTGGGATATTTTTGAGTGTTACGTCCATTATAATAAAACACTCACATCCATCCAAAGGTTCACATATCTCCGTGGTCAATTGAAAGGGGAGGCATTGAAGTTAGTCGATGGGTACAAGCTAGAAGCTACCAGCTACGAGTCTGCAGTGGAGTTGCTGAAGAGAACTTACGGGAGAGTGGAAGTCATCAAGACTGCGTTAATTACTAAGTTCTTCACGCTAGATCCTCCATCCTATGATGTGATGGCCCTAAAGGAGTACTATGCCTCCTTTGAGAGCCTCCTCCGATCTATAGAGACAATGGCCATCACCAAGGAGGAATATTTAGTGTTAATATCTTGAATAAGATACCCTCTCCCCTAAGGGAAATCTTAAGACGACAACTAAGCGACTCTCCACTAAACTTGGAAGCGTTGGTGCAGGTGTACCAGACTGAAGTCTTCAATATGGAGAGTACTGGACACTACCGACAAGTGGAGATGTCGCCATCTACTGCAGCTTTCCCGGTACAGACTTCTCCTAAACAGAAAAGGCCAATATCATTAGGTTGTAAGTTGTGCAGTGTCCACGGTCATCTGTGGTATCAGTGTCCTAAGTATCCTAAGGCTACACAGAAGATTGGCAAGGCTAAATCGCTTAAGTTATGTACCAGCTGTCTGGCAAGAGACCACTTCAACAGTACCTGCACCAATTCCTACATCAAACCTTGTAAGTATTGCAAGGGGAAACATTGGTTTTCCCTTTGCACCCAGTCTGATCGGCACGACGGCAAAGAAAAGGGGAGAACCCCCAAAGAGTCACATGAGAAAGGTAAGAGCGAGGGTGATAAAGTATCTGCCATGTCCATTGCTTCTCGAGAATGTCAATTGCTTCCTACTATGATGCTGCCAGTAGTGGGGAGTAATAATAATACTATAATGACGTGCACCTTACTTGACCAGTGCTCACAGAGGTCATTCGTTCTGCGGTCATCATTACCCCAGCTCAAGTGTACCAGCAAGGGTCAAGAGAATTTGCGTCTCCATGGTTTCACTGGTGAAATAGATACCAGTGACTATGATATAGTGGAGATTTCCTATGTTTATAGAAAAAAGGTATGTCCCATCAAGGCTGTTGTGGTCGACACACTACCCAGTTTCTATATAGCATCAGAGATTCAACCACATTTGAAATATCTCAGAAGCAAGGGTTATAAACTGGCTGATGATCAACTCTGTGCTAACAATGGTATTATGCTACTGGTCGGAGCTGATTATTACTACGACCTGGTTCACCCTGGATATCGGCGGGTAGATAAGCTAATAATGCTGCCCACGATCCAAGGTTATGCCATTTCTGGATCCTATGCCACTTCCTCTCAAGACACACAGGTGGAGGTGGTTACGGTCCTCAAGGTAGCAGTAAGCCCCATAGATAAATATATTAGGCCAAAGGTGCCTGATAATACATGAACTGATATAGATAAGCTATGGGACTTGGACAATATTGGAATTGACCCTCATGAATTTGATCGTGAGTCCAAGCTAGCGTTAAGCTCGTATGAAGAGACTGTAACGTATGACTCTGGCAGAGGTCAGTATGTGGTAAGGCTCCCTTGGAATGATAACAAGAGTAAATTACCTACTAATTTCCATCTAGCACTTGGTAGGTTACGTGGCCTTCAGAAGCAGTTTGTCAAGGATCCAAGTTATTGCGACACTTATGCGGCAGTTTTGGCCGAGCAGGTACAACGTGGATTTGTGGAGAGAGTAGATCTCAGTGAGTATGGGGATGACATCCATTACCTTGCTCACCATGGGATTAAAAAGGACAGTTCCACCACTCCTGTTCGTATTGTGTATGACTGCTCTGCTAAATCCAGTGACCGCTCCTATAGCCTGAATGATTGTCTGTACACGGGTCCGTCCCTGGTCTCTGATCTAGCGCAAATTATGTTGCGCTTCAGATGTCATAAGTTTGCATGGGTCGCCGATATTGAGAAGGCCTTCCTGATGCTTCAACTCCATCGTGAAGACAGGGACTCGACAAGATTTTTATGGCCACGGGACCCAATGGATCTAGATTCGGAGTATCTGGTCTACAGGTTCAGAGTCGTCTTATTCGGGGCGACCTGTTCCCAGTTCCTTCTCAACGCTACTATCTTGCGTCATCTTGAGGAGGCTGGACTAGATCCTGACTTCAAGAATGAGATCAGGCAGGGGATCTATGTGGACAATCTTCAAGGCACCGGAGACAATGAAGATTTATTGCTCAAGAGATGCTGGGAGATCCGTGATATATTTGCCAAGGCTCATTTATACTTAAGAGAATGGGCCACTAATAGTGATCTTTTGAAAGGTCAATTTGCTTCTGACGGTGTAGCTACTGAGAATAGTGAGGTGAAGTTTTTAGGCCACAAATGGGACACTACCACAGATTGTATATCCTTCTGTCACACCCCATGCGGCGGTGAGCTTATGACCAAGCGAAACTGCTTAAGCTTGTCAGCGAGGTTGTTTGATCCCCTAGGTTTTTTGCTGCCTTTAACAATCAGTGCTCGTATGTTTTTACAGCAACTGTGGCGGCTAAAACTAGATTGGGATACGCCCCTCCCGATTGAGTTACAAGATACTTGGCGGTTGATTCGGTCGGACCTTTCCACATGTTGCAAGGTCCAACTTAATCGTCAGGTTATTAGTGGTCAACAGGTGGATCTACATGCCTTTTCTGATGCTAGTAATAGTGCGTACGGTACTGCCATATACATATGCAATGGTAGTGTAGCAACGCTGGCTATAGCGAAGGCCAAAGTAGCCCCTATAAAGAAAATTACAGTTCCTAAATTAGAACTTACTGCATTGCTTCTGTCTGCTCGTCTAATAAAGTTTACACTGGATGCTTATGCAGACATACTACAGATTAATAACTTCTATGTCTGGAGCGACAGTCAAATAGCGCTTTCATGGGTACACAGCCAGAAAGTGTTACCTGTTTATGTTTCTAATCGCACTGATGAGATTCATGACTTAGTTCCTACAGCTACATTTCGCTATGTGAGCACCAGGGATAACCCCAGTGACATAATTTCACGGGAATCTCGGCACAGCAGTTTATGTCTTCCTCTATTTGGTGGCATGGACCTCCATGGCTTACATCTCCAACTGAATGGCCTCAGGATTTCAGGGAATGCATATCTGATCCTTCAAGTCGGCCCCAAGATGATGTGTTAAGTAGTTCGAATGTGAGTACTACACATCAGGATAACAAGTTGGTAGAGTGGGAACGTTATGGCAGCTATGATCAAGTAATACGGGTATTTGCATGGATATACCGTTTCATTAACAACATGAGAAGTCGGGCTCACGGGTCTTTCCTTAGTGAAGATTCGAAGCATATCAGACTCCATGAATTGAGATCAGCAGAAGCAAAACTAATATGTTTAGTACAAAAGGAATCTTATCCTACTGAACATCAAATCCTGAGCAAGGAGTCAAAGGCCAAACCCGCAAACTTAATGAGGCAGCTAGGATTATATATGGAAGGAGGCATCATTAAGTGTAGAGGCAATATACAAAAAGCGGACATTATTGATTCTGCTAAATATGCTGTCCTCCTTAGCTCCTCTCATTTGATTACCAAAATGTTGATTCGCCAATGCCATCGGACCTGCCTACATTTTGGCGTAAATTATGTTCTGGCGTATATGCGACAACGTTGGTGGATCCCTAAGATGCGACAAGCAATTAAAAGGATCCACAATAGCTGTACTATCTGTAAAAGATTACAGGGTAAGCCTTACTCCCCAGTTGATCTACCTCCCTTGCCTGAGTTCAGGGTACAAAGGACTGAACCATTTCAGGTAACCGGGGTAGACTACACCGGAGCGATTCATGTTAGAGAATCGCCCGGTAATATCATAAAGGTATATGCCGTCCTATTCACATGTGCGGTAACCAGAGCGATTCATATTGAATTGATTGGCGACCTATCCAGTGAGGGTTTTTTGCATACTCTACGACGCTTTGCAGGCCGCAATGGTTTCCCTCAAATTATTATGAGCGATAATGCGACTTGTTTTGTTGGGGCCTCTAAATAGCTCCAGAGTTTAATGGATGACCCGCAGGTTGTGGCTACCCTCACTGGAAAGGGTTGTCAGTGGAGATTTATACCAGCACGTGCACCATGGTTCGGGGCGATTTGGGAGAGAACTATCGGTATCGTCAAATCTGCCATGAAGAAGGTATTAGGAAGGGCACTGGTGACCAGCCGGGAGTTGCAAACCATCTTAATAGAAATTGAGATGTCAGTCAACGACAGGCCCTTGACCTATACCTCGGCAGATGTTGATGACCTCTTACCCATTTCGCCTTCTATGCTAACACGTGGACGAACCCTTAATACCTTTCCTAGATCGTCCGTAAATGACGAAGATCTGCAAGACCCTACGTTCGGCAATGCTGACGCCACACGTCGTCGCTTCCAGTATGTAAACAAGGTGTCCAACGATCTACGGAAACGGTGGACCCAAGAATATTTGCTGTCTCTTCGCGAGCGTCACTCTCATAAGATCAAAGGGACGAATCAACGATGGCCTCGTATCGGGGATATCGTCCTGATTCATGATGAGTGTCCTAGGTTATTTTGGAAGCTTGGGAGGATTATCGATTTGTTCCAGGGCATTGATGGTCTTATAAGGGTTGCTAGAATACGAACTTCGACTGGGGTTACTACTCGCCCAGTTGTAAGGTTATATCCCTTGGAGCAGGATGTAGAACTGCCGGATGATCCTGGCGTCTCTACTGATACCCCTCCGCGGTAGAGTGCTGGTGACAGTGCTCCTCAAGCTGGGGCAGCTGATGATGAGAAGGATGATCCTCCTCAGGCTTCAGGTGGCGCTCGTCCCAAAAGGAGGGCGGCTATGAGTTCCGTGGATCTTTGGAGATCAAAGATCAAACAAGGTGATCTTTGACTTCGATGTCCTTTTTATTGTTCTCTGTATATAGCTCCTGTATATCATTTTTGGTGGCGGGCAATATGTCGGGAATAGGGTAATGATCCCGACAGGTTTTGGTCCAATAGGACATTTGAATTTGGCGGTATCGTATCGCTTGTACGATTTCGGCTGGTTCTTTGTGTATTGTAGTTTATTCTTAAGTTAGGTTAAATATTAACTGTAATGTATAAATATCTACATCAGCTCTAGATGTATTATGAAACCAAGTTATGGGTTATAATTATTATGAGCCGGCAGCCATATGTAATTTCGCGAAGCGATCGGACGCCGGCCCTTTAGTCTCTCAATCAACACCATACAGCCAACATCTCCTCCCCCGGCTCTGACTCAACCCACAGTTCACCATGTGCTACAAATATTAATCTATAACAATATTAACAACAGTCCTACATCACCAGTCCTCACTCCTCTAAGCTAAGTTCATTGTATCGATATTGTATTATGTGAACATTCCTACATGTCATGCAATTGAATTAGCCGCGTGTGGGGGACTGGATTACACCCATCGAATACCTCGTTGGTAATTATATTATAACTATTTGTTGGTTTATTTCATGTACCAGTGATATACAATTTAACCTCTTTATCTAAATTCCCGACAGGCCTTTTGAAAATCAAGGTATATAATATCTACAGCTTTACTCTCATCGTAGAGGTTGAGGATATCGTGGAAGAAGTCTAAGAGGTTTGTTAAACAGGAACGTTTTTTACGAAAGCTGTGTTGAGTATCTTTAAGTATGTTATTTTCCTCTAAGTGATTTATGAGTCTGTCTCTTATGACCGTTTCTAGCATTTTACATACAACTGAGGTTAAGCTAATTGGACGATAGTTACTGGGTAGGGATTTGCTGCCTTTCTTGAATATCGGTGTTACGTTGGCAAGCTTCCACTGATCAGGCATAGTTCCAGACTGCAAGGATTTATTTAATAGTAATGTCAGTGGTTTGGAGAGCTCATCCTTAGCTTCCTTTAGAACTCTAGGGGAGATTGTATCAGGTCCAGGCGTTTGATTTACCTTGAGTTTATCTAAACAGTTCAATACTTCTCTCTTTGTAACGGTGATATAGCTTAGAACATCTGAATTATCAATCTGAATCGGCGAAAGTGATCATCTTCCCGCCTCCTGGGAAGGGTTTTTGCCCGGATTCGAACTCAAGCCACGGGGGTGGTGTTTGACCCTCCAAGTGATCAACTTCCCGTGGGAAGGGTTTTTGCCCGGATTTGATCTCAGACCACGGTCCCAGTGATCACTTTCCCGCCTCGTGGGAAGGGTTTTGTCACGGATTCGATCTCAAGTCACGGTGGTGGCATTTGACCCTCCATGTGATCATCTTCCCGCCTCCTGGGAAGGGATTTTGCCCGGATTCGCTCTCAAGCCACGGTGGTGGTGTTTGACCCTGCAAGTGACCATCTTCCCGCCTCCTGGGAAGGGTTTTTGCCCGGATTCGATCTCAAGTCACAGTTGATCATCTTCCCGCCTCCTGGGAAGAGTTTTTGCCCGGATTTGATCTCAAGCCATGGTGGGTGTGTTTGACCCTCCAAGTGATCATCTTCCCGCCTCCTGGGAAGGGTTTTTGCCCGGATTCGATCTCAAGCCATGGGTGTGTTTGACCCTCCAAGTGATCATCTTCCCGCCTCCTGAGAAGGGTTTTTGCCCAGATTCGAACTCAAGGCACGGTGGTGGTGTTTGACTCTCCATGTGATCATCTTCCCGCCTTCTGGGAAGAGTTTTTGCCCGGATTGGAACTCAAGCCACGGTGGTGGTGTTTGACCCTCCAAGTGATCATCTTCCCGCCTCCTGGGAAGGGTTTTTGCCCAGATTCCTCCAGTACCTGTATTTCACCAGCTAGGCCAATACTGAGGACAGATTCGGACTCGCCAGGCCAAACTGCAAAAGAGTAACACCTTCAAACGGGGAACGGGCCAGGTCACCCATTTGAGCAAAAAATTATGACGATCTCTGTCACCGTCGGCTGAGAAGGCTTCCTAGGGAACTTTTTTTATTTTTGTTTTTATTATTGCCTAGGAAGGGCTCGAAGATAGCGGTCGGGAATATTGTCTCAGACTGAGGCACCCACACCTTTTTCTGGACTAGTTTTCGACGGGGAATCTGAATATTGCCTTACTTTTGACGTACCTTCAAAACTCCGCGAAATGAGACGCTCCAGTACCTCTATTTCACCAGCTAGGCCAATTCTGAGGACAGATTCGGACTCGCCAGGCCAAACTGCAAAAGAGAAACGCCCTCAAACGGGGAACGGGCCAGGTCACCCATTTGAGCAAAAAATTATGACGATCTCGGTCACCGTCGGCTCAGAAGGCTTCCAGGCACTCTACGGACTCCTACACCCGCGTTTTACTTACTCTTCCACTTTCGGTGATGCACAAACACACATTTCTGCCAATTGTCGCAGAGTGCTGAGCAAAAACACTTTTTAGGGCTAGTTTTCGATGGGGAAACCGAATCTGTCCCGACTTTTGACGTACGTTCAAAACCCCGCTAAATGAGACGCTCCAGTACTTCAATTTCACCAGCTAGGCCAATTCTGAGGACAGATTCGGACTCGCCAGGCCAAACTGCATAAGAATGACACCCTCAAACGTGGAACGGGCTAGGTCGCCCATATCAGCAAAAATTACGATATTGGTCACCATCACCCGAGACTTCCTAGGGGACTTTTTGCCTAGGAAGGGCTCGGAGATGGCGGTCGGAAAACATATCACAGACTGAAACACCCAAACCCTTTTCTGGACTAGTAATCGACGGGGAATCCGAATATGGTCTTACTTTTGACGTACCTTCAAAACTCCGCGAAATGAGACGGTTCAGTAACCGTATTTCACCAGTTAGTCCAATTCTGAGGCCAGATTCAGGCTCGCTAGGCAAAACCGCGTAAGATTACCACCCTCAAACGTGGAACGGGCCAGGTCGCCCATATGAGCAAAAATTACGATATCGGTCACCGTCGGCTGAGAAGGCTTCCTAGGGGACTTTTTGCCTAGGAAGGGCTCGGAGTTGGCGGTCGGAAAACTTGTCGCAGACTGAAACACCCATACTTTTTTCGCGGATTAGTTTTCGACGGGGAATCCGAATATGGCCTTACTTTTGACGTACCTTCAAAACTCCGCGAAATGAGACGCTCCAGTACCTATATTTCACCAGTTATGCCAATTCTGAGGACAGATTCGGTGACGCCTGGCCAAACCTCATTAAAATACCACCCTCAAATGTGGAACGGGCCAGGTCGCCCATATGAGCAAAAATGGCGATATCGGTCGCTGTCGGCTGAGAAGGCTTCCAAGGGGACTTTTTGCCTAGGAAGGGCTCGGAGATAGCGGTCGGAAAACTTGTCGCAGACTGAAACACCCACACCTTTTTCTGGACTAGTTTTCGACGGGGGAATCCGAATATGGCCTTACTTTTGACGTACCTTCAAAACTCCGCGAAATGAGACACTCCCGTACCCGTATTTCACCAGTTAGGCCAATTCTGAAGACAGATTCGGACTCGCCAGGCCAAACTGCATAAGAATACCACCCTCAAACGTGGAATGGGCCAGGTCGCCCATTTGAGCCAAAATTGACGATTAAAATCCACCCACCATGGTCTGAGATCGAATCCGCTACAAAACCTTTCCCAGGAGACGGGAAGATGATCACTCTGAGGTTCAAACACCTCCACCATGGCTTGAGATCGAATCCGGGCAAAAACGCTTCCCAGGAGGCGGGAAGATGATCACTTGGAGGGTCAAACACCACCACCGTGACTTGAGATCGAATCCGGGCAAAAAACCCTTCCCAGGAGGTGGGAAGATGATCACTCTGAGGGTCAAACACCACCACCATGGCTTGAGATCGAATCCGGGCAAAAACGCTTCCCAGAAGGCGGGAAGATGATCACTTGGAGGGTCAAACACCACCACCACCACTGTGACTTGAGATCGAATCCGTGACAAAACACTTCCCAGGAGGCGGGTAAACGGATCACTTGGTCGGTCAAACTCGACCGTCACCTGCGAGCAAATCCGTGAAAAAACGGGTCTGAGGCTGCGGTCGCCGAAAAAACGAGTTTCGCGAAAAGCTAATTTCGTGCAACTTCGGAACGCATCTAATATGTGCTATTAGCGATCTTCGAGGCCATTTACGGACGTTTTTTAAATGATCTACATTAAGTCGAACAGATACTCAAGTCATGAACGGTGCGGGTCTGTATATACTATGAGGAGAGCTCTCCAAAAGTTCTGGATGCTGTGTTTGCTCTGTTGCGAGGGTTCAGAGGCCGTTCTAGGCAAAAAATCCTCTATAAAGAGGTGGGAGACTGCGGAAAAAATCTGAGAAAGGGGGCTGGGGCAAACCTCCACTCCTGACAGTTTTTTCTGGCTTCCCGTGGCTTGGTGAGGCAAGAACCACTGGGCAAGCAGTAACTGGCGGTCAGAGAGAGAGAATGGGCTTGGGCAACCAATATGACCGTAGAATACAGACACAGATTCCAGGCAGGCAGGGCGATGCTGGGTGAGGTTCCCCACATTGGCCTGTCTGCGACTTCCTAGCTTTTGCGAGAGTGAAAACCCCTCAAAAACCCAAAGCCTCAGGTTTGCTTGGTTTGGCCCCCATTGCCTTGTGATTCAAGGGAGCCAGCTTGGGGTACCCCTGAGACCTGTAATGCGTGTGGTGCGAGTCTAGATGAGCCGGTTTGCTACCTCTTGAGGAGAAACTCGGTGACCTAGATGGAATGCTTCCGAATTGTCGGAGAGTCGCACGCCTCTTACATGTTTTCAGTGGGTATTGTAATGCGGAGAGTCGCACGCCTCTTACAGACTCTCAGTGAGCAAACGACTGCACGACCACCCTATCGTGTAGGCAGTCGTGGTAAAAGCCGTGATCTCGCTGCAAAGTTGATACTCCTTTGGCCTATAGTTAATTAGGAGCGGTGTATGGGACGATGCAGTGCACAGGTCGCTCTGAACGGCGCCAAAATGCTATAGGCATCGCAATGGAGCCTCTGGGCTCCTTGTGCAGGTCGCTCTAGTGAGTAATGGACGTCCGGCTTTGAGCTTTCAAGCTGACTAATCTAATTACCCACAGGGAACGACGTAAAACCTATGTGCTTGGGCAGTCGTGGAAGGGCCAGACTGTCTAGCACACATTTGAATGACATTGACTAACCAAAAAGGGTGGGCTAGATCTGTCTCCTCTGTGAGATCACAGCTCCAAGGTCTTTGTCAGCTGGTGCATTCGTACACTGAGTGTAGGATACCTATGTTACGCTCTTGTGCTTTTGTGGCTGGCGCATTCTTTTGTGTGGGGTCTCTCGGTTTGCTGGTATGCTTGTCGCATAGCAATGAGGTCGATGTGAACAGGTGACGCTGTGCAGCGACCAATATGTGCTTTGCCATGGGCTGGATCTCGTGATAAGACCCTATAGTTGGCAGTACACCAGTAGCCGAGCTCACCAGAAGGAACTTCTGAGCGTAGGTTGGCGCAATCTTTTGTGTGGTGGTCTCGGTTTGATGGTATGCTGTCGCATAGCAATGAAGTCGATGTGAACAGGTGACGCTGTGCAGCGACCAGTATGTGCTTTGCCATGGGCTTTGGTCTCGTATTAAGACCCTATAGTTTGCAGTACACCAGAAGCCGAGCTCACCAGAAGGAAAGTCTGAGTGTAGGTTGGGACAAACTTTTGTGTGGGGTCTCAGTTTGCCTTTGTATGCTGCCGGCATACGCAATGAGGTCGTCTATGTAAACAGGTGGTGCTGGACAGCGATCAATATGTGCGTATGCAGACGTAAGCCGTGTAGTAGACATATCTTACAAGAAGTGGATACAGTTGAGCTGCTTAGCCTGGGGAAAAAAAAAAAAAAAGAGTCTCTAAAGGCGGTGGCTTGTGATGGTCTGCACTACTTGGAAGAATTTGCCTGCCTCCGGATGCGTTGGCAGTATACAGGTAGCTGAGCCCACCAGAAGACCTAACCAAACTCATTGTTTGCTAACGCAAGCCCGTGTCGTAGGCATATCTGACATGAAGTAGATACAGCCGAGCCAGTCTGGAGGATGCCTGAAAACATCCTTTGGTGGGTAGCTCGTGATGGTCTGCACTGCTTGTATGGGATTGCCTGCATCAGGATGCTATCTATCAGAATGAGACCATGCGTGGGGTCTCAGTTTGCCTCTGTGTGCTGCCGGCATACGGAATGAGGTCGATGTGAACAGGTGACACTGCGCAGCGACCAATATGTGCTTTGCCGGTGACTGGTCTCGTATTAGGACCCTATAGTTTGCAGCATACGGGTAGCTGAGCCCACCAAAACCAAAACCAAAGCAAAAACCAAACCTTTAAAGGTAATCTACCTGGTTGATCCTGCCAGTAGTCATATGCTTGTCTCAAAGATTAAGCCATGCATGTGTAAGTACAAGCCGATGTAAGGTGAAACCGCGAATGGCTCATTAAATCAGCTATGTTTCATTGGATCTGTACCCCCACTTACTTGGATAACTGTGGTAATTCTAGAGCTAATACATGCACACAGAGTCCCCGACCGCAAGGAAGGGGCGCTTTTATTAGTTCAAAATCGGTCGGGCCTCGGTCCGTAACCCACCTGTGGTGAATCTGAATAACTTTGGGCTGAGCGCACAGTCTCCGCACTTGCGCTGCATCTTTCAAGTGTCTGCCTTATCAGCTTTCGACTGTAGGTTATTCGCCTACAATGGCTATAACGGGTACCGGGGAATCAGGGTTCGATTCCGGAGAGGGAGCCTGAGAAACGGTTACCACATCTAAGGAAGGCAGCAGGCACGTAAATTACCCATTCCCAGACCGGGGAGGTAGTGACGAAAAATAACGATGCGAGACTCATCCGAGGCCTCGCAATCAAAATGAGTACACTTAACACCTTACGAGCGGCCTATGCGGTTTATTTATGTGTACCGCACAGCGGGGTGTTTTTAGCCAAAATAGGGCTGTTTACGTGATCATTTTCATGCCTAAATAAGACCCAGAACGTAAAACAAGTACCTATCCCTGAAAGGGCATAAACAGAGCTTTCGAATGACACCATAACGATCCTTGTATGATGGATAGTTTTCTTGCAATAACCGTGCAACGCGAGTGCAAAAAGCAGGTAATTCGGTACTTTCAGTTTGATTGTAGTATGTACGAGTGAGGGAGGGAGCTGAGATTTGTGTCAGTAGGTTCGCCGCGGTGGTCTGGAGCAGTCATACGCTCGCTAGTCTCCTGCCACCACTTGTCTCTCTCTCTCAGCCACATTACGTGCTGAAATTGCCACTCGAGTTCCGCCACATAGTCCAGCTTTATTTAACTCGACTTATGTTGCTCGCCGCTAAATAAGGGTTAACGAGGACCCATTGGAGGGCAAGTCTGGTGCCAGCAGCCGCGGTAATTCCAGCTCCAATAGCGTATATTAAAGTTATTGGGGTTAAAAAGCTCGTAGTTGGATTACAGTTCCGGACTGACGGTTCACCGCCCGGTGTTTACTGTCACGCTCCGAACAGCCTGAAACATGGCCCCGCCGGCTCGCCCGGGGTGCTCTTTACCGAGTGTCCCGAGTGGCCGGCATGTTTACTTTGAAAAAATTTTAGTGCTCAGAGCAGGCTACATGAATTGGCCTGAATGTCTATGCATTGAATAATGGAATAGGACCTCGGTTCTATTTTGTCGGTTTTCTTCGGAACCCGAGGTAATGACTAATAGAAACAGGCGGGTGTATTAGTACTGCGACGCTAGAGGTGAAATTCTTGGACCATCACAAGACTAACAACTGTGAAAGCATTTACCAAGGATGTTTTCATTAATCAAGAACGAAAGTTAGAGGTTCGAAGGCGATCAGATACCGCCCTAGTTCTAACCATAAACGATGCTGACTAGCGATCCGCCGGCGTTATTCCCATGACCCGGCGGGCAGCTTCCGGGAAACCAAAGTCTTTGAGTTCCCGGGGAAGTATGGTTGCAAAGCCGAAACTTAAAGGAATTGACGGAAGGGCACCACCAGGAGTGGAGCCTGCTGCTTAATTTGACTCAACACGGGAAACCTCACCAGGCCCAGACACTGGAAGGATTGACAGATTGAGAGTTCTTTCTCGATTCAGTGGGTGGTGGTGCATGGCCGTTCTTAGTTGGTGGAGCGATTTGTCTGGTTAATTCCGATAACGAACGAGACTCTAGCCAATTAACTAGTCGACGGATCTCCAGCAATTGATTTCCAGTCGAACTTCTTCTTAGAGGGATAAGCGGCAACTCTAGCTGCACGAGATTGAGCAATAACAGGTCTGTGATGCCCTTAGATGTTCTGTGCCGCACGCACGCTACACTGAAGGGATCAGCGTGTTGTCCCCCTCCGAGAGGAGCGGGTAACCCGATGAAACCCCTTCATGATAGGGATTGGGGCTTGCAATTGTTTCCCATGAACGAGGAATTCCCAGTAAGCGCAAGTCATCGGCTTGCGTTGATTACGTCCCTGCCCTTTGTACACACCGCCCGTCGCTACTACCGATTGAATGATTTAGTGAAGCCTTCGGACTGGCGCTCTTGGATGTCCGGCCGTGCTCCCGCCGTCTTCCTTTCTGAGGGGGCGGTGGTCGCGGCTTCCGGCGCCTCGGGCTGATGGAAAGATGTCCAAACTTGATAATTTAGAGGAAGTAAAATTCGTAACAAGGTTTCCATAGGCGAACCTGCGGAAGGATCATTACCAAAAGCATAACAGATGCAAACAAACACAAAAACCTGGGTGGCCCTTCTCTGCCCCCGGTGGGTCATTATTGGAGTGGCTGGCCCACCTAAAACTCAAAGCAGCCTTTTTCCAGCTACACAAGGTACTAACTTGTGTCTTTAAACCCAACCATTACAGCGACTAAAAATGAACTGGTGAGGCAGGTTCTGTGTCGCTTAAAAAGACCAAACAAATACAACTCTTAACGGGGGATCACTCGGCTCGTGGGTCGATGAAGACCACAGCTAAATGCGTGTCGGTATGTGAATCGCAAGATTATCAGATACATCGACAAGTCGAACGCACATTGTGGCGGTGGCATTGTTCCCCTTTGAGACACGCCGCCGCCACTCCTGGACAAGGGTCATTAAACAGATCACCAACCAAATCCTGATAGAGGACTCTTAATCTTGGCGGGCAGGTTGACGCAAGTCATACCTGCCCGCATGGTTCATAAGAGCTTAATTACTCTGAACCGCTTGATTTCGGCCTGGCCAAACTGTTGCGCTGTGACCGACGAAAACACCAGAACCGAGTAGTAAGATACAGCCGAGTAACCAACGTCGTGATGGTCTTGCATTAGCTCACAGTATGGTGCGTTCCGTCCAGTAACAGTGCAGGCGGTGCCAGCGATATCGCTCACATGGGGTGTTCCTTCCCTCCAGGAACTGTAAATGTCGCAGAATGGACCTGCGTACCCTGAAAACATTTATAACATGCATTCCGCTTGGGGAGTTCTCGTTGGCATGCAAAACATAACAAGCTCCCCACCGGTAGGCATACCTGCACCCACCATAAACGTGTGCGTGCCCACTGTCATGATAGGGCAAGTTGTACCAACCTCTGTCTATGCTTGCTTGTCGGATCACATGGCAATAGCTGTACATCAGTCCTCTATGCACTCTAGTACGCCACTGGGCCTTGTCTGCGTTCTCTGGTGACTCTGGTGTCTGTTGTGGTTGGAGGTGATAGCACGGGTGGGACAACCTCCGTCTATTCTCCAAATGATCCCACGTAAACCAAGTCAGCAGCCAGTGAGAGGCCCTATCACAGTGGATAAAAATTGGAAAGAGCTGGCTTAATTTGAGGTGATTTTGATAGAGAGCCTTGTGTAATCGTGTTTGCCGTAGCTGCGCCTGCGTAGTGGCAGTAGAAATGTCCGCGGGAGACATTGGGTTGATGGCCCCCCCACCATGTGTCGCAAGCGCTCAACCCGAATAGTTTTTCGGCTCTTGGCATTCAGTGGAAGAATTGTAGTAGGGTTTTTCTTCCCACAATGAAACATACAAAAGAGGAGAGAGCGTCTCGGCAGAAACCCATTCCCCGATGTGGGCAGTGACTTTTGGTCTCGCCTTGCGTTCTGCTATAGCGCAGAACGTAAGTGTGCCTGAGTAGCCTGTACCATGATCGTGCCCATCTTTATCTTTACTGCTGAGATGTGGTTTCGAGGAGCGCCTGGCCCGAGAGGAAGTAGCTGCCCTAAACGGCTTAATAGACTACTGTTTGTACTCAAGGGACCAGGTGAGTAGGCTAGGAGAAAAAGACTGAAATGAGTTGTGTGAGGCTGTGTGAAATGCCTGGTCCACCCACGCTCTCGTTTCCAGTCATTCTCTGTCCAATTTTTACTCTGTTGACCTCGTCTCAGGGGAGATTACCCGCCAAATTTAAGCATATTAATAAGCGGAGGAAAAGAAACCAACAGGGATTCCCTCAGTAAGGGCGACTGAAATGGGAAAAGCCCAGCGCATAAGCTTGCTTTGCCCTTCACCGGGCGTGAGCGGAGTTGCGTTTTGGAGGGTCCGGCATGCCGCCTTACTACGCCTAAGTCATGCTTGAAAGCGGCCACTACCCATTGAGGGTGAAAGGCCCGTCTGGCGGAGCCCGTGAGGGCATAAGTGAGGTGGTCGGAAAGGACCTTTCCGTAGAGTCGGGTTGCTTGAAAGTGCAGCCCAAAGCAGGTGGTAAACTCCATCTAAGGCTAAATATGACCACGAGACGATAGCGAACAAGTACCGTGAGGGAAAGTTGAAAAGAACTTTGACGAGAGAGTTCAAGAGCACGTGAAACCGTTAAGAGCCAAACGAGTGGGACTCGTTGATCGAACTGAGGAGATTCAGCTCGTCGGCAGTGGCTGAGGCGGCTGGTGAATTATTCCTTAAAGTGACTCACCCGAGGGTGGGCACGCCATCGTCTCATCACCTCTGTCGGCGGGCGTATTTCGCCTTGTAGTAGGTCACCGCGACCCGTTACTTGGGGACGTCTAAGGCCCGGATGGATTGGTACCTCGCCGTTCCGGCCGCCTCTACTTCGGTGGGGACGGATTCGGGCGGCGGGGGAAACCCCAGGTGACATATCCTGACGGCCCTGCGACGGTGTATATCAATGGCAGGAGGTGTGTCCTTTCTAGGGCACACTACCCCGCGGTGTTAAACCATAACGGCGGACCACCCGACCCGTCTTGAAACACGGACCAAGGAGTCTAACAGGTGTGCGAGTCATTGGGCACACTAAACCCAAAGGCGAAATGAAAGTGACAGAAAGGGGAGGGGCCCCTCCTTGCCGCAAGGTAAGGAACCCTTCCCCTGGGGCTGATCCCTGGCCGACAGTCGACCGTGGGGTGCCAGAGGGGGGCGGGACCTCGGTGAGTCATTTTCCCGGTTCTTTATCGCCCTGTGGCTTACTCCTGCGTGTTGGCAGTGGCCCACACCCGCAATGGGGGGGCGCAAGCCCGGGACTTGCCACCAGTGCACATCTCGGCGTCCGCGACTGGCCTCTCGGGGCCTTTCCGCGTCGGCTGAGTTGGTAGCCGGCAAGTACCTTGAGCAGACATGTTGGGACCCATGAACTATGCTTGGCCAAGACGAAGCCAGAGGAAACTCTGGTGGAGGTCCGCCGCGATTCTGACGTGCAAATCGATCGTCGGAGCTGAGTATAGGGGCGAAAGACTAATCGAACCATCTAGTAGCTGGTTCCCTCCGAAGTTTCCCTCAGGATAGCTGGTACTCGAGGGTAATTTCATCCGGTAAAGCAAATGATTAGAGGTCTTGGGTACAAAACGTCCTCACCCTATTCTCAAACTTTAAATGGGTGAGATGCCGAGCTTGCTTGCAATTGATCGTTGAAGCTCTGGCGACTAATAGGAGTACCTAGTGGGCCACTTTTGGTAAGCAGAACTGGCGCTGTGGGATGAACCAAACGTCGAGTTAAGGGGCCTAAATGAATGCCCATACAGATCCCACGAAAGGTGTTGGTTGCTATAGACAGCAGGACGGTGGCCATGGAAGTTGGAATCCGCTAAGGAGTGTGTGACAACTCACCTGCCGAAGCAACTAGCCCTTAAAATGGTATGGCGCTAAAGCATTCTCCCGATACTCGACCGCCGGTGGCACAACAGGCCTAGCCATGCATGTCTTGAAGCCCCGGTGAGCAGGAGGGCCGCGGTGGTGAGCGCTGAAGGGTGCGGCGTGAGCCGCCACTGGTGCAGATCTTGGTGGTAGTAGCAAATAGTCGAGAAAGACTCTACCTGGAAGACCGATGTGGGGCAGGGTTCCATGTGAACATCACTTGGACATGGGTTAGTCACTCCTAAGCCCAAGGCTAATGCCTTATCCCATGTGAGAGGCAAGATGATCCTACTTATAAGACGAGTGTCTGCTGGAGCAGAGCACACCGACACGTCGATGCGAACAAAAACACACAGGTGAGGCTGTGTGGCATCGGCTGAGGGGTGCTCTGCCAGGCAAGTCCGAGGCTACAACCTCCGCCTCGGACATTTAATGCCTGGGTGGGTCAGGTCTGCAGTACTACTTTGCAAGGCGACAATCTCTAGTATTAGAGCAACGTCGCCTTCTTGGTTTATGAGGATTCCTGCACCCTTGTTAGCGGTACCCCTTGGGGAGTATGTGGTGTAAGATGGCCTAAAAAAGGGCACCACAGACAGAGGTGTGGGGGAAGGAAAAAACCAGAGAGAAGGGTCGGTCTCTCTCTCCATCTTCCCAAACCTTGCTCACCCGACTTAACGCTTTCTCTCAGCCTCGGTAAGGCGCCTGGACCCCTCGTGGCCGGTGTCGTGGAGGCTGAAGATTAACGCGCGAGTACGTGTGATGGGACACAAAAGCTTTTGGTACTTTTGGATCATGGCGTATGTCTCCCCCCCTGCGTGCACTGTCTGAAGAGTCGGGTTGCCCCTTTTACTGGGGTCCGGCTCCTATTTTACTTGCACGCGTGTCTGGGGGGAACAAATGCCGGTAGACGGGAGTTTTTGGCGAAAAGGAATACGGTTGATATTCCGTAACCATGTCTGGAAGGTCCGCCCCCGGCTCTGCTGGCAGGCGGACGAAAGCAGGACCCTGGAAACGGGAAGAAGCCAGCGTCCATCGGCGGAGGTCCAGTAAAGAGTTTTCTTTTCTACTTGAGGCGCCGTGGCCCTTGAAACCACTCCTCGAGAAAAAGGGCGTTGGTAACACGGTCTGCCGAAGAGCGCAGCGGTTCTTGCTGCGTACCGCGTGCCTCTGCCGGTCCGTGAAAAACGCTTGGGCGGTAACCTGCTAAACCAGGAGAAGCGTGCCTCCCCAAGGTACGTGATGCACCTATTTTCGGACATGAGCGTACCCATATCCGCATCAGGTCTCCTAGGTAAGAAGCCTCTGGTCAATAGACTAATGTAGGTAAGGGAAGTCGGCAAATTAGATCCGTAACTTCGGGAAAAGGATTGGCTCTAAGGGTCGGGCCAGTCGGGCCTGTGCAGGAAGCGGGCCCGGGTTTGGGCGCTGGACTGTGCGAGGTTGAGAGGTTATCAGTCTCAAGGGGACTCGGGCTGAAGGCGGGCATTAGTGACTGCCCACCGTGTGAGTGTCTCGGAGATGGGGGTGGGACCGTGTAAGCGGCCCCTCCCTCGGGGCTTTGGTGTCCAAGTCTCCGGGCCTTGCTGGTGGTGGTAGTTGGCTCGTTCTGATCCCAAGTCCCCCTGGTTCCCTCAATGGCCGAGCTCGGGCCGGCGTTGTTTCCATCCCTTCCGTGGAGAGCACTAGGCTGCGTGGGTGGCATTCCTGTGTCTCCTCTCACAAGGAGGAACCGGGGTGCTAATCTTAAAAAACCCACTTCGGCTGGCGCCTAGCGACCAACTCCGAACTGGCACGGACAAAGGAAATCCCACTGTCTAATTAAAACAAAGCATTGCGATGGTCCGAGAGAGATGCTGACGCAATGTGATTTCTGCCCAGTGCTCTGAATGTCAAAGTGAAGAGATTCGACCAAGCGCGGGTAAACGGCGGGAATAACTATGACTCTATATCTGTCGCTACTTGGACAGTCCACCTTGTATTAACGAGCGTTAACAAGTTATCCAAGAGAGACGTTTTGCCCAAGTGTTTGACGAAACAAAGTCTGTGTTACTTATGGGGGGTACCTCCTCGTGGTACCGCTGGGAATAGATCTTAGTAGTGGCGCTAGCCTCTGTCCTGTGCATGCTTGCCAATACTAAACTATTACTAAATCCCCCCACACGGGAGCTCGCCCCTCTAGGCTCCAGGTTACCGCACCGTTAAGTAATAAATATAGTCAAAGGCTCCTTCCAATAGAAGGAGCCAGTGGTGTGAAGAAGCGGGTTGAGCTTTTCTAAGAATCATGGCCTTGGCCAGAGAGATTTGGAGGTGTGACAGGTGCCTAAAGTCATTTGGTTCATACGCGGGACTACGGCTGCATGAGCGTAGGGCCCATGAAAATGAGTTCATGGCCGAGGGCACAGCATCACTAGCCAGAGTCAAAGCGAGATGGGAAAGGGAAGAAGTGGTGAGGGCAGCCAGAATCGAAGCTGTTAATTTTGGGGCGCTATTCATGAACTCAATCATTCACGAGAAAATGGGGCATAGAACCCTAGAAGCTATCAAGGGGAAAAGAAAGAGCGAAGCATATAAAAGGGATCTTGAAATACAGCTCGCAATAATTCAAAGCGAGGAAGTAATTGAAGAGTTCGGGCACCCTGACGACCCTCCTGATCCCATTGGACCAGAATTAATTATACCAAACCCAGGACAGGCAACTCAGGAAGAGACCGTCCTGTCTCAGCTTCAGAGACTTTCGGACAATTTAGGAATATCAGTGCCCACTGGCCCAGATGAAATCAGGAACCAGATGGAGGTGTGGATTCTAAGTATGGTAAGACGACGCTATAGAGCACCTCCTCAACCCACCAGACTTCCGGTTAGGGGGAGGGCTCTCAGGCAACACTGGTATAGGAATACCCAGGCAAGTTATAGTAAAAACCGAGGTAAAGCGATTCAAGACATCTTGGAGGGTAAGGAACCGAAGGCGGTAATATCCTACCCAGAGGGCACGAAGGAGTTCTGGAAAGAGCTATTTTCCAGACCCTCAGAGAGGGATAGAAGAACGCCGGTACAGGTGGGACCGAGCATGACCTCACTCCTGGATCCCATAAGGGAGCATGAGGTGGTCTGGGCCCTGGCAAACATTAAGGATAGTGTAGCTAAGGGCCCAGACGGGAGAAGTATAAAACAGCTAAGAGAAATTTGAGTACAGAAACTACTATGGACATTTAATGCGACGTTACATCTCAAATACCCTATCACGGAGTGGGTGACAGCCTACACTGTCCTTGTCCCAAAAGTCGGGAACCCTAGGAACCCTGGTGAATTTAGGCGTATTTCCCTATCATCTGTGCTAGTAAGACTCTATCATAACATTTTATTCAGAAGATGCAACAGCATCAAACCCCTACCAAATTATCAAAGAGGGTTTCGATGTGGGGCAGGGACAGAGGTTAATTTGGCCAAAGTGTGCTCTATTCTCGAGCACACTAAAACAAAGTTCAAGAATCTCCAGCTAGCCTTTATAGATTTTAAAAAGGCATTTGACTCTGTTCACCATGAGTCCATTTTGAAAGCTGCGAGAAGGTGGGGCTTTCCCGAAGAGATGATAGAATATATCGGGAGAGTATATGAGTCAGCCAAGACTACGATCTTGGGTGACGAAGTAATTATTACAAGAGGGGTCTTACAAGGAGACCCGCTCTCACCGTATTTGTTCAATATACTTCTGGACTGGGCCCTAAGTGAGCTTGACTCTGCAGGTTATGACTTAGATGGAAAAAACATCAGTAAGCTGGCATTCGCGGACGATGTGATGTTAGCGGCATCCACTCCGCAGGGGCTCCAGGCAAACCTTGATGCTCTTATTCTTGGGGCAAGAAAGGTGGGCCTGGAGTTGGGTTTAAATAAGTGTGCAGCAATGTCGATTGCTGTGCCTAAAAGGACAAAATCATGGATTTATAACATGAACCAAAGGATTACTGTTGAGGGGACAGAGTTGCCAGTCCTGGGTCCAGGTGACTTTTACAAGTACCTGGGAGTCAAAACAGGGATGGGCCCATTGGGGGACCTAAAGGCCACTATGGAGTCACACTCCCAGAGAGTTGGAAGGTTGCTTAACCCTTAATTAGAGGCTCACCACATAAGTCGAGTTAAATAAAGCTGGAGTATGTGGCGGCGCTCGACATAACTCGAGTGGCAATTTCAGCACGTAATGATGCTGAGAGAGAGAGACAAGTGGTGGCAGGAGAGTAGCGAGCGTATGACTGCTCCAGACCACCGCGGCGAACATACTGACACGAATCCCAGCTCCCTCCTCCCTCTCTCACTCGCTATATAAGGAATTGTATCGGGAAAGTGGCTAATTACATGCTTTTTGCACTCGCGTTGCACGGTTATTGCAAGAAAACTAGCCATCATAAAAGGATCGTTATGGTGTCATTCGAAAGCTCTGTTTATGCCCTTTCAGGGATAGGTACTTGTTTTACGTTCTGGGTCTTATTTAGGCATGAAAATTATCACGTAAACAGCCCTATTTTGGCTAAAAACACCCCACTGGGCGGTACATATAAATAAACCGCATAGGCCGCTCGTAAGGTGTTAAAGCGCCAATAAAACTCCAACAGAAGCTTTGGGGCTTACTTGCAGGTTGTACTTCCCAAACTGTATTACCCAATGACATTCGGGAGACCGCGCACTGGAGATTTGGCAAGAATTGATTTGTCCAGTCGACAATTCATAAGGAAAATCCTGCACCTTCCTCCTGACACACCTATCCCCACTTTCCAGACCCATATGGTGGATGGGGGGTTGGAGATACCAAAGTTTGTTGACATCATTTCCACGAGTCAAACAGCAGTAATGGAGAAGTCGGGGGCTTCTCCAGACCCAGAAGTAAGGGATGTGATGGATCTACAGTATGTAGAAAGGGCCTATTTACACTGGCCACTCTAGAGGAGTCCAACAGTCTAAAGAAAAGGCTCCGCCAGGAGATGCTGGAGAGGCACCTGACGACTCTGGACGGACTCGGACTCAGGGGAGCCCACTTCACCCCGGTGTCATCGGGATGGGTCCATGTTGATGACAGGGGCCAATTTTACATCAGCCATCAAAATCAGGCAAGGCCTCCTAAGAACAAAGTTGAGAGCGGCCAGGGGCCGGTGGTGTGGGCAACCGCTCACCTGTGACCTGGGGTGAAGACAGATGGAATCGCTGGGTCATGTCTTCCAGCGATGTCCTTTCATGGGTCCATGGAGGACAAAGAGACATGACGGGGTGTTGGGTCTCCTTGGGAAAGGGCTAAGAGAGAGGGGTCACTCGGTGCTGAGAGAACCGGCAATACCTACATCGGCGGGGTTGATGAAGCCTGATCTAATCATTTTCAATAGCAGGCAGAGCTTCATCGTCGATGTCCAGGTGGTAGCCGACTCAGGTACGGGTGCAGACCTCCATCAGCCTCACACACAGAAGGTGACGTACTATGACGAAGATGAGATTAAGAGTTGGATAAGAGAGACCACTGGGCATTGCCCCGTGGTCACCACCCTGACCCTGAGATGGCGGGGCATTATAGCAACACCTTGAAGGCACTGTGTCTCTCCAACCGAGACATTAACCCCTAAAAGTCGGCGCGCAACTTAAGTCGAGTTAAATAAAGCTGGACTATGTGGCGGCGCTCGACATAACTCGAGTGGCAATTTCAGCACGTAATGTTGCTGAGAGAGAGAGAGACAAGTGGTGGCAGGAGAGTAGCGAGTGTATGACTGCTCCAGACCACCGCGGCGAACCTACTGACACGAATCTCACCTCCCTCCTACCTCTCTCACTCGCTATATACGGAATTGTATCGGGAAAGTGGCTAATTACATGCTTTTTGCACTCGCGTTGCACGGTTATTGCAAGAAAACTAGCCATCATAAAAGGATCGTTATGGTGTCATTCGAAAGCTCTGTTTATGCTTCAGGGATAGATACTTGTTTTACGTTCTGGGTCTTATTTAGGCATGAAAATGATCACGTAAACAGCCCTATTTTGGCTAAAAACACCCCGCTGGGCGGTACATATAAATAAACCGCATAGGCCGCTCGTAAAGGGTTAAGCTACTCGTGGTAAGATCCTTGGAGGGCTCGGCTAAAATATACAGGCTCTTTACCCAGTCAGCGGGGGCTTGGGCGTGATTCGACGAAAAATTCAACCAAAGAGTGAGCACTCATCTCTGATGTGCGAAAACCCCAGGGAGAGACCTGCCTCACGGGTAGGCCGCCCATTTTTCTTCTCGGTTGCCATTACTAATGTACTAACATAAGTTTTGCGATGTTTTACAAACCTATTTAACCAGATTCTCTGGAATCCTTTTGACCTAAGCGGCAGGGCAAAGGAGTACAAAGAAAATCAAGCAACAACATATATAGTGACCCTTCTAGGTTGCTTGTCCTCCAAAACACTGAGGATCAAGTGTCCAAACAGTGGTTTAGAGTGGGTAAGGGAACATTGGAAAGGGAATTACTGCCCTGGAACTAATGTCCGTGGCAGGATTAGGAAGTTAGTAGGGGACAGATGGGTTAGTAACTGAGGGGAGGATAAAATAAAGTTATTCATTTACAAACGCAGTCAGTCGCGATGCGAGATATTTGTCTAGGCGGAGTTTAAATGAATCAACGGTGATGCAGTCTATAACGTTTCGGGGAAGCCCATTCCACAAGTTGACAACTCGATTGAAGAAGAAATTCTTAGATTCGTGTGAGTTAAACGATTTACCAATAATTTTGCAACCGTTTCCCCGCGTGTAATTAGATTGGTCGATAGTGAAGTACTTACTACAGTTCATATTGTCGATGCCTTTGATGATTTTGAACACTTGAATTAAGTCACCTCTTAATCTGCGCTGGGTTAAAGGAAATAGATTTAATTCTCGATGACGCTCTTCGTATGGTTTGTTCTTTAGGCTAGGTATCATTTTGGTAACTCTACGTTGAACTCGTTCTAGCTTGTTTATATCTTTTTGGTAATAAGGGCACCAGGATTGAACGCAGTATTCCAGAAGAGGGCGGACTAAGGAATTGTGAAGGGTTAGGATAACTTCTTTGGATTTATGCTCAAATGACCTGCCTATAAAGCCAATTATTTTGTTTGCCTTCTTAAGAACTTCTGAACATTGTTGACTCGGTTTTAGGTTACTCGATATTGTTACTCCCAGATCGGTTTCTCTGTTTACATTCTTAAGCTGAGTGCCATTCATCGAATAGTTTGCTTTCTCATTTAGGTATCCGATATGTAGTACTTTACATTTATCCGCATTGAAAGTAGGTTCTTTTTTGTTCCACTGACCCTGGGGCCACCGAGGGATCTCTGGGTCTTAAACCCGATCCCCCCTTTCATAACTTAAGCATTCTGAGTGAGCTTCCCAAGACACTCAGACCCCAGGAGTCTGAGGGATGCTAGTGGGTCCCGGGGGGGGGGGGGGGGGGCCTGGTCACTCAGACCCCTATCCTGGGATGTCATGCGAGGCATGGGGCAGTCGCTATCGACCATCAAGCGCACATATCCAGTCCCTTCTTTTAACTTAACTTTTATCTTTAACTTTTAACTTTAAGCTTTTAACCGTAGGAGGTGGAGTTGGTGGTCTATGCAGGGAGGTTGGAGGACCATTAGGGGCTGTATAGCCAAATGCCTCATCATCTAATTAGTGACGCGCATGAATGGATTAATGAGATTCCCACTGTCCCTACCTACTGTCTAGCGAACCCACAGGCAGGAGAACGGGCCTGCAGTGAACAGCGGGGAAAGAAGACCCTGTTGAGCTTTACTCTAGTCTGATTTTATAGAGAGACATCAGAGGTGTAGCATAAGTGGGAGGTAGGGTGTCCCTTGTGGCCCTTGCCGACAATGAAATACCACTACTCTGATCGTTTCTTTACTTACTCGGTGAGACGGAATCGGGGCTTCCCCATGTGGGATTGCCTCCTTTTTCTAGCGCTAAGCGGTGGAAGGGGCTCCATAGTTAGCGGGCCGGCTGTCCTCTCTCTCGGGAGTTTAAAGGGTGCAGTCGACCCGGTCTTCCTGGTCCCGGCGTTCGCGCCCACTGCGATCCGCTCCGAGGACATTATCAGGTGGGGAGTTTGACTGGGGCGGTACATCTGTCAAATGATAACGCAGGTGTCCTAAGGCCAGCTCAGCGTGGACAGAAACCTTGTGTAGTGCAAAAGGGCAAAAGCTGGCTTGATCCTGATTTCCAGTACGAATACGACTGCGAAAGCACGGCCTATCGATCCTTTTGATTTTTAAGAGTTTTAAGCAAGAGGTGTCAGAAAAGTTACCACAGGGACAACTGGCTTGTGGCGGCCAAGCGTTCATAGCGACGTCGCTTTTTGATACTTCGATGTCGGCTCTTCCTATCATTGTGAAGCAGAATTCACCAAGCGTTGAATTGTTCACCCATAAACAGGGAACGTGAGCTGGGTTTAGACCGTAGGCGAGACAGGTTGTAGGCGAGACAGGTTAGTTTTCGGTTAGGTTAGGCTAGGCTATTTTTTTGGCATTTTCCGATGGGGTTCATAAAAAAAAACATTCCTAAAAAAAAAAAAAAAAAAAAAAAAAAAAATAATAATTGTAAAAATCGTCCCCGGTGTAAAACTGGATATTTACCATAATATGCTTACAATAAATATTGAAACAAATAGGCTATTACCGTACATATCATTACATTATTGTAGGCCTAAGCTTCGTACATTATTGAATAATTGAAGCAGTCCTGACATGTATGCATGTCAACCTGCATGTCACGTGTGTGATGTTATCGGTGTTTACAACCTACTGAAACTGCTACTCCTACGGCAAGTTCCAAGTTGAAATATAATGGCAAACCCCCCTTACTATAAACATATGCAAACAATTTTTGTATACTAACTTATTATGTGGCTTTACTATGGAGAAATAATTGCGACAACAATAATTGAGTTTTAGAAAGGAAGATGGAAGAAATCGTGGAATTAATCTGAACGTAGGAAACCTCGTACAGACCTTGGTGCTGGATGTTGTCAACCCTTCTATTCCGCCTCCCCCGAGCCATCCTTAGTAATATAACTCCTTCCTTGTGTTAGTTGTATCCAGGTCATCATACATTCCCGCGAACCGCCGATAATACCGCCGCGAACTACGAACACGTCAAAACACATTGTAACATCCGTACCGACCGGATGTCATGTGACCAGACCAACCTGTTGAACGTGACTTTACAACCTCATGGCAACTACTCAACCCTGCTTATGTGACCAGAGAGGGAGAGAAAGAGAGAGACAGAGAGAGGGGGATAGCGGCCCGGCTACTTCCTGCATTCTTAGCATTCCTCGCTTTCCCGCCAAAACTTGCGTGAGAGGGGTGGGGCACCTGTGACGTGGTGAGCTTCTAACACCTGGTTGGCTCGACAACACCTGCTTCTCACCTGTAATTGGTCGACGTGTTTCCTGACTTCTGACTGGTTCCGGCACCAGTTTCCTGCCTTCTGATTGGATTAGCTTGGTCCGAGGAATGATATATAAGCCGGAGATTTGATAGTTAAAACTAGTACTTTCTTATCTGGGGAACACGAGCAGTGTGGTGGGGAGACGAGACAGACTTCACAGGCTTGTATAATAGGGGTTATAATATGTTAAACAGGTTCCTGAGCGACCTCTTACTCGTTAGTTAGGGATTATTCGTGACTGTTAATTAACCAGAGGTATGTCAGAAACATACACTCATTTGATTTAGGAATTTGTGATTGGAGAAATCATATAGGTTGGATTGGAGAGATATATATTTTGAATTACTTTTTAATTTTGGTGATTAGAATTAATGTTTGATTCAGAGATGATTTGTGATTGAATATTGACTACTTTACTTTAAATACTTAACTGACTTTATGTAAAGATATTTGTCATTCGAAATAGGCATTGTAAAAGTCCTAAGCCTACTAAACTTTAATTTGTACTTTAGTGAAATCAGAATGTATACAAAAGGATCCTGAAATCTATCATAACTTTGATTGCTTATTATTGTGATTAATTGTAAAATACCTTCTTTACGTTTATAAATATAATTCCATTTTATATGTGACTTTCTAATATTTCCTTACCATTTTTATTTAGTCAAATGTCTTTCATTAATAAGAATAAATAAGATAAAATACTAAAGGGAGAATAATAATAAACTAAGAATAAAGAGATAATATAAAGAGTAAAACAATTTTTAAAGGGTTAACAAACTTAAATTAATTATATAAAAAGATCTTAATACTTTGCTGATAATCAAGATTAATTGAGATATTCTAGTGTCTTAAAACCTTGCTTACATACCGAACTTTTGTATTCGTAATTAATTGCCTCCTTCATATTAAAACATTCAATGTAACTTTAAAAATTAACTGATTAAATATAATTGAAGTGTATCAGAGTATAAAGGATAACTGTCCCAACAACTGAGGGAAAGCAAGTAACAATATAACTAACTTTAATATTTTACGTTCTTTTGGCCTTCAGCTGTTTGCTACACTTTCACATTAACTGTTCTACCTTTATTTATTTAGTTAATCACTTCTAAATCAAGATACGTAACAGATTAACTAGCGACCGTGACAGGATACGTTTTGTATAAGTTTCACTAAGTTCATATCATATCATAATCATGCCTGAAATTAATAATAAGGAAGATGTTAAGAATTTCTTAGAATCGTCACCCGTTGCCGATAACATCGATCTCTTGTCCAAGGCAGAGTTAATAGTACTAGCCTCGTTTCTTGAGCTAATGGTCTCGGACATGTCAAAGCCTGAAATAGCACAGATCATCAAGTCAGAATTATTTGGGATTCATGAGGGTGGTGAGCATAACGGAGACGAGGGCGGTGAGCATAACGGAGTCGAGGGCGGTGAGCCAAATGTAGCGGTTGGTGGAGGACTCGGTCATGAGATAGAGATGCGGTTTGGTGAGCATTTGCCAGAGGGATTTACCCCTGATCAATATCTTGATTTAGCTAGAGTAAATGCTGCCCAGGCAGACGCTCAGCTGCAGGCACAGTCACAAAAAACCCCAGCAAAGGCACAACAAACTCAGCTAGATCATGAATATCGCATGGCCCAATTAACTGCTCAAACCGAGTCCAAAACCAATGTGCATGCTCCCCCTCCGGGATTAACCATGACGAGTGTAATTCCCCCGTTCACCGAGGACAATGTTCAGGACTTTTTTGTGTTGTTCGAGGAGGTTGCTACAGGTATGGGGTGGACAAGGGATCGGTGGCCATTTATGTTGCAAACGGTGTTGACAGGACAAGGTCGGGAAACTAACATATCAGTAGAGTCTGAGGTTCGGCAAGACTATGACCGTCTCAAAGCAGCCATTCTTAAAACCTACAAACTGCTGCCTGAAGCATATAGACAGACTTTCAGAAAGACTCATAAAAAATTCGGGGAAACCCATACAGTGTTTGCCAGGACCATGAACAAAGCTTTAAATAACTGGCTAACAAGTAAGAATGTCACTGAGTTTAAGGGTCTGAAAGAGTTAATCTTGCTTGAGAACTTCCTATGGAAGGTAGATTCATCAGTAGCCTATCATTTGAGAGGGAAAAAGGTAGAAACTCTTGCCGAAGCTGCAGACATGGCTGATACGTATGTACTAAACAACAAATTTCGTGGGAAAAAGCCCTATGATAATAATAAGTTCTCCAATCACAAATCTGATAAATCTAGTCACTCGCAAAACCCTGTAACGTCTCTCCACGCAAGCCAAACTAAACATGCTCCCCCAACTAAGAATGTGACTCCTGGTAATGGTAACAGAGGTGGGGCCCAAACCAATAATAATAATGCTTACAAGGGGAATGTATCCCAGAAAGTGTGTAACTATTGTGGCAAGAGAGGCCACTTAGCTAATCAGTGTTGGGCTAAAGAGAGAGCAGAGAGACTGCGGGAGACAGTATCCGCAGTAACTGCCTCCCCAAATAACTAAAACCACCCAAATGTGCCTTTGACGCAGGAGTACCTAGCTAACGTAAATCAGACAGGAAATGGTGTAGTAGCGTGTGTGGTACAACCCAAGGGTTAAGCCTGTCTTAGTATCCCCATCAGTTCAGGATAGCTACTGTCCCTTTATTTCATCTGGATGTGTGAAAATAAATGGTTGTGTACATGAGGTAAATATCTTGAGAGATACTGGTTCTACTAGCACCCTCGGTCCCTCATGGAGAATCCTTATTCTGAATGCCCAACTGGCGAATCAGTAATAATGAGAGGTGCTGGAGGTCAATTTTCTGCTAACTTGGTGAATGGTGAGATTGAGTGTGATTTGCTGAAGGGTGAAGCCTGTATAGCTTTGTGTAGGCCTCAGGACATCCCTGTGCCTGGGGTAACACTCCTTTTGGGGAATGATGTGGCTGGTGAGAGGGTCCAACCAGACCCAGTTTTGTCACTTTCCCCTATTGACGAGCCACTGACCGGTGAGCTCGAGAAGGAGATGCCAAAGGTTTTCCCAGTGTGTGCTGTCACTCGATCTATGGCCCAAGTAGCAGTTCCCTCAGATATAATTGTACCAACTGTGAAGGTAGATAAAAGGGATGAATGAGTAGTGAATGATGCTCTAACTGTGCCTGGTGTGGAGACTGAAGTAGATCTGTCTGAAACTTTTATGGCTAACCTTGAGCCAAATGATCATGACACCCCTCCTAATTGTCCTAGTGGCCTGGTAGAGTTGCAGCGAGATGACAGTGAGTGTAAGGAGTTAGCTCCAGTGCCGTGAGTGAAGAGGAGAGGGAGAAGGAGAAGGGTGAATGCTTTTATATGAAGAAAGGAGTTTTGTGGCGTAGGTGGAGACCGCCACATAGACCTATTGATGACGGGGCATGGGACGTACATCAGGTAGTAGTTCCTAAACCTTGTCGTAGAGATATACTAGAAATGGCCCATAATATACCCTTAGCAGGGCACCTAGGTGTGAGGAAAACCTTAAATCGCATTAGAGCCCACTTTCACTGGCCAGGAATTCGTGCAGATGTAGTGGAGTTCTGTAGAGTGTGTCACACCTGCCAGATGACAGGAAAATCTAATCAAAAGGTGCCTGCACACCCTCTGGTGCCCTTACCAGTGTTCGAGAACCCTTTCACTCGGGTGGTAGTGGATATCGATGGCCCATTGCCAAAGACATCCCAGGGACATACATATTTGTTAACTATAATGGACATGGCAACTCGATACCCAGAAGCAATACCTTTAAGAAATACTTCAGCCCAAACAGTTATTAAGGAACTGCTCAAATTCTTCACCAGAATGGGTTTCCCTCATGAGGTGCAGAGTGATCAAGGTATTAATTTCACTTCCAATATATTTCAGCAGTCCCTGAAGGAATTGGGTATCGACCATGTGAAGTCCAGCTCCTACCACCCAGAGAGTCAATGGGTCATCGAACGATACCATCAAACTCTAAAATCTATGTTAAGAAAATATTGTGAGGAAGCTGGAGGTGATTGGGACAAGGGGGTACCTTTTCTGTTGTTTGCCACCTGTGAGGTTCCAACTGAATCTCTGGGCTTCTCACCCAATGAACTAATTTTCGGTCACCAGGTACGTGGCCCTTTGCAGTTATTGCAGGACAGCCTAGTTTGTCAGGAAGGGAACCAAAATCTCCTCAGGTATGTGTCAGAGTTCAAAACCCGGCTAAGATCTTCGTGCGAGTTTGCAGCACAAAATCTAAGAGTGGCTAAAGACACCATGAAAGTATGGTACGATAAAAAAGCCCGTGTTAGACAGTTTCAGCCCAGTGATGAGGTCTTGGTTCTCATTCCCCTTTTCGGCCAACCTTTATCAGCAAAATTTAGAGGACCATAATATAAAGTAGTAAAAAGGGTGAGTGTTAGTGGCTATCCCAAACAGGAGGAAGCCTAAGCAAGTATTTCACATAAATATGTTAAGACCCTATCATAGGTCCCCTGACTCCTCTCCTCCAGATTCTCCTGCTGTGGCAGCAATAAGAACCTGTGGACATCCTGGTGCGGATGATGTTTGTACTCCTTACCCACAGATCCCGCAGCAGACTGTCCCAGATCCTGAAGGTATCGATTTTGACTTGTCTTGTGGTCTATCCAACTTTAAATATAATTCAGTAGCCTGGGGGGAATTACCAACTAAATTATGTCATCTTCCCTCAGAGAAAGCTAACGAACTAATCAATGTTTTATCACAGTCTCCCAGTGTGTTCCGTGATACTCCAGGGCTCACCTCATTGGCCGTGGATGACATAGATGTCGGGGATGCAGCACCCATCAAATTATCCCCATACCGTGTCTCACCACAGCGCAAGAGTATTCTGCAAGTTGAATTAGATTTCATGTTGTCCAATGCCATCATTACTAGAGCCTTAAGCCAGTGGAGTAGTCCGGTCACACTTGTGCCTAAGCCAGATGGGAGTCATAGATTTTGTATGGACTATAGACAAGTCAATGCCGTAACAAAGAATGATACTTATCCACTGCCACGGATTGATGATGTATTGACCAGATTGGCAAAGCCAGTTTTATAAGTAAAATTGACCTTATGAAAGGATATTGGCAAGTACCTCTTACACCCAGAGCAAGGGAGATTTCATGTTTTGTGGTAAACAATCAAGCCTTCTGCTGTGAAGTAATGCCTTATGGTCTGAAAAACGCTCCAGCTACCTTTCAGCGCCTAATGAATCAGGTGACTGAAGGGGTACCTGGGTGTGTGGTGTACATTGACGATATCCTTCTCTTTTTCCCATACATGGGAAGAACATCTCAAACAAATCAGACTGCTTTTTGCTAACCTTGCTGAAGCAAATCTTGTAGTGAACTTAACCCATCAGAGAAAGAAAAGGACTTAAAAAGTGCACTTTCATTAAGAGTACTGTCCAATATCTTGGATATACAGGATGTTCAGAAAACATGTGTACAAAATAAAATGGGTGATAGGGAACACAGAATTAAACATTTTGTACTCCATGGAGGTATGTCCATAAATGCTTCCGTGCGGTGCTACAGGGTAGACAGTTTCAACGTAATTTCCCTAAATTTGTACCCTAACTTCTCTGTGAGTAATCCCTTTACATACAAACATGGTAATTTAATGTACACAACAGTATGACATAAGACATCTTCGTTCAGTAAACAGTTCTGACTGATGATTAATGATTGTTAATCTTCTCTTCAATTTAATGTTCTTTTGTTTTTGCAGTGTACTGACATTAATAAAGTAATGTTCATACTGTTGTGTACATTAAATTACCATGTTTGTATGTAAACGGATTACTCACAGAGAAGTTAGGGTACAAATTTAGGGAAATTACGTTGAAACTGTCTACCCTGTAGCACCGCAAGGAAGCATTTAAGGACATACCTCCATGGATTAAAACTGTTTAATTCTGTGTTCCCTATCACCCATTTCATTTTGTACACATGTTTTCTGAACACCCTGTATAGTAGGACAGGGTCAGGTTGCACCTCCTCATGCTAAAGTAGTGTCAATTTCTAATTTCCAAACACCTACCAATAAGAAAGAAATCCAAAGATACTTAGGGAGGATTGGATACTACAGGAGGTTTATTTTAAATTTCTCAAGGTTAACAGCACCTTTAACAGATCTTCTCCGAAAGGATGTGAAGTTTGAGTGGTCCTCCGATTGTGAGGAGGCTTTCAGTGCTACTAAATACATTCTATCTAATTATCCTGTTCTCCGTGCCCCTGATTTCACCAGATCTTTCTCCCTAGCTGTTGATGCAAGTAATACTGAGGTTGGAGCAGTGTTACTCCAGGAGGATGACTGTAATGTATTGCATCCTGTTTTCTATTTTAGTATAAACTTAAGTTCTGCTCAACGTAATTACTCTGTAATAGAAAAGGAGCTGTTAGCATTGATTTTGTCCCTCCAATACTTTAGTGTATATGTTCAATCTGCCCCTGGTTCCATTACTGTATATACTGACTATCACCCATTAAAGTTTTTGCACAAGTTCCAAAACAAGAATAAAAAACTGACACGGTGGAGCTTGTTGCTGCAGGAGTACGCCTTAGATGTCAAACATATTAAGGGGGTCCATAATGTGTTGGCAGATTGTCTGTCAAGAGTCTGAAAATTTGTCATAATTATACTTTCCGCCTCTTGAACTCTTTTCTAGCGGTGGAGGTACCGTACCGACCGGATGTCATGTGACCAGACCAACCTGTTGAACGTGACTTTACAACCTCGTGGCAACTACTCAACCCTGTTTACGTGACCAGAGAGGGGGAGAGCGGCCCGGCTACTTCCTGCATTCTTAGCATTTCTCGCTTTCCCGTCAAAACTTGCGTGAGAGGGGCGGGGCACCTGTGATGTGGTGAGCTTCTAACACCTGGTTGGCTCCACAACACCTGCTTCTCATCTGTAATTGGTCGACGTGTTTCCTGACTTCTGACTGGTTCCGGCACCAGTTTCCTGCCTTCTGATTGGATTAGCTTGGTCTGAGAAATGATATATAAGCCGGAGATTTGATAGTTAAAACTAGTACTTTCTTAGCTGGAGAACACGAGCAGTGTGGTGGGGAGACCAGACAGACTTCATAGGCTTGTATAGTAGGGGTTATAATATGTTAAACAGGTTTCTGAGCGACCTCTTACTCGTTAGTTAGGGATTATTCGTGACTGTTAATTAACCAGAGGTACGTCAGAAACATACACTCATTTGATTTAGGAATTTGTGATTGGAGAAATCATATAGGTTGGATTGGAGAGATATATATTTTGAATTACTGTTTAATTTTGGTGATTAGAATTAATATTTGATTCAGAAATGATTTGTGATTGAATATTGACTACTTTACTTTTAATACTTAACTGACTTTATGTAAAGATATTTGTCATTCGAAATAGGCATTGTAAACGGTGGTGGTGTTTGACCCTCCAAGTGATCATCTTCCCGCCTCCTGGGAAGGGTTTTTGCCCGGATTCGAACTCAAGCCACGGGGGTAGTGTTGACCCTCCAAGTGATCATCTTCACCACGCCTCCTGGGAAGAGTTTTTGCCCAGATTTGATCTCAGACCACGGTGGGTGGATTTTCAACGTCCTAGTGATCACTCTCCCGACTCGTGGGAAGGGATTTGTCACAGCTTCGATCTCAGACCACGGTGAGTGGATTTTCACCATCCTAGTGATCACTCTCCCGCTACGACGCAAAGCCAAAAAGTTAATTAAGCAAAGTAAAAAGACCCTTGAGTTACATATTGCGAATCAAAGTAAAACAAACCCAAAAGAATTCTATAGTTATATCAGAATGAAAAAAGTAGTTACTTCAACTTTTGGACCGTTAGTCGATGAAAATGGAGAATACACCAAAGACGAAGTACAAATGAGTAATGCCCTCAATACCTTCTTTGCATCAGTTTTTACAACAGAAGACCTCAGTGATATCCCTACACCATCGCCGATTCAGATTGATAATTCAGATGTTCTAAGCAATATCACCGTTACAGAGAGAGAAGTATTGAATTGTTTAGATAAAGTCAAGGTAAATAAAACGCCTGGACCGGATACAATCTCGCCTAGAGTTCTAAAGGAAGCTAAGGATGAGCTCTCCAAACCACTGACATTACTATTCAATAAATCCTAGCAGTCTGGAACTATGCCTGATCAGTGGAAGATAGCCAACGTAACACCGATATTCAAAAAAGGCAGCAAATCCCTACCCAGTAACTATCGTCCAATTAGCTTAACCTCAGTTGTATGTAAAATGCTAGAAACGGTCATAAGAGACAGACTCGTAAATCACTTAGAGGAAAATAACATACTTAAAGATACTCAACACGGCTTTCGTAAAAAACGTTCCTGTTTAACAAACCTCTTAGACTTCTTCCACGATATCCTCAACCTCTACGATGAGAGTAAAGCTGTAGATATTATATACCTTGATTTTCAAAAGGCCTTTGACAAAGTTCCCCACAAACGTTTACTGCTAAAACTAAAAGCGCATGGAATACAAGACGGTGTGTTGAAATGGATAGAAAATTGGCTCAGCGCCAGAAAGCAAAGAGTAGTCATAAACGGTAAGGCATCTAAATGGACCAATGTAAGTAGCGGGGTACCCCAGGGATCGGTACTAGGACCAATTTTCTTTCTAATTTACAACAACGACATAGATGAGGGTCTCACCTGTACAATCTCAAAATTTGCCGACGATACAAAAATTGCAAATAGCGTACTCTCAAAAGATCAAGTTGACGATATGCAACACAATCTAGATAAATTGTCACATTGGGCCCAAATTTGGCAAATGAGTTTCAATGCGGATAAATGTAAAGTACTACATATCGGATACCTAAATGAGAAAGCAAACTATTCGATGAATGGCACTCAGCTTAAGAATATAAACAGAGAAACCGATCTGGGAGTAACAATATCGAGTAACCTAAAACCGAGTCAACAATGTTCAGAAGTTGTTAAGAAGGCAAACAAAATAATTGGCTTTATAGGCAGATCATTTGAGCATAAATCCAAATGCGTAATCCTAACCCTTTACAATTCCTTAGTCCGCCCTTTCTGGAATACTGCGTTCAATGCTGGTGCCCTTAATACCAAAAAGACATAAACAAGCTACAACGAGTTCAACGTAGAGTTACCAAAGTGATACCTAGCCTAAAGAACAAACCATACGAAGAGCGTCTTAGAGAATTAAATCTATTTCCTTTAACCCAGCGCAGATTAAGAGGTGACTTAATTCAAGTGTTCAAAATCATCAAAGGCATCGACAATATGAACTATAGTAAGTACTTCACTATCGACCAATCTAATTACACGCGGGGAAAAGGTTGCAAAATGATTGGTAAATCTTTTAACTCACACGAATCTAAGAATTTCTTCTTCAATCGAGTTGTCAACTTGTGGAATGGGCTTCCCCGAGACGTTATAGACTGCAGCACCGTTGATTCATTTAAATTCCGCCTAGACAAATATCTCGCATCAAACCCGCGACTGACTGCGTTTGTAAATGAATAACTTTATTTTATCCTCCCCTCAGTTATTACTAACCCATATGTCCCCTACTAACTTCCTAGTCCTGCCACGTTAGTGGCTGGGCAGTAGTTCCTTTTCCAATGTTCCCTTACCCACTCTAAACCACTGTTTGGACACTTGATCCTCAGTGTTTTGGGGGACAAGCTGCCTAGAAGGGTCACTAGATCTGTTGTTGCTTGATTTCCTTTGTACTCCTTTGAACTCCTTTGTATTCATGGGAAGGGTTTTGTCACGGATTCAATCTCAAGTCACGGTGGTGGTGTTTGACCCTCCAAGTGATCATCTTCCCGCCTCCTGGGAGGGGTTTTGTCACGGATTCGATCTCAAGTCACGGTGGTGGTGTTTGACCCTCCATGTGATCATCTTCCCGCCTCCTGGGAAGGGTTTTTGCCCAGATTCGATCTCAAGCCACGGTGTTGGTGTTTGACTCTCCAAGTGATCATCTTCCCGCCTCCTGGGAAGGGTTTTTCCCGGATTCGATCTCAAGCCACGGTGGTGGTGTTTGACCCGCCAAGTGATAATCTTCCCGCCTCCTGAGGAGGGTTTTGTCACGGATTCGATCTCAAGTCACCGTGGTGGTGTTTGACCCTCCTAGTTATCATCTAATCTTTTCCAATGTTCCCTTACCCACTCTAAACCACTGTTTGGACACTTGATCCACAGTGTTTTGGAGGACAAGCAGCCTAGAAGGGTCACTAGATCTGTTGTTGCTTGATTTCCTTTGTACTCCTTTGTACTCCTTTGTACTCATGGGAAGGGTTTTGTCACGGATTCAATCTCAAGTCACGGTGGTGGTGTTTGACCCTCCAAGTGATCATCTTCCCGCCTCCTGGGAAGGGTTTTGTCACGATTCGATCTCAAGTCACGGTGGTGGTGTTTGACCCTCCAAGTGATCATCTTCCCGCCTCCTGGGAAGGGTTTTTGCCCAGATTCGATCTCAAGCCACGGTGGTGGTGTTTGACCCTCCAAGTGATCATCTTCCCGCCTCCTGGGAAAGTTTTTTGCCCGTATTCGATCTCAAGCCACCCTAGGGTGGTGGTGTTTGACCCTACAAGTGATCATCTTCCCGCCTCCTGGGAAGGGTTTTGTCACGGATTCGGTCTTAAGTCACGGTGGTGGTGTTTGACCCTCCTAGTACAAAGGAGTACAAAGGAGTACAAAGGAAATCAAGCAACAACAGATCTAGTGACCCCTCTAGGCTGCTTGTCCTCCAAAACACTGAGGATCAAGAGTCCAAACAGTGGTTTAGAGTGGGTAAGGGAACATTGGATAGGGAACTACTGCCCTGCAACTAACGTGGCAGGACTAGAAAGTTAGTAGGGGACATATGGGTTAGTAACTGAAGGGAGGATAAAATAAAGTTATTCATTTACAAACGCAGTCAGTCGCGGGTTTGATGCGAGATATTTGTCTAGGCGGAATTTAAATGAATCAACGGCGCTGCAGTCTATAACGTCTCGGGGAAGCCCATTCCACAAGTTGACAACTCGATTGAAGAAGAAATTCTTAGATTCGTGTGAGTTAAAAGATTTACCAATAATTTTGCAACCGTTTCCCCGCGTGTAATTAGATTGGTCGATAGTGAAGTACTTACTACAGTTCATATTGTCGATGCCTTTGATGATTTTGAACACTTGAATTAAGTCACCTCTTAATCTGTGCTGGGTTAAAGGAAATAGATTTAATTCTCTAAGACGCTCTTCGTATGGTTTGTTCTTTAGGCTAGGTATCATTTTGGTAACTCTACGTTGAACTCGTTCTAGCTTGTTTATGTCTTTTTGGTATTAAGGGCACCAGCTTTGAACGCAGTATTCCAGAAGAGGGCGGACTAAGGAATTGTAAAGGGTTAGGATTACGTCTTTGGATTTATGCTCAAATGATCTGCCTATAAAGCCAATTATTTTGTTTGCCTTCTTAACAACTTCTGAACATTGTTGACTCGGTTTTAGGTTACTCGATATTGTTACTCCCAGATCGGTTTCTCTGTTTACATTCTTAAGCTGAGTGCCATTCATCGAATAGTTTGCGTTCTAATTTAGGTATCCGATATCTAGTACTTTACATTTATCCTCAATGAAACTCATTTGCCAAATTTGGGCCCAATGTGACAATTTATCTAGATTGTGTTGCATATCGTCAACTTGATCTTTTGAGAGTACGCTATTTGCAATTTTTGTATCGTCAGCAAATTTTGAGATTGTACAGGTGAGACCCTCATCTATGTCGTTGATGTAAATTAGAAAGATAATTGGTCCTAGTACCGATCCCTGGGGTACCCCGCTACTTACATTGGTCCATTTAGATGCCTTACCGTTTATGACTACTCTTTGCTTTCTGTCGGTGAGCCAATTTTCTATCCATTTCAACACACCGTCTTGTATTCCATGCACTTTTAGTTTTAGCAGTAAACGTTTGTGGGGAACTTTGTCAAAGGCCTTTTGAAAATCAAGGTATATAATATCTACAGCTTTACTCTCATCGTAGAGGTTGAGGATATCGTGGAAGAAGTCTAAGAGGTTTGTTAAACAGGAACGTTTTTTACGAAAGCCGTGTTGAGTATCTTTAAGTAAGTTATTTGCCTCTAAGTGATTTACGAGTCTGTCTCTTATGACCGTTTCTAGCATTTTACATACAATTGAGGTTAAGCTAATAGGACGATAGTTACTGGGTAGGGATTTGCTGCCTTTCTTGCATATCGGTGTTTCGTTGGCTAGCTTCCACTGATCAGGCATAGTCCCAGACTGCAAGGATTCGTTGAATTGCAATGTCATTGGTTTGGAGAGCTCATCCTTAGCTTCCTTTAGAACTCTAGGCGAGATTGTATCAGGTCCAGGCGTTTTATTTACCTTGAGTTTATCTAAACAATTCAATACTTCTCTCTCTGTAACGGTGATATTGCTTAGAACATCTGAATTATCAATCTGAATCGGCGATGGTGTAGGGATATCACTGAGGTCTTCGGTTGCAAAAACTGATGCAAAGAAGGTATTGAGGGCATTACTCATTTGTACTTCGTCTTTGGTGTATTCTCCATTTTCATCGACTAACAGTCCAACAGTTGAAGTAACTACTTTTTTCTTTCTGATATAACTATAGAATTCTTTCGGGTTTGTTTTACTTTGATTTGCAACATGTAACTCCAGGGTCTTTTTACTTTGCTTAATTAACTGTTTGGCTTTGCATCGTAGCTCTACAAATTTCACCCGTTCTTCGTCATTTTGTGAATATTTTAATCTATCATTAGCAAATTTTTTAGCAAGCAGACAGTCTGAAATATCTTTATTCCACCATTTGGGCTTATCATTATGGCCTGGACGCCGTATTTTCGATGGTATGCAGTCTTGCACTGCCTTAAGGTAAGTGGTTGTGAAACACTCCCAAGATGTATTTATGTCGTTATTGTTAGTCAGAAAGCTCCAGTCAGTTTCTTTAAGCTTTGATTTTAGTTTATGAAAATTTGCTTTCTTGAAATTAGGGACTTTCTCAATGCTGCTATTTGTTTTGTTACTAGTAAACTTTAAAGTGAAAGTTATCGTACGATGGTCGCTGTTTCTGAATTCATCACCAACATTCAAATTCTCTATTAATTCCTCTTTTGGTGCGAGTACAAGGTCAAGCACATTATTACCACGGGTCGGAGATTGTACAAATTGAAAAAGTGAACTCTCTTGCAAGTTAGCATAGAGGTCGTATCCAGAGTGTGAAGTAAGAATATCGCCCCATTTAGTAACGGGTAAGTTGAAATCGCCAAGAATTACGGTATCTTGTATGTTAGTTATTTCTGCAATTTGTTCATAAATTTTACTGTCAGTTTGCACTGATTGAGCTGGGGGTCTGTATAATAAAGCTAGTGTTATATTAGTTCCTCGTTTATTATTTAATAGTACGTAAGATATGTCTATATTCGCAATTTGAGGTTTTGATATTAAGACGGGATTAAGACTTTCCTTTATAAAAAACAGAACTTCTCCTCCATTTCTATTGATCCGACTTTTCTTGGATCATCATCATCAGTGATCATCATCGGATCAGTGATCATCTTCCCGCCTCCTGGGAAGGGTTTTTGCCCGGATTCGAACTCAAGCCACGGGGGTGGTGTTTGACCCTCCAAGTGATCATCTTCCCGCCTCCTGGGAAGGCTTTTTGCCCGGATTCGATCTCAGACCACGGTGGGTAGATTTTCACCGTCCTAGTGATCACTCTCCCGCCTCGTGGGAAGGGTTTTGTCACGGATTCGATCTCAAGTCACGGTGGTGGTGTTTGACCCGCCAAGTGATAATCTTCCCGCCTCCTGGGAAGGATTTTGTCACGGATTCGATCTTAAGTCACGGTGGTGGTGTTTGACCCTCCATGTGATAATCTTCCCACCTCCTGGGAAGGGTTTTTCCCAGATTCGATCTCAAGCCACGGTGGTGATGTTTGACCTGCCAAGTGATAATCTTCCCGCCTCCTGGGAAGGGTTTTGTCACGGATTCGATCTCAAGTCACGGTGGTGGTGTTTGACCCTCCTAGTGATCATCTTTCCGCCTCCTGGGAAGAGTTTTTGCCCGAATTCGAACTCAAGCCACGGTGGTGGTGTATGACCCTCCAAGTGATCATCTTCCCGCCTCCAGGGAAGGGTTTTTGCCCGGATTTGAACTCAAACCACGGGGGTGGTGTTTGACCCTACAATTGATCATCTTCCCGCCTCCTGGGAAGAGTTTTTGCCCGAATTCGAACTCAAACCACGGGGGTGGTGTTTGACCCTACAATTGGTCATCTTCCCGCCTCCTGGGAAGAGTTTTTGCCCGAATTCGAACTCTAGCCATGGTGGTGGTGTTTGACCCTCCAAGTGATCATCTTCCCGCCTCCTGGGAAGGGTTTTTCCCCGGATTCGAACTCAAGCCATGGGGGTGGTGTTTGACCCTCCAATTGATCATCT
>CM064527.1:23628642-23692336 GCA_032716605.1 Paralithodes platypus
GTAGCCGGGCCGCTATCTCCCTCTCTCTGTCTCTCTCTTTCTCTCCCTCTCTTGGTCACATAAGCAGGGTTGAGTAGTTGCCATGAGGTTGTAAAGTCACGTTCAACAGGTTGGTCTGGTCACATGACATCCGGTCGGTACGGATGTTACAATGTGTTTTGACGTGTTCGTAGTTCGCGGCGGTATTATCGGCGGTTCGCGGGAATGTATGATGACCTGGATACAACTAACACAAGGAAGGAGTTATATTACTAAGGATGGCTCGGGGGAGGCGGAATAGAAGGGTTGACAACATCCAGCACCAAGGTCTGTACGAGGTTTCCTACGTTCAGATTAATTCCACGATTTCTTCCATCTTCCTTTCTAAAACTCAATTATTGTTGTCGCAATTATTTCTCCATAGTAAAGCCACATAATAAGTTAGTATACAAAAATTGTTTGCATATGTTTATAGTAAGGGGGGTTTGCCATTATATTTCAACTTGGAACTTGCCGTAGGAGTAGCAGTTTCAGTAGGTTGTAAACACCGATAATATCACACACGTGACATGCAGGTTGACATGCATACATGTCAGGACTGCTTCAATTATTCAATAATGTACGAAGCTTAGGCCTACAATAATGTAATGATATGTACGGTAATAGCCTATTTGTTTCAATATTTATTGTAAGCATATTATTGTAAATATCCAGTTTTACACCGGGGACGATTTTTACAATTATTTTTTATTTTTATTTATTTTTTATTTTTATTTTTTTTAGGAATGTTTTTTTTTATGAACCCCATCGGAAAATGCCAAAAAAAATAGCCTAGCCTAACCTAACCGAAAACTAACCTGTCTCGCCTACAACCTGTCTCGCCTACGGTCTAAACCCAGCTCACGTTCCCTGTTTATGGGTGAACAATCCAACGCTTGGTGAATTCTGCTTCACAATGATAGGAAGAGCCGACATCGAAGGATCAAAAAGCGACGTCGCTATGAACGCTTGGCCGCCACAAGCCAGTTGTCCCTGTGGTAACTTTTCTAACACCTCTTGCTTAAAACTCTTAAAAGTCAAAAGGATCGATAGGCCGTGCTTTCGCAGTCGTATTCGTACTGGAAATCAGGATCAAGCCAGCTTTTGCCCTTTTGCACTATGCAAGGTTTCTGTCCACGCTGAGCTGGCCTTAGGACACCTGCGTTATCATTTGACAGATGTACCGCCCCAGTCAAACTCCCCACCTGATAATGTCCTCGGAGCGGATCGCAGTGGGCGCGAACGCCGGGACCAGGAAGACCGGGTCGACTGCACCCTTTAAACTCCCGAGAGAGAGGACAGCCGGCCCGCTAACTATGGAGCCCCTTCCACCGCTTAGCGCTAGAAAAAGGAGGCAATCCCACATGGGGAAGCCCCGATTCCGTCTCACCGAGTAAGTAAAGAAACGATCAGAGTAGTGGTATTTCATTGTCGGCAAGGGCCACAAGGGACACCCTACCTCCCACTTATGCTACACCTCTGATGTCTCTCTATAAAATCAGACTAGAGTCAAGCTCAACAGGGTCTTCTTTCCCCGCTGTTCACTGCAGGCCCGTTCTCCTGCCTGTGGGTTCGCTAGACAGTAGGTAGGGACAGTGGGAATCTCGTTAATCCATTCATGCGCGTCACTAATTAGATGATGAGGCATTTGGCTATACAGCCCCTAATGGTCCTCCAACCTCCCTGCATAGACCACCAACTCCACCTCCTACGGTTAAAAGCTTAAAGTTTAAAGTTAAAGATAAAAGTTAAGTTAAAAGAAGTGGCTGGATATGTGCGCTTGATGGTCGATAGCCACTGCCCCATGCCTCGCATGACATCCCAGGATAGGGGTCTGAGTGAGCAGGCCCCCCCCCCCCCCCGGGACCCACTAGCATCCCTCAGAGTCCTGGGGTCTGAGTGTCTTGGGAAGCTCACTCAGAATGCTTAAGTTATGAAAGGGGGGATCGGGTTTAAGACCCAGAGATCCCTCGGTGGCCCCAGGGTCAGTGGAACAAAAAAGAACCTACTTTCAATGCGGATAAATGTAAAGTACTACATATCGGATACCTAAATGAGAAAGCAAACTATTCGATGAATGGCACTCAGCTTAAGAATGTAAACAGAGAAACCGATCTGGGAGTAACAATATCGAGTAACCTAAAACCGAGTCAACAATGTTCAGAAGTTATTCAACCCGTTGAGCCCCGGCTAGTTATAATATTTTGTTCACCCCAGTCCCAAGCCATTTTCACTTATTTTTTTTGTTTGCTAAAATGGAAGACAAGGATGAGAAATGAAAAAAAAAAAAAAAAAAATCACCTCTGACATTTTTTTTTGGGGGGGGGGGCCGGTGGGGCGTTGGTGGGGGGGAGCTTCAAAAAAATTTGTTGAGCCAAAATGGAAGAGAATGGTGAGAAATGAACACACAAATAAAAAAAAACTCATTTCGGTCATTTGGGGGGCGGGGGGGGGGTTTCAATAGTTCGTCTCCCCCGCATGACCACCCGCCCGGGAGCACTAGGGTAAAAACTGAGTATGGCATTGTACGGCATACATCCTAAGGAGTATCTCACATAAATCTCAAGCCTCTAGCTCCCATACGACCGGAGTAATGAAGGTTCAAAGTGGCGGTAAACTAGGGGTGTAAACTATCCCCACTAAGCCCACCACCACCAGCCGTGCGGCTGTCTCGGCCCGCTCACACCTACTGGCCCGGCTCCCCCACACACTACGGTACCTCCCCCTCCTATTCTCCCGCCATTTCCTACCTTACGAGCCACGTAAGTGTTTTTTATATGTCGGACGCACGTGATGCGTCGCTGGGAGTTGGTGATCAAAGACTGCCGACGCAACACGTGCGACGCTGGGTCTCTGCGGGTTAAGAAGGCAAACAAAATAATTGGCTTTATAGGCAGGTCATTTGAGCATAAATCCAAAGAAGTTATCCTAACCCTTTACAATTCCTTAGTCCGCCCTCTTCTGGAATACTGCGTTCAATCCTGGTGCCCTTATTACCAAAAAGATATAAACAAGCTAGAACGAGTTCAACGTAGAGTTACCAAAATGATACCTAGCCTAAAGAACAACCCATACGAAGAGCGTCTTAGAGAATTAAATCTATTTCCTTTAACCCAGCGCAGATTAAGAGGTGACTTAATTCAAGTGTTCAAAATCATCAAAGGCATCGACAATATGAACTGTAGTAAGTACTTCACTATCGACCAATCTAATTACACGCGGGGAAACGGTTGCAAAATTATTGGTAAATCTTTTAACTCACACGAATCTAAGAATTTCTTCTTCAATCGAGTTGTCAACTTGTGGAAATGGCTTCCCCGAAACGTTATAGACTGCATCACCGTTGATTCATTTAAACTCCGCCTAGACAAATATCTCGCATCGCGACTGACTGCGTTTGTAAATGAATAACTTTATTTTATCCCCCCCTCAGTTACTAACCCATCTGTCCCCTACTAACTTCCTAATCCTGCCACGGACATTAGTTCCAGGGCAGTAATTCCCTTTCCAATGTTCCCTTACCCACTCTAAACCACTGTTTGGACACTTGATCCTCAGTGTTTTGGAGGACAAGCAACCTAGAAGGGTCACTAGATCTGTTGTTGCTTGATTTCCTTTGTACTCCTTTGCCCTGCCGCTTAGGTCAAAAGGATTCCAGAGAATCTGGTTAAATAGGTTTGTAAAACATCGCAAAACTTATGTTAGTACATTAGTAATGGCAACCGAGAAGAAAAATGGGCGGCCTACCCGTGAGGCAGGTCTCTCCCTGGGGTTTTCGCACATCAGAGATGAGTGCTCACTCTTTGGTTGAATTTTTCGTCGAATCACGCCCAAGCCCCCGCTGACTGGGTAAAGAGCCTGTATATTTTAGCCGAGCCCTCCAAGGATCTTACCACGAGTAGCTTAATGTCTCGGTTGGAGAGACACAGTGACTTCAAGGTGTTGCTATAATGCCCCGCCATCTCAGGGTCAGGGTGGTGACCACGGGGCAATGCCCAGTGGTCTCTCTTACCCAACTCTTAATCTCATCTTTGTCATAGTACGTCACCTTCTGTGTGTGAGGCTGATGGAGGTCTGCACCCGTACCTGAGTCGGCTACCACCTGGACATCGACGATGAAGCTCTGCCTGCTATTGAAAATGATTAGATCAGGCTTCCTCAACCCCGCCGATGTAGGTATTGCCGGTTCTCTCAGCACCGAGGGACCCCTCTCTCTTAGCCCTTTCCCAAGGAGCCCCAACACCCCGTCATGTCTCTTTGTCCTCCATGGACCCATGAAAGGACATCGCTGGAAGACATGACCCAGCGATTCCATCTGTCTTCACCCCTGGTCACAGGTGAGCGGTTGCCCACACCACCGGCCCCTGGCCGCTCTCAACTTTGTTCTTAGGAGGCCTTGCCTGATTTTGATGGCTGATGTAAAATTGGCCCCTGTCATCAACATGGACCCATCCCGATGACACCGGGGTGAAGTGGGCTCCCCTGAGTCCGAGTCCGTCCAGAGTCGTCAGGTGCCTCTCCAGCATCTCCTGCCGGAGCCTTTTCTTTAGACTGTTGGACTCCTCTAGAGTGGCCAGTGTAAATAGGCCCTTTCTACATACTGTAGATCCATCACATCCCTTACTTCTGGGTCTGGAGAAGCCCCCGACTTCTCCATTACTGCTGTTTGACTCGTGGCAATGATGTCAACAAACTTTGGTATCCCCAACCCCCCATCCACCATATGGGTCTGGAAAGTGGGGATAGGTGTGTCAGGAGGAAGGTGCAGGATTTTCCTTATGAATTGTCTACTGGACAAATCAATTCTTGCCAAATCTCCAGTGCGCGGTCTCCCGAATGTCATTGGGTAATACAGTTTGGGAAGTACAACCTGCAAGAAAGCCCCAAAGCTTCTGTTGGAGTTTTAACACCTTACGAGCGGCCTATGCGGTTTATTTATGTGTACCGCCCAGCGGGGTGTTTTTAGCCAAAATAGGGCTGTTTACGTGATCATTTTCATGCCTAAATAAGACCCAGAACGTAAAACAAGTACCTATCCCTGAAAGGGCATAAACAGAGCTTTCGAATGACACCATAACGATCCTTGTATGATGGATAGTTTTCTTGCAATAACCGTGCAACGTGAGTGCAAAAAGCAGGTAATTCGGTACTTTCGGTACATAATTGAGTATGTAGCGAGTGAGAGAGGGAGGAGGGAGCTGAGATTTGTGTCAGTAGGTTCGCCGCGGTGGTCTGGAGCAGTCATACGCTCGCTAGTCTCCTGCCACCACTTGTCTCTCTCTCTCAGCCACATTACGTGCTGAAATTGCCACTCGAGTTATGTCGAGCGCCGCCACATAGTCCAGCTTTATTTAACTCGACTTATGTTGCGCGCCGCTAGTTATGGGTTAATGGCGCTTTAACACCTTAAGAGCGGCCTATGCGGTTTATTTATATGTACCGCCCAGCGGGGTGTTTTTAGCCAAAATAGGGCTGTTTACGTGATCATTTTCATGCCTAAATAAGACCCAGAATGTAAAACAAGTATCTATCCCTGAAAGGGCATAAACAGAGCTTTCGAATGACACCATAACGATCCTTTTATGATGGCTAGTTTTCTTGCAATAACCGTGCAACGCGAGTGCAAAAAGCATGTAATTAGGCACTTTCCCCATACAATTCCTTATATAGCGAGTGAGAGAGGTAGGAGGGAGGTGAGATTCGTGTCAGTAGGTTCGCCGCGGTGGTCTGGAGCAGTCATACGCTCGCTACTCTCCTGCCACCACTTGTCTCTCTCTCTCAGCAACATTACGTGCTGAAATTGCCACTCGAGTTATGTCGAGCGCCGCCACATAGTCCAGCTTTATTTAACTCGACTTATGTGGTGAGCCGCTAATTAAGGGTTAAGCAACCTTCCAACTCTCTGGGAGTGTGACTCCATAGTGGCCTTTAGGTCCCCCAATGGGCCCATCCCTGTTTTGACTCCCAGGTACTTGTAAAAGTCACCTGGACCCAGGACTGGCAACTCTGTCCCCTCAACAGTAATCCTTTGGTTCATGTTATAAATCCATGATTTTTTCCTTTTAGGCACAGCAATCGACATTGCTGCACACTTATTTAAACCCAACTCCAGGCCCACCTTTCTTGCCCCAAGAATAAGAGCATCAAGGTTTGCCTGGAGCCCCTGCGGAGTGGATGCCGCTAACATCACATCGTCCGCGAATGCCAGCTTACTGATGTTATTTCCATCTAAGTCATAACCTGCAGGGTCAAGCTCACTTAGGGCCCAGTCCAGAAGTATATTGAACAAATACGGTGAGAGCGGGTCTCCTTGTAAGACCCCTCTTGTAATAATTACTTCGTCACCCAAGATCGTAGTCTTGGCTGACTCATATACTCTCCCGATATATTCTATCATCTCTTCGGGAAAGCCCCACCTTCTCGCAGCTTTCAAAATGGACTCATGGTGAACAGAGTCAAATGCCTTTTTAAAATCTATAAAGGCTAGCTGGAGATTCTTGAACTTTGTTTTAGTGTGCTCGAGAATAGAGCACACTTTGGCCAAATTAACCTCTGTCCCTGCCCCACATCGAAACCCTCTTTGATAATTTGGTAGGGGTTTGATGCTGTTGCATCTTCTGAATAAAATGTTATGATAGAGTCTTAGTAGCACAGATGATAGGGAAATACGCCTAAATTCACCAGGGTTCCTAGGGTTCCCGACTTTTGGGACAAGGACAGTGTAGGCTGTCACCCACTCCGTGATAGGGTATTTGAGATGTACCGTCGCATTAAATGTCCATAGTAGTTTCTGTACTCCAATTTCTCTTAGCTGTTTTATACTTCTCCCGTCTGGGCCCTTAGCTACACTATCCTTAATGTTTGCCAGGGCCCAGACCACCTCATGCTCCCTTATGGGATCCAGGAGTGAGGTCATGCTCGGTCCCACCTGTACCGGCGTTCTTCTATCCCTCTCTGAGGGTCTGGAAAATAGCTCTTTCCAGAACTCCTTCGTGCCCTCTGGGTAGGATATTACCGCCTTCGGTTCCTTACCCTCCAAGATGTCTTGAATCGCTTTACCTCGGTTTTTACTATAACTTGCCTGGGTATTCCTATACCAGTGTTGCCTGAGAGCCCTCCCCCTAACCGGAAGTCTGGTGGGTTGAGGAGGTGCTCTATAGCGTCGTCTTACCATACTTAGAATCCACACCTCCATCTGGTTCCTGATTTCATCTGGGCCAGTGGGCACTGATATTCCTAAATTGTCCGAAAGTCTCTGAAGCTGAGACAGGACGGTCTCTTCCTGAGTTGCCTGTCCTGGGTTTGGTATAATTAATCCTGGTCCAATGGGATCAGGAGGGTCGTCAGGGTGCCCGAACTCTTCAATTACTTCCTCGCTTTGAATTATTGCGAGCTGTATTTCAAGTTCCCTTTTATATGCTTCGCTCTTTCTTTTCCCCTTGATAGCTTCTAGGGTTCTATGCCCCATTTTCTCGTGAATGATTGAGTTCATGAATAGCGCCCCAAAATTAACAGCTTCGATTCTGGCTGCCCTCACCACTTCTTCCCTTTCCCATCTCGCTTTGACTCTGGCTAGTGATGCTGTGCCCTCGGCCATGAACTCATTTTCATGGGCCCTACGCTCATGCAGCCGTAGTCCCGCGTATGAACCAAATTACTTTAGGCACCTGTCACACCTCCAAATCTCTCTGGCCAAGGCCATGATTCTTAGAAAAGCTCAACCTGCTTCTTCACACCACTGGCTCCTTCTATTGGAAGGAGCCTTTGACTATATTTATTACTTAACGGTGCGGTAACCTGGAGCCTAGATGGGCGAGCTCCCGTGTGGGGGGATTTAGCAATAGTTTAGTATTGGCAAGCATGCACAGGACAGAGGCTAGCGCCACTACTAAGATCTATTCCCAGCGGTACCACGAGGAGGTACCCCCCATGAGTAACACAGACTTTGTTTCGTCAAACACTTGGGCAAAACGTCTCTCTTGGATAACTTGTTAACGCTCGTTAATACAAGGTGGACTGCCCAAGTAGCGACAGAAAGAGTGTCATAGTTATTCCCGCCGTTTACCCGCGCTTGGTCGAATCTCTTCACTTTGACATTCAGAGCACTGGGCAGAAATCACATTGCGTCAGCATCTCTCTCGGACCATCGCAATGCTTTGTTTTAATTAGACAGTGGGAATTCCTTTGTCCGTGCCAGTTCGGAGTTGGTCGCTAGGCGCCAGCCGAAGTGGGTTTTTTAAGATTATCACCCCGGTTCCTCCTTGTGAGAGGAGACACAGGAATGCCACCCACGCAGCCTAGTGCTCTCCACGGAAGGGATGGAAACAACGCCGGCCCGAGCTCGGCCATTGAGGGAACCAGGGGGGCTTGGGATCAGAACGAGCCAACTGCCACCACCAGCAAGGCCCGGAGACTTGGACACCAAAGCCCCGAGGGAGGGGCCGCTTACACGGTCCCACCCCCATCTCCGAGACACTCACACGGTGGGCAGTCACTAATGCCCGCCTTCAGCCCGAGTCCCCTTGAGACTGATAACCTCTCAACCTCGCACAGTCCAGCGCCCAAACCCGGGCCCGCTTCCTGCACAGGCCCGACTGGCCCGACCCTTAGAGCCAATCCTTTTCCCGAAGTTACGGATCTAATTTGCCGACTTCCCTTACCTACATTAGTCTAATGACCAGAGGCTTCTTACCTAGGAGACCTGATGCGGATATGGGTACGCTCATGTCCGAAAATAGGTGCATCACGTACCTTGGGGAGGCACGCTTCTCCTGGTTTAGCAGGTTACCGCCCAAGCGTTTTTCACGGACCAGCAGAGGCACGCGGTACGCAGCAAGAACCGCTGCGCTCTTCGGCAGACCGTGTTACCAACGCCCTTTTTCTCGAGGAGTGGTTTCAAGGGCCACGGCGCCTCAAGTACAAAAGAAAACTCTTTACTGGACCTCCGCCGATGGACGCTGGCTTGTTCCCGTTTCCAGGGTCCTGCTTTCGTCCGCCTGCCAGCAGAGCCGGGGGCGGACCTTCCAGACATGGTTACGGAATATCAACCGTATTCCTTTTCGCCAAAAACTCCCGTCTACCGGCATTTGTTCCCCCCAGACACGCGTGCAAGTAAAATAGGAGCCGGACCCCACTAAAAGGGGCAACCCGACTCTTCAGACAGTGCACGCAGGGGGGGAGACATACGCCATGATCCAAAAGTACCAAACGCTTTTGTGTCCCATCACACGTACTCGCGCCGCAATCTTCAGCCTCCGCGACACCGGCCACGAGGGGTCCAGGCGCCTTACCGAGGCTGAGAGAAAGCGTTAAGTCAGGTGAGCAAGGTTTGGGAAGATGGAGAGAGAGACCGACCCTTCTCTCTGGCTTTTTCCTTCCCCCACACCTCTGTCTGTGGTGCCCTTTTTTAGGCCATCTTACACCACATACTCCCCAAGGGGTACCGCTAACAAGGGTGCAGGAATCCTCATAAACCAAGAAGTCGACGTTGCTCTAATACTAGAGATTGTCGCCTTGCAAAGTAGTACAGCAGACCTGACCCACCCAGGCATTAAATGTCCGAGGCGGAGGTTGTAGCCTCGGACTTGCCTGGCAGAGCACCCCTCAGCCGATGCCACACAGCCTCACCTGTGTGTTTTTGTTCGCATCGACGTGTCGGTGTGCTCTGCTCCAGCAGACACTCGTCTTATAAGTAGGATCATCTTGCCTCTCACATGGGATAAGGCATTAGCCTTGGGCTTGGGAGTGACTAACCCATGTCCAAGTGATGTTCACATGGAACCCTGGCCCACATCGGTCTTCCAGGTAAAGTCTTTCTCGACTATTTGCTACTACCACCAAGATCTGCACCAGTGGCGGCTCACGCCGCACCCTTCAGCGCTCACCACCGCGGCCCTCCTGCTCACCGGGGCTTCAAGACATGCATGGCTAGGCCTGTTGTGCCACCGGCGGTCGAGTATCGGGAGAATGCTTTAGCGCCATACCATTTTAAGGGCTAGTTGCTTCGGCAGGTGAGTTGTCACACACTCCTTAGCGGATTCCAACTTCCATGGCCACCGTCCTGCTGTCTATAGCAACCAACACCTTTCGTGGGATCTGTATGAGCATTCATTTAGGCCCCTTAACTCGACGTTTGGTTCATCCCACAGCGCCAGTTCTGCTTACCAAAAGTGGCCCACTAGGTACTCCTATTAGTCGCCAGAGCTTCAACGATCAATTGCAAGCAAGCTCGGCATCTCACCCATTTAAAGTTTGAGAATAGGGTGAGGACGTTTTGTACCCAAGACCTCTAATCATTCCCTTTACCGGATGAAATTACCCTCGAGTACCAGCTATCCTGAGGGAAACTTCGGAGGGAACCAGCTACTAGATGGTTCGATTAGTCTTTCGCCCCTATACTCAGCTCCGACGATCGATTTGCACGTCAGAATCGCGGCGGACCTCCACCAGAGTTTCCTCTGGCTACGTCTTGGCCAAGCATAGTTCATGGGTCCCAACATGTCTGCTCAAGGTACTTGCCGGCTACCAACTCAGCCGACGCGGAAAGGCCCCGAGAGGCCAGTCGCGGACGCCGAGATGTGCACTGGTGGCAAGTCCCGGGCTTGCGCCCCCCCATTGCGGGTGTGGGCCACTGCCAACACGCAGGAGTAAGCCACAGGGCGATAAAGAACCGGGAAAATGACTCACCGAGGTCCCGCCCCCCTCTGGCACCCCACGGTCGACTGTCGGCCAGGGATCAGCCCCAGGGGAAGGGTTCCTTACCTTGCGGCAAGGAGGGGCCCCTCCCCTTTCTGTCACTTTCATTTCGCCTTTGGGTTTAGTGTGCCCAATGACTCGCACACATGTTAGACTCCTTGGTCCGTGTTTCAAGACGGGTCGGGTGGTCCGCCGTTATGGTTTAACACCGCGGGGTAGTGTGCCCTAGAAAGGACACACCTCCTGCCATTGATATACACCGTCGCAGGGCCGTCAGGATATGTCACCTGGGGTTTCCCCCGCCGCCCGAATCCGTCCCCACCGACGTAGAGGCGGCCGGAACGGTGAGGTACCAATCCATCCGGGCCTTAGACGTCCCCAAGGAACGGGTCGCGGTGACCTACTACAAGGAGAAATACGCCCGCCGACAGAGGCAATGAGACGATGGCGTGCCCACCCTCGGGTGAGTCACTTTAAGGAATAATTCACCAGCCGCCTCAGCCCCTGCCGACGAGCTGAATCTCCTCAGTTCGATCAACGAGTCCCACTCGTTTGGCTCTTAACGGTTTCACGTGCTCTTGAACTCTCTCGTCAAAGTTCTTTTCAACTTTCCCTCACGGTACTTGTTCGCTATCGTCTCGTGGTCATATTTAGCCTTAGATGGAGTTTACCACCTGCTTTGGGCTGCACTTTCAAGCAACCCGACTCTACGGAAAGGTCCTTTCCGACCACCTCACTTATGCCCTCACGGGCTCTGCCAGACGGGCCTTTCACCCTCAATGGGTAGTGGCCGCTTTCAAGAATGACTTAGGCGTAGTAAGGCGGCATGCCGGACCCTCCAAAACGCAACACCGCTCACGCCCGGTGAAGGGCAAAGCAAGCTTATGCGCTGGGCTTTTCCCATTTCAGTCGCCCTTACTGAGGGAATCCCTGTTGGTTTCTTTTCCTCCGCTTATTAATATGCTTAAATTTGGCGGGTAATCTCCCCTGAGACGAGGTCAACAGAGTAAAAATTGGACAGAGAATGACTGGAAACGAGAGCGTGGGTGGACCAGGTACTTCACACAGCCTCACACAACTCGTTTCAGTCTTTTTCTCCTAGCCTACTCACCTGGTCCCTTGAGTACAAACAGTAGTCTATTAAGCCGTTTAGGGCAGCTACTTCCTCTCGGGCCAGGCGCTCCTCGAAACCACATCTCAGCAGTAAAGATAAAGATGGGCACGATCATGGTACAGGCTACTCTGGCACACTTACGTTCTGCGCTATAGCAGAACGCAAGGCGAGACCAAAAATCACTGCCCACATCGGGGAATGGGTTTCTGCCGAGACGCTCTCTCCTCTTTTGTATGTTTCATTGTGGGAAGAAAAACCCTACTACAATTCTTCCACTGAATGCCAAGAGCCGAAAAACTATTCGGGTTGAGCGCTTGCGACACATGGTGGGGGGGCCATCAACCCAATGTCTCCCGCGGATATTTCTACTGCCACTACGCAGGCGCAGCTACGGCAAACACGATTACACAAGGCTCTCTATCAAAATCACCTCAAATTAAGCCACCTCTTTCCAATTTTTATCCACTGTGATAGGGCCTCTCACTGGCTGCTGACTTGGTTTACGTGGGATCATTTGGAGAATAGACGGAGGTTGTCCCACCCGTGCTATCACCTCCAACCACAACAAGTCACCAGAGAATGCAGACAAGGCCCAGTGGCGTACTAGAGTGCATAGAGGACTGATGTACAGCTATTGCCATGTGATCCGACAAGCAAGCATAGACAGAGGTTGGTACAACTTGCCCTATCATGACAGTGGGCACGCACACGTTTATGGTGGGTGCAGGTATGCCTACCGGTGGGGAGCTTGTTATGTTTTGCATGCCAACGAGAACTCCCCAAGCGGAATGCACGTTATAAAGGTTTTCAGGGTACGCAGGTCCATGCTGCGACTTTTACAGTTCCCTGGAGGGAAGGAACACCCCATGTGAGCGGTATCGCTGGCACCGCCTGCGCTGTTACTGGACGGAACGCACCATACTGTGAGCTAATGCAAGACCATCACGAGGTTGGTTACTCGGCTGTATCTTACTACTCGGTTCTGGTGTTTTCGTCGGTCACAGCGCAACAGTTTGGCCAGGCCGAAATCAAGCGGTTCAGAGCAATTAAGCTCTTATGAACCATGCGGGCAGGTATGACTTGCGTCAACCTGCCCGCCAAGATTAAGAGTCCTCTATCAGGATTTGGTTGGTGATCTGTTTAATGACCCTTGTCCAGGAGTGGCGGCGGCGTCCCTCAAAGGGGAACAATGCCACCGCCACAATGTGCGTTCGACTTGTCGATGTATCTGATAATCTTGCGATTCACATACCGACACGCTTTTAGCTGTGGTCTTCATCGACCCACGAGCTGAGTGATCCCCCGTTAAGAGTTGTATTTGTTTGGTCTTTTTAAGCGACACAGAACCTGCCTCACCAGTTCATTTTTAGTCGCTGTAATGGTTGGGTTTAAAGACACAAGTTAGTACCTTGTGTAGCTGGAAGAAGGCTGCTTTGAGTTTTAGGTGGGCCTGCCACTCCAATAATGACCCACCGGGGGCCAAGAAGGGCCACCCAGGTTTTTGTGTTTGTTTGCATCTGTTATGCTTTTGGTAATGATCCTTCCGCAGGTTCGCCTATGGAAACCTTTTTTACGAATTTTACTTCCTCTAAATTATCAAGTTTGGACATCTTTCCATCAGCCCGAGGCGCCGGAAGCCGCGACCACCACCCCCTCAGAAAGGAAGACGGCGGGAGCACGGCCGGACATCCAAGAGCGCCAGTCCGAAGGCTTCACTAAATCATTCAATCGGTAGTAGCGACGGGCGGTGTGTACAAAGGGCAGGGACGTAATCAACGCAAGCCGATGACTTGCACTTACTGGGAATTCCTCGTTCATGGGAAACAATTGCATGCCCCAATCCCTATCATGAAGGGGTTTCATCGGGTTACCCGCTCCTCTCGGAGGGGGACAACACGCTGATCCCTTCAGTGTAGCGTGCGTGCGGCACAGAACATCTAAGGGCATCACAGACCTGTTATTGCTCAATCTCGTGCAGCTAGAGTTGCCGCTTATCCCTCTAAGAAGAAGTTCGACTGGACATCAATTGCTGGAGATCCGTCGACTAGTTAATTGGCTAGAGTCTCGTTCGTTATCGGAATTAACCAGACAAATCGCTCCACCAACTAAGAACGGCCATGCACCACCACCCACTGAATCGAGAAAGAACTCTCAATCTGTCAATCCTTCCAGTGTCTGGGCCTGGTGAGGTTTCCCGGGTTGAGTCAAACTAAGCCGCAGGCTCCACTCCTGGTGGTGCCCTTCCGTCAATTCCTTTAAGTTTCAGCTTTGCAACCATACTTCCCCGGGAACTCAAAGACTTTGGTTTCCCGGAAGCTGCCCGCCGGGTCATCGGAATAACGCCGGCGGATCGCTAGTCAGCATCGTTTATGGTTAGAACTAGGGCGGTATCTGATCGCCTTCGAACCTCTAACTTTCGTTCTTGATTAATGAAAACATCCTTGGTAAATGCTTTCACAGTTGTTATTCTTGTGATGGTCCAAGAATTTCACCTCTAGCGTCGCATACTAATACACCCGCCTGTTTCTATTAGTCATTACCTCGGGTTCCGAAGAAAACCGACAAAATAGAACCGAGGTCCTATTCCATTATTCCATGCATAGACATTCAGGCCAATTCATGTAGCCTGCTCTGAGCACTACATTTGTTTTCAAAGTAAACATGCCGGCCACTCGGGACACTCGGTAAAGAGCACCCCGGGCGAGCCGGCGGGGCCATGTTTCAGTCTGTTCGGAGCGTGACAGTAAACACCGGGCGGTGAACCGTCAGTCCGGAACTGTAATCCAACTACGAGCTTTTTAACCCCAATAACTTTAATATACGCTATTGGAGCTGGAATTACCGCGGCTGCTGGCACCCGACTTGCCCTCCAATGGGTCCTCGTTAAGTGTACTCATTCTGATTGCGAGGCCTCGGATGAGTCTCGCATCGTTATTTTTCGTCACTACCTCCCCGGTCTGGGAATGGGTAATTTACGTTCCTGCTGCCTTCCTTAGATGTGGTAACCGTTGCTCAGGCTCCCTCTCCGGAATCGTACCCTGACTCCCCGTTACCCGTTATAGCCATTGTAGGCGAATAACCTACAATCGAAAGCTGATAAGGCAGACACTTAAAAGATGCAGCGCAAGTGCGGAGACTGTGCGCTCAGCCCAAAGTTATTCAGATTCACCACAGGTGGGTTACGGACCGAGGCCCGACCGGTTTTGAACTAATAAAAGCGCCCCTTCCTTGCGGTCGGGGACTCTGTGTGCATGTATTAGCTCTAGAATTACCACAGTTATCCAAGTAAGTGGGGGTACAGATCCAATGAAACATAGCTGATTTAATGAGCCATTCGCGGTTTCACCTTACATCGGCTTGTACTTACACATGCATGGCTTAATCTTTGAGACAAGCATATGACTACTGGCAGGATCAACCAGGTAGATTACCTTTAAAGGTTTGGTTTTTGCTTTGGTTTTGGTTTTGGTTTTGGTTTTGGTGGGCTCAGCTACCCGTATGCTGCAAACTATAGGGTCCTAATACGAGACCAGTCACCGGCAAAGCACATATTGGTCACTGCGCAGCGTCACCTGTTCACATCGACCTCATTCCGTATGCCGGCAGCACACAGAGGCAAACTGAGACCCCACGCATGGTCTCATTCTGATAGATAGCATCCTGATGCAGGCAATCCCATACAAGCAGTGCAGACCATCACAAGCTACCCACCAAAGGATGTTTTCAGGCATCCTCCAGACTGGCTCGGCTGTATCTACTTCATGTCAGATATGCCTACGACACGGGCTTGCGTTAGCAAACAATGAGTTTTGTTAGGTCTTCTGGTGGGCTCAGCTACCTGTATACTGCCAACGCATCCGGAGGCAGGCAAATTCTTCCAAGTAGTGCAGACCATCACAAGCCACCGCCTTTAGAGACTCTTTTTTTTTTCCCCAGGCTAAGCAGCTCAACTGTATCCACTTCTTGTAAGATATGTCTACTACACGGCTTACGTCTGCATACGCACATATTGATCGCTGTCCAGCACCACCTGTTTACATAGACGACCTCATTGCGTATGCCGGCAGCATACAAAGGCAAACTGAGACCCCACACAAAAGTTTGTCCCAACCTACACTCAGACTTTCCTTCTGGTGAGCTCGGCTTCTGGTGTACTGCAAACTATAGGGTCTTAATACAAGACCAAAGCCCATGGCAAAGCACATACTGGTCGCTGCACAGCGTCACCTGTTCACATCGACTTCATTGCTATGCGACAGCATACCATCAAACCGAGACCACCACACAAAAGATTGCGCCAACCTACGCTCAGAAGTTCCTTCTGGTGAGCTCGGCTACTGGTGTACTGCCAACTATAGGGTCTTATCACGAGATCCAGCCCATGGCAAAGCACATATCGGTCGCTGCACAGCGTCACCTGTTCACATCGACCTCATTGCTATGCGACAAGCATACCAGCAAACCGAGAGACCCCACACAAAAGAATGCGCCAGCCACAAAAGCACAAGAGCGTAGCATAGGTAACCTACACTCAGTGTACCAATGCACCAGCTGACAAAGACCTTGGAGCTGTGATCTCACAGAGGAGACAGATCTAGCCCACCCTTTTTGGTTAATCAATGTCATTCAAATGTGTGCTAGACAGTCTGGCCCTCCCACGACTGCCCAAGCACATAGGTTTTACGTCGTTCCCTGTGGGTAATTAGATTAGTCAGCTTGAAAGCTCAAAGCTGGACGTCCATTACTCACTAGAGCGACCTGCACAAGGAGCCCAGAGGCTCCATTACGATGCCTATAGCATTTTGGCGCCGTTCAGAGCGACCTGTGCTCTGCATCGTCCCATACACCGCTCCTAATTAACTATAGGCCAAAGGAGTATCAACTCTGCAGCGAGATCACGGCTTTTACCACGACTGCCTACACGATAGGGTGGTCGTGCAGTCGTTTGCTCACTGAGAGTCTGTAAGAGGCGTGCGACTCTCCGCATTACAATACCCACTGAAAACATGTAAGAGGCGTGCGACTCTCCGACAATTTGGAAGCATTCCATCTAGGTCACCGAGTTTCTCCTCAAGAGGTAGCAAACCGGCTCATCTAGACTCGCACCACACGCATTACAGGTCTCAGGGGTACCCCAAGCTGGCTCCCTTGAATCACAAGGCAATGGGGGCCAAACCAAGCAAACCTGAGGCTTTGGGTTTTTGAGGGGTCTTCACTCTCGCAAAAGCTAGGAAGTCGCGGACAGGCCAATGTGGGGAACCTCACCCAGCATCGCCCTGCCCGCCTGGAATCTGTGTCTGTATTCTACGGTCTTATGGGTTGCCCAAGCCCATTCTCTCTCTCTGACCGCCAGTTACTGCTTGCCCAGTGGTTCTTGCCTCACCAAGCCACGCAAAGCCAGAAAAAACTGTCAGGAGTGGAGGTTTGCCCCAGCCCCCTTTCTCAGATTTTTTCCGCAGTCTCCCACCTCTTTCTAGAGGATTTTTTGCCTAGAACGGCCTCTGAACCCTCGCAACAGAGCAAACACAGCATCCATAACTTTTGGAGAGCTCTCCTCATAGTATATACAGACCCGCACCGTTCATGACTTGAGTATCTGTTCGACTTAATGTAGATCATTTAAAAAACGTCCGTAAATGGCCTCGAAAATCGCTAATAGCACATATTAGATGCGTTCCGAAGTTGCACGAAATTAGCTTTTCGCGAAACTCGTTTTTTCGGCGACCGCTGCCTCATACCCGTTTTTTCACGGATTTGCTCGCAGGTGACGGTCGAGTTTGACCGACCAAGTGATCCGTTTACCCGCCTCCTGGGAAGAGTTTTGTCACGGATTCGATCTCAAGTCACATTGGTGGTGTTTGACCCTCCAAGTGATCATCTTCCCGCCTCCTGGGAAGGGTTTTTTGCCCGGATTCGATCTCAAGTCACGGTGGTGGTGTTTGACCCTCCAAGTGATCATCTTCCCGCCTCCTGGGAAGCGTTTTTGCCCGGATTCGATCTCAAGCCATGGTGGAGGTGTTTGAACCTCAGAGTGATCATCTTCCCGTCTCCTGGGAAAGGTTTTGTCGCGGATTCGATCTCAGACCATGGTGGGTGGATTTTAATCGTCAATTTTGGCTCAAAGGGGCGACCTGGCCCGTTCCACGTTTGAGGGTTGTATTCTTATGCAGTTTGGCCTGGCGAGTCCGAATCTGTCTTCAGAATTGGCCTAACTTGTGAAATACGGGTACTGGAGTGTCTCATTTCGCGGAGTTTTGAAGGTACGTCAAAAGTAAGGCCATATTCGGATTCCCCCGTCGAAATCTAGTCCAGAAAAAGGTGTGGGTGTTCCAGTCTGCGACAAGTTTTCCGACCGCTATCTCCGAGCCCTTCCTAGGCAAAAAGTCCCCTAGGAAGCCTTCTCAGCCGACGGCGACCGATATCGCCATTTTTGCTCATATGGGCGACCTGGCCCGTTCCACATTTGAGGGTGGTATTTTAATGAGGTTTGGCCTGGCGTCACCGAATCTGTCCTCAGAATTGGCATAACTGGTGAAATATAGGTACTGGAGCGTCTCATTTCGCGGAGTTTTGAAGGTACGTCAAAAGTAAGGCCATATTCGGATTCCCCGTCGAAAACTAATCCGCGAAAAAAGTATGGGTGTTTCAGTCTGCGACAAGTTTTCCGACCGCCAACTCCGAGCCCTGCCTAGGCAAAAAGTCCCCTAGGAAGCCTTCTCAGCCGACGGTGACCGATATCGTAATTTTTGCTCATATGGGCGACCTGGCCCGTTCCACGTTTGAGGGTGGTATTCTTATGCGGTTTTGCCTGGCGAGCCTGAATCTGGCCTCAGAATTGGACTAACTGGTGAAATACGGGTACTGAACCGTCTCATTTCGCGGAGTTTTGAAGGTACGTCAAAAGTAAGGCCATATTCGGATTCCCCGTCGATTACTAGTCCAGAAAAGGGTTTGGGTGTTTCAGTCTGTGATATGTTTTCCGACCGCCATCTCCGAGCCCTTCCTAGGCAAAAAGTCCCCTAGGAAGCCTTCTCGGGTGACGGTGACCAATATCGTCAGTTTTGCTGATATGGGCGACCTAGCCCGTTCCACGTTAGAGGGTGTTATTCTTATGCAGTTTGGCCTGGCGAGTCCGAATCTGTCCTCAGAATTGGCCTAGTTGGTGAAATTGAAGTACTGGAGCGTCTCATTTAGCGGGGTTTTGAACGTACGTCAAAAGTCGGGACAGATTCGGTTTCCCCATCAAAAACTAGCCCTAAAAAGTGTGTTTGCTCAGCACTCTGCGACAATTGGCAGAAATGTGTGTTTGTGCATCACTGAAAGTGGAAGAGTAAGTAAAACGCGGGTGTAGGAGTCCGTAGAGTGCCTGGAAGTCTTCTGAGCCGACGGTGACCGAGATCGTGTTAATTTTTTCAAATGGGTGACCTGGCCCGTTCCCCGTTTGAGGGCGTTTCTCTTTTGCAGTTTGGCCTGGCGAGTCCGAATCTGTCCTCAGAATTGGCCTAGCTGGTGAAATAGAGGTACTGGAGCGTCTCATTTCGCGGAGTTTTGAAGGTACGTCAAAAGTAAGGCAATATTCAGATTCCCCGTCGAAAACTAGTCCAGAAAAAGGTGTGGGTGCCTCAGTCTGAGACAATATTCCCGACCGCTATCTTCGAGCCCTTCCTAGGCAATAATAAAAACAAAAATAAAAAAAGTTCCCTTGGAAGCCTTCTCAGCCGACGGTGACCGAGATCGTCATAATTTTTTGCTCAAATTGGTGACCTGGCCCGTTCCCCGTTTGAAGGTGTTACTCTTTTGCAGTTTGGCCTGGCGAGTCCGAATCTGTCCTCAGTATTGGCCTAGCTGGTGAAATACAGGTACTGGAGGAATCTGAGCAAAAACCCTTCCCAGGAGGCGGGAAGATGATCACTTGGAGGGTCAAACACCACCACCGTGGCTTGAGTTCCAATCCGGGCAAAAACTCTTCCCAGAAGGCGGGAAGATGATCACATGGAGAGTCAAACACCACCACCGTGCCTTGAGTTCGAATCTGGGCAAAAACCCTTCTCAGGAGGCGGGAAGATGATCACTTGGAGGGTACACACCCATGGCTTGAGATCGAATCTGGGCAAAAACCCTTCCCAGGAGGCGGGAAGATGATCACTTGGAGGGTCAAACACACCCACCATGGCTTGAGATCAAATCCGGGCAAAAACTCTTCCCAGGAGGCGGGAAGATGATCAACTGTGACTTGAGAGCGAATCCGGGCAAAATCCCTTCCCAGGAGGCGGGTAGATGATCACATGGAGGGTCAAATGCCACCACCGTGACTTGAGATCGAATCCGTGACAAAACCCTTCCCACGAGGCGGGAAAGTGATCACTGGGACCGTGGTCTGAGATCAAATCCGGGCAAAAACCCTTCCCAGGAGGCGGGAAGTTGATCACTTGGAGGGTCAAACACCACCCCCGTGGCTTGAGTTCGAATCCGGGCAAAAACCCTTCCCAGGAGGCGGGAAGATGATCACTTTCGCCGATTCAGATTGATAATTCAGATGTTCTAAGCTATATCACCGTTACAAAGAGAGAAGTATTGAACTGTTTAGATAAACTCAAGGTAAATCAAACGCCTGGACCTGATACAATCTCCCCTAGAGTTCTAAAGGAAGCTAAGGATGAGCTCTCCAAACCACTGACATTACTATTCAATAAATCCTTGCAGTCTGGAACTATGCCTGATCAGTGGAAGCTAGCCAACGTAACACCGATATTCAAGAAAGGCAGCAAATCCCTACCCAGTAACTATCGTCCAATTAGCTTAACCTCAGTTGTATGTAAAATGCTAGAAACGGTCATAAGAGAAAGACTCATAAATCACTTAGAGGAAAATAACATACTTAAAGATACTCAACACAGCTTTCGTAAAAAACGTTCCTGTTTAACAAACCTCTTAGACCTCTTCCACGATATCCTCAACCTCTACGATGAGAGTAAAGCTGTAGATATTATATACCTTGATTTTCAAAAGGCCTGTCGGGAATTTAGATAAAGAGGTTAAATTGTATATCACTGGTACATGAAATAACCCAACAAATAGTTATAATATAATTACCAACGAGGTATTCGATGGGTGTAATCCAGTCCCCCACACGCGGCTAATTCAATTGCATGACATGTAGGAATGTTCACATAATACAATATCGATACAATGAACTTAGCTTAGAGGAGTGAGGACTGGTGATGTAGGACTGTTGTTAATATTGTTATAGATTAATATTTGTAGCACATGGTGAACTGTGGGTTGAGTCAGAGCCGGGGGAGGAGATGTTGGCTGTATGGTGTTGATTGAGAGACTAAAGGGCCGGCGTCCGATCGCTTCGCGAAATTACATATGGCTGCCGGCTCATAATAATTATAACCCATAACTTGGTTTCATAATACATCTAGAGCTGATGTAGATATTTATACATTACAGTTAATATTTAACCTAACTTAAGAATAAACTACAATACACAAAGAACCAGCCGAAATCGTACAAGCGATACGATACCGCCAAATTCAAATGTCCTATTGGACCAAAACCTGTCGGGATCATTACCCTATTCCTGACATATTGCCCGCCACCAAAAATGATATACAGGAGCTATATACAGAGAACAAAAAAAAGGACATCGAAGTCAAAGATCACCTTGTTTGATCTTTGATCTCCAAAGATCCACGGAACTCATAGCCGCCCTCCTTTTGTGACGAGCGCCACCTGAAGCCTGAGGAGGATCATCCTTCTCATCATCAGCTGCCCCAGCTTGAGGAGCACTGTCACCAGCACTCTCCCGCGGAGGGGTATCAGTAGAGACGCCAGGATCATCCGGCAGATCTACATCCTGCTCCAAGGGATATAACCTTACGACTGGGCGAGTAGTAACCCCCGTCGAAGTTCGTATTCTAGCAACCCTTATAAGACCATCAATGCCCTGGAACAAATCGGTAATCCTCCCAAGCTTCCAAAATAACCTAGGACGCTCATCATGAATCAGGACGATATCCCCGATACGAGGCCATAGTTGATTCGTCCCTTTGATCTTATGAGAGTGACGCTCGCGAAGAGACAGCAATATTCTTGGGTCCACCGTTTCCGTAGATCGTCGGACACCTTGTTTACATACTGGAAGCGACAACGTGTGGCGTCAGCATTGCCGAACGTAGGGTCTTGCAGATCTTCGTCATTTACGGACGATCTAGGAAAGGTATTAAGGGTTCGTCCACGTGTTAGCATAGAAGGCGAAAGGGGTAAGAGGTCATCAACATCTGCCGAGGTATAGGTCAAGGGCCTGTCGTTGACTGACATCTCAATTTCTATTAAGATGGTTTGCAACTCCCGGCTGGTCACCAGTGCCCTTCCTAATACCTTCTTCATGGCAGATTTGACGATACCGATAGTTCTCTCCCAAATCGCCCCGAACCATGGTGCACGTGCTGGTATAAATCTCCACTGACAACCTTTTCCAGTGAGGGTAGCCACAACCTGCGGGTCATCCATTAAACTCTGGAGATATTTAGAGGCCCCAACAAAACAAGTCGCATTATCGCTCATAATAATTTGAGGGAAACCATTGCGGCCTGCAAAGCGTCGTAGAGTATGCAAAAACCCCTCACTGGATAGGTCGTCAATCAATTCAATATGAATCGCTCTGGTTACCGCACATGTGAATAGGACGGCATATACCTTTATGATATTACCGGGCGATTCTCTAACATGAATCGCTCCGGTGTAGTCTACCCCGGTTACCTGAAATGGTTCAGTCCTTTGTACCCTGAACTCAGGCAAGGGAGGTAGATCAACTGGGGAGTAAGGCTTACCCTGTAATCTTTTACAGATAGTACAGCTATTGTGGATCCCTTTAATTGCTTGTCGCATCTTAGGGATCCACCAACGTTGTCGCATATACGCCAGAACATAATTTACGCCAAAATGTAGGCAGGTCCGATGGCATTGGCGAATCATCATTTTGGTAATCAAATGAGAGGAGCTAAGGAGGACAGGATATTTAGCAGAATCAATAATGTCCGCTTTTTGTATCCTGCCTCTACACTTAATGATGCCTCCTTCCATATATAATCCTAGCTGCCTCATTAAGTTTGAGGGTTTGGCCTTTGACTCCTTGCTCAGGATTTGATGTTCAGTAGGATAAGATTCCTTTTGTACTAAACATATTAGTTTTGCTTCTGCTGATCTCAATTCATGGAGTCTGATATGCTTCGAATCTTCACTAAGGAAAGACCCATGAGCCCGACTTCTCATGTTGTAAATGAAACGGTATATCCATGCAAATACCCGTATTACTTGATCATAGCTGCCGTAACGTTCCCACTCTACCAACTTGTTATCCTGATGTGTAGTACTCACATTCGAACTACTTAACACATCATCTTGGGGCCGACTTAAGGATCAGATATGCATTCCCTGAAATCCTGAGGCCATTCAGTTGGAGATGTAAGCCATGGAGGTCCATGCCACCAAATAGAGGAAGACATAAACTGCTGTGCCGAGATCCCCGTGAAATTATGTCACTGGGGTTATCCCTGGTGCTCACATAGCGAAATGTAGCTGTAGGAACTAAGTCATGAATCTCATCAGTGCGATTAGAAACATAAACAGGTAACACTTTCTGGCTGTGTACCCATGAAAGCGCTATTTGACTGTCGCTCCAGACATAGAAGTTATTAATCTGTAGTATGTCTGCATAAGCATCCAGTGTAAACTTTATTAGACGAGCAGACAGAAGCAATGCAGTAAGTTCTAATTTAGGAACTGTAATTTTCTTTATAGGGGCTACTTTGGCCTTCGCTATAGCCAGCGTCGCTACACTACCATTGCATATGTATATGGCAGTACCGTACGCACTATTACTAGCATCAGAAAAGGCATGTAGATCCACCTGTTGACCACTGATAACCTGACAATTAAGTTGGACCTTGCAACATGTGGAAAGGTCCGACCGAATCAACCGCCAAGTATCTTGTAACTCAATCGGGAGGGGCGTATCCCAATCTAGTTTTAGCCGCCACAGTTGCTGTAAAAACATACGAGCACGGATTGTTACAGGCAGCAAAAAACCTAGGGGATCAAACAACCTCGCTGACAAGCTTAAGCAGTTTCGCTTGGTCATAAGCTCACCGCCGCATGGGGTGTGACAGAAGGATATACAATCTGTGGTAGTGTCCCATTTGTGGCCTAAAAACTTCACCTCACTATTCTCAGTAGCTACACCGTCAGAAGCAAATTGACCTTTCAAAAGATCACTATTAGTGGCCCATTCTCTTAAGTATAAATGAGCCTTGGCAAATATATCACGGATCTCCCAGCATCTCTTGAGCAATAAATCTTCATTGTCTCCGGTGCCTTGAAGATTGTCCACATAGATCCCCTGCCTGATCTCATTCTTGAAGTCAGGATCTAGTCCAGCCTCCTCAAGATGACGCAAGATAGTAGCGTTGAGAAGGAACTGGGAACAGGTCGCCCCGAATAAGACGACTCTGAACCTGTAGACCAGATACTCCGAATCTAGATCCATTGGGTCCCGTGGCCATAAAAATCTTGTCGAGTCCCTGTCTTCACGATGGAGTTGAAGCATCAGGAAGGCCTTCTCAATATCGGCGACCCATGCAAACTTATGACATCTGAAGCGCAACATAATTTACGCTAGATCAGAGACCAGGGACGGACCCGTGTACAGACAATCATTCAGGCTATAGGAGCGATCACTGGATTTAGCAGAGCAGTCATACACAATACGAACAGGAGTGGTGGAACTGTCCTTTTTAATCCCATGGTGAGCAAGGTAATGGATGTCATCCCCATACTCACTGAGATCTACTCTCTCCACAAATCCACGTTGTACCTGCTCGGCCAAAACTGCCGCATAAGTGTCGCAATAACTTGGATCCTTGACAAACTGCTTCTGAAGGCCACGTAACCTACCAAGTGCTAGATGGAAATTAGTAGGTAATTTACTCTTGTTATCATTCCAAGGGAGCCTTACCACATACTGACCTCTGCCAGAGTCATACGTTACAGTCTCTTCATACGAGCTTAACGCTAGCTTGGACTCACGATCAAGTTCATGTTGGTCAATTCCAATATTGTCCAAGTCCCATAGCTTATCTATATCAGTACATGTATTATCAGGCACCTTTGGCCTAATATATTTATCTATGGGGCTTACTGCTACCTTGAGGACCGTAACCACCTCCACCTGTGTGTCTTGAGAGGAAGTGGCATAGGATCCAGAAATGGCATAACCTTGGATCGTGGGCAGCATTATTAGCTTATCTACCCGCCGATATCCAGGGTGAACCAGGTCGTAGTAATAATCAGCTCCGACCAGTAGCATAATACCATTGTTAGCACAGAGTTGATCATCAGCCAGTTTATAACCCTTGCTTCTGAGATATTTCAAATGTGGTTGAATCTCTGATGCTATATAGAAACTGGGTAGTGTGTCGACCACAACAGCCTTGATGGGACATACCTTTTTTCTATAAACATAGGAAATCTCCACTATATCATAGTCACTGGTATCTATTTCACCAGTGAAACCATGGAGACGCAAATTCTCTTGACCCTTGCTGGTACACTTGAGCTGGGGAAATGATGACCGCAGAACGAATGACCTCTGTGAGCACTGGTCAAGTAAGGTGCGCGTCATTATAGTATTATTATTACTCCCCACTACTGGCAGCATCATAGTAGGAAGCAATTGACATTCTCGAGAAGCAATGGACATGGCAGATACTTTATCACCCTCGCTCTTACCTTTCTCATGTGACTCTTTGGGGGTTCTCCCCTTTTCTTTGCCGTCGTGCCGATCAGACTGGGTGCAAAGGGAAAACCAATGTTTCCCCTTGCTATACTTACAAGGTTTGATGTAGGAATTGGTGCAGGTACTGTTGAAGTGGTCTCTTGCCAGACAGCTGGTACATAACTTAAGCGATTTAGCCTTGCCAATCTTCTGTGTAGCCTTAGGATACTTAGGACACTGATACCACAGATGACCGTGGACACTGCACAACTTACAACCTAATGATATTGGCCTTTTCTGTTTAGGAGAAGTCTGTACCGGGAAAGCTGCAGTAGATGGCGACATCTCCACTTGTCGGTAGTGTCCAGTACTCTCCATATTGAAGACTTCAGTCTGGTACACCTGCACCAACGCTTCCAAGTTTAGTGGAGAGTCGCTTAGTTGTTGTCTTAAGATTTCCCTTAGGGGAGAGGGTATCTTATTCAAGATATTAACACTAAATATTTCCTCCTTGGTGATGGCCATTGTCTCTATAGATCGGAGGAGGCTCTCAAAGGAGGCATAGTACTCCTTTAGGGCCATCACATCATAGGATGGAGGATCTAGCGTGAAGAACTTAGTAATTAACGCAGTCTTGATGACTTCCACTCTCCCGTAAGTTCTCTTCAGCAACTCCACTGCAGACTCGTAGCTGGTAGCTTCTAGCTTGTACCCATCGACTAACTTCAATGCCTCCCCTTTCAATTGACCACGGAGATATGTGAACCTTTGGATGGATGTGAGTGTTTTATTATAATGGACGGAACACTCAAAAATATCCCAAAATCCAGTCCAGGTAGCCGAATCCCCGGAAAAGGTAGGCAAAGTAAGCTTCGGCAGGTTAAAACCAGTCGCCTTTGGTGTACCGGTATCCTTAACAGAGGTTGATTCTTGGGTGGAAGATAGTCTGGCTAAGGCTGTATTAACATTCTCAAAGTACTCAAGATCTGCCGACATTTCTTCTTCCACATCGTCAGTAACGGTCAATAAACCATATACCTGCTGAGCATAACTATCATAAGTAGCTAGCGATTTTGTAACAGTAGCGAATTTACCCTTTATTTGATCAGCCGTGGCACTTATTAAAAATTCATCAAGATCTCTTAAACATCTATTTAAACTTCCCTTCATCCCTCCCTTAAGAATCTTAAGTTTCTTTAAATCTGTCATCGTTAAGGTCTAATTTTAAGCAACTTAACTACAATGAGGTCAGACTACAAACCGTTAATCGCTTAGGAATCAACAGTGGCAAACCCCCATTACTTAAGAAATTTACTCAAAAAGAATTACATAATACTTACATCCCCCCTTAATATAAACTATCGAAAGGAAATTATCTAACTAGACAAAATAATTAAATACTAAATCCATTAAAAGAAATGGTAAGGTGAAGCACTAATTATTGCAAGCCCTCTATAGGTAAGCCTAGTTGGTTAAGCTACAATCATGAGGTCTGACTATTAACTGTCAATCGCTTAGGAATTAACAAAGACCGACACTCATGACCGCCACTTTAAGCAACCAAGGCCTAGGCTATTATGAAATTTAAATATAAAAGGTCACATGAGAACCCTCCCCACCAGCAAAATTAATAATGAGTCCCACAATGACACAACAACAACTAACACCACAGGCACACCACCAAAGCGAAATGAACAGCAACCGCAGACACCCGCAGGCCTAGACTGCTTAGCCTAGCCTAGCCAGGAGCGCAAAATGGTGACCGACGAAACTACCCCTACCCCAATCTCCAGCCCAGCTAACCCACCAAAAAACGCCAAGGAACACACGCCCAAAAAAACCTGGAAACAAGCCCCAAAAAAGATAGGGACGGTGCCTAAATGGTAATAAACACGAGGGAAGAAGCTGGGTCTAAACTAGGGAAATGGCAGTCGGCCACCAACGCGCGAGGCGGCAGCCATTTGTAAGCCCACAAGCGTCAAGGAAGCAAACAAAACGGTACTACGGTATGGAAGCTTTAGGGCACGAAGGACCATTATTTGTCGGGAATTTAGATAAAGAGGTTAAATTGTATATCACTGGTACATGAAATAACCCAACAAATAGTTATAATATAATTACCAACGAGGTATTCGATGGGTGTAATCCAGTCCCCCACACACGGCTAATTTAATTGCATAACATGTAGGAATGTTCACATAATACAATATCGATACAATGAACTTAGCTTAGAGGAGTGAGGACTGGTGATGTAGGACTGTTGTTATCCCTTAATTAGCGGCTCACCACATAAGTCGAGTTAAATAAAGCTGGACTATGTGGCGGCGCTCGACATAACTCGAGTGGCAATTTCAGCACGTAATGTTGCTGAGAGAGAGAGACAAGTGGTGGCAGGAGAGTAGCGAGCGTATGACTGCTCCAGACCACCGCGGCGAACATACTGACACGAATCCCAGCTCCCTCCTCCCTCTCTCACTCGCTATATAAGGAATTGTATCGGGAAAGTGGCTAATTACATGCTTTTTGCACTCGCGTTGCACGGTTATTGCAAGAAAACTAGCCATCATAAAAGGATCGTTATGGTGTCATTCGAAAGCTCTGTTTATGCCCTTTCAGGGATAGGTACTTGTTTTACGTTCTGGGTCTTATTTAGGCATGAAAATGATCACGTAAACAGCCCTATTTTGGCTAAAAACACCCCGCTGGGCGGTACATATAAATAAACCGCATAGGCCGCTCGTAAGGTGTTAATATTGTTATAGATTAATATTTGTAGCACATGGTGAACTGTGGGTTGAGTCAGAGCCGGGGGAGGATATGTTGGCTGTATGGTGTTGATTGAGAGACTAAAGGGCCGGCGTCCGATCGCTTCGCGAAATTACATATGGCTGCCGGCTCATAATAATTATAACCCATAACTTGGTTTCATAATACATCTAGAGCTGATGTAGATATTTATACATTACAGTTAATATTTAACCTAACTTAAGAATACACTACAATACACAAAGAACCAGCCGAAATCGTACAAGCGATACGATACCGCCAAATTCAAATGTCCTATTGGACCAAAACCTGTCGGGATCATTACCCTATTCCCGACAAGGCCTTTGACAAAGTTCCCCCACAAACGTTTACTGCTAAAACTAAAAGCGCATGGAATACAAGACGGTGTCTTGAAATTGATAGAAAATTGGCTCAGCGACAGAAAGCAAAGAGTAGTCATAAACGGTAAGGCATCTAAATGGACCAATGTAAGTAGCGGGGTATCCCAGGGATCGGTACTAGGACCAATTATCTTTCTAATTTACATCAACGACATAGATGAGGGTCTCACCTGTACAATTTCAAAATTTGCTGATGATACAAAAATTGCAAATAGCGTACTCTCAAAAGAACAGGTTGACGATATGCAACACAATCTAGATAAATTGTCATGTTGGGCCCAAATTTGGCAAATGAGTTTCAATTCGGATAAATGTAAAGTACTACATATTGGATACCTAAATGAGAAAGCAAACTATTCGATGAATGGCGCTCAGCTTAAGAATGTAAACAGAGAAACCGATCTGGGAGTAACAATATCGAGTAACCTAAAACCGAGTCAACAATGTTCAGAAGTTGTTAAGAAGGCAAACAAAATAATTGGCTTTATAGGCACGTCATTTGAGCATAAATCCAAAGAAGTTATCCTAACCCTTTACAATTCCTTAGTCCGCCCTCTTCTGGAATACTGCGTTCAATCCTGGTGTCCATATTACCAAAAAGATATAAACAAGCTAGAACGAGTTCAACGTAGAGTTACCAAAATGATACCTAGCCTATAAAACAAAAAATATGAAGAGCGTCTTAGAGAATTAAATCTATTTCCTTTAACCCGGCTCAGATTACGAGGTGACTTAATTCAAGTGTTCAAAATCATCAAAGACATCGACAATATGAACTGTAGTAAGTACTTCACTATCGACCAATCTAATTACACACGGGGAAACGGTTACAAAATTATTGGTAAATTTTTAACTCCAATGTACAAGTGATGTTCACATGGAACCCTGCCCCACATCGGTCTTCCAGGTAGAGTCTTTCTCGACTATTTGCTACTACCACCAAGATCTGCGCCAGTGGCGGCTCACGCCGCACCCTTCAGCGCTCACCACCGCGGCCCTCCTACTCACCGGGGCTTCAAGACATGCATGGCTAGGCCTGTTGTGCCACCGGCGGTCGAGTATCGGGAGAATGCTTTAGCGCCATACCATTTTAAGGGCTAGTTGCTTCGGCAGGTGAGTTGTTACACACTCCTTAGCGGATTCCAACTTCCATGGCCACCGTCCTGCTGTCTATAGCAACCAACACCTTTCGTGGGATCTGTATGGGCATTCATTTAGGCCCCTTAACTCGACGTTTGGTTCATCCCACAGCGCCAGTTCTGCTTACCAAAAGTGGCCCACTAGGTACTCCTATTAGTCGCCAGAGCTTCAACGATCAATTGCAAGCAAGCTCGGCATCTCACCCATTTAAAGTTTGAGAATAGGGTGAGGACGTTTTCTACCCAAGACCTCTAATCATTCGCTTTACCGGATGAAATTACCCTCGAGTACCAGCTATCCTGAGGGAAACTTCGGAGGGAACCAGCTACTAGATGGTTCGATTAGTCTTTCGCCCCTATACTCAGCTCCGACGATCGATTTGCACGTCAGAATCGCGGCGGACCTCCACCAGAGTTTCCTCTGGCTTCGTCTTGGCCAAGCATAGTTCATGGGTCCCAACATGTCTGCTCAAGGTACTTGCCAGCTACCAACTCAGCCCACGCGGAAAGGCCCCGAGAGGCCAGTCGCGGACGCCGAGATGTGCACTGGTGGCAAGTCCCGGGCTTGCGCCCCCCCATTGCGGGTGTGGGCCACTGCAGACACGCAGGAGTAAGCCACAGGGCGACAAAGAACCGGGAAAATGACTCACCGAGCTCCCGCCCCCCTCTGGCAAAGGGTTCCTTACCTTGCGGCAAGGAGAGGCCCCTCCCCTTTCTGTCACTTTCATTTCGCCTTTGGGTTTAGTGTGCCCAATGACTCGCACACATGTTAGACTCCTTGGTCCGTGTTTCAAGACGGGTCGGGTGGTCCGCCGTTATGGTTTAACACCGCGGGGTAGTGTGCCCTAGAAAGGACACACCTCCTGCCATTGATAGACACCGTCGCAGGGCCATCACCGGGGGTTTCCACCGCCGCCCGAATCCGTCCCCACCGACGTAGAGGCGGCCGGAACGGCGAGGTACCAATCCATCCGGGCCTTAGACGTCCCCAAGCAACGGGTCGCGGTGACCTACTACAAGGCGAAATACGCCCGCCGACAGAGGCGATGAGACGATGGCGTGCCCACCCTCGGGTGAGTCACTTTAAGGAATAATTCACCAGCCACCTCAGCCCCTGCCGACTAGCTGAATCTCCTCAGTTCGATCAATGAGTTCCACCCGTTTGGCTCTTAACGGTTTCACGTGCTTTTGAACTCTCTCGTAAAAGTTCTTTTCAACTTTCCCTCACGGTACTTGTTCGCTATCGTCTCGTGGTCATATTTAGCCTTAGATGGAGTTTACCACCTGCTTTGGGCTGCACTTTCAAGCAACCCGACTCTACGGAAAGGTCCTTTCCGACCACCTCACTTATGCCCTCACGGGCTCCGCCAGACGGGCCTTTCACCCTCAATGGGTAGTGGCCGTTTTGACTTAGGCGTAGTAAGGCGGCGTGCCGGACCCTCCAAAACGCAACACCGCTCACGCCTGGTGAAGGGCAAAGCAAGCTTATGCGCTGGACTTTTCCCATTTCAGTCGCCCTTACTGAGGGAATCCCTGTTGGTTTCTTTTCCTCCGCTTATTAATATGCTTAAATTTGGCGGGTAATCTCCCCTGAGACGAGGTCAACAGAGTACAAATTGGACAGAGAATGACTGGAAACGAGAGCGTGGGTGGATCAGGCACTTCACACAGCCTCACACAACTCGTTTCAGTCTTTTTCTCCTAGCCTAGTCACCTGGTCCCTTGAGTACAAACAGTAGTCTATTAAGCCGTTTAGGGCAGCTACTTCCTCTTGGGCCAGGCACTCCTCGAAACGACATCTCAGCAGTAAAGATAAAGATGGGCACGATCATGGTACAGGCTACTCAGGCACACTTACGTTCTGCGCTATAGCAGAACGCAAGGCGAGACCAAAAATCACTGCCCACATCGGGGAATGGGTTTCTGCCGAGACGGTCTCTCCTCTTTTGTATGCTTCATTGTGGGAAGAAAAACCCTACTACAATTCTTCCACTGAACGCCAAGAGCCGAAAAACTATTCGGGTTGAGCGCTTGCGACACATGGTGGGGGGGCCATCAACCCAATGTCTCCCGCGGACATTTCTACTGCCACTACGCAGGCGCAGCTACGGCAAACACGATTACACAAGGCTCTCTATCAAAATCACCTCAAATTAAGCTGCCTCTTTCAAATTTGTATCCACTGTGTTAGGGCCTCTCGCCGGCTGCTGACTTGGATTACATGGGATCATTTGGAGAATAGACGGAGGTTGTCCCACCCGTGCTATCACCTCCAACCACAACAAGTCACCAGAGAACGCAAACAAGGCCCAGTGGCGTACTAGAGTGCATAGAGGACTGATGTACAGCTATTGCCATGTGATCCGACAAGCAAGCATAGACAGAGGTTGGAACAACATACCCTATCATGACAGTGGGCATGCACACGTTTATGGTGGGTGCAGGTATGCCTACCGGTGGGGAGCTTGTTATGTTTTGCATGCCAACGAGAACTCCCCAAGCGGAATGCATGTTATAAAGGTTTTCAGGGTACGCAGGTCCATGCTGTGACTTTTACAGTTCCTGGAGGGAAGGAACACCCCATGTGAGCGGTATCGCTGGCACCGCCTGCGCTGTTATTGGACGGAACGCACCATACTGTGAGCTAATGCAAGACCATCACGAGGTTGGTTACTCGGCTGTATCTTACTACTCGGTTCTGGTGTTTTCGTCGGTCACAGCGCAACAGTTTGGCCAGGCCGAAATCAAGCGGTTCAGAGCAATTAAGCTCTTATGAACCATGCGGGCAGGTATGACTTGCGTCGACCTGCCCGCCAAGATTAAGCGACACAGAACCTGCCTCACCAGTTCATTTTTAGTTGATGTAATGGTTGGGTTTAAAGACACAAGTTAGTACCTTGTGTAGCTGGAGGAAGGCTGCTTTGAGTTTTAGGTGGGCCAGCCACTCCAATAATGACCCACCGGGGGCCGAGAAGGGCCACCCAGGTTTTTGTGTTTGTTTGCATCTGTTATGCTTTTGGTAATGATCCTTCCGCAGGTTCGCCTATGGAAACCTTGTTACGACATTTACTTCCTCTAAATGATCAAGTTTGGACATCTTTCCATCAGCCCGAGGCGCCGGAAGCCGCGACCACCGCCCCCTCAGAAAAGAAGACGGCGGGAGCACGGCCGGACATCCAAGAGCACCAGTCCGAAGGCTTCACTAAATCATTCAATCGGTAGTAGCGACGGGCGGTGTGTACAAAGGGCAGGGACGTAATCAACGCAAGCTGATGACTTGCGCTTACTGGGAATTCCTCGTTCATGGGAAACAATTGCAAGCCCCAATCCCTATCATGAAGGGGTTTCATCGGGTTACCCGCTCCTCTCGGAGGGGGACAACACGCTGATCCCTTCAGTGTAGCGTGCGTGCGGGCCAGAACATCTAAGGGCATCACAGACCTGTTATTGCTCAATCTCGTGCAGCTAGACTTAAGCCAGTGGAGTAGTCCGGTCACACTTGTGCCTAAGCCAGATGGGAGTCATAGATTTTGTATGGACTATAGACAAGTCAATGCCGTAACAAAGAATGATACTTATCCACTGCCACGGATTGATGATTGTATTGACCAGATTGGCACAGCCAGTTTTATAAGTAAAATTTACCTTATGAAAGGATATTGGCAAGTACCTCTTACACCCAGAGCAAGGGAGATTTCATGTTTTGTGGTAAACAATCAAGCCTTCTGCTGTGAAGTAATGCCTTATGGTCTGAAAAACGCTCCAGCTACCTTTCAGCGCCTAATGAATCAGGTGACTGAAGGGGTACCTGTGTGTGTGGTGTACATTGACGATATCCTTCTTTTTTTCCCATACATGGAAAGAACATCTCAAACAAATCAGACTGCTTTTTGCTAACCTTGCTGAAGCAAATCTTGTAGTGAACTTAAAAAAGTGCACTTTCATTAAGAGTACTGTTCAATATCTTGGATATACAGTAGGACAGGGTCAGGTTGCACCTCCTCATGCTAAAGAAGAGTCAATTTCTAATTTCCCAACACCTACCAATAAGAAAGAAATCCAAAGATACTTAGGAATGATTGGACACTACAGGAGGTTTATTTTAAATGTCTCAAGGTTAACAGCACATTTAACAGATCTTCTCCGAAAGGATATGAAGTTTGAGTGGTCCTCCATTGTGAGGAGGCTTTCAGTGCTACTAAATACATTCTATCTAACTATCCTGTTCTCCGTGCCCCTGATTTCAACAGATCTTTCTCCCTAGCTGTTGATGCAAGTAATACTGGGGTCGGAGCAGTGTTACTCCAGGAGGATGACTGTAATGTATTGCATCCTGTTTGCTATTTTAGTAAAAAGTTAAGTTCTGCTCAACGTAATTACTCTGTAATAGAAAAGGAGCTGTTAGCATTGATTTTGTCTCTCCAATACTTTAGTGTATATGTTCAATCTGCCCCTGGTTCCATTACTGTATATACTGACTATCACCCATTAAAGTTTTTGCACAAGTTCCAAAACAAGAATAAAAGACTGACACGGTGGAGCTTGTTGCTGCAGGAGTACGCCTTAGATGTCAAACATATTAAGGGGGTCCATAATGTGTTGGCAGATTGTCTGTCAAGAGTCTGAACATTTTTTTTTTTTTTTTTTTTTTTTTTTTTTTTTCTTTGTTTTCTATATTCCAACTTACTTCCTCTCGGGCATAGGCTGAGAGCTTTAACATTCACAGCTTTACAATGAACAGTGAAGCCCGTGAGGTCTTGTTCCAGTCCAGGGAGTGAGACATGTGAAGCACGTAGAGTACAACGAGCACCTGCCATCTTGCCTTCACATGAGGCACGGTGCTCATTCATGGCCCGAAATGACCCCATCTCTGAAGCCACCTCATTCCCGTGCTTCACTGTCTAACCCCCTACACTCGGACTCTCACACTTACACACACACAACGCCACCTATTGAGCAGATAACTCACCAGGCATTGCACCCCTACAGCATATTTTGAATATGGGAATATTCATACAGTGCTATTTAATCAGGGAACAATGAGGGTATTTTATTGACGTTTCGGTGGGCTTGTGGTAATGCACTGATACTAGGTACAGCACAAATTCCATCCCAATAATATCTTCCCATTGATACATCGGGATTTGAACCCGGGACCTTTGGATTACCAGGCCAGTGGCAAGACCACTCCACCACACCTCCCCTAAATACTTTCCGCCTCATGAACTCTTTTCTAGCGGTGGAGGTACCGTACCGACCGGATGTCATGTGACCAGACCAACCTGTTGAACGTGACTTTACAACCTCGTGGCAACTACTCAACCCTGTTTACGTGACCAGAGAGGGGGAGAGCGGCCCGGCTACTTCCTGCATTCTTAGCATTTCTTGCTTTCCCGCCAAAACTTGCGTGAGAGGGGCGGGGCACCTGTGACGTGGTGAGCTTCTAACATCTGGTTGGCTCCACAACACCTGCTTCTCACCTGTAATTGGTCGACGTGGTTCCTGACTTCTGACTGGTTCCGGCACCAGTGTCCTGGCTTCTCATTGGATTAGCTTGGTCCGAGAAATTATATATAAGCCGGAGATTTGATAGTTAAAACTAGTACTTTCTTAGCTGGAGAACACGAGCAGTGTGGTGGGGAGACCAGACAGACTTCATAGGCTTGTATAATAGGGGTTACAATATGTTAAACAGGTTCCTGAGCGACCTCTTACTCGTTAGTTAGGGATTATTCGTGACTGTTAATTAACCAGAGGTATGTCAGAAACATACACTCATTTGATTTAGGAATTTGTGATTGGAGAAATCATATAGGTTGGATTGGAGATATATATATTTTGAATTACTGTTTAATTTTGGTGATTAGAATTAATATTTGATTCAGAAATGATTTGTGATTGAATATTGACTACTTTACTTTAAATACTTAACTGACTTTATGTAAAGATATTTGTCATTCGAAATAGGCATTGTAAAAGTCCTAAGCCTACTAAACTTTAATTTGTACTTTAGTGAAATCAGAATGTATACAAAACGATCCTGAAATCAATCATAACTTTCATTGCTTATTATTGTGATTAATTGTAAAATACCTTCTTTACGTTTATAAATATAATTCCATTTTATATGTGACTTTCTAATATTTCCTTACCATTTTTATTTAGTCAAATGTCTTTCATTAATAAGAATAAATAAGATAAAATACTAAAGGGAGAATAATAATAAACTAAGAATAAAGAGATAATATAAAGAGTAAAACAATCTTTAAAGGGTTAACAAACTTAAATTAATTATATAAAAACATCTTAATACTTTGCTGATAATCAAGATTAATTGAGATATTCTAGTGTCTTAAAACCTTGCTTACATACCGAACTTTTGTATTCGTAATTAATAGCCTCCTTCATATTAAAACATTCAATGTAACTTTAAAAAGTTAACTGATTAAATATAATTGAAGTGTATCAGAGTATAAAGGATAACTGTCCCAACAACTGAGGGAAAGCAAGTAACAATATAACTAACTTTAATATTTTACGTTCTTTTGGCCTTCAGCTGTTTTCTACACTTTCACATTAACTGTTCTATCTTTATTTATTTAGTTAATCACTTCTAAATCAAGATACGTAACAGATTAACTAGCGACCGTGACAGGATACGTTTTGTCTAAGTTTCACTAAGTTCATAATTATCATATCATAATCATGCCTGAAATTATTAATAAGGAAGATGTTAAGAATTTCTTAGAATCGTCACCCGTTGCCGATGACATCGATCTCTTGTCCAAGGCAGAGTTAATAGTACTAGCCTCGTATCTTGAGCTAACGGTCTCGGACATGTCAAAACCTGAAATAGCACAGATCATCAAGTCAGAATTATTTGGGATTCATGAGGGCGGTGAGCATAACGGAGACGAGGGCGGTGAGCATAACGGAGCCAAGGGCGGTGAGCCAAATGGAGCGGTTGGTGGAGGACTCGGTCATGAGATAGAGATGCGGTTTGGTGAGCATTTGCCAGAGGGATTTACCCCTGATCAATATCTTGATTTAGCTAGAGTAAATGCTGCCCAGGCAGACACTCAGCTGCAGGCACAGTCACAAAAAAAAACCCAGCAAAGGCACAACAAACTCAGCTAGATCATGAATATCGCATGGCCCAATTAACTGCTCAAACCGAGTCCAAAACCAATGTGCTTGCTCCCCCTCCGGGATTAACCATGATGAGTGTAATTCCCCCGTTCACCGAGGACAATGTTCAGGACTTTTTTGTGTTGTTCGAGGAGGTTGCTACAGGTATGGGGTGGACAAGGGATCGCTGGCCATTTATGTTGCAAACGGTGTTGACACGACAAGGTCGGGAAACTTACATAACAGTAGAGTCTGAGGTTCGGCAAGACTATGACCGTCTCAAAGCAGTCATTCTTAAAACCTACAAACTGCTGCCTGAAGCATATAGACAGACTTTCAGAAAGACTCATAAAACATTCGGGGAAACCCATCCCGTGTTTGCCAGGACCATGAACAAAGCTTTAAATAACTGGCTAACAAGTAAGAATGTCACTGAGTTTAATGGTCTGAAAGAGTTAATCTTGCTTGAGAACTTCCTATGGAAGGTAGATTCATCAGTAGCCTATCATTTTTAGAGGGAAAAAGGTAGAAACTCTTGCCGAAGCTGCAGACATGGCTGATACGTATGTGCTAAACAACAAATTTCGTGGGAAAAAGCCCTATGATAATAATAAGTTCTCCAATCACAAATCTGATAAATCTAGTCACTCGCAAAACCCTGTAACGTCTCTCCACGCAAGCCAAACTAAACATGCTCCCCCAACTAAGAATGTGACTCCTGGTAATCGTAACAGAGGTGGGGCCCAAACCAATAATAATAATGCTTACAAGGGGAATGTATCCCAGAAAGTGTGTAACTATTGTGGCAAGAGAGGCCACTTAGCTAATCAGTGTTGGGCTAAAGAGAGAGCAGAGAGGCCGCGGGAGACATTAGCCACAGTAACTGCCTCTCCAAATAACCAAAACCACCCAAATGTGCCTTTGACGCAGGACTCCCGACCGCAGGAGTACCTAGCTAACGTAAATCAGACAGGAAATGGTTTAGTAGCGAGTGTGGTACAACCCGCAAGGGTTAAGCCTGTCTTAGTATCCCCATCAGTTCAGGATAGCTACCGTCCCTTTATTTCATCTGGATGTGTGAAACTAAATGGTTGTGTACATGAGGTAAATATCTTGAGAGATACTGGTTCTACTAGCACCCTCGGTCCCTCATGGAGAATCCTTATTCTGAATGCCCAACTGGCGAATCAGTAATAATGAGAGGTGCTGGAGGTCAATTTTCTGCGAACTTGGTGAATGGTGAGATTGAGTGTGATTTGCTGAAGGGTGAAGCCTGTATAGCTTTGTGTAGGCCTCAGGACATCCCTGTGCCTGGGGTAACACTCCTTTTGGGAAATGATGTGGCTGGTGAAAGGGTCCGACCAGACCCAGTTTTGTCACTTTCCCCTGTTGACGAGCCACTGACCGGTGAGCTCGAGAAGGGGATGCCAAAGGTTTTCCCAGTGTGTGCTGTCACTCGATCTATGGCCCAAGTAGCAGTTCCCTCAGATATAATTGTACCAACTGTGAAGGTAGATAAAAGGGATGAATGAGTAGTGAATGATGCTCTAACTGTGCCTGGTGTGGAGACTGAAGTAGATCTGTCTGAAACTTTTATGGCTAACCTTGAGCCAAATGATCATGACACCCCTCCTAGTGGCCTGGTAGAGTTGCAGCGAGATGACAGTGAGTGTAAGGAATTAGCTGCCAGTGCCGTGAGCGAAGAGGAGAGGGAGAAGGAGAAGGGTGAATGCTTTTATATGAAGAAAGGAGTTTTGTGGCGTAGATGGAGACCGCCACATAGACCTATTGATGACGGGGCATGGGACGTACATCAGGTAGTAGTTCCTAAACCTTGTCGTAGAGATATACTAGAAATGGCCCATAGTATACCTTTAGCAGGGCACCTAGGTGTGAGGAAAACCTTAAATCGCATTAGAGCCCACTTTCACTGGCCAGGAATTCGTGCAGATGTAGTGGAGTTCTGTAGAGTGTGTCACACCTGCCAGATGACAGGAAAACCTAATCAAAAGGTGCCTGCACACCCTCTGGTGCCCTTACCAGTGTTCAAGAACCCTTCACTCAGGTGGTAGTGGATATCGTTGGCCCATTGCCAAAGACATCCCAGGGACATATATATTTGTTAACTATAATGGACATGGCAACTCGATACCCAGAATCTATACCTTTAAGAAATACTTCAGCCCAAACAGTTATTAAGGAACTGCTCAAATTCTTCACCAGAATGGGTTTCCCCCATGAGGTGCAGAGTAATCAAGGTATTAATTTCACTTCCAATATATTTCAGCAGTCCCTGATAGGAATTGGGTATCGACCATGTGAAGTCCAGCTCCTACCACCCAGAGAGTCAATGGGTCCTCGAACGATACCATCAAACTCTAAAATCTATGTTAAGAAAATATTGTGAGGAAGCTGGAGGTGATTGGGACAAGGGGGTACCTTTTCTGTTGTTTGCCACCTGTGAGGTTCCAACTGAATCTCTGGGCTTCTCACCCAATGAACTAATTTTCGGTCACCAGGTACGTGGCCCTTTGCAGTTATTGCAGGACAGCCTAGTTTGTCAGGAAGGGAACCAAAATCTCCTTAGGTATGTGTCAGAGTTCAAAACCCGGCTGAAATCTTTGTGCGAGTTTGCAGCACAAAATCTAAGAGTGGCTAAAGACACCATGAAAGTATGGTACGATAAATAGCCCGTGTTAGACAGTTTCAGCCCAGTGATGAGGTCTTGGTTCTCATTCCCCTTTTCGGCCAATCTTTATCAGCAAAATTTAGAGGACCATATAAAGTAGTAAAAAGGGTGAGTGTTACTGACTACTTAGTGGCTATCCCAGACAGGAGGAAGCCTAAGCAAGTATTTCACATAAATATGTTAAAACCCTATTATAGGTCCCCTGACTCCTCTCCTCCAGATTCTCCTGCTGTGGCAGCAATAAGGACCTGCGGACATCCTGGTGCGGGTGATGTTTGTAGTCCTTACCCACAGATCCCGCAGCAGACTGTCCCAGATCCTGAAGGTATCGATTTTGACTTGTCTTGTGGTCTATCCAACTTTAAATATAATTCAGTAGCCTGGGGGGAATTACCAACTAAATTATGTCATCTTCCCTCAGAGAAAGCTAACGAACTAATCAATGTTTTATCACAGTCTCCCAGTGTGTTCTGTGATACTCCAGGGCTCGCCTCATTGGCCGTGCATGACATAGATGTCGGGGATGCAGCACCCATCAAATTATCCCCATACCGTGTCTCACCACAGTGCAGGATTATTCTGCAAATTGAATTAGATTTCATGTTGTCCAATGCCATCATTACTAGAGCCTTAAGCCAGTGGAGTAGTCCGGTCACACTTGTGCCTAAGCCAGATGGGAGTCATAGATTTTGTATGGACTATAGACAAGTCAATGCCGTAACAAAGAATGATACTTATCCACTGCCACGGATTGATGATTGTATTGACCAGATTGGCACAGCCAGTTTTATAAGTAAAATTTACCTTATGAAAGGATATTGGCAAGTACCTCTTACACCCAGAGCAAGGGAGATTTCATGTTTTGTGGTAAACAATCAAGCCTTCTGCTGTGAAGTAATGCCTTATGGTCTGAAAAACGCTACAGCTACCTTTCAGCGCCTAATGAATCAGGTGACTGAAGGGGTACCTGGGTGTGTGGTGTACATTGACGATATCCTTCTTTTTTTCCCATACATGGGAAGAACATCTCAAACAAATCAGACTGCTTTTTGCTAACCTTGCTGAAGCAAATCTTGTAGTGAACTTAAAAAAGTGCACTTTCATTAAGAGTACTGTCCAATATCTTGGATATACAGTAGGACAGGGTCAGGTTGCACCTCCTCATGCTAAAGTAGAGTCAATTTCTAATTTCCCAACACCTACCAATAAGAAAGAAATCCAAAGATACTTAGGAATGATTGGACACTACAGGAGGTTTATTTTAAATTTCTCAAGGTTAACAGCACCTTTAACAGATCTTCTTCTAAAGGATGTGAAGTTTGAGTGGTCCTCCATTGTGAAGAGGCTTTCAGTGCTACTAAATACATTCTATCTAACTATCCTGTTCTCCGTGCCCCTGATTTCAACAGATCTTTCTCCCTAGCTGTTGATGCAAGTAATACTGGGGTCGGAGCAGTGTTACTCCAGGAGGATGACTGTAATGTATTGCATCCTGTTTGCTATTTTAGTAAAAAGTTAAGTTCTGCTCAACGTAATTACTCTGTAATAGAAAAGGAGCTGTTAGCATTGATTTTGTCTCTCCAATACTTTAGTGTATATGTTCAATCTGCCCCTGGTTCCATTACTGTATATACTGACTATCACCCATTAAAGTTTTTGCACAAGTTCCAAAACAAGAATAAAAGACTGACACGGTGGAGCTTGTTGCTGCAGGAGTACGCCTTAGATGTCAAACATATTAAGGGGGTCCATAATGTGTTGGCAGATTGTCTGTCAAGAGTCTGAAAATTTGTCATATTTTTTTTTTTTTCTTTTTTTTTCTATATTCTAACTTACTTCCTCTCGGGCATAGACTGAGAGCTTTAACATTCACCGCTTTACAATGAACAGTGAAGCCTGTGAGGTCTTGTTCCAGTCCAGGGAGTGAGACATGTGAAGCACGTAGAGTACAACGAGCACCTGCCATCTTGCCTTCACATGAGGCACGGTGCTCATTCATGGCCCGAAACGACCCCATCTCTGAAGCCACCTCGTTCCCGTGCTTCACTGTCTAACCCCCTACACTCGGACTCTCACACTTACACACACACAACGCCACCTATTGAGCAGATAACTCACCAGGCATTGCACCCCTACAGCATATTTTGAATATGGGAATATTCATACAGTGCTATTTAATCAGGGAACAATGAGGGTATTTTATTGACGTTTCGGTGGGCTTGTGGTAATGCACTGATACTAGGTACAGCACAAATTCCATCCCAATAATATCTTCCCATTGATACATCGGGATTTGAACCCGGGACCTTTGGATTACCAGGCCAGTGGCAAGACCACTCCACCACACCTCCCCTAAATACTTTCCGCCTCATGAACTCTTTTCTAGCGGTGGAGGTACCGTAGCGACCGGATGTCATGTGACCAGACCAACCTGTTGAACGTGACTTTACAACCTCGTGGCAACTACTCAACCCTGTTTACGTGACCAGAGAGGGGGAGAGCGGCCCGGCTACTTCCTGCATTCTTAGCATTTCTTGCTTTCCCGCCAAAACTTGCGTGAGAGGGGCGGGGCACCTGTGACGTGGTGAGCTTCTAACATCTGGTTGGATCCACAACACCTGCTTCTCACCTGTAATTGGTCGACGTGTTTCCTGACTTCTGACTGGTTCCGGCACCAGTGTCCTGCCTTCTCATTGGATTAGCTTGGTCCGAGAAATTATATATAAGCCGGAGATTTGATAGTTAAAACTAGTACTTTCTTAGCTGGAGAACATGAGCAGTGTGGTGGGGAGACCAGACAGACTTCATAGGCTTGTATAATAGGGGTTACAATATGTTAAACAGGTTCCTGAGCGACCTCTTACTCGTTAGTTAGGGATTATTCGTGACTGTTAATTAACCAGAGGTATGTCAGAAACATACACTCATTTGATTTAGGAATTTGTGATTGGATAAATCATATAGGTTAGATTGGAGAGATATATATTTTGAATTACTGTTTAATTTTGGTGATTAGAATTAATATTTGATTCAGAAATGATTTGTGATTGAATATTGACTACTTTACTTTAAATACTTAACTGACTTTATGTAAAGATATTTGTCATTCGAAATAGGCATTGTAAAAGTCCTAAGCCTACTAAACTTTAATTTGTACTTTAGTGAAATCAAAACGTATACAAAACGATCCTGAAATCTATCATAACTTTCATTGCTTATTATTGTGATTAATTGTAAAATACCTTCTTTACGTTTATAAATATAATTCCATTTTATATGTGACTTTCTAATATTTCCTTACCATTTTATATGTGACTTTCTAATATTTCCTTACCATTTTATATGTGACTTTCTAATATTTCCTTACCATTTTATATGTGACTTTCTAATATTTCCTTACCATTTTTATTTAGTCAAATGTCTTTCATTAATAAGAATAAATAAGATAAAATACTAAAGGGAGAATAATAATAAACTAAGAATAAAGAGATAATATAAAGAGTAAAACAATCTTTAAAGGGTTAACAAACTTAAATTAATTATATAAAAAGATCTAAATACTTTGCTGATATCAAGATTAATTGAGATATTCTAGTGGCTTAAAACCTTGCTTATATACCGAACTCTTGTATTCGTAATTAATAGCCTCTTTCATATTAAAACATTCAATGTAACTTTAAATAGTTAACTGATTTAATATAATTGAAGTGTATCAGAGTATAAAGGATAACTGTCCCAACATCTGAACGAAAGCAAGTAACAACAGAACTATCTTTAATATTTTACGTTCTTTTGACCTTCAGCTGTTTGCTACACTTTCACATTAACTGTTCTCTCTTTATTTATTTAGTTAACCACTTCTAAATCAAGATACGTAACAACATACACAAACAATACCTGACGCCACTCCACTCCACGTGGACGCAGAGACTGACGGAAGCAAGAATAATATAATAAGGATAGAGCTCTTAAAGGAGCTCCCAATTGATCCCTAGTCTTGGCCAAGCACCCCTGAAGATGGCTCTGTCATCGGTGGTACATCGTCTGCACACTTACAAATGTCACTGAAGCTGCCAGATGGCGTGGCGGCAGATACACACATGGCACCAAAACAACACGGTCACAGCTGTGTTGTTTGTGGAAAATGCAAGCGAAAGCAAAAGCATTTCATATATCACTTCTTTCCCAAAGGTAAGGTGAAGTGCTTAGTCATAAGTAGGGTGTATCTACGAGTATACAGTATATAGTATACTCACATACGAGTAGGCCTATATATAATCATGGCTGACTGAATCAAGATTCCAGAGACATCATCTTGGTAAATAGCTGACTCATAAATGCTGGCATTTGTGTCATTACAGATGTTTGTTATGGCTCAAGAACCTTGACATCAATCTGAAGACGAAAAAACCTGATCAGCTGAACAAGTCCCGTGTTGTGTGAAGCAGCCACTTTTAAGATGACCAGTATAGCGGGGTTGGTCGTCTGACGTCTGATGCTCCCCAGTTTACAGATGTTTTAAACAATATAAATAAATAGCTTAATCTAATCACGTTGTATTATATGCCATTCATATGATCAGTTATCTTTAATGTAAGACATACCCTCAATTTTATGTTCTTAGTTTGTGTGGAGTGTGAGGTTGGAATTACTTGCTTATAGAATATTATTCTTGAATACACAGAAAAGCAATAAACAGTAGTGGAGAAATTCCCCTAGCATTGTATTGTGCTGCAGTGGTCGACCTGAATAATAAACACGTAACATCGAGAGAAAATATATTTATAAACACGTACAACATGAGGCAAAAGAGGTGTTCCACACTTTTGGTAATGTTGCTGAAGGTGTGTGTGTTTATTAGTGTGTGACGTGTATGGGTAGAGCTGCAGAAACATACAGTATATTACTCGAGAGACAGTCACTGGGATGATTGCTGTGGTTGTCTCGCATATTCCTTCGTGAGAGTCTGAGAGATAATTGCGTACCGGTAGTCTTTATTTACTCCTCACCAATTAAGCAGTGCAAGTAATATGAGGACCTGTATGATTCACAGTGTGTGTCTATCAATCTATCTATCTATTGCCTGACACCGTGATCCCCGAAGGGGTGGCCACGAACGAACTGCCCCCATGCACCTCTGTCCCCAATCAGTCAGTGTGTGCGTTTGATTATTTACTTTGCAGTAAACGTACTAACACTATGGGGAACATATATCCATACAGGTACCGATACAAATTTAAATGTAAGGACCAAACCAATACAAGATATAGACGTTGAGCAACCTACACATATAGCAAATGTATTATATTAGATACAGTATTTTATACAGAAAAAGGTGAAGTTGCTGCACAAATACTAGATTGTATACATGGAATGTAGCACAATATATTTAGTTGTAGTAGCATATGGACTATAAGGTAGGACAATAATGATAATGACAGAATGGGGATCACAATTAAAACATCATGAGTGACAACAGTAGCCTACTATTTAGACTTAGCCTATAAGAGCTATTATGGAATGTGAACAATTATGAGATATTGAGTACTGCAAGCGGTTGCCTATATATATTAGAAACTATATAGTTATAGCTCGAATATAACCGTTTTCTAAAGAACGGTACATTCTCTATTGAGAGGTATAAACTGTATAGTTACTGTTCAAAATTAACCGTTCTCTATTGATGGGTGCTTGACGTTAGATGGGGTAAATATCAGGGGCCTACAACCAAAAGCAGAGAGTCGCCTCTCCTTCTACACTCTCCTTGGACGGAAGTGCACTGCAGTGTTACAACATCTACCGTAGATGCTACGCAATATAGTCAAACACGCTAGATAGTACAATTGCTTTATATATGACTATATTTCAGTAATATACATGTATATGAAATATATCTTATATAGTTGACATTTAAACCTTGTAATAATCTAATGTCACAAGATACACATAAGTATGCAACTATACTATAGAATGATATACCTGGCGGGCGGGTGCCCAACCCCGAAAAGGGTTGAAATAGGGGAGCTATCCCCCCGCCATAGGCGACTTTCTAGGGCCTTTCCTAGCTGATGCTGAGAGGATTGGGTTCTAGTCATGTGGTGATGGGATGGTCTATCAGAGTGAGAACTGAGCAATCTCTGCCATACCCATAGCTTACTCTGACTGTTCCTTTTACTTATATATTTTCTAGATCTCAAGTGACGGCGTCTCTAACGTGGATTGACCTCCCAATCTACCAAGATTGGAAGCCAAAGCGTCACATTTTTTCCCTTGCCCCTCAACTTTCTCTTCATAATTGCTGAGGGACACAGGGCCCTGGGTGGGGCTATGGTTTCCCGGGCATTTCCGCACCCTCCTCAGCTCCCCGCCATGGAGTGGCTTCGGTCACCCAGGCTTTATTGTGGTCGGCGGGGAGGGTTCTGTGGGGGCGCTCGGTTATGGCCTTGGCCTTGCTCAGGGCCTTGGGGCTGTTCGGCCAGGCAACTTGGGGAACAACAACAACAACAACATGATATACCTGGCGCAGCTAGCGGTAACTCCGCTAGTTTGGCAACCCTGCTGACTTAACTCAGTGGGCGGGGCTTCCGTGGCTACAACCAACCCCTGGCAACTAGCAGTTATTGTCGTTATCGAGTACTTGGAACCACACCACTTTTTGACAAAATTCTGACGGATAGCAACAACAGATGGCGTTAGCGTCTATATTCCATGCAACTCAACTTTGCCACTGGCCGTTACAGCAGATATGAGACGGTGCCTGTGATTTGCTATCTGGCCAATAGGAGAGGCAGAGCTGATAATTTATTCATTATCTTGATTATTCCTTATTTATTAACCCGTTGAGACCCAGCGTCGCACGTGTTGCGTCGGCAGTCTTTGATCACCAACTCCCAGCGACGCATCACGTGCGTCCGACATATAAAAAACACTTACGTGGCTCGTAAGGTAGGAAATGGCGGGAGAATAGGAGGGGGCGGTACCGTAGTGTGTGGGGGAGCCGGGCCAGTAGGTGTGAGCGGGCCGAGACAGCCGCGCGGCTGGTGGTGGTGGGCTTAGTGGGGATAGTTTACACCCCTAGTTTACCGCCACTTTGAACCTTCATTACTCCGGTCGTATGGGAGCTAGAGGCTTGAGATTTATGTGAGATACTCCTTAGGATGTATGCCGTACAATGCCATACTCAGTTTTTACCCTAGTGCTCCCGGGCGGGTGGTCATGCGGGGGAGACGAACTATTGAACCCCCCCCCCCCCCCCCCCCCAAATGACCGAAATGAGTTTTTTTTTTATTTGTGTGTTCATTTCTCACCATTCTCTTCCATTTTGGCTCAACAAATTTTTTTGAAGCTCCCCCCCCCCAACCCCCCACCTGCCCCCCCCCCCCCCCCCCCCCCCAAAAAACCAGAGGTGATTTTTTTTTTTTTTTTTTTCATTTCTCATCCTTGTCTTCCATTTTAGCAAACAAAAAAAATAAGTGAAAATGGCTTGGGACTGGGGTGAACAAAATATTATAACTAGCCGGGGCTCAACGGGTTAATTAAACTAGATACGTTTAAGAAATGTTAATGATTATTTAATAAATTACAGTGCTATCCGATTCTTAAAAGCTATTACATATCACATGAAACACAATAATAACGTATATATCATAAAGAAAAACAAGGAGATAAAGAAATGATAAACAGGGGAACTAAGCGAGAGGGAAGGCTGACTGACTCGGGCCCGGGCGGATTAGCGAATCACAGGCCGTGCTTGACTACGTACACATTTAACCCTTAAAGATCGGGGGCGGACTTAAGTCCGCCTCCAATTTGCAGTAAGTTAGGAGCATTATTAAGGCTTTCAACCGTTAAAGAGCGGCGCTCGACTTAAGTCGTGCACCAATTTGCAGCAAGTTAGGAGCATTATTAAGGCTTTTAAAGGGTTAAAATAGAGTGCAAATGGCCGGGAGAGCAGCGGGCCAGACAGCCGACTCCCAGGGCTTACCGCCGCCCATTAACTCATGTTCCCTGTGTTCTCGAGAGGCCGGCATGTGATGCTCACCGCTTCCCCCAGAACCGCATGGCTTACTCGCTAGGACTCGCCAGGGCAGAGAATGTAGCTACAGACTACCTATCATTGTGTACTTTCCTTCTCGAGAAAGCTTGTGTTGAAGACAGTTCAGAACTGTTCTTTGTTTTCGTCTGTCACAATCCTTTCTATTTTATTTAGTCAATTGAAAGTATTGTGTTAAGTAATTGAATGATGGGAAGGCGAGCGGGAGAGAGAGAGAGAGAGACCAGGTGGTGTGAGTTGGTGGTGAGTGTGGCGCGTGGCCGGCCCCCTTACATAGGCCTCGCGGGATTCGTTGCCTCCTGTCTAACTCGGCCTACTAGGCGGCTGCTTACTGGGTGACTGTCGCGCACCCTCGTGCCATTCCTGCGAACTGGGACTCCACCCATGCGGTCCCTGGAAATATTCTGGTCAGATCCGTCCCAGACAACATACACTAAGCATCTCCCTTGAACTGTTCCACACTCTTGTCTTAGAATCTTTATCTTCAACCGCCTCTATCATTTCCACTACTTCCTCACCTTTTATTAATATCAATCCCCCTCTGGTTCCCTGCATCCACACCTTGAATTGGTGGCCAGACTGTATTATATGCTGGATCTCACATTTCTTATGTACTAGGCTAAGGTTGAAGATAGTCATTGTCTTTTTTGGGAGATTGTATTGCTCAGACTGTCTCCATCAATCACTAATGTTTCTACAGGGTTAAATAATGCTAGACTAGTGATCAGGTACCTTGCTGTTGGTGTTTTCACTGTGTGTAGGCTACTTTTGAGCTGCACGACACTACGGATTCTGTGGGTTACCTGGGTGGATCTTTTGTCTGTGTACCTTGGAGTTTAGACTGTGTAGTGCGTGAGGGCTGCTTGCCTAATCCACCCAACACTGTTCTAACTCTATTTGCTTTTACTTTTGAGGGTCGCCAGGAGGATACTCGATACTTGTGATCGAGAATCCTCAAAAGAGCACCCCTTCATATTAACGTAATCAGGCCGCACAGACCCAAGGTCCGCACTAGGCTAGGAGCTGCCTTGCTCCACCAGAATTCTGTACCTTTGCGCATCCCAGCTAGACTTTATTAACCCGGGTAGACATTAGCTGGATTAGATCATATACTCTTTTATGCATACCCATTATTTCTACACAAGCATTTTGAGGTCTAGGTTGCTGTAGAGAGACACAACCAGCATAGACCGGTTTTGTTAATAGGAGTACTACTTTTTTCGTGGCGAGCATTATTACTGTTGCACCGCTTATAATATTCTTGTGTCCAATAACATTATAGGTCCAGCCTTTTTGTGTATTTAGCCTACACGTGCATTGTCCTGCCTCCTGCTCTTTTTGTGGTTCCATTTCCGATACGTTCTTCTTAGTAGCATCCGACATTATTCAGAAGATTCCTTATTCGGTGCTTGAGGACTTTACAACACTTTCTTTCATAAAGGAGTGACAGATATTATTGATTAGAGTAACGTTAAGTAAACCTTCTTCTTGTTTGCATTAGATCACTCTTGTGATTTAATTAAGTTAACTATCTTTTCCTTGTGTACCATAACTAAGCAACCATATGTTATAGGTAATAGGCTGTTTCAGAGAACATCAGCCTATAGTAGAAGCACATAGATACTGAGAGTTAAGATACCCCGCTATCGCAGATATAACTCTGGAGGGTATATGTGTTCTTTGTTCGACGGGATTATATATCAGGGGTTGGATCTAGCGTTTCCGTTGTTGCATTTATGCCAGTCTAGTCCAATGTATAAGAGCCACTGATTTATACGAGACCCGATCGTAACAAATGGCGACCTAGCTCAGGATTTGGTGAACTGACATATAATTGCAGGTTATTGTGCAGATTTTTCTCACAGTTTAGGCAGTGAACATTTGTTGATTTTGTGGAATATTTTTTGAGGACATGCAAGCATTATTTTTTTTTTAGCAAAGTAATATAGCACTTAAGCTGTCTCCGAGAATTTTGTATTGTGAATATTGTGGTATAAGAGTTTGGGGTACTTCTTTTTTGTGTATCAAAGTGAAACATCTTCAGTGAGCATCATGTCTTATAGCGGATCAGTGCAGGATGAAGACACAGTACGTGATGTAGAAGCTGAGGAGCAGCAGCATGGGCAGGTTGTTAACTTGGTGAACAGTGAGGAGGATGAAAGGAATTTTTTACAATGGTCTGTTACTTCCGACCGGTTGGTGGGTGTGAATCGGTACGGTCTCCAGTGCTTAGCCGCAGCTATCGGTCATGTATGTACTAGTGGCATGACCAAGGATGACCTGATGACGTGTGTGCTGGGTGGGGTGACTGGCGTACGAGGTAGGGTGAGTGCTCAGAGCCCTTTGGCCAAGCCTCCCCTTCACTCGACTCCCAATCCTCCTATTGGAGTACCGACCCTGAGCACGGGTAGTGACTGGCAGGGTGGTTTGCCCCTGGGGGGGATCACCGGGTATTTCTAACATCATTGCATCCCCTCCTCCTTCTCAAGGTTTGACCCCAGAGATGCTCTTTCAGCTCGAGATAGCTAAGATGAGAGAGGAGAGCTAGCTAAGATAGAAGAGAAAGAGCTAGCTAAGATAGAAGAGAGAAATGAGCTAGCTAAGATAGAAGAGAGAAAAGAGCTGGCTAGGATGCAGCAACAGACGAGGGAAGCTGAGCTTAGGACTGAACTAGAATCTACAAGATACTGTGCCGACATGGATTTAGAGAAATCTCGTGTTGAGACGACGGGACAGCGACTCGGTACTGGAAACCGTGCGCATGATCAGTCTCTGTCGCACCTTCTCAAACTGGTCCCTGTATTTGACGAGTCTGGTGTCACAGAGTTTTTCAATAGATTTGAGAAGAAGTGCCGGGAGCATCAGTGGCCTGAAGTTAAGTGGGCGGCCCTTGTGTCCTCTAGACTCGTAGGTAAGGGGCTCAAGGCTTACGATGCACTGCCTTTGGAGTCCTGCGTTGTTTATGAGGAGCTCAAGGAGGCTGTCCTGCGGGCATATGACCTACAATCCGAGACATATAGGTTAAAGTTCCGGGGTGTGACTATGGGGCGAGACAGTACCTTCTTGGAGCACGCCCGGGACCTGTCCGACGCTATGGGAAACTGGCTCAGATCAGAGAAGACAACTACGTTTGATGAGATGAAACAGTTGATGCTTCTAGAGCAGTTTTATAAGTGTACGGGCAGCGACTTGACTTTAAACCTTAAAGAGAAGATTATATATTATGCTAGGAGATGGGAAACCTGCTATCTAATGTACTAATAAAAACGTGCTCCTAAAGGTTGCCAATTGCCACCACAAAATAACACCATCTGTTGTTGCTATCCAGAACTAATAATGGAGAAAAAAATCGACGGGATCCCACTTCTCTTTCGTTAGTGCACTCCACAGTACTGTATAGTAATCACAAATTTGACGTAATGGCAAGACCTACATTATGTAGCCTCTAATTTATCCTGTTACAACATCTATGTACATAAGTAATGTTCTCTGGCATGAACGAACTATATATATATATAATTATATAGTATACTGTAAAAGAACATATTATAGCTTATCATTAAAACCATTGTTTGAGCTCACGTCACCAACTAAAATAAATTAAATAGATACATTAATTGCTATTTAAGTATTACATAAATTGTATTCCATGCAATAATACACGCTAACCACATGGCTTTAGCTGTATATACATATCAAGGACATATAACAACAACATACTCAATATACTTTATTTCATCCTGTTTTTCGATTAATATATATTTAATTCTTCCACTGGACAAAGGCAACGACTACAAATAAAATTGATCCATACATCATCAGAGAGGACAGCTATCCAACCTTATCCTAAACTAGATTGATTAGGTTCTTCAATTTCCCTATGAATGACACGAGTAGAATATAAACGAAAATCGGCATTCAGGGAAATTACATCACCGACCCTTTCTATCATGATTTCTTACTATAGGTAGCGCCAACGAACTTGACAATAATCTTGACCCCTTAACTTCTCATGTGTTTGTTAATTTCATTAATCGAGTTTCGGAGTAAAGTTGGTTGGTGGAGAGAACATAATAACTCAAAATAAATGAAAACAATCGAGCTGACATTTCTATCATTTAGGAAGAGCCCACAAGGAAATAGGTGTGGATATTTACAGCCAGTTTGCTCTAGGCCCTTTTTGAGTTATGAAAAATTAAGGGGCCAAGATTATTGTCAAGTTCGTTGGTGCTACCTATATTACTGTCGGAATAAGAGCATAAGCATAGGCCTATCCCAATATAATATAGCGTGGGCTATGATATGGTTGGTTATGGCTTGCTTATTAAAGTTATTTAAAGAATCAATCGTGTTATGATAGCGAAACGACTAGGGAACGAGTTGATTTGTGTCCGGAGCCAGTGAAAATCACTATTTACCAGCTCATTTACATGCAATTATCAATCAATATTGCATATGTCACAGCAACAATGCTTTCAGACTATTCCAGTGGAAGAATGGAATATTACTAATTGACTTAGAACACAAAAAACACTGATTTGTCATTCACAAATCCAGTAGCTGTTTAGGTGTTGTTTTGCAAGCTGATCACTAGTTCGGCTTTTAAGTTTTAACATCTTCAGGCATTCCTGGTAAAATTAGAAACTATCTCATAATAAATACCACACAACAATTGTATACCATTGAATAAATAACAATTATTTTTACTCCAACCTCAATATAAATTATTTTGCAATAGAACGTCAATTATAACAATGGCAAACCCGATTGTCCTTGTGTGCAAAGGACCGAAAATGCAAGTTTGTATTTGGTGTTCAAGGAGGCAATAAGTGGTCAGGAACCAGTAATTTTTTGTTAAAATAGGACTTCAGAGGCTATCAACCCTATTGGATTATTAACACCTTACGAGCGGCCTATGCGGTTTATTTATATGTACCGCCCAGCGGGGTGTTTTTAGCCAAAATAGGGCTGTTTACGTGATCATTTTCATGCCTAAATAAGACCCAGAACGTAAAACAAGTACCTATCCCTGAAAGGGCATAAACAGAGCTTTCGAATGACACCATAACGATCCTTTTATGATGGCTAGTTTTCTTGCAATAACCGTGCAACGCGAGTGCAAAAAGCATGTAATTCGGTACTTTCCCCATATAATTCAGTATGTAGCGAGTGAGAGAGGGAGGAGGGAGCTGAGATTCGTGTCAGTAGGTTCGCCGCTTAGGTCTGGAGCAGTCATACGCTCGCTAGTCTCCTGCCACCACTTGTCTCTCTCTCTCAGCAACATAACGTGCTGAAATTGCCACTCGACCTATGTCGAGCGCCGCCACATAGTCCAGCTTTATTTAACTCGACTTATGTGGTGAGCCGCTAATTAAGGGTTAAGACAGCACACTGTAAGTCAAGAAGAACGTCAGAACTGGAGCCTCTCTGCGAAAACTCCAGACCCTTGTCAGGAACCTGACTCTATACAGTAAATGCCCTAGAGCTTGCCCTAAAGCCTACTATACTTTATGTAATTCATCTTTGCCGCCGGCCTCTACAGCAGATACGAGACCGGGCCGTGATTGGCTGGCAATGACATCACTTTCTAGGCATTAAAGAAGGTTCCAAAATTTCCAGAGTTTGTATTATTTGCACTTATCCTTGACGTTGTGGTTGCAATTTAGCCAAGTTATTATACTATAAAGTAGCATACAAACACCTTTGTTATTTCGCATACAACACACCGAGCATATTATTCAGAAACCGCCGAAAAGATGGAAATGCAGTGTATAAATATAAAACAAACCACCTCCTGGCAACACTGCACTGGCCCGGCGTCTTTTAAACTCGCAAATATTATCTTGTTTGTGTCTGTATGTGCAGATATAACCATTATCTATTCATGTTTAACTTTCGTTACCTTCGTGCTATTGTTCATAAGGTCGCAGAGTATGGTAAGCAAAAGAATAACATATAAAACATAGCCTGTTACGGAACATGAGGATATCACTGTATATTATCACATTATCGTATGAATTAATTCAACTTTTCTTTGATATTCCATAATTATATATTAATTATATTAGATAAGTTTTAGTAATTCTAATGGTGTGATAAGTGATATCCGAACCTTAAGAGCTATAAAATACCACATGGAACACATAAAATCGTAAGATATAATACTGTAAACACAAGCAAGGTAAGAATTACCGTCACTGTCTACTTTAACCCTTGTCTAGCAGGGGATTTTGGGCTTATTTGGGAATATTCAGACCCTCCTGAATGATAAATCAAGTATCTGCATGAAAAGAAAAGTATTCAGCAAAAAACTAGGCGCTAAAAGCTTCAAAATGAGACCAGAACGAGCTACGTAGCACTCATGGTTCGCATACAGTGGTACCAGTAACATGGGAGTTTAGCGTATAGCAGCATATTTTCCCCAGCTATCCTCACTACTGGCTACACTGCCAGCCTCTCGAGAACACAGGGAACATGAGTTAATGGGTGGCGGCAAGCCCTGGGAGTCGGCTGTTTGGCCCGCTGCGCTCCCGTCTATTTGCACTCGATTTTAAGCCTTTAACTCTTGTCTAGTGGGGTGTTTTGGGCTCATTTGGGCATATTCAGGCCCTCCTGCATGATAAATCAAGCATCTGCATGAAAAAAAATATATATATTTAGCAAAAAACTAGGCACTAAAAGCTTCAAAATGAGACCAGAACGACCTACGTAGCACTCGTGGTTCTCTTGCAGTGGTGCCACGAACATGGAAGTTTAGCATATATCGGTATATTTTTCCCAGCTATGCTCACTTCTGGCTACACTGCCTGTTACGATCGGGTCTCGTATAAATCAGTGGCTTTTATACATTGGACTAGACTGGCATAAATGCAACAACGGAAACGCTAGATCCAACCCCTGATATATAATCCTGTCGAACAAAGAACACATATACCCTCCAGAGTTATATCTGCGATAGCGGAGTATCTTAACTCTCAGTATCTATGTGCTTCTACTATAGGCTGATGTTCTCTGAAACAGCCTATTACCTATAACATATGGTTGCTTAGTTATGGTACACAAGGAAAAGATAGTTAACTTAATTAAATCACAAGAGTGATCTAATGCAAACAAGAAGAAGGTTTACTTAACGTTACTCTAATCAATAATATCTGTCACTCCTTTATGAAAGAAAGTGTTGTAAAGTCCTTAAGCACCGAACAAGGAATCTTCTGAATAATGTCGGATGCTACTAAGAAGAACGTATCGGAAATGGAACCACAAAAAGAGCAGGAGGCAGGACAATGCACGTGTAGGCTAAATACACAAAAAGGATGGACCTATAATGTTATTGGACACAAGAATATTATAAGCAGTGCAACAGTAATAATGCTCGCCACGAAAAAGTAGTACTCCTATTAACAAAACCGGTCTATATGCTGGTTGTGTCTCTCTACAGCAACCTAGACCTCAAAATGCTTGTGTAGAAATAATGGGTATGCATAAAAGAGTATATGATCTAATCCAGCTAATGTCTACCCGGGTTAATAAAATCTACCTGGGATGCGCAAAGGTACAGAATTCTGGTGGAGCAAGGCAGCTCCTAGCCTAGTGCGGACCTTGGGTCTGTGCAGCCTGATTACGTTAATATGAAGGGGTGCTCTCCTGAGGATTCTCGATCACAAGTATCGAGTATCCTCCTGGCGACCCTCAAAAGTAAAAGCAAATAGAGTTAGAACAGTGATGGGTGGATTAGGCAAGCAGCCCTCACACACTACACAGTCTAAACTCCAAGGTACACAGACAAAAGATCCACCCAGGTAACCCACAGAATCCGTAGTGTCGTGCAGCTCAAAAGTAGCCTACACACAGTGAAAACACCAACAGCAAGGTACCTGATCCCTAGTCTAGCATTATTTAACCCTGTAGAAACATTAGTGATTGATGGAGACAGTCCGAGCAATACAATCTCCCAAAAGAGACAATGACTATCTTCAACCTTAGCCTAGTACATAAGAAATGTGAGATCCAGCATATAATACAGTCTGGCCACCAATTCAAGGTGTGGATGCAGGGAACCAGAGGGGGATTGATATTAATAAAAGGTGAGGAAGTAGTGGAAATGATAGAGGTGGTAGAAGAGAAAGATTCTAAGACAAGAGTGTGGAACAGTTCAAGGGAGATGCTTAGTGTATGCTGTCTGGGACGGATCTGACCAGGATATTTCCAGGGACCGCATTGGTGGAGTCCCAGTTCGCAGGAATGGCACGAGGGCGCGCGACAGTCGCCCAGTAAGCAGCCGCCTAGTAGGCCGTGTTAGGCAGGAGGCAACGAATCCCGCGAGGCCTATGTAAGGGGGCCGGCCACGCGCCACACTCACCACCAAGTCACACCACCTGGTCTCTCTCTCTCTCTCTCTCTCCCGCTCGCCTTCCCATCATTCAATTACTTAACACAATACTTTCAATTGGCTAAATAAAATAGAAAGGATTGGGACAGACAAAAACAAAGAACATTTCTGAACTGTCTGCAACACAAGCTTTCTCGAGAAGGAAAGTACACAATGATAGGTAGTCTGTAGCTACATTCTCTGCCCTGGCGAGTCCTAGCGAGTAAGCCATGCGGTTCTGGGGGAAGCGGTGAGCGTCACACCCCACCCAAGATTTTTAAGAGGCTCCAACTATGAGCTCAAAATCTGACACGCAGAACCCATACAAAATTCGCCACTCCTAGTCACCCAGCGACAATGAAATGTAAAGCACAGTTCTCTTCAAAATAACACATTATAAAAATGAACAACCCCTCCCAACACAATAGATTAAATTACATAGTTATGCTCATAAGAGCGAGCTTCACTAGCCCAGCCTTCTGAGAGGAGTACAACTCAGAATTTCTGCTATAACATACTTAAAAAACATTTAACTATCAAAGAAAGAGATTTTTATAGGATTTTTATATTTTTAATATGTTTATGGCGGCTGCACTACAAGGGCAAGCCTAGTTTTTTTTTCTTCTATACCAACACAGCAACTCCTACTTTACGACCCAATACGCTGGGCTACCCACGCGAGCCAACAAGCACCAGACGTAAACATACTAATCAAACCAAAGTAGGAGGCTACCCTTGTGATGATCTACCCCGGGTCTTCCACCCTCGATAAGCAATCTGCAATCACATTCTCAGAACCGGCAATATGGCGTATGTCTAGGTTGTATTCCTGCAACATTAACCTCTGAAGTGCGCATGGGGGTAATTGGAAACGTCCCCCTGTGCTGACGTATTTGAGGTGTTTCCGTCACTAAAATATTCATTGTGCCATTAATAGCATTAATACTTATCCATATGCGCCTATTATGGGTTGATTATAAAGGTATTAACCTGAAACAACAATAAAACGAGTGAAACAGCGTTTGGATGGTCAAAATCGGAGATATAGCCCGCGAGTTGTATAATGTATGGGTGAGGCAATCTGCTTTCCCGCCAATTTCCCCCAAGGCCACTGAGACACAGTCGATCGATACTCTCTCTCTCTCTCTCTTGCACTCGCTTGCTATCAGTGATGACCACACCCTCCAATCGGATTTCTAATGTTAGCACGAAAATATACCTCAGAATAAGGGAATAACAGGGAAAATAGGTGATAACTGAAGGAGAGGAGGAAAGTGGGGAAGGAGGGGAGGTAGAGGACTGAGATTTTGCATGGCCCAGGGGCCAAAAAAAAAAATAAAAATAAAAAAAAAAAATATAAAAAAATTTTTTGTTTTCGATGTCAAAAGTTGATTTTTGTTTTCTCTGACTCTTAAGAGTCTCCCCGCAGTGCGCCGGGGGAACTCTTAAGAGTCTCCCCGCAGCTCCCGGGTTAATGACCACCTGGTCAGCCTCATATTCCGGTTATGGAATTGATTCAGGAACTTGAGGGGGTGATGGTGGGTGTAGATCACCACAACTGGTCCATAGGCTGGAACATACACCTCAAAGTGCCTGAGCGCTAGCACAATCACCAGCAGTTCCTTCTCAACTACTGAATAGTTCTTCTGCGCCGAGTTGAACTTTTTTGAGAAGAAACTGACTGGGTGCTCCAGCCCATCTTCGTCTGATTGCATCAGAACGGCACCAGCCCCCACACCACTGGCCTCAGTTGCCAGCTGGAATGATCGGCTAAAGTCCGGGGCCCTGAGGATTGGGTGAGTACACAACAGGTGTTTTACTAGCAAAAAAACCCTCTCACACTCAGGCGCCCACTTAAACTTTCTATCTTTGGCTAATAGGTCCGTCAGAGGAGCCAGCACAGTAGAATAGCCCTTTATAAAGCGGCAGTAGTAACCAATCATGCCCAAGAACCTCATGATCTGCTTCTTGGTGGACGGCCTGGGGAAGTGGTTAATAGCCAATATCTTGTTCTGTGGGGGGCACACCTGGCCCAAACCTACCATGAACCCCAGATACTGCACGGTAGCCCGCACAAAATCACACTTTCCCAGGTTGACCACCAAGTTTGCCTCGCTTAATTTCTTAAATAGGGATTCTACATGTTCACAGTGGCTCTTGAAATCGTCATCGTAGATAATGACGTCGTCCAGGTACACGGTACAGTTCGGAATGTCAGCCACTAACTCGTTCATCAAGCTTTGGAAGGTCGCTGGTGCGTTCTTTAGACCGTACGGCATGACATTACAACGATATGTAGCACCATCCACCACAAAACCACACACCTCTTTCGCCTGTTCAGACAAAGGCACCTGCCAGTAACCTTTTACCCGGTCCACCTTGGTCAAGAACTTGGCCCTGCCAATCTTGTCTACACAGTCATCGACCCGGGGAAGAGGATATGGGTTGGTGGGAGTCAAGCCGTTTAGCCTGCGGTAATCAACACAGAAGCGCACCTTGCCATCCGGCTTAGGTTGCAGCGTTACGGGAGATGTCCACTTTACCGCCCCTTCTCTATCAGTCCCTGTTGCAACATATACTCCAACTCCGCCCGGAGGGCCGGAAGTTTAACAGGGGGCACCCTATAGGGCACTGATTTGAAGGGTGGGTGGTCTCCGACGTCAACGTCGTGCACTGCATGAGTAGTGAGGCCTGGGTGTTCCGCAAATACAGTAGGGTATAAACAGAATAGGCGATCGACAGCCACACGCCGTTGCTCAGGTAGGTGTTGCAAAGCCTCATGAGCCGCCTGTCTCATGTTTCCCGCCCACTGATCTGCAGAAACATAATAATCCCAGTTGTCATCCACCTGCGCATGACTGTCCCGTTCTCCTTCTCCACCTTGACTGCTGAAAGTCATTGGTTGGCGACACAAATTGACCACTTGCGAGTTTCAGGCTATAAGGAAGTTGGAGCCGTGAATATCGATATTAAAGAGAAATGCAATAACAATGTGTGTCTGATGGATTAAAAGTATGATACATTTGGTTTTGTGTATTATCAATAAATATATTATGACCGTATTATAGCTGATAATTCTGCTAAATATCGATACCTACAGCTCTACCTTCCTTATAAAACGAAACTCGCAAGTGAAGAATTTACCACTTGCGAGTTTTGGTATATAAGGAAGTTGGTGCTGTGGCCATTAAGATTTAGCAGAATTATCAGCTTAAATACGGTCATAATACATATATAAATACATAAAACCAAATTGATCACACTTTTTATCCATCAGAAAATAACTATATCATTGTATGTGTCTTTAATATCTATGTTCACGGCTCCAACTTCCTTATAGCCTGAAACTCGCAAGTGAAGAATTGAGCTTCGTGGTGAAGATTGCCTGGGTGTGGGAGAAGATTGGTTGGCGACGCGAATTGGGTTTATATTATAGCCGGGACAGCGTATATATTATGTTTGGCCGTGTATGGTTGTGGTTGGTGATGTTGTGTTGGGGTTGTTGTTGTAGAACAGCATTGGTGGTAGTTGTGGTTAGTCACTTCTATACCGGTGCCGTCCTTTCAACTATATATTGGCTACTACTGGACGATTTTAATCAGTGTAAATAGGGCCTCCAACAATGAATAGGCTTCGAACTATCTCATATTAACATAATTATTTACTACCACAAATTTTTCTTAAACTGTATAAAACCGTCTAAATATAGCTAAATTAATATAATATAAAACACGTTGTTGGTACAGAAACTGAAAATGTGGTGGTGAGGAAAGAGGAGGTAGGATGAGAAGGGAAGAGATTTATAACCTGTAAGGACAAAATAGATATTAATTTAAAGTTTCAAGATTTAGGGCGGTTCTATTATACCCTCGACAATCTGTCAAACTTGTGACAAGATGGTGAGAGAGAGAGAGAGAGAGAGAGAGAGAGAGAGAGAGAGAGAGAGAGAGAGAGAGAGAGAGAGAGAAAGAGAGAGAGAGAGAGGTTTACATAGATACACTGACCACACAGACCTTATGATCCCAGCGAAGTGGTCAGGACTTAATTCTAGTAGAGATAGCTAACCCGAGAGTAAGGTACAGTGGAAGGAAAGAATAGCAAAGAAGAGAGCGAGAGAGAGAGAGAGTTTGATTTGATTTGATTCTTTATTGAGATAGTATAAATACATAAAATTACATATACATTGTCTCAAAAGGGCAGAGGTGATTATACATTCCTTTAACCTACTCCTATTTTACATATATGTATAACATATGAGTAGGGTAAAGGAATGTATAATGTATAACATATGAGTAGGGTAAAGGAATGTAGAATGTATAACATATGAGTAGGGTAAAGGAATGTATAATGTATAACATATGAGTAGGGTAAAGGAATGTATAATGTATAACATATGAGTAGGGTAAAGGAATGTATAATGTATAACATATGAGTAGGGTAAAGGAATGTATAATGTATAACATATGAGTAGGGTAAAGGAATGTATAATGTATAACATATGAGTAGGGTAAAGGAATGTATAATGTATAACATAGTAGGGTAAAGGAATGTATAATGTATAACATATGAGTAGGGTAAAGGAATGTATAATGTATAACATATGAGTAGGGTAAAGGAATGAATAATGTACAACATATGAGTAGGGTAAAGGAATGTATAATGTATAACATATGAGTAGGGTAAAGGAATGTATAATGTATAACATATGAGTAGGGTAAAGGAATGTATAATGTATAACATATGAGTAGGTAAAGAATGTATAATGTATAACATATGAGTAGGGTAAGGAATGTATAATGTTAACATATGAGTAGGTAAAGGAATGTATAATCATCTGAGTAGGGTAAGGATGTATAATCATTGATGATAGAGAGAGAGAGAGGGGGGTAGTGAGAGAGAGAGAGAGAGGGGGGGGTTAGTGATAGAGAGAGTAAGAGAGAGGAGGTTAGTGATAGATAGAGAGAGAGAGTTGGGGGAGTTAGTGATAGATAGAGAGAGAGAGAGAGGGGGTTAGTGATAGATAGATAGAGAGAGAGAGGGGTTTTGTGATAGATAGATAGATAGACAGAGAGAGGGGGTTAGTGATAGAGAGAGGGGGGGGGGGTTAGTGATAGAGAGAGAAAGAGAGAGGGGGTTAGTGATAGATGGATAGAGAGAGAGAGGAGGGGGGGGGGGTAGTGATAGATAGAGTGAGAGAGAGAGGGTGTTAGGGAGACACCATACAGTATACTTCCCAGACAGGCCTTAATTCCGTTCTAGTCATGTCTGTGGTTGTCACGCAGGGTAAGCATCCTACTATGTCACTATGGGTGTCAGAGGACGTGTTACATCATGTTTCGGGAATAACTTATTAAGGGGGGTCACCTGCTCTTTTTATCTTTCTCTCCGTTTCTCTCTTTCTCTGGCTTGTATCCATTCGGCCCCATTCAGCCAATAGTTTTAAGACGTTTATCCCCATCCAGATGTTGATTTCTTCCTGGCGAGCAATAGCGAGCCAGCATTGTATGAAGATATTCGGCTTCGCCGGAGACATATTTCTATCGAAAAACTGCACAAACTTAGCTTGTCGTACAAAAAAGATATGTATGCTGGCTCGCTACCGCTCGCCAGGAAAATATTGACACCTGAATGGGGGTAAACATCTTAAAACAGTAGGCTGAATGGATATAAGCCAGGGAAAGAGAGAGAAAAAAGGCAGGTCACCCACCTTAACAAACAGTTGGATCAGTATGATATTTTGCCAGAGCTTGTTTCACACCGTCCCCTAATTTTCGTCAATTTTGTGCATTACCAAAAGTGGAGAATTAAACCACTTGTCCCTTAGTTATGAGGTTATAGTCACACCTGAATGACTAGGAAACAGACAAGGCTACCGTGGCGTACCTGTGTAAACCACCAAACCATTATTGCTGTTCCATCAAACATGGTCGTTATCACCCACCACCCAACCCTACCATCGCCTTTACATTCATGTTATATGTCACTATCAAATAAAAATATACAAACATAATGTGATATTTTTGTATATTTGTATTTGACTTGTGCCTCTCTCTCTCTCTTCTCTCTCCTCTTCCCTCTCTCTCGCCTCTCTCTCGCAGTCTCTCTCTGAGATCTCTCTCTCTCTACTATCTCTCTCTCTCTCTCACCATTCTCTCTCCTCTCTCTCTCTCTTTTCTCGTCTCTCTCTCTCCTCTCTCTCTCTCTCTCTCTCTCTCTCTCTCTAAATCTCTCTCCGTCTCCTCTCACAACTCTCCATACTCTCTCCGATATCTCTCTGCTCTCTCTTATCCAGTCTGTCAGTAGCGGTCGAACTAGAAGGAAGAATGTCTTCCCGAGCTCCGGAGCGCCGCCCCCGTGCCCACACCCCCACCGTGCATGCTGCCTTTCCCCTCTGCCCTCACCAGTATCTTGTAACTTAAGTATTACCAATATCCCTTATAAATTCTCAATTATCCCCCATTCCTCCAGCCTCTTGCTCCTCTACTCACAACCCTTCTTTCAAAATCATCTAAATAACTCTCTCTACTATAAACGACGCAAACCTATTTTTCACATACAAATCTCTGTCGTATACACAAATTTGTCTCTCTCACTAACACTCACTATATAGAACATTCCCGAATTAAACAATCCCCCCATCCCATTAGCTAAATCCTTCTTGCAAAAATCTTGGTCTGCCACACTCAAGCTATAGAAAAATTCCATCTCTATAAGCTTAAATAGCTCCTCCTTGTCTACATAACCCCTTTGATTTGTCCCCACAACCAACTCCCAGCTGCCTATCCATTGTAATTCCTAGTTTTCAAAAACTCCATCGCAGAGACAATCACTCTTATCATCTCATCTCCCTCATCTCTCATATCTCTCTCTCTCATCTCTCTCCCTCTCCCAACTCACCAACCCCCCAACCCCCCCCCCCCCCCCAACAAAACAAAAGGAACCGCGCCGTCCACCACAACCCTCCCGCGTTAACGAGGAGTGCCCCACCCGGGTGAATACAGCCCCCCAATAAAACTCATTCTCTCTCTCGTCTCTCTCTCCTCCCAACTCCACCTCCCCCCCCCTTCCCCCCCCCCCTTCAAACCCCAACTTAAAGTTCCCCGCCTCCATCACACCTCTCCTCCCTCCAACGACTCCCGCTTTTACTAGGAGTGCCCCCCCAGGGTGAATACAGCCCCTCAATAAACTAATCCTCTCTCTCTCTCGCTCTCTCCCTTTCGTTCTATCTCTCTCATTCCCTCCTCACTTCCATTTTCTCACATTCACCCCCCGCCCCTCCCCCTCTCTCTCTCTCTCTCTGCATAGGCACGACTGCTCAGCGCTCATATCATCTCATCTCCCATCTCTCTCTCTCTCTCTCTCTCTCTCTCTCTCTGCTCTCTCTCTCTCCCTCATCTCACTCTCTCTCTCTCTCGCTCATATATCTCTCTCTCTCGTCGCTCATATCTCTCTCTCGCATCGTCTCGCTCATATATCTCTCCCTCTCCCTCCTCTCCCTCCCTCCCTCCATCCTCCCTCTCCCTTTTCGTTCTCCATCTTCATT
>CM064527.1:23692436-23829936 GCA_032716605.1 Paralithodes platypus
ATGTATAATGTATAACATATGAGTAGGGTAACAGAATGTCTAATGTATAACATATGAAGTAGGGGAAAAGGAATGTATAATGTATAACATATGAGGAGGGTACAGAGGTGATTATACATGTTAACTGTTTTATATATGTCTAACATATGAGTAGGGTAAAGGAATGTATAATCATCTTTGACCTTTTGATGAGAGAGAGAGAGAGAGGGGGGGGTAGTGATAGAGAGAGAGAGAGAGGGGGGGGGTTAGTGATAGAGAGAGAAAGAGAGAGGAGGTTAGTGATAGAAAGAGAGAGAGAGAGTTGGGGGAGTTAGTGATAGATGAGAGAGAGAGAGAGCGGGGGTAGTGATAGATAGATAGAGAGGAAAAGAGGAGGGGGTTTGTGATAGGTGGATAGATAGACAGAGTGAGGGGGGTTAGTGCTAGAGGAGGGGGGGGGGGTTAGTGATAGAGAGGAGGAAGAGAGAGTGGGTTAGTGATAGATGGATAGAGAGAGAGAGAGGGGGGAGGGGGGGGGGTAGTGATAGATAGAGTGAGCGAGAGAGGGTGTTAGGGAGACACCATACAGTATACTTCCCAGACAGCGCCCTTAATTCCGTTCTAGTTTTCAATGTCATGTGGTTGTCCGGCAGGGTAAGCATCCTACTATGGCAACTATGGGTGTCAGAGGACGTGTTACATCATGTTTCGGGAAGAACTTATTAAGCGGGGTCACCTGCTCTTTTGATCTTTCTCTCAGTTCTCTCTCTTTCTCTGGCTTGTATATCCATTCCGGCCCCATTCAGCCACTAGTTTTAAGACGTTTTATCCCCAGTCCAGATGGTGATTTCTTCATGGCGAGCAATAGCGAGCCAGCATTGTATGAAGATATTCGGCTTCGCCGGATGACATATTTCTATCGAAAAACTGCACAAAACGTAGCTTGTCGTACAAAAAAGATATGTATGCTGGCTAGCTACCGCTCGCCAGGCAAATATTGACACCTGAAGGGGGTGGGTAAACATCTTAAAACAGTAGGCGCTGAATGCGATATAAGCCAGGGGGAAAGAGAGAGAAAAGGCAGGTCACCCACCTGTAACAAACAGTTGGATCAGTATGAGATTTTGCCAGAGCTTGTTTCACACACCGTACCTAATTTTCGTCAATTGTGTGCATTACCAAAAGTGGAGAATTAAACCCACTTGTCACCTTAGTTATGAGGTTATAGTAACAACTGAATGACCAGAGGAAACAGACAAGGCTACCGTGGCGTACCGGTGTAAAACACCAAACCATTATTGACTGTTCCATCAAACATGGTCGTTCATCACCCACCACCCAAACCCTGACCATCGCCTTTACATTCATGGTATATGGCACTATCAAATAAAACATATACAAACATAATGTGATATTTTTTGTATATTTGTTATTGACCTGGTCTCTCTCTCTCCCTCTCTCTCTCTCTCTCATCTCTCGTCTCCGTCTCTCTCAATCTCTCTCTCTCAAAGATCTCTCTCATCTCGGTCTCTCTCTCTCTCTCTCGCTATCTCTCTCTCTCTCTCGCTCTCTTTCTCTCTCCTCTCTCTCTCTCTCTCCTCCTCTCTCGCTCTCTCTCTCCTCTCTCTCTCTCTCTCTCTCTCTCTCTCTCTCTCGCTACTCTCCTCTCTACCCTACTCTCCCTCTCTCTCTCTCTATCTCTTCTTCAGTCTGTCAGTAGCGGTCGAATTTCACAAGAAGGAAAGTTGTCTTCCCGAGCTCCGAGCGACAGCCCCCTGCCCCAAAACCCACCGTGCATGCTGCCTTTCACCTCTGCCATCAACAGTATCTTGTAACTTAGTTCATTACACATATCCCTTATAAATTCTCATTATTCCCCATTCCTCCATCCTCTCTCTCTACTCACACCTTTCTTTCAAATCATCTAAATAAACTCTCTTACTATAAACTACCAACAACCTATTTTTACATATACAATCTTCCTTATACCACAAATTTGTCTCTCTCACTAACACTCCACTATATAGTAGAACATTCCCGAATTACAATCCCCACATCCCATTATCTAAATACTTCTTGGCAAAAATCTTGGTCTGCAACACTCAAGCTGATAGGAAAAATCCCTCTCTATAAGCTTTTAAAATATCTCACTCCTTGTCTACATTACCCTCCTTTGATTTGTCCCACACCAACTCCCAGCCTGACTATCCAATTGGTAATTTCCTTCCTAAGTTTTCAAAAACTCCATCTCACTCTATCACTACTCATATTCTATCATCTTCTTCGCTCTCTCTCTCTCTTCCTCCTCCCAAATCACCCCCCCACCCCCACCCCCCCGCCCCCCCCCCCCCCAACCAAAAGGAACCGCGCCGTCCCACACAACAACCCTTCCCGCTTTACGAGGAGTTGCCCCACCGGGTGAATACAGCCCACCAATAAAAACTAATTCTCTACTCTCTCTCTCTCCTCCCAAATCAAACACTCCACCTACCCAACACCCCCCCCCCCCCCCCCCCCCTCAACCCCAACTAAAGTCACCGCCTCTCTCACCTCCAACGACTCCCGTTTTACTAGGAGTGCCCCACCAGGGTGAATACAGCCCCTCAATAAACTAATCCTCTCTCTCTCTCCCTTTCGTTCTATCTCTCTCATTCTCTCACTTCCATTTTCTCACTCTCACCCCCGCCCTTCTCTCTCTCTCTCTCTCTCGCTCATATCTCTCTCTCTCTCTCTCTCTCTCTCTCTCTCTCTCTCTCTCTCTCTCTCCCTCTCTCTCTCTCTCTCGCTCATATATCTCTCTCTCTCTCGCTCATATCTCTCTCTCTCTCTCGCTCATATATCTCTCTCTCTCTCTCTCTCTCCCTCCCTCCATCTCCCTCTCCCTTTCGTTCTCTCTCATTCTCACTCACTCTCACCCCCCCCCCTCTCTCTCTCTCTCTCTTTCTCTTTTCCTCTCATCCCAATTCATTTCCCCGCTGCCGCCAAGTGTCAACAAGTACCACCGGGCCCCCCCCTCTTCAAACCCCGGTTATGAGGGGAAATAGGGGTATAAAATAAGGGCCCTAGGACCATCCCCCCCCCCCCCCAAACCCCCCCCAAACTTCTTTTTAAACTGCCGACGTAACAGAAAACTACCCTCACCTTCCCCACCAACACCTTGCAACCTGCATCATCAACATCGGAACAACTTTTAAGGGAAGTGACCACTCCAACATTTTGTACCTTTCGTTTCTGCAAATTCTCCCTCACTAACCCCAAATCATGGCACCGATCAGAATTAACTGCCAGTCCTATACCAAGAACTACTACACGGAATGGTATCCGCGTCATGGGTATCCAAATGCCAAGTGTTTTATGTGTTTAACTGGTGAAAACTTTTTGCTCTTGGAGTGCACATTAGAAGCACACAAGGCACAGGCTGACGAACTGAAGCGAGATAATCTCACACTAAAGGAGACTGTAGGTGTACTTTCGCATCAAATTTTCTTACTAAAAGAGCGAGTAAAGGACATAGAGAGTAAGCAAGTCGACGTTGTTAAAAATCATCAAAAAGAAAACCCATCCAATGATCTATATCAGACAGTAGTCAACAGGCGTAACAAGAACAAATCCCAAGGGAATGGGAAAGCGACACCAGGTATCCCTATCAAAAAAAGATTTACTGTTCTCGCCGAAAACAATGAACACGAGGTAACTGACCACGTTAATGGGAATGGGAATGGAAAAGAGACACCAGGTAACCCTATCAAAAACAGATTTGCACACGAGGTAACTGACCACGTGAAAGGAAGCTCGAAAGGCAAGACAATTCCTGACAGGAAAACAACGAAACCATCAAATCACGGAGTCAGCGGGAAGGAGAAACTCACCCTAGTCTATGGTGACAGTCTCATGCGAGGTCAAGGAGCTGGCTTTGCCACCAAGAACAGAGGAAAAAGGTCAGTAAAGGTCATTCCAGGCGGTAAAGTCGAACATATCTTGAAAGACATAACTAACTCCGCCATACCAGAGGGCACCTGTGTAGTCGTCAATGTTGGCTCAAATGACTGCTTTGACGGAGGTAAGGCCCCAATCAAGACCATAGAAAAATATTTCGAGAACCTAATTAAAGTCATGAAAAGGAAGACCACGAAATGTGTGGTAAGCGGCGTCATACCCCGGATTAAAACAAGCTCATACGGACAAAATAGAGCCATAGAAATTAACAACGCAGTCAAGGTCATGTGCGAACAAGAGAAGGTACTGTATGTGGACAATTGGACCACCTTTGTAGGGAACTCGTCCCTATACAGCGAAGATGGCATTCATTTATCAGAAAAAGGCGTTCAGCACATGAGTGACACCCTAAATCAAGCAACCTACATTGCCCATGAAAACAACGCCAGTCAGGACCGAGAGATAACTATGCTAATAGACTCCTCTGAGTATTGACATCGCGACCCCCGGAAAAGCCCTCCCACAACCCTACCCCATCAAATTCCACCCGCACAGTTAAGAAAAATAAATAACCTCGCCCAACCCTTCCAAGTCCATCACAACCATTTAAACGAAACCGTCAACCCCAATGGCCCACAAGTTGCGAAAATTTACCTACCTGAACCACAAAACAAACTAAACAACCCCACCCAACCCCATCCAAGCCAACCCAACCAACTGAATGAATTTGACAACCCGCCGCGGCTTCAAGTCACAACCCCAAACCCATCCCCACCAATAAGAAAAACAAATCCAGCGCATGCTGAGAGAAATTATATAAAAATAATATCCATAAATGCCTGCTCAATAAGAAACAAAATAGACGAACTCAAATGTCTGTTATTAAATGAGAAAGTTGACGTTATTTGTATAACGGAAACACATCTGAACCATAAAAATAAAGATCTACTTCATGAATATCACATAGAGCCATATAAATTTTTTCATAAAGACCGTAACAATGGAAAACAAAGAAGGGGGGTTGCAATGTACGTTGCAACCTACTTAAACCCAGTTGAGGTGAATCTCCCCGAAAGTAATGCAGAAATAGTGTGCGTCAAAATAAATACAAAAAACATGAACTTAAATATCACTACAGCGTACCGACCACCGAGACTAACTGTTGCCGATGATACAATTTTTTATGAAATACTAGAGAAAACCCTTAATTCTGACGAAACAGTTTTACTAGGTGACTATAACCTCCCCCTAATTGACTGGAATACCACGACCGGAAAAAATGCTGAGTCACGCCTAATGACAAGCTTCATCCAGGACAATGTTTTGACTCAACACGTAAAACAGCCGACGCGAGACAGGAATATATTAGACCTCGTAATCACTACCCAAGAAAATCTATTATCAAACCTGGATGTAGGTGAACATCTGGCAACATCCAATCATAAAATCTTAAGAATCAACGTTATAAGCAAATATTCCTCAGTAAAAACAACAGGAATGGTTTCGGACTTCAAAAACGCAAATTATGACGGACTTAAGGAATCGCTATCAAACATTCACTCAAACCTCATAAATATAAACGAAGTAAATGAACTATGGGGACATTTTAAGTCTACAATTACAGAGGCGCATAAACAATTTGTACCCATGAAACCAAAACGTAATACGAAATCAAGTATGCCCCCTTGGTACAGTAGAGACATTGGCAAGGCAATAAGGAAAAGGAATCAACTCCACAAACTTGTAAAAAATAACACAAACACTGAAGTAATTAAAAACTTGTACAAAAATAGTAGAAGGGAAGTGAAAAAAATAATTAGGGCGAACAAACAAAATTACGAAATGACTATTGCCAGAGAAAGTGCCACAAACCCCAAAAAAATCTACAGTTACGTAAATAAAAATAAACAGATCAAAAGCGGAATCGGACCGCTAATAGAAGATGGCCAGACAATAACAGGTGACACAAACATGGCAAATCTGCTCAACAAATATTTTGGCTCAGTTTTCACAGAAGAAATTATCGATCATACCCTTGAAAATAACACCTCAACTCATGTGATAGGAGATTTCACCATCAGTGTTAGCGAAGTACAAAGCAAATTGAGTAATTTAAATGTAAATAAGACCCCGGGACCCGACATGCTCCACCCGAAAATAATTAAGAATGTTAAGGACGAAATAGCAAAACCTCTGACACAACTATTTAACTTATCATTACTACAGGGGATTGTACCGAGTGATTGGAAAGATGCGAACATTACGCCGATATACAAGAAGGGTAGCAAGGCCAAAGCGAGTAATTACAGACCAATTAGTCTAACTTCAATTGTAGGAAAAATCATGGAAAAAATCCTTAGAGATAAGATAGTAGATTACCTCGAATCAAACAACCTAATCAAAAATAGTCAACACGGCTTTAGATCAAATAAGTCATGCCTAACAAATTTGATTGAATTTTATAACAAACTATTCACATATAACGACATGACGAAATCACTAGATATAATCTTCTTGGACTTTCAAAAAGCTTTCGACAAGGTGCCTCACCGAAAACTATTGGCTAAACTGGAGAGGATAGGTATCAAAGGTGAAATTCATTCTTGGATAAAAAATTGGCTTACAGGCAGAAGACAGAGAGTGGTGATAAATGGAGTGGAATCGGAGTGGGAGCCTGTCACGAGTGGAGTTCCACAGGGTTCAGTCCTTGGACCGGTCCTGTTTCTCATTTACATTAACGATATTGATGTAGGGGTAAACAACACCATTTCCAAATTTGCCGACGATACAAAAATAGGAAATACAGTCCTGAACGAAGATGATAGAAATGCGTTGCAATCTGATTTAAACAAAATATCAGAGTGGTCGAAAAAATGGCAGATGCCCTTCAATGTCGATAAATGTCAGGTGCTGCAGGTTGGTAGCAGAAATATGAAATACAAATACGAAATGAATGGCAAACAAATAAAAACCGCAACGGTAGTAAAAGACCTAGGGGTACTAATATCTGAAAACCTAAAAACTTCCGACCAATGTATAGCAGCTGCAAATAAGGCAAACATAGCATTGGGCTTTATTAAACGAAAATTTACATATAAACATGAAAACGTAATAGTGCCACTGTTCAAAAGTATGGTGAGGCCCCACCTTGAATATGGTGTGCAGTTCTGGTCACCTTTTGTCTGATCAAGGACATTGTAAGACTCGAGTCAGTACAGCGTAGAGCGACGAAGATGATACCCTCATTAAGAAATAAACCATATGAAGAAAGACTTAAATGATTGAACCTGTTCTCATTAAAAAAGAGGAGGTTGAGGGGTCAGCTTATTGAGTGTTTTAAGATACTAAAAGGTTTCGACAAAGTAGATGTAAATGCACTATTCACATTAAACAATACTAATCAAACTCGCAGAAATGGAATGAAATTAAAAACCAAAAAGGCAAACCTAGATGTCACAAAGAGTTTCTTCACCTACAGTGTGGCGACAGAGTGGAATAAACTACCAGCGAGAGTGGTGGAGAGCGACACAATAAACGCTTTCAAGGGAAGGCTTGACCTCTATCTGCAGAGGGCTGGGGTGATATGAAAAAAAAAAAAAAAAAAATGTATGTAAGTGTATGTGTGTGCACTGTACAGTATGTGTATATATATATACTGTATATATATGTATGTATCTATGTGTATGTGTGTATATGTGTGTACCGGTGTATATATATATATATATATATATATATATATATATATATATATATATATATGCATATATACATGTATAGTTTGTAAGGCCAGACTGCCTAGTAAGGACCTTGAGGTCTGTGTGGTCTGTGTATCTATGTAGCTCTATGTAGCTCTCTCTCTCTCTCTCTCTCTCTCTCTCTCTCTCTCTCTCTCTCTCTCTCTCTCTCTTTTACCCGGATAAAAGCTAGCACACCATTAAGCAACCTCAACACACAGAAGCTGCTTAATTAACGTGTGTATCATGGTCGTAACACTACCCACATTAACATCAAACATATAGAACATTAATGAGTCAGCTTTTTTAATGGGAGTGTATCATGGTAGTCACATTATCCACATTAACAACTAAAATAACCAAATTAACAAAGACCCCCACCACGAACAAAAGGAAAACAACTGAAGAACAGGAAATTGACAACAAACTAGTCCTGAGACAAAATCAACAGAGAAAACGAACTAAGAGAGAAGAGGAAGGATGAACTAAAGCAGAACCAATAACACCGAAGACGGGAACAGCAAGAAACAAAATAAGCACGATGCCCCGCATACCAAAATTTCCTCACATCACCCACGGACAAAACGAGAACAAGAATACTAAACCAGAGTCACACACCAAGAAGATAAGTACATCAGCAGCACCAAAAGACACACAAATAGTGAAACCACGTGTACGATATAACCACCAAAATAATACCAATAATACCTGCATCTATAAGCAAGTTATCACATCTCACACGCCCTCTATGGACAACGGACGAGATGCCAGAATTGCCACCATAACACCAGAGCTTCCAATAACACCGGGCAAGACTATCACCAAAATACCACGACACCACGAGGCTCCCAGGAAGAAAATAATATTCAGCCAAGGACAGAAGGACCAACATCACCATAAGAAGAGAAGTCACTTACGCCCTTCTTCCACCCAAAAGCCGAATCACCTGCCCGTGAACTTCTAGGGGTCCATCCTAATTCCCCTAGATCCGCCCCCTACTGAACTTATGACCTTTTGACCCCTGCACACCTGCCCTGGGACATCTCAGCCAAAGTCGTCACTACTCCTACGAAACCTGAACAAGGCAAGCAATTCTAGGGCTTCATAACATTGACATACTAGTGGTTTAGCCCTAAAATTACCCTCCCATTCAAATAGTTGATTGAAGTCATGACGAATATCTCTACAGGTCTGAGGAGTTCTTTTCCCTATTGAGGAAATATTGTTATCACATACCATGGTATAGGGAATAACATTAAGATCCCCAATAGGCTGCACTTTTAGTACTAGAAGTATAAACTCGTGGACATGTTCCCACCTTACTTCTTTTATTAAATCCGCACTCTACAAACTACGGAGAGATACTTGTCATGGCAAGGTCATTCGACTAGTTTAGGGCTTTGTGAGAAACTGTCACCCGGCACTCAGCATATAGATGTCCTTAGTGCATCTGTCCAACACCATGGTAGCGGACACTTGCAATTATAAGGTTTAAACACCGCCCCGAGTTCTTTGAACCTCTTATAACGGTCAGTGGCAGATAGAGTGAAAATAGTAATGGTCATGACCTTATTATCTCCTCGCGTTAGCCCGATACGTTGTCCCTGTGTCATGATATCAGAGACATCATATTAAAGACCCCAAGTCAAGAGTACCGAAACAGAACTTCATCACTGATTAGCATAACGATCAGAATAGTCGAGTAACTCTAGTTACAGGACATGTCCAGCTAAACATACTCACGTTCCCAGTGTCATGACATTAAGTATTGACTCTGCCTAAATTTTCAGTAGTGTGAAGGTTGCTAAATAAGTTAGAGTCCACAAGTATTGACTCTGTCTAAATTCTCACTCTGTAAAAGTGTTTAAATAAGTTAGAGTTAAATACTTACTCTATCCACCTATCATCAAGACTTATAAAAGTTATTTGTGAGTTCATTTAAGAGGTAAACAGAACTAATATGTACCTGATCTCCATATAGATCCTCGCCGTGCTAGGACAGTTCATATTGTATAAACCATTTGATCCATGTGTATCTATCTATAGTGTTAACTTAAGAGTAGATAAATAAATACTGTTCATAAATTTACTTAGTGTTATATGTATCCTTTATGTCTTCTATGTATGTGTTGTGTGACTTTGACTTCTCCAGTTAAGTAGAACCTACCAAATCCAATCTCAAAACCTGGTAAAAACCCTGGTACACAACAACAAACATATAGGCTACACTATTATGATTCAGCTTACGAATGAAATTTCACATAAAATTGTTAACTTCAAAATAATGGTTGTAAATATCTGTAAGTAGTATTTCATTACCGCTTTCTCCCTGTAGCAAATATATATATATATATATATATATATATATATATATATATATATATATATATATATATATATATATATATTTGTCATCAAAACTTTTAAAAATATGTTTATTGTTATGAAAACAAAAACAACTGCAATATAATCGGCCTACCTTGTTAGCAATCATAACATAAGGATAATATAACACAAATGCTGGGTAACATTTTCCATCCACACACCGAGTCTCGCTGTTCAACTTTCATATCAAAATGGAAAACCTGCGCCAAACTTTTTTGCGGAAAATTGCACAGACGCGGACATGCATACTGAACAGAGGGATGTAATATTATAATTTATGGAGAACCACCGTATCATTTTGCCGACAGTTTCCGGAAAAAGACGGAGAATGGCTTGTGCGAAAACATGTGAATAATTCCGGGTCGGTGAAAGTGGAAAAATAAACGTTGAAAGAGAAAGAGAGAGGAGGGGAGACAGATAGATAGATACATAGATAGAGAGTACAAAGGAAATCAAGCCACAACAAATATATTGAACCTTACAAGGCTTCTTGTAAATATACTACCGATCCTATGTCAAAACAAGAAAGGATACCACAGCTTCCTCTCTCGCCAATACCCCTTTTCCCCTCTCAACACTTTTCGGAAAGTAGATACGAGGTGCCGTTGTAAAGGTTTATCCCCCAATACCTTCATCTGACCTGCCCTGACCACAGTATAAAGTTGTGTTATTCGTTTGTAAACGCAGTTAATCGAGGGTTAAGAGCGAGATATATATACGAATTTGTAAAGTGTGAACATTCTTTCTTCTATTCAACTGCTGAGCTCTGGAACTCTCTCCCAGAATCAGTGTTTCCCTCTTCCTGACTTAAATTGCTTCAAACTCCGTGTGTCCAGGCATTTTGGCTTGAACGTCCCTTGATTTTGGCCCTGTCACTCTTTCAACTCTGGATGAGGCACTTGATACAGGCAGTTCTGCGTTTTGTCTCCCTCACTCACATAGGAAAAAACAAAACACTTAATGACATGACATGATTGTTTCGAGCAATTTACATATGATTAAAATCAATGTGATTGGATGATAGTTGCAAGATATTGATTTGTTGCCTTTATTAAAGATAGGAGTTTCATTAGCTACTTTCCATTCATTGGGTACAAGGGCGATCTACATTGTAGTGTTAAAAAGTACTCTTAATGGTGTTGATATCTTGTCTCTTTGGCCTAATTCTTTCAAAACTTTAGGAAAAATGGTTTCGGGTCCAGCAGAAGCACACGTGAGCGTGCTATCCACTAGGCCGTCGCGGCTAATTAAGTCTGGTTTTTTTTTGGACAAGACATATATTATATATATATATATATATATATATAATTATATATATATTTCAGGTTCGAATCCCGGTGGATCATATATACTTTAATTAATTTCATTTGGGGTGTTTGGTGTTGTGGTGAAATTAATAAAATAAAGATTATCTATCTATTGCCGGACGCCTTACTCCCCTTACGAGGGTGGCCACACACAGAATGCCCCCAAGCGGACTTATTCCCTGTGAGAGGGACAACCCGAGCCAGTTTAGTGAAGGAATTACAGGATTGACCACTCAATTTAGGATCCGTCCGACTCAGAGGGCCTCTGTGTATCTTGTTAGCACTATTTTTCTACAGTGGTGTTTGGCTAATCCATCCACTAACCTACCTTACCCTTAGGTAAGCAGTACGGATTTGTATCAGGTTTACTCCCCTAGACAGGTTGCCAACCACAGCTGACGAGTCCCATCCACCCGGATTTGTATAAGGTTGTCTCCCCTAGATGAGTTGCTGACCAAGGCTAACGAGTCCCATCCACCCAATATATATATATACACTTATACAGTATATATATATATATATATATATATATATATATATATATATATATATATATATATATATGTATATACTGTATATACAGTATATGTAAACAAGGGATGATATAAATAGAGAGAGAGAGAGAAAAAGAGTGGGAGATAGTACACTGGGAAAGGGGGGGGGGGGGGACGTCTGAAAGCTGCTTATAAAAAGAGTAATGTTTTGGTGAGCTGCTAGTGTCTGACAAAAAGTGATTGTGAGCGAGAGACAGAGTGTATGAGAATGAGAAAAGTTACCATATAGACTTATGATTATGATGTTTTTCCTTAGTGTGTTTGTATGTAATTCAGTCCATTTTTAGTCCCTTTACCATCAGAAACAACTTATTCCCTAACTTAACATAAGCTATCCTAGCCTAACCTGACCTCCCATGACTAAATAAATGGCAAAGATTAAAGCATAGTTGCTCAAAGAATAAAGATATCGGCTGTCTCTCGCCACAACTCATATTTAACCCATAGGCTAGAAGTAAACATAAATTCAAATCTGACGGACACACGATACATAGGAAATTAAGTCAATTATATGAGAAGCCTATATTACACCTAACAAAAAATAAAATAAATAATGGGGGTTTGTAATTGATGATTAATGTTAAGAACGGGGTGTTACTTATTGAACAAGCAAAAATAAATTTATAATTTATAGTTCAATTTGTGTGGTTGGAAGTGATTAAATGGCCAGAACCTTGCTATTGTCTATTATATAATTATATATAAATACAAGAGAACTTCAATTTGGAAGCTTAAGGTAAAATGTGTGGAAAGGGAAAAAGCCAATGTATCCCGATTCCCAGAAAACCATGGAAGAAAAGGCTAAAGTCGGCTTCACTCCCTGCTGATCTCAGGGCAAAGGATCCACAGTCCAGGAATCCAGGGAAAGAGATGAGAAAAGTAAGACAGATATATTGATAAAGGAAAGGAAAAATAAATATATAAAGTAAAACGAAGAGACAAGAAAACGAAGACAAAAATTTTGCTAATGGAGAGGAAGAATAAACAAATAGATTAAAACGAGAAGAGATGAGAAAAGCAAGGTAAACATATTGATAGAGGAGAGGAAAAAGAAATAAAATAGAGTAAACCGAGAAAACGTTGGAGAAACCAGTAGGAAATAATAAGAGTGATGAGGAGTCCAAGATGGAGAAACCGACGCCTTAAAACTCAAGACTCTCATTCTTCATATGTTTCTGCCCGGAATCAAGCCAAATCTGTTCTTCGACTTGCCAAACACTCTTTCATCAATAATAAATGCACTGAACTATCCAACTCTAGCTCTTCCCAAGCTTTCTGGCATCTAGCCAAAAACCTCTCCAACAATTTCTCTTCCTCGTCTTTCCCTCCCCTTTCCCATTCTGATGGCACAACCATCACATCTTCCACTGACAAAGCTAAACTCTTTGCTCAAACTTTTGCTAGAAACTTCACCTTGGATGATTCTGGTGCTATTCCTCCCTCTCCGCCCTCCTCTCTCTTACTTATGCCTAATATCCTAATCTCTTCAAAAAATGTACTTTCTACCCTCTCTGGGCTTAACACTAATAAGGCGTACGGTCCGGACGGTGTTCCTCCTGTTGTTCTCAAAAACTGTGCTTCCGTGCTGACTCCCTGCCTAGGCAAACTCTTTCGTCTCTGTCTATCCTCTAACGTCTTCCCTTCATGCTGGAAGTTTGCTCACATTCAACCTGTCACAAAGAAGGGTGACCGCTCCCAACCCTCCAACTATCGTCCAATTCCTCTCATTTCTTGTCTTTCTAAAGTTTTTGAAACTATTCTTGCTTCCAAATTTCTTAAGCATTTCTATTCTCATAATCTGCTCTCAGATCGCCAGTATGGCTTCCTTAAGGGTCGCTCTACTGGTGATCTTCTTTCATATCTTACTAACTCTTGGTCATCCTCCTTTCGGGACTTCGGTGAGACTTTGTCTATTGCACTAGACATATCGAAAGCCTTCGATAGAGTCTGGCATAAATCTTTCATTGCTAAACTACCCTCCTTCGGTTTCTATCCCTCCATCTGTGCCTTTGTCTCTAATTTCCTTTCCGGCCGTTCCATAGCCGCGGTTGTGGACGGCCATTGTTCACTTCCTCACCCTATAAACTCCGGTGTTCCTCAGGGCTCTGTCCTATCTCCTATTCTCTTTCTAATTTTTATATATGATCTGCTTAACTGTACCTTAATTCCCATCCATTCATACGCAGACAACTCAACCTTACACTACTCCATTACTTTTTCAGAACGCCCCAGCCAGCAATCCCTCAACGACAAACGTAATGAAGCCATACAACTCTTAAATTCTGATCTAAATACTATTTCCAATTGGGGCAGAGAAAACCTTTTAACTTTAATGCTTCCAAAACCCAATTTCTACATCTATCTACCCGTCAGGATCTCCCAGCGGACTATCCCTTATTCTTCAACAATACAAAAATCAACCCTTCATCTTCTTTCAATATTCTTGGTGTCTCTTTTGCTTCTGCTCTCATTTGGAAGGACCATATTACCAGTCTTGCTCCAGAAGCTGGGTGTGCTCAACCGCCTTAGGGGGTTCTTTTCCCCTGCACAGCTTCTTGCTCTGTACAGGGGCATAGTGCGCCCTTGTATTAAGTATTGTTCACATGTGTGGGGAGGTTCCTCTCACACCGCTCTCCTAGACAAGGTTGCAAGGAAGGCCTTTGGTATCATTAACTCCCGTCCACTCACCAACTCTCTGCAATCTCTCTCTCTCCGCCGCAATGTTGCATCTCTCTCGCTATTCTATCGCTACTATAATAATCAGTGTTCCTCAGAGCTATCCCAGTGCATACCACCTCCTTTACGTAGGGCACGTGGGACCCGTCTTGCAACTCAATCCCACCCCTACTCTGTGCAACTCTCCAACCCAAGAGTGAAACGTTACTCTCAAACTTTCTTCTACTCAACAGCTGAGCTCTGGAACTCTCTCCCAGAATCAGTTTTTCCCGCTTCCTATGACTTAAATTGCTTCAAACTCTGTGTGTCCAGGCATTTTGGCTCGAACGTCCCTTGATTTTGGCCCTGTCACTCTTTCAACTTTGGGGGAGGCACTCGCTATAGGCAGTTATGCCTTTTGCCTCCCTCAATCACATAAAAAAAAAAAAAAAATATATATATATATATATATATATATATATATATATATATATATATATATTACCAATACAATATTCAACACTTGATTATCTCCTAGATCAGGGTTACAATGTCCGACTCAATATTCAACTCAATTGATATTTATATCATGAATACTATATTTACTAACTTGCTAACAAAATTTGGACACAACAAAGAAACCACCACCACAGTTTATAAATACATAAGATCAGTGATGGAATACGCAAGCCCAGCCTGGGCTTCTAACCTAGCTGAAACATATCATAAGACCTTACAGACTATTCAAAACAAAGCCCTAACAATAATTACAGGCTGCACAGCTACTACACCCACAGATCACCTACATCAAGAAACCAAAGTCCTCAAAGTCAAAGACCATCTGGACATGAGAGGCACTCAATTCCTGGCAGCAGCCTCCACGAACCAAAACCACCCACTACACTACATGGCAACACACCCACAGACACCAAGAAATATCAAAACAACAGACAGCACACGGTATCACACACAAATACTGTCCTTTCTCCCTCCCTGCCCACCCCAAACCAACTTCCAGAAGCACATCCATACTCATATCTCTCGCCGATCCATCCACTCACTCATAGACAACACGCAGCTGCAAGCACGACCTCCCGAAATCCATCCTTCCGAATCCTCCCTTCCTCGCGAGGACAGAGTCCACCTGGCCAGGCTGAGATGCGGACACCATCCAGCTCTTCTGAGGTATCAGAAGAGACTGGATGACTCCGTCGTCGACACCTGCCCGGGATGTAACACAGCACCCCATACCATTAAACACATCATAGAAGACTGCATTTTACACAACCACTTACGCCAACAATACAATCTACACTCAATGAGAGCTCTGTGGGAAAGCCCGATCGTGGCCATGGCCTTCCTCAGGGACTCGGGGCTGTTCAGCCAGGCAGCCTAGGGAACAACAACAACAACTCGCTAACTACTTGTCTCCGAATTACAATATATCTCACAATAGTCGACTCGACTTGTTACTTATGTCATAATTACAATACTTTCTTGCAAGTCAACTCATTAATTACTTATGTCATGATTACAATATCTCTTTTATCGAATATCGATGTTTCCTTTATAACAAAAAGTATATATCATCATATGGACTAGAGTCCTTCCTAACTATTTCTCAATCTAGGTCTAACCTATCAGCGACTATTATTAATCCCCTTTCTTGAATACTTCTCATAACCCTGTTCTCCCTGTAGTTGATAATTATTTAATCATACTCCCATTATAATCTTTTAATCTCTTTTTTAATCTTTCGCTTATATTTATTGATTACATTAATTTCTAACCTAGAAGATCCTATACTATTGGTAGCTAAGTGGCATGAAGCCTTCTCTAAAAATAACAGCTACTGTGTATTCTCTCAACACTTCATCCTTTTATTTTATCATGAGTCTAATCCATTTCTCTTTATTTTTTTCAATAAGAACACATCTATTTTAAGGGTTGGAAATACTGGGTTTGTCAAGCATTTATCTCTCTTTAGTTAGTCTATTTCGGGCCCATAAGGGTCCTTTAAAAAGTATTTGGTATCTCTCTGGAACAATCTTCACCACCCCAAGGCCGGCCAATAAGTCTTCTGGAATTCTTCAGTCCCATCTACCACTTGTCGTCCCTCTTGATTTGCTTGGCTGTAGGTATGTAAGCTAACAATGTGACGACAAGCACCTGGATACTTAAGGTGTATCTGGTCGGCAGAGGAAAGCTGTGTTGGGCCAGAGGTGGACTTTGCTGGAGTGCGACAAGCGAACCGGTAGGCTGGAGCAGGCTTGTTCAGGTTCTCATCACTGTGCAGGTGAGGGAGAGAGAGGTGGCTGCTGGCAGGTGAGCCCAGTAGCTTCCGCGACAGGAATTACGTCTGGGGCCCCGCCCACCTATCTTTATAGTCCCGCCTCACGAATTGGCGCGCTGTGATTGGTCGAGCCAGTCTCCCGGTCTCCAGCCGCGCATCTTGAATATTTCTCTTTTTCTCCTCCTGGCTTTTATCTTCATAATATGTTCCTGGGAGCTTGTTGCAAATGTCTTGTAGTGGCTGACGGAAGTATGATGATGGCACCGGTGTAATAGACTTATTGCAACCAGGAAAAACGGTCTGTGACGGGAGCGAGAGCGATTTAAAAAGTGGACGGGTAAGCGCGGCTGGCCCAGTCCTTGCTTGAAGCGACAACAGGAGCTTGTGATTGGTTGAAGTGGAGGGTGTGGCAATGTCTTGATATACGTCAGAAATATCAGGCACACCTGGTTTAAAGGGATGGTTAAATGCAGCGTGCTGATTGGCTGGCAGGATTCCTACTTTAGTAATTACAAAAATATCAAAATAACAGTACAAAGAAAACAGAAAACACGAAGAAACAGATAGGAGAAGGGGAAGAAGACCTAAAATATGAATAAAGGATTGCAAAGGAAACTTCTTATGCCTCAACAAGACCAACTTAACACATATAATATAAGAAAAACGAAGAATATATATATATATATATATATAACGAAGAAAATCCAGCATGATAGGAAAGGATTACTTACACCTACACAACTGGGATCATCACCGCAGGTTAGGTGAAGGTATTGAGGGATAAGCCTTTACAACGGCATCAGGTACCTAGTTTCTAAGTTTCCTATTTTCTGAAGAGTGTAGAGAGAGGAGAGGAGAGGAGAGTTGGAGAGAGAGGAAGTTATTGGAGTGGCTTTGTTATGTGTGTTATTAGTCTGTATACGTCGTCGAGGTGTCCCCCGACTGGGTGCGAGCATGTGAAACACGCTAGAACGTACTATCACACCCACTAAATGTCCGTCTTGGCTGGGATCGAACCCAGGTCAAGCAGATTCACACGTGAGCGTGCTCTCCACTCGACCGCCGCGGCTCCAGCCAAGCGGGAAAACACCAGGACAGGAGAGTCCTATCACACTCTCACGCATCCCTAGCCAGATCGCACCTCCTATCCTCAAGCTGTGGATACATGATGCTAGTCAGGGCAGCTGCTAAACATCACCAGCTTAATAAGATCTCCAAATGTATAGACAACACTAACATTTGGAATGCAATAAGTTCTGAATAATATGATAGGGTAAGTTTGAAATCAGATCTAAGTAAAATCATGGAATGGTAACATAACTGGCAAATTACTTTTAACCCGAGGACTTTTGCAAGCCAGACTTACGGCTTTGCTGGAAGACTGTGACAAGCCAAACTTGAGGCACAGTAGTAAACACTTACAAAAAACGTGCCAGTGGCTGGAAATTGGATGACAAATAGGATTATACTGGTGTCTGAATACCACCAGCTCCCCTTCTAACCTTTCCTATATCTCCCTCCCTCCCTCTTATCCCCCCCCCCCACCTTTCTCCTTCCCTCGCTCTATCCACTACCTCTTTCAATACCCCCTTCCATCTCTCTTCCACCACCTCTATCACACACAGTGTGGAAGGGCGAAAGACTTTCAGTCACACGCAAGAAAGCAGTGTGAGTGGGAGTGTGTTGCTCCACCTAGGGGACCAGCCAGCCTCTCCGTAGGCAAAAAACAAAACAAAAAACAAAAAATGTACAATGAAACAATGAGATTTATCACTATGTTGTGGTTTCCTATTCTTCTAATGTAACCTTATCTTGAGAACTATGAAACTGAGGAAACACAACATTGCTTTACACAGGAGAGACAACAATATTTTATTCATAATGTTACTCAAAGCCACCCACATGGGCGACATACCCCACCCAACCTTGTGATGCATATTACGAGTTACATAATGGAACCATCGTCGAATAAAGTATATATAAATCTACACAATTAACACATTCAAGAAAAGGCTAAACATATACTTCAATCTAACATATATATCTTGCAGTATGAAACTAAATATATATGGGGGAGTATATTCGATCACAATTGAATTGATAACATTTAGGCAGATAGGCCAATCACTGGGGCCTGAAGAGATCATTCAATAAAAAATAAATAAATAAAACATAAATAAAAATAAAAAATTAAAACTGTGCAGCAATCTAACAATTCTGTCATGAATATCTCAAATTAATACAAAGACACTTTAAATAATAAATAAGCAACACTGATTTTAGAAAGTCTTCTCTCCTTCTCATCTGTCTCAATTACCACCGCCCAATATTTCTCATGTTTATTATTCCTCCTCCTCTTTAACACCTTAAGAGCGGGTGGTGGAGTATATTTCACTGTGCTCCCCAGCGGGTTTTTTTTTACCATTAAATGGGGTTGTTTCCATGCTCTTTTTCATGCATAAACAAGACACAGAGCGTAATACAAGTATGTATCCCTGAAAGGGCGTAAATTGAGTTTTCCAATGACACCCGAACCATCCTTCTACGATCACTGGTTGTCTTGCAACGATCGTGCAACCGAAGGGCAAAATCGCTAAAATACGGTAATTTCTTTATATAATTACGTATGTAGCGAGGGAGTGAGGGTCGATGTAAGTGGAGTACATCTCAGTCGGTCCACGGCGGCCGTGGCGAGCGGTCATGAGGAAACCCAGGCTCCTCCCGTGTCTCGTCTCTCTCTCAGAGCCAATATTGCGCCAAAATTGCACACAGAATTAAGTCGGGCCCCGCCACATAGTCCAAATTTTTCGATACGGACTTAAGTCGGGCCCCGATATACAAGGGTTAAGGGGCTAGTGCTTGTTTTTTGGGGCTACTAATTCATTTATTTATTTATTTTTGAGTTTCCTCGCTAAATCTCCATCGAGCTTAAAAAAACACTCCTTATATCTCCTTTCAAGATATATTTGTACATTTTTCGGTAGAAAAATATCCCGTCCGAAGGCCGGTTCTTTAAATAATGTTCGGCTTGCTATAGCTCACCAAGAAAAAATTGACACGTGAACGGCACGAAAGGTTTTAATATTGACAAAATAATGGGGCGAAAGGTCTCAAAATCGCCAAACTACTGAACGAATGTCTTAAAATCGCATAACTAATGGATCTAAAAATGAGGAAGAAGGGGGTCCAGAAAAAAAAGAGTACCTCCCCTTAAGCTATTCCTTCTATATCCCTCCTACCCTGCCCCCCCCCCCCCATCCAAAAAAAAAAAATACAAAAAACATACAAGTGATGCCTTCATTACAGCTAATGAGAGAGAGAGAGTGTGTGAGTGTGTGTGTGTGTGTTGAAGGCGTCAGTATATTTGCATAAAGTCTGTGTTAAGTGTAGTATTATCACTGGCTAAAATACATTGGTTGCCCCTTTCTTTAACCCCTTCTCTCTCCTTCCTCTGTGTGTGTGTGTGTGTGTATTTACCTAATTGTATTTACCTAATTGTATTTTACAGGATTGAGATTACTCTCGTAGTGTCCCATTAGCCTTTAACTTATCATAATTTACTTTAAAAGCTTGAATACTTTGTGCACACACTAGGTCGTTTGGTAACTTATTCCCCTTCTCAACCATTCCATCTGGAAAACCAAACTTCCTAACATCCTTCCTAGCTCTCCTCCTCAACAGTTTATAGTCATGTCCTCTCGTCCTCCCCACCGCTGGCCAAACAAAATTTGTTTGATCAATATATTCCTTTCCGTGAACACACCTAAATAAAGCTATCATGTCTCCCCTCTCCCTTCTCTATTCAAGTGAGGGAATCCCCAGGTGACACAGCCGGTCTTCATATTGTAAGTTTTTTAACCCTGGCACCCATCTTGTGATCACACGCTGAATTTTCTCTAGCTTACTTATGTGTTTTTTCATATGTGGATTCCATACAACCGCTGCATACTCCAGGCTAGGCCTTAAAAACTGTGTTATTAATATCTTCACCATGTCTTCATTTAGGAATTTAAACGCTACCCTAATATTAGCCCACCACGAATATGCCTTATTTACCAAGTTATTGATATGGTCACCGGGATCTAACCTCCTGTGCACTACAATTCCTAAGTCTTTTTCCGTCTCTGACTTTTCCAACCTTACATCGCCCATACTGTACTCCCCATGGGGTCTTCCCTGGCCGTCTCCCATCTCCATCACGTGGCATTTATCAATGTTGAACTCCATTTTCCACATTCGGCTCCATTGATACAGCTTATTGATGTCCTCCTGGAGCATTTTACAGCAATTGTTATCAACCATTTTCCTTACTAATTTTGCGTCATCGGCGAACATGTTAATATAGCTGCTAATTCCAAGAGGCAGATCATTTATAAAAATTAAAAACATCAATGGGGCCAACACTGAGCCCTGGGGCACTCCACTTATCACATCACTCCATGATGAATATTTCCCTCTTATGATGGTTCTCATTTTCCTCCCGGTTAAGAAATCCTTCATCCATTTTAAGAGTCCACCGGTTATTCCTCCACACATTTCAAGTTTATATAGAAGCCTTTTATGGGGTACTTTATCAAAAGCTTTTTTGAAATCTAAAAATACACAATCTGCCCATCCGTCTCGTTCTTGCATATTTCAATCACTCTATCATAGAAGCTCAGCAAATTTGACACACATGACCTATTCGAGCTAAAACCAAACTGACAATCCGATAGTAAATGGTTCTCCTCGAGGTGACAAATCCAAAATTTCCTGATCAATTTCTCAAGCAGTTTTACTACAACACTAGTCAAAGACACGGGTCTGTAATTATTTGCATCTTCTTTCGGTCCTTTCTTGTATATCGGTACAATATCAGCAGCCTTCCACACCTCGGGTAGCTTGCCTTGGGACAAAGATTTTTTAAAAATCTCTGTTATGGGAAAGCTTAGTTCCTCTGCACATTCACTCAACATCCACCCAGAAACCTGATCCGGCCCCATAGCCTTTCTTTTATTTAGGTCTAACATGCAGTCCCTTACTTCATCCCTTTTTATAATAATATCTTTCATGGGCATGACTGGTCTCTGTATTGGATTCTTATAAGCATCATCACCATCATTATTTTCTTGAACAAACACCGATCGAAATTTTGCATTACAAACCTCACTCATTTTTTCCTCCTCCTCAAATATTTCTCCATTGTGAACGATCCTTTGGATCTTTTCCTTCACTTTAGTTCTCTTATTTATGAATCCATATAATATGTTGGGATCATCTTTGCTCTTCATAACCACCCCTCTCTCAAAATCCTTCTCCTCCTGTCTCCTCACTTTGGTGTAGTTATTTCTTGCTAGTTTATACCTCTCGTAAGATTGATCACTCTTGTGTCTTCTATAGCGTTTCCATAACCTATCACGTTCAACTTTAGCTTTATAACATCTAGCACCAAACCAATCATTCTTTGTTTTAGGAAAATCCTTGGCTATTGGTATGTATTTGTCAGCACCTTGTTTGCATATGTCACAGAAAGCTTCGTATTGCTCATTAATATCATATTTATTCAATACTTTATCCTCCCAATTAATGTTTTGGAAAAACTCTCGCAATTTGTTGTATCTTCCTCTAGGATAATCCAGCCGGTCTTTCTTGAACTCCTCTTTACTTGGTAATAAGTCATACTTTAATATAAAATTAAAGTCTAATACGACATGATCACTTTTACCTACTGGTGGTTTATAACTTACCTCAAATATCTCATTGGCACATCTCGTAAAAACCAGATCTAATAATGAAGGAGTATCACTCCCTCTCACCCTTGTTGGCTCTTCTATGTGTTGATGCAACAGGTATGTTGTCATCAACTCTAGTAGTCTACATCCCCAACTGTTCTCTCTCTCAGGACACTCTAAAGTTGACCAATCAATATTCCCACTGTTGAAGTCTCCGGTAATAATAATACTTTTGTTCCTATCTTCTGCCTCCTTGATAATATACTCCAGATGTATTAAAGTTTCATTCAGCATTGCTTCGTGTTCCTCACTGGTCCAGGCTGCAGTTCGTGGCGGCACATACACATTTACTATTATAATTCCTTCGTTACCTCTCACTATTTCTATTGCTACTATTTCTGAAGCAGAACCCACCTCTTTCATCTGCAACTCCTTTACCTTAAGCTCCCTCCTTGTGAATATCAAGACCCCTCCTCCCATTCTCCCAACTCTATCCCTCCTCCATACATTATAATTTTCACCTGAGAGTATTTCATTTCTTATTTGAGAATTTAATTTGGTTTCTGTTAAACATAGAACATGTGGCTTGTTTATATTAATAACATCTTTTATTTCAAGAATTTTTGATAATAACCCATCTACATTGGTGTAAATTACATGTAAAAATTAATTCCCTGTCAACCCCGTTACACCTCCTCTTCCCCCGTTTGCTCCTGGGATGGTTTGTCTTTTTGTATGTACCATTTCCGTATTTGCAGACCTACGACCCGGAAGAAAAAAAGATTCCTTCTCTTCCTCAGTTCGTTCATCATTTCTTTTATTTGCTTCTTCAAACTTAGCTTTCAGTAGTTCTCTATCCTCTTTAGAAAGGTCTCTTCTCACTTTAATAGACTTAAAAGCTTCTACATCATTTAACTTTGGACCATTTTTAAGTATGGTTTCCGCCATCTGACTATTCATTAGCGTAATTTTAATTGGTCTGTTCTTTCCCTTTTCGTACTTACCAATTCTTCTATATTCCATTATCTCAATTTCCGGACCATCCTCTTCAAGTAAATGCTTCATTGTGTTCCTTATACAATTTAGCTCACCTCTGTCCCTTTCTATCCTCGATTTTATATATTTTTCTGTGTGGCCAAATATTATCACTGATTTGTTTTTGTCCACTGTGTCACGAAGCAATTTCTCATTTCTCCGAATAACATTCTTCACCTCCACATCGAGTTTACTTTCCTTTGTGTGTGTGTGTGTGTGTGTGTGTTTGTGTGTTTGTGTGTGTGTGTGTGTGTGTGTGTGTGTGTGTGTGTTGAAGGCGTCAGTATATTTGCATCAAGTCTGTGTTGAGTGTAGTATTATCACTGGCTAAAATACATTGGTTGCCCCTTTCTTTAACCCCTTCTCTCTCCTTCCTCTGTGTGTGTATGTGTGTGTGTTGAAGGCGTCAGTATATTTGCATAAAGTCTGTGTTAAGTGTAGTATTATCACTGGCTAAAATACATTGGTTGCCCCTTTCTTTAACCCTTTCTCTCTCCTTCCTCTGTGTGTGTGTGTGTGTGTGTGTGTGTGTGTGTGTGTGTGTGAGAGACAGAGCGAGGTGTGCAATGATGTCAGAATCGAACCTGAACTTCTGCCTATGGACGGACAGCGCTTGGCCCACAATACTGCAAATACTTCAAATGAAGCAAGAGTACAAAGTACAAAGGAGTACAAAGGAAATCAAGCAACAACAGATCTAATGACCCTTCTAGGTTGCTTGTCCTCCAAAACACTGAGGATCAAGTGTCCAAACAGTGGTTTAGAGTGGGTAAGGGAACATTGGAAAGGGAATTACTGTCCTGGAACTAATGTCCGTGGCAGAATTAGGAAGTTAGTAGGGGAAAGAGGGGTTAGTAACTGAGGGGGGGATAAAATAAAGTTATTCATTTACAAACGCAGTCAGTCGCGGGTTTGATGCGAGATATTTGTCTAGGCGGAGTTTAAATGAATCAACGGTGATGCAGTCTATAACGTTTTGGGGAAGCCCATTCTACAAGTTGACAACTCGATTGAAGAAGAAATTCTTAGATTTGTGTGAGTTAAAAGATTTACCAATAATTTTGCAACCGTTTCCCCGTGTGTAATTAGATTGGTCGATAGTGAAGTACTTACTACAGTTCATATTGTCGATGCCTTTGATGATTTTGAACACTTGAATTAAGTCACCTCTTAATCTGCGCTGGGTTAAAGGAAATAGATTTAAGTCTCTAAGACGCTCTTCATATGGATTGTTCTTTAGGCTAGGTATCATTTTGGTAACTCTACGTTGAACTCGTTCTAGCTTGTTTATATCTTTTTGGTAATAAGGGCACCAGGATTGAACGCAGTATTCCAGAAGAGGGCGGACTAAGGAATTGTAAAGGGTTAGGATAACTTCTTTGGATTTATGCTCAAATGACCTGCCTATAAAGCCAATTATTTTGTTTGCCTTCTTAACAACTTCTGAACATTGTTGACTCGGTTTTAGGTTACTCGATATTGTTACTCCCAGATCGGTTTCTCTGTTTACATTCTTAAGCTGAGTGCCATTCATCGAATAGTTTGCTTTCTCATTTAGGTATCCGATATGTAGTACTTTACATTTATCCGCATTGAAACTCATTTGCCAAATTTGGGCCCAACATGACAATTTATCTAGATTGTGTTGCATATCGTCAACTTGTTCTTTTGAGAGTACGCTATTTGCAATTTTTGTATCGTCAGCAAAGTTCGAGATTGTACAGGTGAGACCCTCATCTATGTCGTTGATGTAAATTAGAAAGAGAATTGGTCCTAGTACCGATCCCTGGGGTACCCCGCTACTTACATTGGTCCATTTAGATGCCTTACCGTTTATGACTACTCTTTGCTTTCTGTCACTGAGCCAATTTTCTATCCATTTCAACACACTGTCTTGTATTCCATGCGCTTTTAGTTTTAGCAGTAAACGTTTGTGGGGAACTTTGTCAAAGGCCTTTTGAAAATCAAGGTATATAATATCTACAGCTTTACTCTCATCGTAGAGGTTGAGGATATCGTGGAAGAAGTCTAAGAGGTTTGTTAAACAGGAACGTTTTTTACGAAAGCCGTGTTGAGTATCTTTAAGTATGTTATTTTCCTCTAAGTGATTTACGAGTCTGTCTCGTATGACCGTTTCTAGCATTTTACATACAACTGTGGTTAAGCTAATTGGACGATAGTTACTGGGTAGGGATTTGCTGCCTTTTTTTAATATCGGTGTTACGTTGGCTAGCTTCCACTGATCGGGCATAGTTCCAGACTGCAAGAATTTATTGAATAGTAATGTCAGTGGTTTGGAGAGCTCATCCTTAGCTTCCTTTAGAACTCTAGGCGAGATTGTATCAGGTCCAGGCGTTTTATTTACCTTGAGTTTATCTAAACAATTCAATACTTCTCTCTCTGTAACGGTGATATTGCTTAGAACATCTGAATTATCAATCTGAATCGGCGATGGTGTAGGGATATCACTGAGGTCTTCTGTTGTAAAAACTGATGCAAAGAAGGTATTGAGGGCATTACTCATTTGTACTTCGTCTTTGGTGTATTCTCCATTTTCATCGACTAACGGTCCAACAGTTGAAGTAACTACTTTTTTCTTTCTGATATAACTATAGAATTCTTTCGGGTTTGTTTAACTTTGATTCGCAATATGTAACTCTAAGGTCTTTTTACTTTGCTTAATTAACTTTTTGGCTTTGCGTCGTAGCTCTACAAATTTCAGCCGTTCTTCGTCATTTTGTGAGGATTTTAATCTATCATTAGCAAATTTTTTAGCAAGCAGGCAGTTTGAAATATCTTTATTCCACCATTTGGGCTTATTATTATGGCCTGGATGCCGTATTTTCGATGGTATGCAGTCTTGCACTGCTTTTAGGTTTCGAATAACTTCCAAGATGTATTTATGTCGTTATTGTGAATTAAAAAGCTCCAGTCAGTTTCTTTAAACATAGCTCTAAGTTTATGGAAGTTTGCTTTCTTAAAATTAGGGACTTTTTCGATGCTACTATTTGGTTCGTTACTAGTAAACTTTAAAGTGAAAGTTATCGTACGATGGTCGCTGTTACTGAATTCATCACCAACATTCAAATTCTCTATTAATTCTTCTTTTGTTGCAAGTACAATGTCAAGAATGTTATTACCACGGGTTGGCGTTCGAACAAATTGATAAAGCGAACTCTCTTGCAAGTTCGTATACAAGTCATGTCCAGAGTGTGAAGTAAGAGTATCGCCCCACTTGGTCACAGGTAAATTAAAGTCGCCAAAAATTACGGTATCTTGCGAGTTACTTACATCTGCAATTTGTTCGTAAATTTCTCGGTCAGTTTGCACTGATTGAGCTGGAGGTCTGTATATTAATGCAAGTATTATTTTTGTACCTTAATTTTTCTTTATTAGCACAAAAGATGCGTCGACGTTCACAATTTGAGGTTTTGACAAGAGGGTAGGGTTAAGACTTTCTTTGATATAAAGTGTAAACGCCACCTCCATTTCGATTTATTCGGCTTTTCTCAAACATTACATAACCGGGAAGTGAATACTCTGCTAAAAAGGCTCTATCTTCTGTATTGAGCCAAGATTCTGTTATGCCAATCACATCATAATTTCTCTGTAAACAACTAGCTCCTCTAAATCTGAAAATGTATTGCGTATGCTACGAGCGTTTGCATAGAAAACCTTTAAATTTGTTATATTAGAACTCACGGAACGCTCTTTAATAATATTTTTGGTTCTTGTCGGATCTACATTTATGTTCATGGCTGTCCTCGGTACTCGCTGTCTTCGGTCCTTATCGCTGGTGGTCCTCGGTTGCCTCTGTTTTTTTCTTGGCGTTGGATGATTTATGTCACTGCTGCTTCTTCTCGGATAGCGTTTTTGGATCCATGGCTGCGGACTGCTTCGTGTAGGAGACGACCCATGCGTGCTGAACCCACAGGGTTTAGATGAGTGCCATCCTTGTGGAACAGAGTAGGCTGGTTGTAGAAGTTGTCCCAGAGGTTGATGAATTCAACTTCTTCCCTGAGACACAAATATTTTAGTCGGCTATTTGTGCGGAAGGCCTTGTCGTAGAATTTGTCAGGTGTGTCGCTCTTGGGGAGAATGCCTGAGATGATGATATTCCTTGACTTGTTTTTGTAGTGCTGGATCATCTTGCGATATTTCTCCATCAACTCTTCGGATCTGGTGCGCATGACGTCATTTGAACCAGCATGGATGACAAAAAGGGTATTTTCATTTGCATCCTTTGAGGTATCTTTGAAGGCTTCCACAATGTCGTCCAGTCCAGCTCCTGGGATGCAAAATCTTTTTCGTTGATTTGGGACTCTGTCGCAGAACTCTTCGACCTGTCCTCGTAGGATGGAATCCCCAACGAGCCTGGTCTCCTCTGGTTCGTCTTCCATCTCTACCAATATCTCAAATCTGTTTGACATTGTGACTGGTAGATGAGACCTTTTCTGCGTTGGCCGTGCACCGTTCCTCACTGGTGTAAATCCGGAAACCTGTGGTGGCGGGACTCTACGTACAGGTCGGGGAGAGGAGTGGTTAGAACGGGGGCGAGGGGTTGGTACTGTTCATGCTAGCAGGCTTCTTGCACGAGGAGTGGGGGAGAGACTAAGGTGAACAGGGCGGCTGTCCTGGTTTGATGTCGGCTCAGGTTCGTCAGAAGCATCTGCTGCAGTGTCTACTGCAGGTGTTGGATTGTTGGCAGATGACGTTAGGGCGGTGGTGGATGCTGGAATTGAACAATTGGAGTTAGTGATACTCCAACGTTGAGTGTTACAAACTCTTGGAGTGATTCCAGCTTCCTGGTGAGGGCGTTGATCTTGTTGTGGGCTTCATCCAATTTTGCTGTCAAATCCTCTCGTTGCTGGCAGAGTCGGCAGACTTGTGGATCGACAGGAGCAAACATGGAAGCACCAAACCTACCGGCGCAGTTCGTACAGGCACGAGGCATGGTGACGATCACTTTCTTCAGATCACTTCACTCACTTAAAAACACTAAACTCACTTTAAAAACACTTCACTCCCTTCAGGTCGCTTCACTTACTTAAATAGGCCTAACCGAAAACAAAAATGTTGAAATACACACAAATAGGTTATCAGCGGTGATAGCCTAACCGAAAATTAAAACAAAACTAAATTAAATTTGAATACGCAGTGATAGCCGAACCGAAAACAATTTTATATTTATTTAAACAGAAATAGGCCACCAGGGGTTATAGCCTATCCTAACCGAAAACAAAAATTATGAAATACCGGTAAGCAGAAATAGGCCACCAGCGGTGATAGCCTAACTGAAAATTTAAAAATTGAAGTACGCAGAAATAGGCCACCAGGGATGATAGCCTAGACTAACCGAAAACAAAAATAACCGAAAACAAAAATGATGAAATACCGGTACGCAGAAATAGGCCACCAGCGGTGATAGCCTAACTGAAAATTTAAAAATTGAAGTACCGTACGCAGAAATAGGCCACCAGGGATGATAGCCTAGACTAACCAAAAACAAAAATAACCAAAAAACAAAACAGTATGAAATATGCAGAAGTAGGCTACCAGGGGTGATAACCTACCTAAAAAAGCAAAACAAATATATATATATATATATATATAATAGAATATGTGACTAAATATGCAATTCACCAAATAAAGATTATATAAAAATAAAGTGTAACTGCACACAAGGGGTTAATATACTGTATCAACAGATGGCGCTGGTTACACGGCTTTCGTAAAAAACTTTCCTGTTTAACAAACCTCTTAGACTTCTTCCACGATATCCTCAACCTCTACGATGAGAGTAAAGCTGTAGATATTATATACCTTGATTTTCAAAAGGCCTTTGACAAACTTCCCCACACAACGTTTACTGCTAAAACTAAAAGCGCATGGAATACAAGACGGTGTGTTGAAATGGATAGAAAATTGGCTCAGCGACAGAAAGCAAAGAGTAGTCATAAACGGTAAGGCATCTAAATGGACCAATGTAAGTAGCGGGGTACCCCAGGGATCGGTATTAGGACCAATTATCTTTCTAATTTACATCAACGACATAGATGAGGGTCTCACCTGTACAATCTCAAAATTTGCTGACGATACAAAAATTGCAAATAGCGTACTCTCAAAAGAACAAGTTGACGATATGCAACACAATCTAGATAAATTGTCATGTTGGGCCCAAATTTGGCAAATGAGTTTCAATGCGGATAAATGTAAAGTACTACATATCGGATACCTAAACGAGAAAGCAAACTATTCGATGAATGGCACTCAGCTTAAGAATGTAAACAGAGAAACTGATCTGGGAGTAACAATATCGAGTAACCTAAAAACCGAGTCAACAATGTTCAGAAGTTGTTAAGAAGGCAAACAAAATAATTGGCTTTATAGGCAGGTCATTTGAGCATAAATCCAAAGAAGTTATCCTAACCCTTTACAATTCCTTAGTCCGCCCTCTTCTGGAATACTGCTTCAATCCTGGTGCCCTTATTACCAAAAAGATATAAACAAGCTAGAACGAGTTCAACGTAGAGTTACCAAAATGATACCTAGCCTAAAGAACAAACCATACGAAGAGCGTCTTAGAGAATTAAATATATTTCCTTTAACCCAGCGCAGATTAAGAGGTGACTTAATTCAAGTGTTCAAAATCATCAAAGGCATCGACAATATGAACTGTAGTACGTACTTCACTATCGACCAATCTAATTACACGCGGGGAAACGGTTGCAAAATTATTGGTAAATCTTTTAACTCACACGAATCTAAGAATTTCTTCTTCAATCGAGTTGTCAACTTGTGGAATGGGCTTCCCCGAAACGTTATAGACTGCATCACCGTTGATTCATTTAAACTCCGCCTAGACAAATATCTCGCATCAAACCCGCGACTGACTGCGTTTGTAAATGAATAACTTTATTTTATCCCCCCCTCAGTTACTAACCCATCTGTCCCCTACTAACTTCCTAATCCTGCCACGGACATTAGTTCCAGGGCAGTAATTCCCTTTCCAATGTTCCCTTACCCACTCTAAACCACTGTTTGGACACTTGATCCTCAGTGTTTTGGAGGACAAGCAACCTAGAAGGGTCACTAGATCTGTTGTTGCTTGATTTCCTTTGTACTCCTTTGTACTTTGTACTGTAGGCTAGTCAAGCAGGATTATATTTAGATAAACAAAGTTATCAGTCAAAGGTTACTACAAGATCATGCAAGCAACAACTAAAATTACAGATATATATAGCTACAGAAGGATACTGAATACGATACCTACTAGAGTTAATAAGAAAATACAAAGCTAGGTCGATTAGAGGTGCGCGTGCGTCGTCTGCTACAAGCTAGGATAACAAATGTAAACAACAATGTTTATCAGTCAGAAAAGCAATAAAATAACATGCACGGCAACTACAGAACTATGTGGAGGTTAAACAAGCACTTAACTACTGTTCATGCAATGAATAAAGGGAATTGGGATATGAAATACTCAAATTAGGATCGAGTTTTCTCAGTGGCGATGCGGTGCTGTTGGCGGTGCTAAAGCCGGCGAGTGGACGTAAGTGCTCGAGGTTTTTGGACGAGGCGACAACGGGCTTTTTTCGACATCAGAATCTTCAACCCAAGAGCACAAACATATCGTGATCGAGGACTCAAGGCGGCATACTTGAGAAACGAAAGTGAGAAGAAATGCGCTTATGAAGAAAGAATTTTGAACAGGGATCAAGGAAGCTTTACTCCTCTGGTCTTCTCATCGTCGGGAGGAATGGGACCTTCTGCAAGTGTCTTCTATGCCAGATTAGCTGAACAAATATCGGAGAAAAAGCGCCAGCATAGAAGCCAAGTCATAACTTGGATGAGATGCCGGCTCTCTTTCTCTCTTCTCAGGTCTGCACTCCTATCTCTCAGGGATACAAGTATGGCAGTATATTGGGGACACCCTCTCCACGGAGCCTACCTGCTTCCGAGGAGGGTCCAAGGTCCACGTAGTTTTAGAGATCGACTATGAAATTTGAATATTTAAGTTAATTATTCGGTTTTAATGCACAAACAAGTGTATAAACTTACAAATTATTTAATTTTCATGCATTAAAGTAGAAAAGATTACTAATAAATAATATATATAATGGTGAAAATAGCGTTTAGCGTACGTCGTCTGCCGAGTCGTCGCCATGTAAACAAAAGATTTGGTCAATGACTTATTGACTATTATGATCTAAAACATATAATCCTCCCATATTAGTGCAAAGGAACTGTATTTAGGTGTATAGGTCTACAAGATTTTATATTGGTTAGCTTTTATATAATAAGAATGGACAAGGTAGGCTATACATAAGCCTAGCCTAGGCCTAATCTTTCTTTCTACGCTAGGCCAAGGATTCTCCGATTTCTTGGGACACCTGTTATCAAGAATCGGAATTCAGAATATATTACAAAATTCCAAAATAACCAACAAATGAACATACATAATGCTTTAACAGGCCTATTATTACTTACCTTTTTATTAGCCTAGCCTATAATGTGTAGCCAGGTAGCCTACTGTATGGGACCTTAGCCTACTAGCCTAGGCCTATGCCAACATTTATTTTATAGGTTAACTTACCCTAGATTAGGCTGGGCTAGCCTAATATCCTTCTTGTCAAATTTATAGGGGAGGCCTAGGCCTATTATTCTAGTTTGACACTGGGTCGAAGTTATGATCTATTATTTAGGGTTAGGCCTAGCCTATAGGCTATTCGTTATATAAATTATATGATATATCATATACCGGTACTTCATAATTTCATTGGCATAGGACCTAGGCCTAGCCTAGCCTATGTTCAAACCGTTGGTAATTCATTTGGCCTATATTAGATAATTAGCCTATAGGGCCTACTCCCTAAATCAATAACATTAAATTGGGTAGGGGCGCACGGTAAGTCATGTTTACAACTTTAGGCTAGGCCTACTTAAATTGTGCGCTCACGTTTTTTTATTTTGTTTCTGTTATTTGCCCCCTGCTGGCAATAGATATGATGATGACAATATGTCATGGGGGGGGATGAGGGGGGGCCTCAAGGCCCTCAACCTATTATTGTATCCCACGGCAGTCAAAATAGCCGGGAACGTGATCACGAGCGTGCAAATATTTGTTGTTGCTTTGGTGTCTTAAGATTGATGGATAATGTTTGTTTTACAATTTCTGACGGGGTTCATAAAATTACACGATATGGATGTAGTTACCGGGTGTAGCACTACCAACATACAACATAAATCATCTATAAATACTTATAATAAAATAAATACTTATAAATCTATAATACTAGGTTAGGTTAGGTTAGGTGGTTTGGTTAGGGTAATTAATTTTTGTATCCAAAGGAAATCAAAATAGACGGGAGCATGATGGTGAGCGTCCGCGTAGTGTAAACAAGACGGGCAGTACACCCGGTAACTACATTCTTGCCAATGACACACCTAAAAAAATTGAAAACAAGGAAAACAAATATAAAATAGGCTATCCGGTACTTGTAAAAATCATCCCGTGTAAAACTGGAATTTTACCTTTTAGGCAGTGGCTTGACTCTAGCTTCAGACCACCTCCACTGTTTTAGAAAGGCTATCAATAATAGTTTCCCGATCCCGACCAGTGACAATGACATAGCCTAGGCTTAAGCTAGGAGCTCTAGGTTATGTTTTGCACTCGCAAATTTATAGGCCAGGCTAGATACAGAACTTCAGACACCTGTTTCCAATATCAAACCTGGTTCTTCCCCCCCCCCCCCCCCTAAAATAAAAACGGAAGATTTGACTGCTAAGTTTCCCATGGTTTTTCATATTGGTTTTAGATCATTTTCATCATTAGATAAAATTAGTTGGGATGGATGTAGATTCCGGGCGTACGGTCATCATGTTTACATAGGGCGATCGCCACGGTTAACTTAGCGTCTATTTTGACGGCGATTTTTTTCTCGGTTATTTGCCCCCTGCTGGCAATATACAGTATATGATTATGACAATATGTCATGGGGGGGCTTTGCCCCCCCTCAACATATTACATCCAAAGGCAGTCAAAATAGACGGGAACATGATGGCAAAGGTCCGACGCCACTACGCGTAGTGTAAACAAGGCTGACGGTACGCCCGAACTCTACATTCTACCAAATAGTTTTAATCCCCGTAAAATGTTTTTCTCCCATTATCCAACAATCTTGAAACACTCTGATGAATGTCATTTTCAGAGTAAAATAACAAAAACAAATTTGCCTCGGGATAGAGGATGGGTTGAGGGGGGGGCGTTACCCCCCATTACTTATTGAAATCAGCATCTATTTTGCCAGTAATGGGCTTAATAAGATTTTTAGGCAAGAATGTTAAGTGCGGGCGTACTGCCACCATTGTTTACACTATGCGGAGCGGTAGTGGACGCTTGCCATCATGTTCCCATCTATTTTGACTGCCTTTCGATACAATATGTTGAGGGGGCATTCACATATTATCATCATCATATAAATTGCCAGAAGGGGGCAAATAACCGAAAAAATCGCCGTCAAAATAGACGATAACTTAACTATGGCGATCAACAAATGTAAACATGACGGCGGCGGTGGCGGTGACGTCGGACGTTTGCTATCATGTTCCCGTCTATTTGTAATGCCATTGGATACAGTACTATGTTAAGGTGGGGCTTTGCCCCCCCTCAACCCCCCCCCCCCCTGACATATTCTCATCATCATATATATTGACCCAGGTCTCTGGGTCTTCTCCTGGGTGACCTGGATGTGTGTGAGTTTGTGCTTTTTATCTGTGTTTATTTGTTGTTTTATGTTGTTTTTGTGTTTTCCCTGTTCTTACTCTGTCTTGAGTCGGCTACCCCCAAAATGGGGATTGGGCCAGAGCATATAGATAGATAGATAGATATATATTGACAGCAAGGGGCAAATAACAGAAAAAAAAATCGCCGTCAAAATTGACGCGAAGTTACAGCAGAGATCGCCCCAAGTAAACATGACGACTGTACGCCCGAAAACTACATCCATCCTGATTTTTATTGCCAACAATAGGGAGAGTTTTTTTATTTTTACAGTCCTTTATGTATTGCACATGAAATGCATTTCCGGTGGTAGAAACAAATGTCTACAGATCATTTAAGTAAAAAAAAACAAAGTTTTCAAAGTCAAAGACCACCTATACCTGAGAGGTAGCCTACTCAATTCCTGGCTGCAGTCTCCACAAACCAACACCACCCACTACACTACATGGCAACACACCCACAGACACCAAGAAATATCAAAACAACACCTAGCACACGGTATCATACACAAATACTGTCATCTCTCCCTCCCTGCCCACCCTAAACCAGATTCCAGAAGCACATCTATACTCCTATCGGGTAGGATGTAGTTCCCGGGTGTATCGCCAGCCTTGTTTACACTACCCGGAGTGGCGTCGGACGCTTGCCATCTTGTTCCCGTCTATTTGACTGCCTTTCGATACAATATGTTGAGGCCCCCCCCCTCACCCCCCATGACATATTGACATCATCATATAGGCTATATTACCAGCAGGGGGCAAATAACCGAAAAAATCGCCATCAAAATAGACGCGAACTTAACCATGGCGATCGACAAATGTAAACATGACGGCGGTGGGGGAGGCGTCGGCCGATTGCAGTCAAGTTGCCATCTATTTTGAATGCCATTGGATACAATAATATGTTGAGGGGGGGCAAACCCTCACCCCCTCATGATATATTGTCATCATTATATATATTGCCAGCAGGGGGCAAATAACAGAAAAAAATCGCCGTCAAAATAGACGCAAAGTTAACCGCGGCGAACGCCCTATGTAAAAATGACTACCGTACACCCGGGAACTACATCCATCCCCTCCTATCTCTCGCCGTTCCATCCAATCACTCTTAGACAACACGCATCTGCAGGCACGACCTCCCAAAATCCATCCTTCTGAATCCTCCATTCCTCGTGAGGACAGAGTCCACCTCGCCAGGTTGAGCTGTGGGCACCATCCAGCTCTTCTGAGCTATCAGAAGAGACGGGACGACTCCGTCGACGACATCTGCCCGGGTTGTAACACAGCACCCCATACCATTAAACACATTGTAGAAGACTGCATTTCACACATACACAGCACCCCATACCATTAAACACATTGTAGAAGACTGCATTTCACACAATCACTTACGCCAACAACAATTTACACTCCTTGAGAGCCCTGTGAGAAAGCCCGTCCCATGGCCTTCCTTAGGTACTATGGGCTGTCCGGCCAGGCAGCTTAGGGAACGACAACAACAACATCAACAACCATATTGGTTAATACTGTATTACGAACCGATAATAATATTAATCCTGCAATAATGGAAATTGAATTATGATGGAAATTCAACCAGTAATGAATCTAACCAAGTCTAATCCATTTTACAGTAGGTTAGGTTAGAGTAGAAAGGTAACATGTATAACTGTTACATACCAGTACTTGATAATGACAGTATTGGTAACCTTATTCACAAGGGAAAAAACAAATACTGTATTAAATACAGTACAGTACAGTACTGTATAGCCACCCAGTCTGGAAATTAAATAAATACAATCCTCACCTCAGTTTTTTCTGTTCTTTGCTTGACAAAAATCAAAGTGATAGTCCGGACATTGACGCTTTCTTTCAAAAAGAGAGAAATATCTTTATACCATCTTTCAGACAATTTCCCCAGTCTTTCAGACTTCTACCATGGTTTTTTGAGCTTGGTTTGAATGGCATACGGCACAATCACATCGGATGGTAATGATTGTAGGGCCCATTGGGTTAAGCACTTAAAGCAGTTGCACAGTTGCTCAGTTAAGTTCTGTTCTTTGTTTTAATCTAAGGTATGAAAGTAAAATTAGTAAGAATGAATTGCAAGTGTGGTTTTTCTTATCATTAGTTGACTAATCAGATGAGTTAATCACTACATAAGAAACTACACTCTTAATTCAATCATATGCATTATATTTCCATATATAAAATCACAGAGAGGAACAGAAATGCTGTGGGTAACTGTGGTAACAATTTAAACCAGTAAATGAACAGGCATTGGTTCCAGATCCTCCAATCAACAAAGACTTGCCCTCCTTCACGGAGGTGAGGCTGTGGTTAGGATGAGGGTGGGAAGGCTCCTGATATCTGGCCTATCTGGAGAACTATTGAAAGCCGGGGTCGTGGCTTTGATCCATGAGTTGCATGCAGTCCTGTCTGCTGTCTGGCAAACTGGTACCATTCCTCTTGACTGGAAAAGGGGCTTGATCATCCCTATCTGGAAAGGAAAATGGGACCAACAGGGCTGCAATAACTACCGTGGGGTCACGCTGCTTAGTGTGCTAGGCCATTTTTGACTCATATACTACTGAGAAAAATTCGGAGTCCCCTCCTAAAAGTCAGAGACATGATAAATCTGCTTTCACACCCAAGAAGTCAACGATTGACCGAATCCTGGCACTCAAGGTCCTTGTGGAACGCCATCTTGAGTTTCAAGAGGGGTTGCTTGCAGTCTATTTGTCGATCTCAAAATGGCATTTGACTCTGTGCATCAGGAAGCACTGTGAGAACCTCTCCCTTGTAATGCCAGCAGTTTTTGCAACTACTTCAATGGAAATACAATGCAGAAAATCACTTGAGCATAATTATAGCCCAAGTGGAGTACTGTACTTTTGTTGGTCTAGTGGTGAGTGTTCCCCTAGTGAGCATGGGGACCCGGGTTCGAATCCTGGACCGTCCTGGTGGTCACTCCACAAAAACATTGTGGGGGACCATTTCGAACTGTATCTAACAAAGTTTAGGTGTATAGGTTGAATTGTAAATAGTCATATAAAAGTACAGTAGTTGTAGACTTAGCAAAAATAGTATGGTGTAAAATTGAGGTTCCTAAACAGACTTCGTAGGATACCAGCAGTGATTACTGATCTGGTGTTCGAACTTCCTACATGAACTAGCGTCAAATGTGGTTAGTAGGCCTCCCCCGTTTTCAATGTAAACTCAGGAGTGAGGCAGGGATGTGTGCTGGCACCCTCACTTTTCAACACTTGTCTGGATTAAATAATGAGCCGGACAATTAGTCATGGTTAATACTGAAGCATCGATCGACAATATTAAGATCACTGACCTTGACATTTCTGATGATGCAGTGATTTTGGTGGAGTCGCTTGAGAATCTCATACTAGCTCTCGAATCACTACCTGAGGAGTCGGAGCCCCTCGGTCTAAGGGTCTCTTGGTCTAAGACTAAAGTTTAATCTTTCAGGGACTTGTTGGGCGAAGCAGTACAGTCTGTACAAGCATGCGGCGAGAATGTAAAAGTCTTGGATAAATTAACTTATTTTGGTAGGGAGATTCATAATGGTGTTTGGATCAGGCCACAATGTCCATCGCATCGGCCAAGCATGCAGTGTTATGGATTCTCTCAACAAGTTTATATGGTTATTGCGATACATGTGCAGAAGGATTAATTTGAGGATCTTCAAAACACTGGTGCTCCCTGTCTTGCTATAGTCCTTCTATTTTATTAGGGCCATTTGGGTGTGGTCCACTTGGGGCATCAGATAAAGGCAGAATTGTCACGTTTAGGATAACCAGATAATGGGACACTTTCTCGGGTACACTCGTACCCTAGGTCAGGTCAATCCATTTACCAGTAGCAACATCGCCTAAGCAACGTTGCCATTTTTATACAAATTATTTGCATTTATCCTTATTTTTGTTTTCACATTCTTAAAACCATACAGCTTTTATTTTATTTAATCTATACAGAGTATTGATAACCCCTTTCTAAGTTGTTAATAGCTTAAAATGTGAGATTTGTTATTAAGAATTTAAGATTTGGCAAGTCTGCCTTTATCAGATACCTGACCTGACAACGCCCAAACGGCTTTTACAAAATAGAAGGACTATATATGGTTGCAAGACATGGACACTTAACGGTCATTTGGAAAGACGCATTTGCTTCTTTGGTACCAAGTGTTTACGCATGATCATGGGGTACCGCTGGTACGACCACGTATCATACCAGCACATACTCTCAAACTTACTCAAGATATTCTTGATGCGTAATCCATGAATGCCAGCTTTGGCTATATGGGCACAAGGCCCAACTCCCTTGAAGTCAACCCTGCTCATGCGGTGGTTTTGGTGGGTGACAACCTTGAGTGGAGAATACCTCGGCAAAGACCATGTGATTCATGGTTAAGAAAAGACAATCATTCATATTGTGGGCTGCTTGGGGTGGACCGAATCACGGCTTGGGAACTCACCTGAAGAGACGCACGGGAATGGAGTTGGAGAGTGAGTGCAGCTAAGCGACACCGCAACGTAAGCCCCCATTGAGTTTCGGACTTGTTCAGAAGACTTAAGAAAATAATTAGGAAATTTACCGGTATCAGTACCTAATGACACCAAATTTAAGATAAATTTAGTTAGGTTACAGGTTAGGTTGCAGGAGGGGGAAATCAAGGAAGAGTTCAGGAGAGCAGTAGAAAGACGACTAGGTAGATTTGACCTGGAAGGTATGGAGAAGGTGAGCAAAGTGTTTAATGAAGAGATCTGTGCAGCATGTGAGGAGATATGTAGAGTAAGGAGAAGAGGGAGGGGAGTGAAGGGTACAGCATGGTGGACAGAAGAGGTAAACATACCTGTGGAAGACAAGAAGAAAGCTTATAGAAAGTGGTTGGGTAGTACAGTAGAGGGAATGCAGGTTTGGAGAGACAGAAAAGAGCGAGGTACTTGGAGAAAAAGAGAGCAGTGAAGGAAAGTAAGATAAGAGTAGATGAGGAATTTGGAAGGAATCTGAGTGTAAATTGTAGGGAGTGTAAGAAACTATTCTGGGAAGAAGTCAAGAAAGTTAGGGAAGGTAGCAAGGGAAACAGTAAGGGTCTGAAAGATAAGATTGGGCGAGTGCTAGCCGAGAAGTAAGAGAGAGTCGAAAGATGGAGGGAGTACTTCAATTAATTGCTGAGTGTAAGGAATGAAGTGCCAGCAAACATAGTTGGATGGGGTATTGGAGGGAGAAGAAAAGTATTGGAGGAGGAGGTGGGGATCAGGAGGTCAGAATGTGTGAAACCATGAAAAGAGTGAAGTTGGGGAACCACAAGGAATAGATGGAGTGTGTGGGGAAATGCTGCAGGTATGTTGGCGAGATACTGATGGAATGGGTATGGAAAATGTGCAAACTAGCATGGGAGAAAGGGAGTGCACCTGAGTGTGTGGTAACCGCCGAGGAATATGTCTTGTAAGCGTAGTAGGGAAGGTGTACAGTAGGGTAGTGATTGAGGGAGTGAGAGCGAGAACGGACAAATGGATAGGTGACGAGCAGGGTGGGTTTAGGGAGGGAAGAGGATGTGTAGATCAGATTTTTACCCTGAAATGTGTTGTGGAGAAATATCTGGAGGAGCAACAAAAGCTGTATGTTGCCTTTATGGACTTGGAGAAGGAGTATGACAGAGTGGATAGAGAAGGTATGTGGAAAGTACTTAGAATGTATGGAGTAGATGACAAGTTGCTGAAAGCAATGAAGAACATGTATGAGGGTGCAAAGGCGGCAGTACATGTGGAGAATGAGCAAAGTGAGTTCTTTGATCTGAATGTTGGGTTGAAACGGGTGTGTGATGTCCTCGTGGTTGTTTACTGTATACAGTATATGAATGGAGTCATGAAAGAAATACAAGGAAGAGCAGTGGATGTTGGCGTATTGCTGATAAGGGAGGGAAACTAGTGTAAGTTACCTGTACTGCTGTTTGCTGATGATAGCCTACAGTTCTGATGAGCGATAATGAATGGGAGTTGCAGGGTCTGGTATATATGTTTGGAACAGTGTGCGAAAAAAGGAATCTGAAGGTAAATGCGGGGAAGAGCAAGGTTATGGTCTTCGAAAAGGGTGAAGCCACAGAGTGTGAGGTGAAGTAGAATGGTCAGGCTTAGATTGTCAGCTCATTTAAGCATCTGGGCAGTGTGCTGAATAAAGATATTAGTCTGAGAGAAAGACAGTGGGGTAGATTCTTCCATGCTCGAAAGGATTACCCCAGTAATGCACTCTACACTCTCTGAGTGTCCCCAGCCATGGAAGCAAAGATCATTCCATGGGAAATCAAAGAAGTACCGTACTGCCGTAGAACCTCCCAGTCGGCAGAGCCAAAGGAGCGCCGCCAGTTGGGGGTCTCAGAAGGCGTATATTGGAGAGACATAATAGGTGACAGAAATAAGGTTACGATCGGAGGAGCCCAACGGAGGAAGAATTCCAGTATAAGCAGAAGGATTAGAGGTTAGAAATAAGTCAAGAATGTTGGGCCGATCTCCAGGGCAGTCCGGGATACGGGCGGGGTGCTGAACTAATTGTTCTAGGTCATTTAGAATATTAAAGATGTAAGTTTGTTCACCAGGTTGGTCAGTGAAAAGAGAGGAGAGCCATTGGTGATGGTGAACTTTGAAATCTCCTAGGAAGGAGATTTCAGAGAAGGTAGAGATGAATAGAATGTTTTCCACTTTAGAAGTAACATAGTCAAAGAATTTTGGATAGTCAGTAGAATTAGGTGAGAGATAAACAGTACAGATGTATTTAATGAGAGAGCTACAAGATTCCTTAAGCCAGATAGTTGAGAATTCAGAAGAGTCAAAGTTGGGAACATGAGAGCAAGTAAGATTGTTGCGTACGAACACGCAACATCCACCTGTTTCTTTAAATTGAGGAATTAGATAGTAGGAGGATATAGAGAAGGGTTTTCTGTCTGTTGCCTTAGACAACTGATTTTCGGTGAGAAAGAAGGTCAGGGTTGGCGGAAGAGAGGTGGTGTTCAACAGTGGGAGTTAGAAGGAAGGCAACGAATGTTGCAGAAATATGTAGTACAAGTGGAAACTATATACGGTCCAGAGCATTTTGACGGTCGGTATCATAAGCCAGACCACTGGGGGCATTTCTGGTCGCCCACTGGGGACTGCGAGGTGGTCGTTTGTTTGTGATATTTGTTTTGGTTTTATATTTTGAATAGATAGTGTAGTATATAATGTGTATGTGGTATAATGTATCAATAGAAAGAGAACGTGTTTTGGAGGGCAGACTGGGGTTGCCCTCAATATTGGTGAGGCACGGAAATGATCAGCAAGGGAGGCTAGGTGGTGAAACAGGAGTTCCAGCCGTCCTTATCAGCTGCCTGTAACACTCCCTGGGAGTACCGCCTGGTCCATGGTGAGATGTAAATGTGGGTCCGCGTTGAGAGACAGAATCCCCAGTGTGGAACTCATAGGGCGCTTGGGAATTGAGAGCACTAGTGAGGAGATGCGTAGGAGTAGGCTTACATGGTATGGACAGGTGGAAATGATGGATGAGAATCATTTGGTTAAGAAAAGAAAGTATGAACGTGGAGGGAGTCGCAAGGAGAGGTAGACCAAGAAAGATGTGGGATCAGGTGGTACAAACCGATCTCGCAGCTAAAGTACTGACCAAAAGGGACGCCAAAGACCGGGCTGCCTGGAATGCCGCCCTTAGGTGAAAAAAGAGACTGACCTACCGTACTCACATGTTAACAATAGTCATATATATATATATATATATATATATATATATATATATATATATATATATATATATATATATATATATAATTACAGTGGTGCACCAACTTTCGCGGCCAATAGGGACCGCCGAAAGTGGCGCGAAAGTGCGATTAGCGAAAGTTGGGGCATTGAGGTAATGGGAATTAATTTAATAGGGACCGGGCATGTACGAAAACTCACTCCCAAGTTGAACAAACCTAGGCAACCAATGACAAAGAATTGCTATACACCAACGAAAACTGGAATTGGTACACTTACTTACAGGTACTCAATATTTTAATGAGTCTATAGTGCTGATTAGCAAGGCATAATGAATTACAGTTCTTATACTTCTTCTGAACCACCGCCATAGGCCTATGCAATGTTTTGGTAGAGTTCAGTTAGCGAACTTAGCGTTACGGTACGATACTGATGCTCCAACCGTATATGATACTATGAGGCGCATTTTGGCTCGAGCCAAAACTCAAGCAAAATGCGCCTATAATTTGAACCAAGACATCAGTTTCAGTTAAGGCCACTAGATGGCATCATGGCGCCGCTTGAACCCAAAACAGTGCATTTGCAAATGGCGCCTATGGCGGTGGCACAGGTTAACCTTATAACCTTATGTCTAAGCATTGTAACCTATTATAATGCTTTGCTAATCAGTATTATAGACTCATTAAAGTATTGAATATCTGTAAGTAAGTGTACCAATTCCAGTTTTAGTTGGTTTAGCAATTCTGGGTCATTGGGTGACTAGGCTAGGTACGTTCAACATGAGTAGGCCTATTTGTAAGTACAAATAATTGTATTGAGTATTTGTAAGTATGTGTATTGATTAGTTATAGTTATTGGGTGACTATATACTGGTATTGGGTCGTGTTTCGACACAAACATTTATTTTTCCTCTACCGAATCCTCTTGCTTGTGGCTGAATAGGCCTTCATTTTCGAAACTCGGGCGCGAAAATGCGAGTTTTTACCGCCAAACTCAAATCGGCGGGATATTTAGACACTGCCGCGAAAGTGCGATCCGCGAATCGAGATGTAGCGAAAGTTGGTGCACCACTGTATATATATATATACATACAGGGTGTCCCAGGAGGAAAGGGCATAACTTTGGGAAATGATAAAACAAGGTATTCTAAGCCTAAAATGTTCTATAACAAAAGGTCCAAATCTCAACCGTTAAAAAGATATTGAACTCTTTCATGTCAGATAGTTTTCAACTGGTCCAAAGTGAGCTAATATATCTATAATCATTTTGCAACTTACAAAATTATAATATCTTTACAATAACATAGTCAAATTATTGCAGTTAGATGGAGGTGTGCTAGGCACTAGGACAGCTAGGCTAGCCTTATGGGGAAATACTTAAGAAAATGCCATTTTCAACATGCAATATCTCTTCACTGTTTGAGTTTTGGAATATTTTGTATAGAAAATGTTAAGCTTAGAATATTTTGTTTATCATTTCCCAAAATTATGCCCTTTCCTCCTGGGACACCCGGTATATATATATATATATATATATATATATATATATATATATATAGCCGAGAAGCAAGCGAGAGTCGAAAGATGGAGGGAGTACTTCAACGAATTGCTAAATTTAAGGAATGAAGGACCAGCAAACATAGTTGGGTGGGGTATGGAAGGGAGAAGAAGAGAATTAGGGGAGGAGGAGGTGGGGATCAGGAGGTCAGAAGTGTGTGAAACCAAAAGGGATGCCAAAGACCGGGCTGCCTGGAATGCCGCCCTTAGGTGAAAAAAAGAGACTGACCTAGTCACATGTAGATCATAGTCATAAATGTATGTAAGTATGTAGGTTATATGTATGTATGTATATATATATGTATATATATATACAGTATATATATATATATATATCGTGCCGTGGTGGTCAAGTGGTGAGCACGCTCGCGTGTGAATCTGAAAGACCCGGGATCGAATCCCTGCCACGGCGGACATTTAGTGGGTCGGTAGTACGTCCTAGCATGTTTCACATGCTTGCACCCAGTCAGGGGACATCCTGACGACGTATACAGACAAAACACACATAACAAAGCCACTCCAACACCTTCCTCTCTCTCCAACACCCCTTCTCCCCTCTCAACACTCTTCTCTGAGCTATTGCCGATAAAAATGGCATGTTCAGTCCTGTAAAGAATCGTAAGATTCAGAGTCGTAAAGATTCCAGGACGAGCTCATCAGCGGCGGATCCCCAGATCGACCGTGGTGATTGTCACCTAAACATCTACAAAACAAACAAACAAATATACAGTATATACAGTACAGTATACGGTATTGTACAGGTCTCCCTCGATATACGATTTGGTTAAGTTCCTTAAAACCTGATCTTAAATTTATTTTTTTTTATCGCAAACCCTAATATTAATGGAGTAAATGTGGATGCGTTCTCGGACCAGCCAAAACACAAACCCAAACACCTAAAAACCAAGAATAATATCGTAAATCAGGGCATCTGATAGTGAGGGAGACCTGTATACAGGTACACAGTTTATTTACCAAGCAATCCTAACCTAACCTACTTAAGTTCTGAAGAGCGACTACATTTGTCATTTGATACTGCTAAAGTACCAGTTGTAGTTTAACTTTCACCTTGTTACTGTGATTGGGAATGCATAGCAGGTGTTTCCTCTACTTTCCTTGGGAGGAACCTTTACGCAATCTTGGTCTAAAGTAGAGCTTATCCTAATGCTATACTAAGACATTCCATACATACACATAAATACAAGTTTAAAGACAGTTTGGTCTACAGAGAGTGTGGTTACAGTTGCATGTCCTAAATGGCGGCTTTCCAGGCGACCCTGTCAAGGGCTACTTCTGTTTTCAAGTTCTTTATTTTGAGATCGAACCAGAGTATGTGATCCCACGTCTATACTCAAACTAAAAAAATTTATGTCCTTAATTTTCTGCTTTATATCAAGCCATATTTAATCTCGGTTCCCCCTCCCCCCATAAAAAAACTAAATGCAAATAAATACTGTACTGTAAATATTCTCCCTCCGTTGGGCTTAATCTATCATAACCTTATTTCTGTCACTTGTCTTGTCTCTCCATTACAGCCTTCTAACCCCCACAGCCAGTGACGACAGTGGCATTTTAGCGCTGATGACTGGGAGGTTCTATGGCAGTACTTCTTTGATTTCCCATGGAATGAGTTTTACTTCCGTGGCCAGTGACCCTCAGAGAATGCTAAGCACATTACTGAGGGCATTTGGGCATGGAAGCATTTATCACATTCTGTTTCTCTCAAAGTGTGTCACAAAAATCTTGGTTTACTCACGCTTATTCTATTGGTGTCAGCAACAAGGAGGAGGAATTCAAACGCTACTATCGCCTTCAAACTCAAGAATCTCGTACTTTATATGTTTCTGCCCAGAATCAAGGCAGATCTGTTCTTAGACTCTCAATAACAATTGCTCTTAGCTTTCCAACTCTAGCTTTTCCCAAGCTTTTTGACATCTAGCCAAAAAACCTCGCCAACAAGTTATCTTCTTCGTCTTTCCCTCCTCATTTCCACTCTGATGGTACCACCGTCACCTCTTCCTCTGACAAAGCTGAACTCTTCACTCAAAGTTTTGCTAAAAGCTCTACCTTGGATGTTTCTGGTGTTACTCCTCCCTCTCCAACCCCCTCTCACTTACCCAATATCATAATCTCTTCTAAGGATGTATTTTCTGCCCTCTCTGGGCAGAACACACTGACCGAATGGTGTTTCTCCTGATGTACTAAATTTTTTTTATTTTGTGTGGACTCCCTGCCTAGGCAAACTCTTTCGTGTCTGTCTTTCCTCTAACGTTTTTCCTTCTTGCTGGAAGTTTGCTCTTATTCAACCTGTCCCAAAGAAGGTGTGACTGCTTTCAAACCTCTAACTATCATCCAATTGCTCTCATTTCCTGCACCTCTAAAGTTTTTAAACTATTTTTAATTCAAAATTTCTTAACCATAATCTACTTTCAGATTGCCAGTGTGGTTTCCTTAACCCCTAATTACCATATCATAGTAGATAAATGTGTACCCTCCAGTACCAGACTTGTTGCCATAATCAATGAGACAACACCCTCTCAGCTCAAGAGTTTGTGGGTAACGGAGCCAACCGGCCTAGAGTAGCTGAGAGGGAGCATGAGAAGTACTGCCAACTCCTCCCAGCATTTCCTCTAAGTCATGTTAGCAGCTCTAGCTAGGTATTAGCAGAACTAGCAGGATGTATGAGAGCCGTCGCTAGTATTGGTGAGTCACCTTCTTACTGACGGCTTTGAGCCGTCGCTGGTATAGTAGGGGTTAAGGAACACTACTGGTGATCTTTTTACTTATCTTACTAACTCTTGGTCATCCTCCTTTCGGGACTTTGGTGAGACTTTATATATTGCGATAAACATATAGAAAGCCTTTGATAGAGTCTGTCACAAATCTCTACTTTCCAAACTACCTTCTTTCGGTTTCTAGACTATCCCTCTATCTGTGTCTTTGTCTCTAATTTCCTTTCTGACCACTCCATAGCTGCAGTTGTGGATGGCCATCGCTCACTTCCTCAACCTATTAACTCTGTTGTTCCTCAGGGTTCTGTCCTGTCTCCAGTTCTCCTTCTAATATTCATTAATGATATCCTTAACTGTTCCTCTAGTCCTATCCACTCATATGCTGATGACTCTACCTTACTCTATTCAACTAGTTTTTCACAACAACCTAGCATATAATCACTACAAACCTCACGAGACAGGGCCATGGCACGCCTATCTTCTGATTTATCAATTATTTCTAATTGGGACAGAAAATGTAATCTTGTTACTTTCAATGCCACCATAACTCAATTTCTCCCTCTATCTACCCGTCGCAATCATCCACAAGACTATCAATTACTCTTCAATAATACACAATCAACCCTTAATCTTCTCTCAATATTCTTGGTTTATCTTTTTCATCCGACCATTCTTGGATAGATCATATTACCAATCTTGCAAAAACAGCTTCCCAAAAGTTAGATGTGCTCAACCGTCTTCGTGGATTCTTCATCCTTGCACAGCTTCTTGCTCTGTCCAGGGTCACAGTGCACCCAATATATCAAGTATTGTTCACATGTGTGGGGAGGTTCCAGCCATACCCACACTTCTCGAAAAAGTAGTAAAACACATTTCGCATCAACTTACTTCCTCTTTCTAGTTCTCTACAATCTTTTTATACATGCCGCATTGTTGCATCTCTTTCCCTCTTCTATCGCTATTACAACAATCTGTTCTTTAAAGCTCTCTCAGTCCATACCTCCTCCCTTGCGGCGAGTGGGAGGCACCCGCCTTTCAACACAGTCCCATTCCTATTCTGTCTAGCTTTGCAACCCAAGAAATAGCAAATGTTCTCACTTTCTTGTACTGAACAAGTGAACTCTGGAACTCTCTCCCTCACTTAATTTTTCCTTCATCCTATGACTTAAATAATTAAACTGGTTGAAACTTAGTGTGTCAAAGCATTTTAACACCAATGTCCCTTGAATTTTACTCTGTCGCTCTTTTGGCTTTTGGGGAGACACTTAATTGTTACAGGCAACCTGCCTGATGTCTCCTTCATACAACAACAAAAAATGCATTAGTCACCCTCCCGTCACAATAACACATTCTGTTCACAGGATATTTGCTCTTTATACCTATTTTCTGGTTCTTCAATATTCAAATGTTCATTATACAAGTATAATATACACATACAGTACCGTGATATTTTATATGGTAAATATAACAAATTATTTCCGAATCAAGCATAAACCAGCCGCACTGGGGACCAGTCAGAAACATGTCCTACTGCATTTTACGAGTTAAGTGTCCATGTCTCCAATCCATATAATAAGACAGAGAGCACCAGTGCATTGAAGATCCGTAGCTTCGTTATTCTGCACAGGTATCGACAACGCCATATATTTTGTCGAGTGAATCCATAACCCCATATGCTAAACCGAGGTGACGATTGACATCATAGCCGGACTCAAGTCTTAGTCAAAGGAACCTTTAAGCCCAGCGGTTCTGACTCCTCATGTAGTGTCTCGAGGGCCAATCTGAGAACATCCAACGTCACCACTAAGATCACTGCGTCCTCTGCAAAATCAAAATCAGTGTCCTTGTAATTGCCAACGTCTGCTCCACAGCAACTCTGCCCAACTGTCCGGCCCAGTAACTAGTCCATACAAGTGTTAAAAAGTGTAGGTGTTAGAACACACACCAGTCTCACACCTGAATTCACAGGGAAGAAAGAGGATGCTCCTCCACCACACTTGACAGCACTCTCTAGTCCTGTATATAATCCAGACACCAGGTCAATAATCACCTTAGGGATTCCACGTAGTCGTAGTACTGCCCAGAGTGGCTCTCGGTACACAGAGTAAAATGCCTTCTTGAGATCAACATACACTGCAAGCAGCCCTATTTAAAACTCAAGTTGGTGCTCCACGAAAACCTGGAGTGCCAGAATCCGGTCAATTGTAGATTTTTTAGGTGTAAATCTGGATTGCTCAGGTTTATGCTCCTTTAGCAGGTGACCTCAGATTTGCATCAGTAGAATATGGCCAAAGACCATTCTTGGCACACTGAGCAGTGTGATACCATGATAGATATTGCAGTTCTGCCAGTCTCCTTTCCCTTTCCTTATTTTTCCACTCTGACCGATAATGAATCTTGTTACCCTACTCTCCTGCATACCTCATCATTCCTCAATCTGTCTTTTCCTCGAAACTCCACACATACTCCTCAAGCAAGTTATCTCAATTATTTCCAAGCTTCATTTCTCTTGTACATTCAGACTCCATGTCTCAGCTCCATAAATCACTGTTGGTACAACTATCCCTTGATACATTGCATTTTTAGCTTTCATTCCGAGACTTCTCACCTTCCACATAATTCCCATTGTTCCGAAAACTTTCCTTCCCTCACAAACTCTCTGTCTTACCTCCATTCCCACACCTGCGTCTCTGCGTATCACTCCTCCTAGATATTTAAAACACTCCACTTGTTCCAGTATTTCCCCATCCAGTCGTACATTTAGATTTACCCTACAAGCATCTGTATTACACACTATCGCTTTACTTTTATTGACATTCACCCTCAGCTTCCTCCTCCCACATAACACACCTAACTCTTTGGCTACTCGCTGCAGCTTCTCCTCAGAATCCGCCACCAGTGCTATGTCACCAGCAAACAGCAACTGATTCCACTCCCAATCAGTGTCAACAACTAATAATAAACTAAGGCCTCTATAACTTAAACACTCCTGCCAGTCTCCGTTTCTCTTGTAAAAAGGGCCGCTATTGTGCCTTTGACAAAGGCACAATGGTACCATTGATACAACAAAGCAAACATTGAATAGTCTCATCAACCAATCTATTATCACATCTCCACCCTTCTTAATACCCTCCACAGCAATACCATCCATACCTTCTGCTTTACCCACTCTCATTTGTCTCACTGCTTCAGGTGGTGGGCTGACTCTTTGTCAGAGTGAGAGTTGGTGTCCTCTACTTCCCATAGCCTTTTCCATCCTTATCTCTTTCTACATTTCTAATGATGTAGGGATGTGACAACCCCAACGCTCGCCACTATCTGGTGCAGATAGCCTCCTCTGTGGTGGAGGGGAAAGAACTTCCACCACCATACTCCCTGCAAGGCATAAAAGAGGCTGAAAGGGGAAGGGGCGGGGGGGCTAGGAATCTTCCTCTCCTTGTAAAATTTACCTACTAGACAAGACAGAGATACGGGCAAGGGAACATGAAAGTGGTCCCGGAACCCAAGAACTGTTACTTTAAATGAGCATGGCTGTGGAATATATGAGAAGCGAGAGGACATTGGCAGGTTGTTTGAAAGATGAAAGTATGACATGCTTGCGCTAAGTGAAACGAAGATGAAAGGAGAGGGTGAAGTGAATTTTGGAAATGTGAAAGGTAGAAAGTCTGGAGTAGTTGAGAGAGTCAGAGCGAAAGAAGACATGGTTATTATTGTGAAAGCAGAGCTAAGAGGGTTTATAAAAAAGTGGAGAGATGATTGTGTGATCAATGCTAATGTGGGTGCGAATACAGTTTAATGGTGAAAGGTGGGTATTTGTGAGTGCATATGGGCCAGGAAGTGAAAGGATTGTAGAGGAGGGGGATTTTTTGGGGGAAAAATATGAGGGATTGTCTACAAGGGTTTGAGGAAAATTATAATGTGTTAGTTTTAGGGGACCTGAATGCTAGGGTGGGCAATGAATCTACTGAGGGAGTGATAAGATAGTTTTGATGTGGCGTTGTAAACGAGAGTGGAAAAAAAATTATTGATTTATGCAGAAAGAGTGCAGAATGGGTGTAGGTAACAGAGACGTATGCATAAGTATACATGGCATAGACTTGTGAGGGGAGAGATTGTATTAGTGTTGGTGACAGGGAAAGAATGTGTAGACTGCTCGATGTGAATGTGCTGAGAGGTTAGGCTGAGGGTATGTCTGATCATTATCTTGTGGAGGGAAAGCTGAGAGTGAGGAGTTACAGGAGAATGCGAGACAATCAAGAAGTAAGAGAGGAAATAATAGTTGGTGAGATGGAGAAAAGTACAAAAGAGTCGAGGGAGTACCTGAAGAGGCTAAATGAGAAATGGATGGAAGTGAGAGAAATGAAATAGAGAGAAATAGAGTATGAAAGGCAACAGTTTAAGGAAGGAGTGAAAGCAAGCACAGAGGAAGTATGTGGTAAAAGGAGAATAGGTGGCAGAGGTATAAGGGAAGCGAATGGTGGAATTATACGGTGAGAAAGGCAGTTGAGGAGAAGAGACAGTGGATTGAGAAGGTTTTGCAGGATGGTAGTGTTGAGGTATGGAGATGTAGCGTACAAGGAAAAAAGGAGAGAGGCGAAATGGAAGACTAGAGAAGTGAAGAACAGTGTAAATGAAAGATGGGGCCAAAGATTGAGTGAGAATTTTGAGGAACGTATTTAAGATGTTCTATCAATTTCTGTATCATTCACGGCCTTTCCTCTAACTTCCACTCTGTGGAACACCATCTCTCTTCTACCAAACCAGACTTACTTTTCCTCACCGAAACTCAGCTGTCTAAGGCAACAGACAGCATACCCTTCTCTATATCCTCCTACTATCTCTATCCTCAATTCAAAGCCAAGGGTGGATGTTGCGTGTACATACGCAACAATCTTACTTGCTCTTCTGCTCCCATCATTGACTCTTCTGAGTTCTCAACTATATGGCTTAAGTTATCTAGTCACTCTCTCACTAAATATATCTGTGCTGTTTATCTCTCCCCTAATTCTACTGACTATCCAAAACAATTTGACTACAGTATCTTACTTCTAAAGTAGAAAACATTCTATCCATCTCTCCCTTCTTTGAAATCTCCATGTTAGTAGACTAGACTTCAATGTTCACCACCACCTATGGCTCTCCTCTTATTTCATTGATCAACATGGTGAACAAGCCTACATCTTTTCTATCCTAAATGATCTAAGAGCAGTTAGTTCAGCAACCCACCCATATCCCGGACCACCCTGGAGATCGGCCAACATCCTTGACTTATTTCTAACCTCTAATCCTTCTGCTTAAACTGTAAATCTTCTCTCTCCGTTGGGCTCCTCCAATCATAACCTTATCTCTGTCACCTGTCCTGTCTCTCCAGTATGGCCTTCTGACCCCCCCAGCCGGCGGCACTTGTGGCACTTTGACGCTGCCAACTGGGAGGCTCTACGGCAGTACTTCTTTGATTTACCAAGGAATGATGTATGATTTTGTGGCCTGGGATCCTAAAAGAGTGCTGAGCGCATTACTTAGGTAATCCTTTCGTGCATGAAAGCATACATCCCATTCTCTTTCTCTCAGACTAACTCACAAAAATCTTGGTTTACTCATGCTTGTTCTACTGCTGTTCGCAATAAGAAAGCCTTCAAACGGTACCGTCCCCTTGAAACTCAAGAATCTTGTACTTTATTTGTCTACGCCAGGAATAAAGCCAATTCTGTTCTTCGACTCGCCAAAAACTCTTTCATCAATAATAAATGCTCTGAACTTTCCAACTCTAGCTCTTCCCAAGCTTTTTGGCATCTAGCCAAATACCTCTCCAACAACTTCACTTCCTCGTCTTTTCCTCCCCTCTTCCATTCTGACGGTATCACCGTCACCTCTTCCTCTGACAAAGCTGAACTCTTTGCTCAAACTTTTGCTAAAAACTCCACTTTCGTATGTATAATATAATCTCTGCTAAAGATGTACTCTCGGCCCTCTCTGGACTTAATCTTATAAGAAGGCGTACGGACCAGATGGTGTTCCTCCTATTGTACTCATAAACTGTTATTCCATGGTGAATCCCTGCCTAGGCAAACTCTTTCGTCTCTTTCTATCCTCCTAACGTCTTTCCTTCATGCTGGAAGTTTGCTCTTATTCATCCTGTCCCAAAGAAGGGTGACCGCTCTCAACCCTCCATCTATCGTCTAATTGCTCTCATTTCTTGCATCTCTAGTTTTTTAAACTATTCTTAACTCAATATTTCTTACGCATTTATCTTCCCATAATCTACTTTCAGATCGCCAGTACGGTTTCTTTAAGGGCCGCTCTACTGGGGATCTTCTTGCTTATCTTACTAACTCTTGGTCATCCTCCTTTCGAGACTTCGGTGAGACTTTTTCTATTGCTCTTGACATATCGAAAGCCTTCAATAGAGTCTGGCACAATTCTTTAATTTCCAAACTCCCCTCCTTCGGTTTCTATCCCTCTATATGTGCCTTTGTCTCTAATCTGCTTTCTGATCGCTCCATAGCTGCAGTTGTGGACGGCCATCGTTCACTTCCTCAACCTATCAACTCCGGTTTTCCACAGGGTTCTGTCCTGTCTCCAATTCTCTTTCTAATATTATCAATGATCTCCTCAACTGTAGCTCTAGTCCTATCGACTCATATGCTGATGACTCTACCTTACACTATTAACTAGTTTTTCCCATCAACCTAGCATGCAAGCACTCCTAATCAAACGTGGCGAGGCCATAGAATGCCTATCTTCTAGTCTTGCTATTATTTATGATTGGAGCAGAGAAAATCTTGTTACTTTCAATGCCTCCAAGACCCAGTTTCTCCCTATCTCTCCATCACAATCTTCCACAAGACTATCAACTATTCTTCAACTACACACAATTTAACCCTTCATCTTCTCTCAACATTCTAGGTGTATCTTTTTCACCTGACCTTTCTTGGAAAGATTATATTACCACTCTTGCTAAAGCAGCTTCCCAAAAGTTAGGAGTGCTCAACAGTCCCCGTGGGTTCTTCAACCCTGCACAGCTTCTTGCTCTGTATCAGGGCACAGTGAGCCCCTGTATTGAGTATTGTTCACATGTGTGGAGGGTATCCACCCATACCGCACTTCTCGAACGAGTAGAATCAAAAGTATTTCGCCTCATCAACTCGCCTCCTCTTACTAGTTCCCTACAATCTCTGTCTACATGCCGCAATGTTGCATCTCTTTCACTCTTCTATCGCTGTTTAAAAAATCAGTGTTCTTCTGAGCTCTCTCATTGTATAGCTATACCCCCTCCCTTGCAGCAAGTGCGAGTCACCCACCACCCCTATTCTGTCCAGCTCTCCAACTCAAGAATTGGCAAATTTTCTGTCTTTCTTCTACTCAACAAGTGAACTCTGGAACTCTCTCCCTCAATCAATCTTTCCTTCATCCTATGACTTAAGACTTAAACTTCGAGTGTCCAGGCATTTTGACTCCACCGTCCTTTGAATTTGGCTCTGTCATTCTTTTAACTTTGGGAGAGACACTCGCTACAAGCAACCTGCCTTTTGTCTCCTCCACACACATAGAAAACAAAAATAGAGTAAGGAAAGGAAAACACAAGAGGAAAGAGTCGGTGAAAGATGCAAATGGAGAGATGTTGTTGTTGTTCTTGTAGTTCCCCAGACTGTCTGGCCGAGCAGTCCCGAATCTGGTAGACTGAAGCCATCCTGATGCTCGAGCCCCCGAAGGGGCCAGGGAGAGATGAGATCTGTCTCTGAGAGAGCAGCGGGGGAGGGAAACATCAGCCCATGGGCTTGCACCCCCGGGCCACAATCTGCAGCCCACCTTGCAGTGCCACCCAGAACACTGTTCCCAACTACAGGTTCGCACATCCTTACTGGGGCCCTGAGCTATATTATCAAACACCTTGACATGATGCTGGAAAGTGTAACAGATCAATGACTCAATACACTTTCTAACAAAGATTGCATTCTCTGACTGATGCATTGGCCACAGAATGTGGATGATGGACATCCAACTCCTCACCTAACAATGTGTCTGTGTTTAGGTGTTGACAGCATTGGTGTGGAAAGGAAATTGCTAATGACAATAATATAATTTTACATGAATGCATTGTAAAATGTGAAGGTGGGAGATCAATTATTGAGTTTTGAGGTCAACGTACGAATGTGGTAGGTATACTGTATGTCATGTGACCACAGCTGTTAAATACAGTACTGTACAGTATATACCGTACATAGATGAAATTATCCGAGAATGGAGGATGAGAACAATGGGCAGAATAGCTAGGCTGGAGTGAAAATATATAGAGGTAAAGATGTTAATATGCTTATTTAGCCTACAAATAATGCTGCCCTATTGGCAGTAAGTTGAAATGAACTTCATAGACTAGCCACTGACTGATGGTGTGCAAATAGCAGAAGTTAATTGTCAATGTAGGGAAAACTAGCGTACCAATAACCATATTTAAGAGGAAAACAATTGAAATTATAAAATATAAAGCCAAGTAGCTACATGAGAAGAAGTTTAAATTAAACTGAGAAGTGAGGAATTTGAAAGATTGAAGGTTTGAAACAGTAGGAATGTGTGCATGCTTTTAGTAAGTATGTTTGTTTCTGTGAGAAATGTAACCTGAAGGTCAATGTGATGAATAGTAAAGTTATGGTCTTTGAGAGGCATACAGCCACAGAGTATGAAGTGAGATTAAATGGTAAGATAATACAAAATGTCAGTTCACTACTGTAAGTACAGTATGTGAGCGGCATGACGAGTCAAGATGGGAGTTTGAAGGGTGAAGTGCGAGAGGGTACAACTGGGGAGGAGGGTTGTAGGTATGCTAAAGGCAGTGACAAGGAATAGGGCGATAAGTATGGAACTAAAGAAATCACTGCATGATACTGATAATGTACTAAATGTAGTGTATGGACAATGGACATTGTAGGAAAGACAAATATCAAGACAGAGAGGGGTGCAAATTAGTTATTTGAGAAATGCATGAGGAATTACAAGAACAATGTGATGTGGATGTGCTGGAGAGTGTTGAAGAGGAACACATTGAAATAAAAATAATGGAGTTGAGAAAGATATGAATGAAAGTGGTGTTGGGTGAAGGAAGGGCAACGACTGACATATATTAAAGGAGCATAGTGAAGGCATTTCATTCATAGCATATGGCAATATATAGAATATAAAGGAATATGCCTATAAAGCAAAGTATAGGCTACTATTTACACCTCTTTAAAAAAATAAACAAATATTTGTGAAAGTCACAGCATTAGGCATCCCTAGACAAGTACAAAATCACTATGTAGAATGAAGTTTTTGACATGTTCCCATTCAAGTGACATGTGATCATAATTATGTAGGATATGTTATGTTAATGTTTGATTTTTTGCAAAAATTTATGTTTTTGATTATTGACTTCTAAGATTAAGTTATCTCAATATTAAAACTTGATATTTAGACACTTTGCTTTCTACTACTTTCAACAATTTGTTGCCATCTCAACTTTTGTCCTATTATAGTCCAAGTCAACCCATATCCGAAGTCACCCCATTTTACAGTATTGTACTGTACTTTTAACCAGCCACTAATGTTTGCTAAAAAATGCAATTTCCTTTGAATTGCAATAATGTATGAATGAACTGCAATTTGATAATTAGCTATAGCCATTATAGCTGTATTGTACTGTAGCTATATACAGTATAGTACAGTACAGTACTTATTACAAACTACAGTACAAACAAAGTTCATGGAATGCACCACAAGTGCAATTTTGAGTTCCTCAAAAATCTAGTATAGTATCTGTAGCCTACACTTGTAAATTGGTAATTTATTTCAGTGGTGGTCAGATAAAACTGTTACCATCCCCAGTCTCCCAAAGAGTAGAGAATATGTGTGTGAAGAGAGGTGAATACATGCATTTTCTATGTACCGGTATGCAATAATAATATTATACACATTGAAAATACACATATTCACCTGTTTTCATATACACATTATCTGCTCCATAGGCACCTAAGTGTTGAATATAGATGCTATACCAGGTTTTTACTGAGGTTATTAGCTTATTAGGTAGGTTCTTACTTGGCTGGAGAAGATGAGAACACACAAGAACACAAACACGAAGGTAATAGAGAATAATATAACACAGAGTACAAACATAGGTTATTCTTATTCACGCAAAATCATATGGTTAAAGGTGCAATGTTACATAAGACAGGGATAGGTTTTAAATAGCAGCACGATAGAGGATCATCTAGGCATCTCAAGGGGAAGATACAGGCAGGTTCTGAAGATCTCTGAAGACGTTGCTGGCTGGTATTCCCAATGACGTCCTGGTCCGTGGGGTGGTCCTCTCGTGTGACGGTGACAAAGTTAGGGGAAGACTTCCTTGTAGATCCTCTGAAGACTGTAGAGGTGAGGGTCTTACATGAATAACGAGCCGTTACACCAGTGTCTTACGCTCTTGTATCAAGGAATTAAAGTAAGGAGCCATTTCACCAGTGTCTTACGCTCTCTCTTATAATCCAGACCTAGACTTCAGCAGGTAGTTGAAGACTTCCTTGTAGATCTCTGAAGACTGTAGAGGTGAGGGTCTTACATGAAAACGAGCCGTTACACCAGTGTCTTATGCTCTCGTATCATGGGATTAAAGTAAGGAGCCGTTTCACCAGTGTCTTACGCTCTCTCTTACAATCCAGACTTAGACTTCTATGTGAGTCTCTAGAGGAACTTACATGATGGAATCTTGGGATTGTTACGAATACGAGCCGTTACATCAGTGTCTTACGCTCTCGTATCGTAACGACTAAGTAGGGAGTTTTATATACCAGTGTCTTACACCCTCCACTACAAATCCTGACTGAGAAAGAAGCCGTTTCACCAGTGTCTTGCGCTCTTCCCACCAGCCTTCCTATGTTTGTGGGTTTACTAAAAAATAGAGCACTTGCTCCGTGCTGCATAGCAAAGTCCCATACCAAAGCAATGTAAAAATGTTAGAAGGTCACCAGTGTTGTTTAATAAAAGTACGAGCAAATCCAAGGTACTTTCGAGAAATGCGTCGAGTAGTTCCACCAGTGTCTTACTCCCTCAAGGCAATTTCTCGGTAAAGATAATCCCAAGTCTTCCAGATAACTATCAGCCAGTGCCTTTTAGTATATCTTTCCAACTGTACTGCTTCTGGATTTGGCTGGGGATGTCTTACTAATTCCGTCGTTCCTTCCGGCTGCGCATCTCGGATCTATAAGGGCGGTTGTGCGCGGAGAAGGGTGTGTTCGACGGTGGTATCCGTTCTCAGAACTTGCGCCACGGCGGTGGTGAGTCTCCGGGCAAGATGGGCGTGTGGTGGTTTGAGGTTTATGGAAGGTTTTCTCTCCTGGATGTTGTTGTCGGCCTTCTTTGGTTTTGCTGGTGGTCTTGGAGTTTAACTTCACAGTTAGATCTTTTCCTGGTGTCGGGGGAAGTGGCGAGGTGATGGTGGCGACCCGAACCTGCCGGGGTGAGGAGGCACTTGTGTCCTCTTGTCTTGGCGGCGTGGTGACAGGAGTTGCTTTTGTACTGGTGCTTCCATCTCCTCCTTTGTTTTTCTCCCCTATCTCAATAACCTAGACAAACATTAATGTACCGTATTCTAATGTTTATATTTTCATATTGCTTGTGGGTATCGCTGTGTTATTGTTTGTTTTTTATGCTAAGAGAGCGGGGACCAGGACGATGGCCAGCTGTTCTGTTGCTGCCATATAAACTTTCTTCAAGGTACTTTTTTTATGGAACTAGATCAAACCTACCAGAAAGATTATTTGGGTGCAGTGTGTGGCTCATTTTGAGTTACTCTATGAACATATACAGTATATAGATATGTGTGTATATCTCACATAATTTGACAGGAAGGTTAGTCAGCTAAAGAACAGAAAATGTCAATACTGTACTAGAACATGTATTTGCAATGAAACTTTTGTATGGTGCAGGTTTGGATGGCAATGACAAGAAATTATTCTGATGGCAGTGGATTATGACAAGGATAATTTATTCTTTCATATGAAATGTGGCCTTAAGAAATACAGTACTAGAATAATGAAAATGACACCCACATACACAATGTGTATAAATGTACCACAGATTAATAGTAAGCCTAAACTAGTAGATGTGGTGGAAGATGTTAATGCTGTGAGAAATGTCCATGCTTCCAGGAGACCGAAGAGAAATGGATATTTTTCACGGCAAAGTCTGTACTGTATATATCTCAGTCATCTGGTTGGAGATGGGATAATGCTGCAGCTGAGGGACCGAAGAAAGGTAATCCCACAAGTACAGTATAGGATTTGTGATTCAACTACACAATATATGCCTCTAACTGTCCTCAAAGAAGGAAATTAAATCCTATGTATCCTATGTTGGAATTATTACTAAGACCATGGAAACTATCTATCTATCTATTGCCAGACGTCTGTATACTCCCCTTAATAAGGGTGGCCATACAAAGAAGGCCCCCAAGTGGACCTATCCCCTGTAAGAGGGACAACCCAATGCCAGTTTACTGAAGGACTTACAGGATTGACCACTCCATTTAGGACCTGTCTGACCCCGAGGCCCTTTATGTATCTTTTTAGCTCCATTTTTCTAGAGTGGTGTTCGGCTAGTCCATCCACTAACCTGCTTCACCCTTATGTAAGCAGTACCGGTACGGTACCAATTTGTATCAGGTTTACTCCACTAGACAGGTTGTCGACCGAGGCTGACGAGTCCCATCCACCCGGATTTTTATAAGGTTGTCTCCCCTAGATGGGTTGCCAACTAAGGCTAACGAGTCCCATTCACCCGAAATATGGAAACACTTGTTTCTCAAAATCTGGAGGAAACAACAGATTTGTTCTAGTTTAACACCGGGTTGAAACCATCGATATATTATTTAGGCTTACCGGTATATGTTAGTTATATCATGCAGGCTACTTAATTGGCATATATTATGTAGAAACCATCGGTAATTCATTATGATATACAGTACTGGTACTGTAATCCCTAAATCACTAAAAAAAATCGAAGGATGTACTGTACTGTAGTATTCGGGCTACGGTCGTCATGTTTACATAAGTCGTACGCTAGCGGTTTCGTTTTTGTTTTTGTTTTATTGTGATATTTGCCCCCTGCTGGCAATATATATGATGATGACAATAAACCATGAGAGTTTGATGGGGGCAAAGCCAACCTCAACCTATTTTTGTATCCCACGGCAGTCAAAATTGTCGGGAATGTGATCACGAGCGAGCGAATATGATATTCACTCACATGTTCGTCAAGGGGAATCCATGCAATGCGAGCTAAGCTCATTATTATCGCGCCTCCTTAACTGGGAATGTATTGCGTGAAATGCATGTTAAGTGTTTTATGTATCGTTGGAATGGCTGTGGATGTGTGTGTAGTCTGTATTTTAGCCAATTGACGACATTTGGAAACGAATCTGTACGGTACCATTCTCACTACGGTACCAGTCTCACCCGAAGGCTTAGGTTGACCAGTAGCTTAGGTTGACCAGTACGATACCCATCTCACCTTGTAACCGATCACCAACCCCAGATGGGACGTCACAACTTCGTCCACCTATATCAGGTTCCTATTTATACTGCAAGGTGAACAGAGGCTACACCGTTAAGAGACTTGCCCAAATGTCTCTTCCCTGCCCGGGTATCGAACTCGGGACCTTCTGGTTGTGAGCCAGACGCGCTATCCGTTACGCCACGGGGAGGTGTTGTTGCTTTGGTGTCTTAAGATTGATGGATAATGTTGGCACGAATGTTAAGTGCGGGCGTATCGCCAGCCTTGTTTACACTACGCATAGTGGCGTCGGACCTTTGCCATCATGTTCCCGTCTTTTTGACTGCCTTTGGATACAATAATACGTTGAGGGGGGTCTTTGCCCCCCCTTTGCCCCCCCATGACATATTGGCATCATCATATATATTGCCAGCAGGGGGCAAATTACCGAAAAAATAAAAATAGACGCGAACTTAACCACGGCGATCGACAAATGTAAACATGGCGGCGGCGGGGGAGGCGTCGGACCTTTGCAATCATGTTCCCATCTATTTAGAATGCCATTGGATACAATAATATGTTGAGGGTGGGCTTCGCCGCCCCCCCCCCCCTCCCCCCCTCACTCACCCATGACATATTGCCATCATCATATATATTGCCAGCAGGGGGCATATAACCGAAAAAATCGCCGTCAAAATAGACGCGAAGTTAACCGCGGCGATCGCTTTATGTAAACATGACGACCGTACGCCCCCCGGAATCTACATCCATCCGATAATGTTTTTTTTTTACAATTTCCGACGGGGTTCATCAAATAACGCACTTATAAATAACCAAAACAAGGTAAAAAAATAGATGAAAGCCTACTTGTAAAAATCATCCCCAGACCCCAGTGTTAAACTGGATAGGCCTATTTACTGAAAATTATGAAAAATATGAGTGCGAGCCTTTTCCCTATAGCCTAGGCTAATTACCAATTATTTGTTTATGGCAAAAAAAAAAAAAATGGAAGGCACAAGTCACAAGTGTAAAGATTAAGAATGTCACCAAAGTTGCCAAACAGCATTACGGAAATTGTATACAATAACATTAGGCCTATTACAATAATTAATTAACTAATTTACTAGGTCTATAGGCTGTTATGTTGACCTTGTGTTCCTTCCTACTGAACTCTCTTTTGGTGCATATACAGATTTAGAATAACCTAGGCTACAACTTAAGTTAGGCTAGCCTACTGCTAGATCTATCTTATAACTAAAAGGTTAGGCTAGGCTAGCCTGTAACCCTCACCCAAGTCCACAGCCTGCCTATAATAGGCGGCTAGGCCTAAGCCTTTTCATAGTTTCACTAGGCCCCCTCCTTGTATTAAACAATTTCATAAAAGTTTCCAAAATATACATAGGCCTAGGCCTAGGCTAACTACCATAACATTATTACACTAGGCCTAATTGATTAACTAATTTACTAGCCTATAGGCTACAACTTAAGTTAGGCTGGCCTTCTGCAGCAGAATCTGCTAGACTAGACCTGTCTTATAACTAAAAGGTTAGGCTAGCCTGTAAATCTCAACCAAGTCCACAGCCTGCCTAGGCCTAGGCCTTTTCATAAAGTTTCACTAGGTCCTCTCCTTGTACTAAACAATTTCGGAAAAAGTTTCCAAAATATAGCCTACCGGTACATAGCCTAACTAGGCTACCATAACATTATTACACTAGGAGTACTAATTCATTAACTAATCTACTATAGGCTACAACTTAAGTTAGCTAGCCTACTGCTAGACCTATCTTATAACTAAAAGGTTAGGCTAGCCTACATGTAAACCTCAACCAAGTCCACAGCCTGCTTAGGTAGCTAGGCCTATTCATAAAGTTTCACTAGGCCCACTCCTTGTATTAAACAATTTTGTTAAACTTTTCCAAAATATACATAACAACCACTTTAAGTCTACTAGGCCTAGCCTACATTAATGTCAAGGTTGTGTGACACTTTGTGAAATTCGATGTTAGGCCTACCCAAAGTTGTCTGCGAACTTGCGAAATAATTGTCTTATTACGTAACTACTGAATGAAACACTGTTCATGCTACAATAACTAAAGTTGTAAATAATTATTCGAAGGTAACCTCTTGTATATACTAAAATAAAGTTCCTTTGCACTAATATGGGAGGATTATGTGTTTTAGATCTTCTCTTCTTCTTCTTATTGTTTAAATGTGCAGTTTGCTTGGAGGGTTGTGGTGTCTCCAGATTACTGCACAGGCGTTTTAGGAGGGGTGAAAAGAACAATTGTTAGTATAATAGGGGTTAGGAGAGATAGTAAAGGTGGATTTTATACTACTGTACTGTATATGAGGGGTAAGTTTGTCGTTGTCTTTTGAGGTCAGGGTGATTTAAGTCTAGGTGAGGGTGAGGTCAGAGATGATGATGATGATCAGTTGCAGTACAGTACAGTACTGTACTGCTCTATGTGTACTGTGTGATTCAAGTCAAGGTGAGGGTGAGGTCAGAGATGATGATGATGATCAGTGGTGGTATAGTACAGATTCAGTTGGATGGTAATTTTATATGCTTGTGATTTTGTTTGTTGTTCTGATGTAGGTTCCTAGGGCTGATGCGATGACATGTTTACTGTGCTGTGGTAGGTCTCCTCCACCTAGGATATGCTTGATGTTGAATGTTCCTCCTTGTTGGGTTACTACACTTCTGAGGTGGGTGCGGGCACCGTAATGTCTGTGGCAGTGGAGTAGATAATGCTCCACTGTCTCAGGTGTGAGGCAGTACGGGCAATTTTCATTTGCTTGCAGTCCCATCCTGTACATATGCCCTCCCAGTCTGGTGTGTCCTGTTCTGAGGCGGAGAGCCGCGGTGTTTAAGGCTTTGTTCTTGTAGATGGAGTGTTTCCACACTGACCACTCTGACTTGATGTTACTGTATTGTGTGCCAGCTATGGTTATTTTCCACTCTTCCTTGAAGTCTTGGAGGACGTCTTCTCTGAGGATGTTTGTCCGGTCGGTTGTGGTGTAGGGTATGACTGTTGTTAGGTGGAAGGAGTGCATCCCTTTGGCTAGTCCATCCACTATTTCATTATGGAGGATGTCAATGTGGCTGGGTACCCATTGGAGGGATATTGTATATCCTTGAGAGTGGAGGGTGGTGAGGAGTTGGATCATAGGGTATACTATTTCCTTGTTTGTCTTGGTGTTATAGTTGATGGCTTGTATGGCACTTTTGGAGTCACAGCAAATGGTGTAGGCACTTACTGGGAGGGTGTTGATGATCTCAAGTGCACGGAGGAGTCCATAGAGCTCTGCTGTAAACACTGTGGTTTGTTTGGGTAGCTTCCATCCCATGGTAAGGTGAAATTTTGGGATCCATAATGCTGAAGACACAGATTTGCTGTTGTTATTACTGGTACTGATGCGTGATCCATCTGTGTATACGTGGGTGGAATTTTGGTGCTGGGTGTGGAGGACTTCGAGGAACTCTTGCTTGAGGTCAGCCGAGTTGTTTTTCTTGGTTGTTGAGTTGATGAGGTCTGTCTGGACTGTGGGTGGGATGTATTCCCATGGTGGGACTGGTGGTACCATGGGGGTTGAGTGGCAACCAAGGAATATGCGTGATTTTCTATGTATAATTTGCCCTACGCGCTCTCGGAAGGGTGCTTTATGGATGGGAGCTCCTTGAGGCTGTACTGGTACATTGCGGAGAGATGCAGAGAATGGGTGGGAAGGTGGGGCAGCATAGATTTTTGAGAAGTAGGTGGCACACTGTATATCCCTTCTGGTGTGGAGTGGGATTAGATTTGCTTCACACTGAAGGCTGGCCACCGGGGTTGATTTAAGGGCCCCCATTATGATCCTCATTGCTGAATTCTGTACCACCTCCAGTTTATGAAGATGGGTCGGTGCGGCTGAGGCGAATGCTTGGGCACAGTAGTCAAGTTTACTTCTGATGTATGCTATGTAGAATGTTCGGAGGGTTGTGGCGTCTGCACCCCATGTTGTGCCTGCGATTGCTTTCATGATGTTCAGTCTTTGGTTGGTGTTGTATATCAGGTAGTCTATGTGGTCTTTCCAAGTGAGGAGTGGAGCATCAAAAATTACTCCGAGATATCTGTGGCTCTGTGTAGGAAGCAAATCTTCTCCATTAAGCGTGAATCTTGGAGGTCTGTAGTTTTTCTTTCTCGTGAAGATCTGGTATAGCGATTTGGTTGGGTTGATACTTAGTTTTGATTCATTAGTCCAGTTCCCTAGGATGTTGAGGGCGTCCTGAATCCTTTGTTCGGCTATTTGGGGATTATGGTCTGAGGCGTATATTGTTATGTCGTCGGCGTATTGTATTGTTTTTGCTGGGTTTATGTTTGGCATGTCCGACAGGTACGCGTCGAATAAGGGGGGGCTGAGTGAGGATCCTTGTGGTAATCCTTTTTTTGTTGTTATGGTCTTAGACATCTGGCCTTGGATGAATACTTGGTTTGTTCTGTTGGAGAGGGAAGACTTTAACCATTGCAGCATGTGTCCTTTTATTCCCATTCTGGATAGTTTCAGCAGTAAGAGATCGTGGGGAACGGTGTCGAAAGCAGAGGAGAGATCTAAATATACTACGATACAGGTCTTTTGGCTTGAAAGGGCTGATAGTATTACCTGTTCCAGGTTAAGTACCTGGTCTAATGTAGAACAGGTAGGTCTGAAGCCGGCTTGTGAGGAGGGGATGAGGTTATTGTTTTCAAGGTGCCAGGAGAGTCTTGTCTGGACCATTCTTTCTGCCAGCTTGCTTATGCTAGGCAGGAGGCTGATTGGTCGGTACGATGATGACAGGCAGGGGTCCTTTCCTGGTTTAATGAAGGGCAGGATGATACCGTTTTTCCAGTCCTTGGGGACGTTGCCTTGTGTCCATGTTGTGTTGATAAGGTGAAGCAGTTGGGTGTGCATTGTTGGTGGTAGGTATTTGATAAACTCGTATGGTATGCGGTCATGTCCTGCTGTTTTGCCTGTTGGGAGGTGGGCTATTGCGGTTTGCATTTCAGAAGTGGTGAAGGGCTTGTTCATTTGTGTAGGACGATGTATAGCTATGGTGATCTCATTACTGATCCTGTTGGCTTCTTCTTGGTCATCTGGGGGTTCCTGGTGTTGGTTATTTTGTATGCGGGTAGCTATTGCATCGGCTCTGTCTTTGGGTAAAAGGCACATCTCTCCATCTATTGTGAAGGGGAATGATGGGAAGGAGGGTCGTCCTGTGATGCTGCGGAATCTATTCCAGACTTCTGAAATTGGGGTGTCATGGTTTATGTTGCTACAGTATTCTCTCCAGGAGGATTTGCAGGTTGATCGGATTGTTTTTGTGGCAAAAGCTGTAGTTTTTTTAACTTGGATCCAATTCAGCAGTGATTTAGACCTTCGTTGTTTTTGGATAGCCCTTCTTCGTGTCGCTACAGCTCTGGAGCATTCCTCGGTCCACCAGGGTCTCAGAATTTTGTTGGATGGGAGTCCTGACGTGAGTTTGAAGTCATAATAGTCAAGAAGTCATTGACCAAATCTTTTGTTTACATGGCGACGACTCGGCAGACGACGTACGCTAAACGCTATTTTCACCATTATAAATATTATTTATTAGTAATCTTTTCTACTTTAATGCATGAAAATAAAATCATTTGTAATTTTATACACTTGTTTATGTATTAAAACCGAGTAATTAATTTAAATATCCAAATTTCATAGTCGATCTCTAAAATTACGTGGACCTTGGACCCTCCGCGGAAGCAGGTAGGCTCCGTGGAGAGGGTGTCTCCAATATACTGCCATATACAAGGTCCTCCCCGCTACAGAGGACAAGAGTGAGAGACTTGGACTTTGAAATGGTCGTGGCGGAGGGCCGAATTGGTGAACAACTAGGTTGATTGTAGGGAGCTACTGGTACAATAAGATAAACTATAATGTAACTAGAATAAGATAGATTGTACACCACTTTGTAATTGTCACCCTAATAACAAAATAAAAATAATAAATACAAATTTAAAAAGTGTGAGAGAGAGAGAGAGAGAGAGGTTTGATCGAGTTGTCTAAGTAATTAAATCTAGACACGTATTAATTTGTGGACAAACTATGGTGGGTTGGTATTATAGGGCTGATGAGCATCCTATATTAATCCTTTCCATACCGGTAATCTGAAAATTACCGGTAATCGCAAAATCTGAAATTGCCCTGGAGGAGGTTACTAGTTTCAATTGTCCCTATTTTGATTATTCTATATACAAATTAATTTCTGCTGGTAAATTTAAATACATATGTTGCATCTACCGTTCCCCAAATACTCCTCCAGAGCAAAGTATTTTTGATTCTCTGTCCTCACAACTCGGTGTCCTCAACTTAAATGCTTCTTCTGAAATCACTGTGTTGGGTGATTTTAATGTCCATAATGTTGAATGGCTCACTCATTCAGCCAGGACTGATGATGCTGGTCTTGAATGTGAGCTATTTGCAGACTCCTATAATCTCACTCAATCTGTGGGGAGATTGTAGGCACCAATCGATCAGGGCTAGACCCAGATGAGGTTATAGGCATGTGATAAAGAGTCGCTGGAACTCCTGTTTCACTTGCTTGGCCTCTCTTACTGATTTTCTTTGTGCCTCATTTACACTGAGAGCAATCCAGCTAGCTCTCACAAACACCTCCTCCTCCTATCCACTTCAATACACTAAACATGCACACCACACTTCATTCTTCCACACCAAAATTAAAAAAACAAAAAAAATGATGAATTGTAGCCCAGCCTCGGAGTCCCCAGGGGGGGGGGGGGGGGGACCATAAATGCCCCCTCACCCGACCGACCATCCCCTGACGACCCCACACAATTACCTGGACCTCGGCCTGTTACTCTTTCTATTAATTTCTGCAACATTCGCGGACTCTCCTCTAACTTTCACTCTGTTGAGCACCATCTCTCCTCCTATAAACCTGATCTTCTCTTCCTCACCGAAACTCAGGTGTCTGTAGCAACATCCAGCAACCCCTTCTCTGTATCCTCCTACTTTCTCTATCCTAGTTTCAAAGCCAAAGGCGGATGTTGTGCATATGTGCACAACAAACTCACTTACTCTCGTGTTCCCGATTTCGACTCCTCTGAATTCTCAACTTTATGGCTCAAACTTTCCTGTCATTCTCTTACTAAATATTTCTGTGCTGTCTATCTCTCCCCTAACTCTACCAACTTTCCCAAATTCTTTGACTATCTAAACTCTACAGTGGAACACATTCTATCCATTTCTCCTTTCTCAGAAATCTCCATCTTAGGAGATTTCAACGTTCACCACCGCCATTGGCTCTCCTCTCACACTACTGATCCACCTGGTGAACAAGCCTACGTCTTTTCTATCCTAAATGACCTAGAGCAGTTAGTTCAGCAACCCACCCGTATCCCAGATCGCATCGGAGATCGGCCCAACATTCTTGACCTGTTTCTAACTTCTAACCCTTCTTCTTATACTGTCGATCTTTTCTCTCCTTTGGGCTCCTCCGACCATAAACTTATCTCTGTCACCTGTCCTATCTCTCCAGTACAGCCACCCGATCCTCCTAGCCGGCGGCGCTTGTGGCACTTTGGCGCTGCCGACTGGGAGGCTCTTCGGCAGTACTTCTTTGATTTCCCATGGAATGATTTCTGCTTCCATGGACGAGGACCCGAGGAGAGTGCTGAACGCATTACCGAGGTAATCCTATCGGGCATGGAAGCATACATTCCATTCTCTTTCTCTCAGACTAATGCTAAAAAATCTTGGTTTACTCACGCCTGTTCTACTGCTGTCCGCAATAAGGAGGAAGCATTCAAACGGTACCGACGCCTTAAAACTCAAGACTCTCATTCTTCATATGTTTCTGCCCGGAATCAAGCCAAATCTGTTCTTCGACTTGCCAAACACTCTTTCATCAATAATTAATGCACTGAACTATCCAACTCTAGCTCTTCCCAAGCTTTCTGGCATCTAGCCAAAAACCTCTCCAACAATTTCTCTTCCTCGTCTTTCCCTCCCCTTTCCCACTCTGATGGCACAACCATCACTTCTTCCTCTGACAAAGCTAAACTCTTCGCTCAAACTTTTGCTAGAAACTCCACCTTGGATGATTCCGGTGCTATTCCTCCCTCTCCGCCCTCCTCTCTCTTACTTATGCCTAATATCCTAATCTCTTCTAAAGATGTACTTTCTACCCTCTCTGGGCTTAACACTAATAAGGCGTACGGTCCGGACGGTGTTCCTCCTGTTGTTCTCAAAAACTGTGCTTCCGTGCTGACTCCCTGCCTAGGCAAACTCTTTCGTCTCTGTCTATCCTCTAACGTCTTCCCTTCATGCTGGAAGTTTGCTCACATTCAACCTGTCCCAAAGAAGGGTGACCGCTCTCAACCCTCCAACTATCGTCCAATTGCTCTTATCTCTTGTCTTTCTAAAGTTTTTGAAACTATTCTTGCTTCCAAAATTTCTTAAGCATTTCTCTTCTCATAATCTGCTCTCAGATAGCCAGTATGGCTTCCTTAAGGGTCGCTCTACTGGTGATCTTCTTTCATATCTTACTAACTCTTGGTCATCCTCCTTTCGGGACTTCGGTGAGACTTTTTCTATTGCACTAGACATATCGAAAGCCTTCGATAGAGTCTGGCATAAATCTTTAATTTCTAAACTACCCTCCTTCGGTTTCTATCCCTCAATCTGTGCCTTTGTCTCTAATTTCCTTTCCGGCCATTCCATAGCCGCGGTTGTGGACGGCCATTGTTCACTTCCTCACCCTATAAACTCTGGTGTTCCTCAGGGCTCTGTCCTATCTCCTATTCTCTTTCTAATTTTTATAAATGATCTCCTTAACTGTACCTTAATTCCCATCCATTCTTATGCAGACGACTCAACCTTACACTACTCCATTAGTTTTTCAGAACGCCCCAGCCAGCAATCCCTCAACGACAAACGTAATGAAGCCATAGAACTCTTAAATTCTGATCTAAATACTATTTCCAATTGGGGCAGAGAAAACCTTGTTAACTTTAATGATTCCAAAACCCAATTTCTCCATCTATCTACCCGTCAGGATCTCCCAGCGGACTATCCCTTATTCTTCAGCAATACAAAAATCAACCCTTCATCTTCTCTCAATATTCTTGGGGTCTCTTTTTCTTCTGCTCTCATTTGGAAGGACCATATTACCAGTCTTGCTAAGGCAGCCTCCCAGAAGCTGGGTGTGCTCAACCGCCTTAGGGGGTTCTTTTCCCCTGCACAGCTTCTTGCTCTGTACAGGGGCATAGTGCGCCCTTGTATTGAGTATTGTTCACATGTGTGGGGAGGTTCCTCTCACACCGCTCTCCTAGACAAAGTTGAAAGGAAGGCCTTTCGTATCATTAACTCCCGTCCACTCACCAACTCTCTGCAATTTCTCTCTCTCCGCCGCAATGTTGCATCTCTCTCGCTATTCTATCGCTACTATAATAATCAATGTTCCTCAGAGCTATCCCAGTGAATACCACCTCCTTTACGTAGGGCACGTGGTACCCGTCTTGCAACTCAATCCCACCCCTACTCTGTGCAACTCTCCAACCCAAGAGAGAAACGTTACTCTCAAACTTTCTTCTACTCAACAGCTCAGCTCTGGAACTCTCTCCCAGAATCAGTCTTTCCCTCTTCCTACTTAAATTGCTTCAAACTCTGTGTGTCCAGGCATTTTGACTCTAACGTCCCTTGATTTTGGCCCTGTCACTCTTTCAACTATGGGGGAGGCACTCGCTATAGGCAGTTATGCCTTTTGCCTCCCTCAATCACATAGAGAAAAACTAGTCAACCAACCCAGCCGTGTACCAGATAATCCTAATCATAATTCCCACCTACTGGACTTATTTTTAACAACCAATTCAGAAAATTATGATGTTACAGTGAGGTTCCCGCTTGGATCTTCTGATCACTGTCTGATACAGGCCACCTGTCTATCATCTACCACACCTTCCCACTCTGAACCTGTTTTGGTGACTAAATGGCATTACGATAGGGCAGACTGGGAGGGTCTTCAAGGTTTCTTTATTGATATTCCCTGGACCTCTTTCTTTTCTAATGATGCACACTCCACCTTGAGCCACATACAAGATTTTGTAAAAAATGGAATGGAAACTTTTATTCCTCATCAAAAGTACAGTAAAAGATCTAATTCACCTAAATGGTTTGACCATAATTGTGCTAGAGTAACTGAACAAAAAGCAATAGCCTACAATGCATACACAAGATCAAAAACACATGAAGCCTTTAATTACTTTAGAAACATCAGAAATCATGCCAAAACTGTATTAAACCTAACTAAATCAAACTTTCTCCACAAGCAGGCAAATAAACTTCTAAATAATCCAAATGATAACAAAATATTTTGGTCTACTATTAACTCATTCAAATCCAACTTCACTACTGCTTCATCCATTCCACCATTAAAATCTCCGACTGGCAATCTTGTAAGTGACCCACGAGGTAAAGCTAACCTTCTTGCGATATTTTCTCCACCAACTCAACCTTAGATGAAATAAATCAAGATGTCCCTGTACTTAATTTAAATTCGCCTGAAATTCCCTCACTTAAGATCCACACCAGACATGTCAAAACTATTTTGCAGAATCTCTCAGTAGATAAGGCTCCTGGTCCAAATGAAATTCCTCCAATAGTACTTAAGAATTGCTCCTTGGTGCTCGCTCCTGTATTGGCAAATTTTTTCCGTCTGTGTACTCATACCTCATGCTTCCCAGTACCCTGGAAAGAAGCAAACATCCATCCAGTTCCAAAAAAAGGTGCCTCTTCAGATCCATCAAACTACAGACCAATAGCTATAACTTCCACTCTTGGTAAAGTCTTTGAAATTATATTAAATAATCACATAATTAAGCATCTTGAGAATAATAAATTAATCAGTGATAGGCAATATGGTTTTAGACGATGTCGATCAACTGCAGACATTCTTTGCCTTCTTACGCATCAAATCAACCAAGCTACAGACCAACATGGTGAAACACATACAATAGCACTGGATATAATATTATCAAAGGCATTTGATAGAGTCTGGCATCAATCCTTATTGTCGAAGATGTCACACTACGGCCTTGCATCATTAGTTCCACTAATTTCTTCTTATCTTCATAACAGAAAAATATGTGTAATGGTAGATGGCCTTTATTCTCAATTTCATTCAATAAATGCTGGTGTTCCCCAGGGATCAGTTTTTGCCCCAACTCTGTTCCTCATTCATATCAATGATCTCATATCTACCACTCATAATCCAATACATTCCTATGCAGATGACTCAACACTCCACAGTTCCTTCACATTTACCAATTCTTTCACCCAACCCGATCTTATAAATTCAAAAATAAACACTGCAATTTCTCTGAACCAGGACCTTTCTAGAATTAATGAATGGGGACAAATAAATCTAGTTTCCTTTAATGCACAGAAAACAAAGTACATTCAATTTTCTAACCGACAGAATCTCACTGACTCCCATATATTTTTTAATGATGTAAATATTCCCACTTCCCCTAGTATTGACATTCTCGGTGTAACATTAACTACTAACTTGAGCTGGACACATTATGTTAGAAGCATTGCTAAGAATGCCTCTAAAAAACTGGGACTCCTGTACAGAGTTCGAGAATTCTTCACTGACGAGCAGTTGGCCGTAATATATAAAAGTCATGTGCGTTCTCAGATGGATTACTGTTCACCTCTGTGGGGTGGAAGTGGAGTGGTTGCATTGAGGCAGTTGGACAAAATTCAAAATAAAGCTATTAGATTAATCAATAACCCTGCAATCACACAGGACCTTCCTACATTATCCATACGAAGAAACGTTGCATCCCTTGCATTATTCTACAGATATTTTCACAGCAATTGTTCCGAGGAACTTGCTTCAATTGTGCCGCCTCTCCACATCTTTCCCCGTAGAACTAGGGCAGCTGAGAGCGCCCATGAATTTACACTTTCTCCTCCACAATGCAGAACTTCTGCTTATCAGAAATAATTTATCCCCAGAGCTACTACTCTTTGGAATTCACTTCCCTCGAATTGCTTTCCACAAACTTACAATCTACAAATGTTTAAATCCAGTTGTTACAAACATTTTATGAATGGAGGATGCCTTTAGGCACATGGACCTTTTTGTGTTGTGTTTTTCCTTCCTCCGTTCATTGTCTCAAAAAAAAAAAAAAAAAAAAAGTTTTGGCTATATGGCAAATTATTTCTGCAGTGGATTTGTCATGCCATTGATGACTGATTATTCAAGATATATAACAATATGATTTGTTATGGATAATTTCCAATGCTTAGATTAGACATGATTGATATTAGTTCGTAATACGATAGACCTCACGAATATATTTTCTTTGAATTTGGATGAATGTTAGCCTCTTGCCAAAGAGCAGGATTAGAAGATAAAAAATATGTACCGAATAATATTAATTGTATAGGAGCAAGTAGCGAGGAATGAAGCTTCAAAACTATGGTAGTGAATTTATTTGGGTCTGAGGCTCCATCACCTGAACTGTTTCGAAATCCATATTCAACTGACGGTAAATTGCAAAGTTCCCATCAATATTTCTCAGTTATTTTGAAGATTTTGTAGTTAAATATGGTGCTGATTATATATACCTGGTCTTAATATGATGCAGAGATCTAGTAGTTTCCTAATGTTCTATTCAGTATCGATAAATTAGCTGCCGAGGGATTCAATTTATCGTCAGCTGAAAAGAAACCGAGTATAGTGTGCATTATAAAAGTGAATTCAAGAACAGAAACATATATTTAATATCTTCCAAGGTGAAGTTAAAGAGGGTCACAGGCTTTGTTTTCTCTTTTTCTCTCTTTCTCTGGCTTGTATCCATTCGGCCCCATTCAGCCTACTGTTGTAAGACGTTTATCCCCATCCAGGTATCAATTTCTTACTGGTGAGTGATAGCAAACCAGCATTGTATGGAGAAATCCGGCTTCGCCGGAAACACTCTTCTATCGACAAATGTACAAATTTAGCCTGCTGTCAAAAACTTTAAACAAAATATGCTGGCTCACTACCGATCGCCAGGAAAAAATAGCCACCTGGATGGGAGTAAACGTCTTAAAACAGTAGGTTGAATGGGGCCAAATAGATACAAGCCAGAGAAAGAGAGAAAAGGAGAGAAAAAAAAAGCCTGTGTCCCCCCTTAAAGGTGAAAGTAGTGACAAGAGTATTAACTTTGCACCGATGATCACTTATTAAGAAACACCTGCAGATATTAGTGCCAATGGTATGGATGATGGATATTTAAAATTGCAGATGAAAGGATTAAGAGTTGACTCAAATATTACAACTGTCATTCGGATTACGTAAATGTCCAGTTTACTCTCTCTCTCTCTCTCTCTCTCTCTCTCTCTCTCTCTATATATATATATATATATATATATATATATATATATATTAGGGTGTTTCATATTTATATGGGAAAAAATTAAATGAAACTACGAGAGTCATATTGCTTCTCCACAATTTCTATTTGAGATTATGAAGGCAACAAACCCAAAATTACAATGATTGCTCAATATTTACTGGTCGCACACTTTTGAAAGTTAACACGACATTTCCTGTAAAATAAACACAAAAGTTGCATAAGTGTGCAATCTCTAAGTGTTAACCAACAGAGCAGAAATTGTGCATAAATCATATTCAAATGATACTGATAACAGGGAGCATCAATAAGGTAATCAACATCTTAGGTAGATATAATGAAACACCCTAATATATATATATATATATATATATATATATATATATATATATATATATATATATATATATATATATGTATGTGTGTGTGTGTGTGTATGTGTATGTGTGTGTGTGTGTGTCTGTGTGTGTTCAGGCGGGTCATTCTTAATTTAACAAACAGTCCAGTCCCTTGCCTGAGCCTTACGAACTTAACCAGTAACTTCCGAGACACGCACGTTTGGCCCGGAATAATATTACATGTCTTGGGGCCGTGTAAACTTTACTTAGAATTATTTCAAACAAAGGTAGTTTTCCTCAATGCAATTTCCTTTATGTATCATTGCATCGTTTTGTCACAAGGTCTATATTGTATTAAATTCATGGATGCATTGTATTAAATGCATGGATGTATTGTATTAAATGCAGCTTAAACACCCGTCGGGGCGTCGACTGACTGGGGACAGAGGTGCATGGAGCCATTTCGTTCGTGGCCACACCTTCGGGGATCACGGCGTCCGGCAATAGATAGATGGATAGAAAAACCTGTTTAAGTGAAGCTGAAATAAAGTAAAAGAGACGTCGCTGGTACAGAAGGGGTTAATGGTTACTCTTATGTTACTTTATTTTAACCCAATAAAACGCTTCCTTACAACATAATTATATATGATGGATTGAACTTTCAACATCATATAAATTATTATTAACAAACTATCAATCACCTTGAGAGGGATATCAAATTAGGGGGGGGGCACCGTTTTTTTTTGTCTCTCCTTTTCTCTCTTTCTCTGGCTTGTATCCATTCGGCCCCATTCAGCCAACTGTTTTAAGACGTTCATCCCCATACAGGTGTCGATTTCTTCCTGGCGAGCGATAGCGAGCCAGCATTGTATGGAGAAATCCGGCTTCGCCGGAGACATTTTTCTATCAAAAAATGTACAAATTTAGCTTACTGTCAAAACAAAAATATATATATGCTGATTCGCTACCGCTCGCCAGGAAAATATTGACACCTGGATGGGGGTAAAAGTCTTAAAACAGTAGGCTGAATGGGGTCCAATGGATACAAGCCAAAGAGAGAGGGAGAGCAAAAAAAAAGCGAGGTGGGCTCCCTTAAGACATCAATCAATATAACATACCTACATGTTGTCATTACTATACCCTGTTCCAAATAGGTCCAGAAATCGTGATCCATAACTTCTGTAACTCAAAAAGGTCTAGAGCAAATGGGCTGTACATTTCCACACCAACTCCCTGTCTGACCCTTCCCAAATGGTAGATATATTAGCTGGATTACTCTAGTCGTCATTGAGTTATAGAGGTTAATGTTCAAGAGGTTTGTACATTTCCAAGGCCTTCGATAGAGTCTGGAACAAATAACTTATTTTTAAACTACCCTCCTACGGTTTCTATCCCTTCATCTGTGCCTTTGTCTCTAATTTCTTTTCCGGCCGTTTCATAGCTGCGGTTGTGGACGGCCACCATTCACTTCCTCAACCTATCAACTCCGGTGTTCCTCAGGGTTCTGTCCTATCTCCCAATACTTTTCCTTGTATTCATTAACGACCTTCTCAACTGAACCTCTAGCCCCATTCACTCATATGTTGACGACTCTACATTACACTATTCAACTTGACTTCCTCAACATACACAGCAGGAACTCCAAAACTCACGTAATGAAGCCATACAACATTTATCTTCTGATTTAACTATTACCTCCAATTGGAGCAGAGAAAACCTTGTTGCCTTTAATGCTTCCAAAACCCAATTTCTCCATCTATCTACCGTCATAAACTCCCAGAAGACTATCCCTTATACTTCAACAATACAAAAATCAACCCTTCATCTTCTCTCAATATTCACAGTGTCTTTTTTTCTTCTGCTCTCTCTTGGAAGGACCATATTACCAGTCTTGCTAAGGCAGCCTCCCAGAAGCTAGGTGTGCTCAACCACCTCAAGGGGTTCTTTACCTCTGCACAGCTTCTTGCTCTGTACAGGGGCACAGTGCATCCATGTCTTGAGTATTGTTCACACATGTGGGGAGGATCCTCTCACACAGCACTTCTAGACAAAGTAGAAAAGAAAGCCTTCCGTCTCATTAACTCACGTCCACTCAGCAATTCTCTGAAGTCTCTCTCTCTCTTCACCGCAATGTTGCATCTCTCTCACTATTCTACCGCTATTACAATAATCAGTGTTCCTCGGAGCTCTCTCAGTGTATACCACCCCCTCTTCGTGGAGCATGTAGCACCCGTCTTGTAACAGAATCCCACCCCTACTCTGTGCAACTCTCCAACCCAAGACTGACATTTTATTCTCAATCTTTCTTCTATTCAACAGCTGAGCTCTGGAACTCTCTCCCAGAATCATTATTTCCCTCTTCCTATGACTTAAATTGCTTCAAACTCTGTGTGTCCAGACATTTTGGCTCAAACTACCTTTGATTTGGGCCCTGTCACTCTTTCAACTCTGGGGTAGGCACTCGTTACAGGCAGCTCTGCCATTTGTCTCCCTCACTCACATAGAAACAAATAAAATAAAACATTGTAACTTCCCCCCATGCGGTGGATAGATTGGGAGGCGAAGGTGATCCATCATGTTGGGTTATCCTTGCTCTCTTTAATTACCAAGATATGATATGGCCCGCTGCGCTGCGCTGCGTAAAGAACAATATACTGGTTTGATTTCTTAAGGGGGTTCACCGGCTTATTTGTTATCTTTCTCTCCTTTTCTCTCTTTGCCTGGCTTATATCCATTCGGCCCCAACTGTTTTAAGACGTTTATCCCCATCCATGTGTCGATTTCTTCCTGGCGAGCCACCATTGTATGAAGAAATACGGCTTCCTCGGAGACATTGTTCTATCGAAAAATGTACAAATTAGCTTGCTGTCAAAACAAAAAAATATATATGCTGGCTCGCTACCGCTCGCCAGGAAAATATTAACACCTGGATGGGGGTAAACTTCTTATAACAGTAGGCTGAATGGGGCCGAATAGATACAAGCCAAAGAGAAAGGGAGAGAAAGAGAAAAAAAGCGAGGTGGGCCCCCTTAACACCTACAGTATGCTCTGGTCTCTGGTGTGCTACGTGCTGGTGTGATAAATCTGGTGTGTTAAAGAATATGTGCTAAATAAGTGCTGGTGTGATAAATCTGGTGTGTTAAAGAATATGTGCTAAATAAGTGCTGGTGTGATAAATCTGGTGTGTTAAAGAATATGTGCTAAATAAGTGCTGGTGTGATAAATCTGGTGTGTTAAAGAATATGTGCTAAATAAGTGCTGGTGTGCTGAATATGGTGTGTTAAAGAATATGTGCTAAATAAGTACTGGTGTGCTAAATATGGTGTGTTAAAGGATATGTGCTAAATAAGTGCTGGTGTGCTAAATATGGTGTGTTAAAGAATATGTGCTAAATAAGTGCTGGTGTGATAAATCTGGTGTGTTAAAGAATATGTGCTAAATAAGTGCTGGCGTGATAAATCTGGTGTGTTAAAGAATATGTGCTAAATAAGTGCTGGTGTGCTAAATATGGTGTGTTAAAGAATATGTGCTAAATAAGTGCTGGTGTGCTAAATATGGTGTGTTAAAGAATATGTGCTAAATAAGTGCTGGTGTGCTGAATATGGTGTGTTAAAGAATATGTGTTAAATAAGTACTGGTGTGCTAAATATGGTGTGTTAAAGGATATGTGCTAAATAAGTGCTGGTGTGCTAAATATGGTGTGTTAAACAATATGTGCTAAATAAGTGCTGGTGTGCTAAATATGGTGTGTTAAAGAATATGTGCTAAATATGTGCTGGTGTGCTAAATATGGTGTGTTAAAGAATATGTGCTAAATAATTGCTGGTGTGCTAAATATGGTGTGTTAAAGAATATGTGCTAAATAAGTGCTGGTGTGCTAAATATGGTGTGTTAAAGAATATGTGCTAAATATGGTGTGTTAAAGAATATGTGCTAAATAAGTGCTGGTGTGCTAAATATGGTGTGCTAAAGAATATGTGCTAAATATGTGCTGGTGTGCTAAATATGGTGTGTTAAAGAATATGTGCTAAATAAGTGCTGGTGTGTTAAAGAATATGTGCTAAATAAGTGCTGGTGTGCTAGAAAATAAGTCGCGTAGCCTCTGCAGAGCGAATTTGTCACAACATTTTAAATTTATGGGGTATCGAGTTGTTTCGAAAATCCGTAATATAAAAGAAAACGGCACTGGTAAATAGTAAATATACATAATTGTGTATAGCCTTATTTGTATTGTTTATGCTATGGGGTTAATGTGATGAATAGGTCATATCTAGTATTAGCTAAAATTAATAGGACTTGTTGTAGTACATACCCGGTAATATAAATATTCATCAGCGTAATTTATGCCTCGATATGCTACAGTTTTCTTATATAAAAGTGACTGACTAACTTCGTAGAAGTTCATTATTTTATTAAATTAATTGTGTATCACATTACATACTGTATATACACCTGCACAAGGGTGCATTTAACCTCGGGTAGAATGTAATGGAAGTTTAAGGGGGATCACTTGCTTTTTTCTCTTTCTCTCCTTTTCTCGCTTTCCCTGGCTTGTATCCATTCGGCCCCATTCAGCCAACTGATTTAAGACGTTTATCCCCATCCAGGTGTCGATTTCTTCCTGGCGAGCGATAGCGAGCCGCATTGTGTGGAGAAATCCGGCTTCGCCGGAGAAATTTTTCTTTCGAAAAATGTACAAATTTAGCTTGCTGTCAAAACAAAAATATATATATGCTGGCCTGCTATAGCTCGCCAGGATAATATTGACACCTGGATGGGGGTAAGCATCTTAAAACAGTAGGCTGAATGGGGCCGAATGGATAAAAGCCAAAGAGAGAGGGAGAGAAAGAGAAAACAAGTGAGGTGGGCCTCTTTAATTTGGTCTGCTCCAACGGGAATAGAACCCGGAACGTTCTGATTCAGGTCTGATTTTGAGTTGATGATGCTACCATTGCACCACAAGTCATCCCATTAACCAAATAATATTAATGTACTTGTATAAATATAATCAGTTATTGTATTATTTACTAGAATGCCTGATTGGTTTAGTTTTCCAACTAAGCAAATTTCATATTGATGAATCCAATCGAGTTGCATTCATTTTACTTATCCAGCCTGTCATTTTCCGTGACGAAGGGATGATTATGCTGGCCTTTTGGGCTAGATAAAATTCTTATCTGTTTGACAGACTTTCATAATTATGAAAATGCACGCTTGTCACTGGAAAACAACTGATAAAATGTGGTAATCTCGACATGACATTGACGTATGAGAGCGAAGCATGGACATTGTTGGAAAGACAGATCAGGAGTGAGGGAACTAGAAATTTTTTGTTCGAGCAATGAGTGTTATTGTTTTTGTTGTTGTTGCTGTTCCCCAGGCTGTCTGGCCGAGCAGCCCCAAGGTCACGAGCAAGGCCAAGGGAATAACTGACCGTCCCACAAAACCCTCCCTGCTTACCACTAATAAAGCCCAGGTGACCGAAGCCACTCTAAGGCAGGGAGCAGAGAAGGATGCGGAAACGCCCGGGAAACCAAAGCCCCACCCAAGGCCCTGTGCCCCTCAGCAATTATGAAGGGAAAGTTGAGGGGAATAATGTAAACACAGATAGGATTATATTATGTTATGTTTAAGGGAGCCCACCTCGCTTTTTTCTCTTTCTCTCCCTCTCTCTTTGGCTTGTATCCATTCGGCCCCATTCAGCCTACTGTTTTAAGACACTTACCCCCATCCAGGTGTCAATGTTGTCCTGGCGAGCGGTATCGAGCCAGCATATGTATATTTTTGTTTTGACAGCAAGCTAAATTTGTACATTTTTCAATAGAAAAATTTCTCCGGCGAAGCCGGATTTCTCCAAACAATGCTGGCTTGCTATCGCTCGCCAGAAAGAAATCGACACCTGGATGGGCCTGCAACTCTACTGTGTGCTGATTGGTCAAGGCCTGGCGTGGAGCTAGCCCAATCTGCACTGATAACTTTATCTCGCGAAAGAGGCAGCCAAACAGGGCAGCGAAGGCGACTGCAGCCAGGCGAGCCTCCCCTAACCGATCGTGGCAACACAATATGGAGGAGGTGCCAGGCACCAGCAGAGCAGGGTCGTACTCCCTGCTGCTATAGATAGCTGATAAGGATAGCTGGAACTCCTGTTTAACCACCTGGCTTCCTTTGCTGACCTATTCGGTGTAACATTACGATTACTGTGATCAGTTTTCTAGGATCTTATTGTAAATGTTTATTAAATAATTTGATGTGGAAATTAATGCTTCCTTCTGTGGGTCTCATGGCTGGTTAGTAGGTATGAACGGTTTCGCTACAATCATGTTTTGAATAGCCTACTGAGAGGCAGACATTTGACAGGAGTAATATCCAAAGTAGAGTACTGCACTACCCATAGGAACTATTCATATTTTGCGTAGTACTTTCATATTGTAGTGGAGTTGTCCAAACTGAGTACAACGTTAAACCAGGTATAGTGATAACGGACAGTGGGGGAGGCACTCGTCACGGGCAATTCTGCCTTTTGTCTCCCTCACTCGCATAGACAAAATAAATATGGCAAGGAATTGTGAATGAAAAGCGGTTTTGTTAACAATGGGATGTCCTTCAACATAAATGTAAAATTCATACAACAATTACTATAGTAATAATAATAATTAACAATTACTATAGTAATAATAATAATTAACAATTACTATAGTAATAATAATAATTAACAATATACAAATAAAAGTAGTAATAATAACATAATAATATTTAAATATTTATAAGTTCAATATGAGAATACCAAACAGACAACCAATGCAAGTTTACAAGGACAATTGAGTCCCGGCATCAAACGAGGTTACGGCTCGTTAGATTAGTGCCGGGGAGGCCAAGGTTAATTGTGTTGCTTTTAACTTCCCCTGCTGTCGCTTCACTTCCACATTTTAATTAGAGATATGGTGGTACCTTTATGTAACTATTTTCTTGTGAGCAATGATGTATGTTATTGTTCTGTTAGGCATGTTTTATTTCTTCCAATTTGATGTTTTTTTTTTTTTTTTTTCTTTTTTTTTCTATGTGAGTGAGGGAGGCAAAAGGCAGAACTGCCTGCAGCAAGTGCCTCCCCCATAGTTGAAAGAGTGACATGGCCAAAATCAAGGGATTTCGAGCCAAAATGCCTGGACACACGGAGTTTGAAGCAATTTAAGTCATAGGAAGAGGGAAAGACTGATTCTGGGAGAGTTCCAGAGCTCAGCTGTTGAATAGAAGAAAGTTTGAGAGTAACGTTTCACTCTTGGGCTGGAGAGTTGCACAGAGTAGGGGTGGGATTGTTTTGCAAGACAGGTACCACATGCCCTATGTAGAGGAGGTGGTATACACTGGGAAAGGTCTGAGGAACACTGATTATTATAGTAGCGATAGAATAGCGAGAGAGATGCAACATTGCGGCGGAGAGAGAGAGATTGCAAAGAGTTAGTGAGTGGGCGGGAGTTAATGATACGAAAGGCCTTCCTTTCAACTTTGTCTAGGAGAGCAGTGTGAGAGATAATGTACAATACTCAATACAAGGATGCAATACAGTTACAGTTTCCTCTGATGTATAAGGCAAACATAATTTTTGTCTGCAAGTCAGGTGAATAAAGGTGTGCACGCGCGTATGGAGAGTATTCCGGACATCTTCCCCCCCCTCCCCCAGACTAGAGCAGATACATGAGCTTAGGTGTACAAAGTTTATATAACACAAGTAAATATAGGTTACAATATATATATATATATATATCTATCTATTGGCTGACGCCGTGATCCCCGAAGGGGTGGCCACGAACGAACCGCCCCATGCACCTCTGTCCCTAGTCAGTCGACACCCCTCCCCCCAACCAGCACTGCCTTCGTTCATGTACTTCCTCACTCCATCCTTCCACTTCTCATTCGGTCTACCTCTCCCTCTATGTCCCTCCACTTCGCTCTCGTACACCCTCTTAGTCATTCTCTCGCTTTCCATACGTTCCATATGGCCGAACCATCTCAAGTTGTTCCTTTTCACAGTTTCCAGCACATCTACCTCCACACCACACCTCCTTCTTACTTTCTCATTAGTCTGTCTATCCATCCATGTAATTCCACACGCACTTCTTAAGTAATTCATTTCCACTGCTCTCACTCTTGGTCTGAGTCTCTCAACCAACGTCCATGCTTCGCTTCTGTCGGGAATTTAGATAAAGAGGTTAAATTGCGTATCACTGGTACATGAAATATCCCAACAAATAGTTATAATATAATTACCAACGACGTAGTCGATGGGTGTAATCCAGTCCCCCACACGCGGCTAATTCAATTGCATGACATGTAGGAATGTTCACATAATACAATATCGATACAATGAACTTAGCTTAGAGGACTGGTGATGTAGGACTGTTGTTATAGATTAATATTTGTAGAACATGGTGAACTGTGGGTTGAGTCAGAGCCAGGGGGGGGAGGGGGGGGGGGGGAGATGTTGGTTGTATGGTGTTGATTGAGAGACTAAAGGGCCGGCGTCCGATCGCTTCGCGAAATTACATATGGCTGCCGGCTCATAATAATTATAACCCATAACTTGGTTTCACGATACATCTAGAGCTGATGTAGATATTTATACATTACAGTTAATATTTAACCTATACTTAAGAATAAACTACAATACACAAAGAACCAGCCGAAATCGTACATGCGATACGATACCGCCAAATTCAAATGTCCTATTGGACCTAAAACTGTCGGGATCATTACCCTATTCCCGACATATTGCCCGCCACCAAAAATGATATACAGGAGCTATATACAGAGAACGAAAAAAGGACATCGAAGTCAAAAGATCACCTTGTTTGATCTTTGATCTCCAAAGATCCATGGAACTCATAGCCGCCCTCCTTTTGGGACGAGCGCCACCTGAAGCCTGAGGAGGATCATCCTTCTCATCATCAGCTGCCCCACCTTGAGGAGCCCTGTCACCAGCACTCTTCCGCGGAGGGGTATCAGTAGAGACGCCAGGATCATCCGGCAGTTCTACATCCTGCTCCAAGGGATATAACCTTACCACTGGGCGAGTAGTAACCCCAGTCGAAGTTCGTATTCTAGCAACCCTTATAAGACCATCAATGCCCTGGAACAAATCGATAATCCTCCCAAGCTTCCAAAATAACCTAGGACGCTCATCATGAATCAGGACGATATCCCCGATACGAGGCCATCGTTGATTCGTCCCTTTTATCTTATTAGAGTGACGCTCGCGAAGAAACAGCAAATATTCTTGGGTCCACCGTTTCCATAGATCGTCGGACACCTTGTTTACGTACTGGAAGCGACGACGTGTGGCGAAAGCATTGCCGAACGTAGGGTCATGCAGATCTTCGTCATTTACGGACGATCTAGGAAAGGTATTAAGGGTCCGTCCACGTGTTAGCATAGAAGGCGAAATGGGTAAGAGGTCATCAACATCTGCCGAGGTATAGGTCAAGGGCCTGTCGTTGACTGACATCTCAATTTCTACTAAGATGGTTTGCAACTCCCGTCTGGTCACCAGTGCCCCTCCTAATACCTTCTTCATGGCAGATTTGACGATACCGATTGTTCTCTCCCAAATCGCCCCGAACCATGGTGCACGTGCTGGTGTAAATCTCCACTGACAACCCTTTCCAGTGAGGGTAGCCACAACCTGCGGGTCATCCATTAAACTCTGGAGATATTTAGAGGCCCCGACAAAACAAGTCGCATTATCGCTCATAATAATTTGAGGGAAACCATTGCGGCCTGCAAAGCGTCTTAGAGTATGCAAAAACCCCTCACTGGATAGGTCGTCAATCAATTCAATATGAATCGCTCTGGTTACCGCACATGTGAATAGAACGGCATATACCTTTATGATATTACCGAGCGATTCTCTAACTTGAATCGCTCCGGTGTAGTCTACCCCGGTTACCTGAAATGGTTCAGTCCTTTGTACCCTGAACTCAGGCAAGGGAGGTAGATCAACTGGGGAGTAAGGCTTACCCTGTAATCTTTTACAGATAGTACAGCTATTGTGGATCCCTTTAATTGCTTGTCGCATCTTAGGGTTCCACCAACGTTGTCGCATATACGCCAGAACAAAATTTACGCCAAAATGTAGGCAGGTCCTATGGCATTGGCGAATCAACAGTTTGGTAATCAAATGAGAGGGGCTAAGGAGGACAGGATATTTCGCAGAATCAATAATGTCTGCCTTTTGTATCCTGCCTCTACACTTAATTATGCCTCCTTCCATATATAATCCTAGCTGATTCATTAAGTTAGAGGGTTTGGCCTTTGACTCCTTGCTCAGGATTTGATGTTCAGTAGGATAAGATTCCTTTTGTACTAAACATATTAGTTTCGCTTCTGCTGATCTCAATTCATGGAGTCTGATATGCTTCGAATCTTCACTAAGGAAAGACCTGTGAGCCCAACTTCTCATGTTGTTAATGAAACGGTATATCCATGCAAATACCCCTACTACTTGATCATAGCTGCCGTAACGTTCCCACTCTACCAACTTGTTATCCTGATGTGTAGTACTCACATTCGAACTACTTAACACATCATCTTGGGGCCGACTTGAAGGATCAGATATGCATTCCCTGAAATCCTGAGGCCATTCAGTTGGAGATATAACCCATGGAGGTCCATGCCACCAAATAGAGGACGACATAAACTGTTGCGCCGAGATCCCCCGGGAAATTATGTCACTGGGGTTATCCCTGGTGCTCACATAGCGAAATTTAGCTGTAGGAACTAAGTTATGTATCTCATCAGTGCGATTAGAGACATAAACAGGTAACACTTTCTGGCTGTGTACCCATGAAAGTGCTATTTGACTGTCACTCCAGACATAGATGTTATTACTCTGTAGTATGTCTGTATAAGCATCCAGTGTAAACTTTATTAGACGAGCAGACAGAAGCAATGCAGTAAGTTCTAATTTATGAACTGTAATTTTCTTTACTTTGGCCTTCGTTATAGCCAGTGTCGCTTCACTACCATTGCATATGTATATGGCAGTACCGTACGCACTATTACTAGCATCAGAAAAGGCATGTAGATCCACCTGTTGACCACTAATAACCTGACGATTAAGTTGGACCTTGCAACATGTGGAAAGGTCCGACCGAATCAACTGCCAAGTATCTTGTAACTCAGTCGGGAGGGGCGTGTCCCAATCTAGTTTTAGCCGCCACAGTTGCTGTAAAAACATACAAGCACGGATAGTTACAGGCAGCAAAAAACCTAGGGGATCAAACAACCTCGCTGACAAGCTTAAGCAGTTTCGCTTGGTCATAAGCTCACTGCCGCATGGGCTGTGACAGAAGGATATACAATTTGTGGTAGTGTCCCATTTGTGGCCTAAAAACTTTACCTCACTATTCTCAGTACCTACACCGTCAGAAGCAAATTGACCTTTCAAAAGACCACTATTAGTGGCCCATTCTCTTAAGTATAAAGGAGCCTTGGCAAATATATCGCGGATCTCCCAGCATCTCTTGAGCAATAAATCTTCATTGTCTCCAGTGCCTTGAAGATTGTCCACATAGATCCCCTGCTTGATCTCATTCTTGAAGTCAGGATCTAGTCCAGCCTCCTCAAGATGACGCAAGATAGTAGCGTTGAGAAGGAACTGGGAACAGGTCGCCCCGAATAAGACGACTCTGAACCTGTAGACCAGATACTCTGAATCTAGATCCATTGGGTCCCGTGGCCATAAAAATCTTGTCGAGTCCCTGTCTTCACGATGGAGTTGAAGCATCAGGAAGGCCTTCTCAATATCGGCGACCCATGCAAACTTATGACATCTGAAGCGCAACTTAATTTGCGCGAGATCAGAGACCAGGGACGGACCCGTGTACAGACAATCATTCAGGCTATAGGAGCGATCACTGGATTTAGCAGAGCAATCATACACAATACGAACAGGAGTGGTGGAACTGTCCTTTTTAATCCCCACCAAGCGACTCGCTTGGTGTAGTGACTAGTGTCTCGGACTTCCACCCAGAAGGCCCGGGTTCGCGCCCACGCTCGGCGCATTAAAGATTTTTCACAAGCACTGAGTCGTTACCATCCCTCATGAGCAAAGGGATGGGGTAGTAGTACAGGACCCCAATGGAAATACGCCTAATCGGCCTTATTGAGCTATCCTTAGCTAGCTTAGCATGCGCTAGCTTTAAGAACTATTATTATTATTATTATTATTATCCCCATACTCACTGAGATCTACTCTCTCCACAAATCCACGTTGTGCCTGCTCGTTTAAAACTGCCGCATAAGTCTCGCAATAATTTGGATCCTTGACAAACTGCTTCTGAAGGCCACTTAACCTACCAAGTGCTAGATGGAAATTAGTAGGTAATTTACTCTTGTTATCATTCCAAGGGAGCCTTACCACATACTGACCCCTGCCAGAGTCATACGTTACAGTCTCTTCATATGAGCTTAACACTAGCTTGGACTCACGATCAAGTTCATGTGGGTCAATTCCAATATTGTCCAAGTCCCATAGCTTATCTATATCAGTACATGTATTATCAGGCACATTTGGCCTAATATATTTATCTATGGGGCTTACTGCTACCTTGAGGACCGTAACCACCTCCACCTGTGTGTCTTGAGAGGAAGTGGCATAGGATCCAGAAATGGCATACCCTTGGATCGTGGGGAGCATTATTAGCTTATCTACCCGCCGATATCCAGGGTGAACCAGGTCGTAGTAATAATCAGCTCCGACCAGTAGCATAATACCATTGTTAGCAGAGAGTTGATCATCAGCCAGTTTATAACCCTTGCTTCTGAGATATTTCAAATGTGGTTGAATCTCTGATGCTATATAGAAACTGGGTAGTGTGTCGACCACAACAGCCTTGATGGGACATACCCTTCTTCTATAAACATAGGAAATCTCCATTATATCATAGTCACTGGAATCTATTTCACCAGTGAAACCATGGAGACGCAAATTCTCTTGACCCTTGCTGGTACACTGGAGCTAGGGTAATGATGACCGCAGAACGAATGACCTCTGTGAGCACTGGTCAAGTAAGGTGCGCGTCATTACAGTATTATTATTACTCCCCACTACTGGCAGCATCATAGTAGGAAGCAATTGACATTCTCGAGAAGCAACGGACATGGCAGATACTTTATCACCCTCGCTCTTACCTTTCTCATGTGACTCTTTGGGGGTTCTCCCCTTTTCTTTGCCTTCGTGCCGATCAGACTGGGTGCAAAGGGAAAACCAATGTTTCCCCTTGCAATACTTACAAGGTTTGATGTAGGAATTGTTTTTTTTTAAGTACTGTTGAAGTGGTCTCTTGCCAGACAGCTGGTACATAACTTAAGCGATTTAGCCTTGCCAATCTTCTGTGTAGCCTTAGGATACTTAGGACACTGATACCACAGATGACCGTGGACACTGCACAACTTGCAACCTAATGATATTGGCCTTTTCTGTTTAGGAGAAGTCTGTACCGGGAAAGCTGCAGAGGATGGCGGCATCTCCACTTGTCGGTAGTGTCCAGTACTCTCCATATTGAAGACTTCAGTCTGGTACACCTGCACCAACGCTTCCAAGTTTAGTGGAGAGTCGCTTAGTTGTCGTCTTACGATTTCCTTTAGGGGAGAGGGTATCTTGTTCAAGATAATTACACTAAATATTTCCTCCTTGGTGATGGCCATTGTCTCCATAGATCGGAGGAGGCTCTCAAAGGAGGCATAGTACTCCTTTAGGTCCGCCATATCATAGGATGGAGGATCTAGCGTGAAGAATTTGGTAATTAACGAGGTCTTGATGACTTCCACTCTCCCGTAAGTTCTCTTCAGCAACTCCACTGCAGACTCGTAGCTTATAGCTTCTAGTTTGTACCCATCGATCAACTTCAATGCCTCCCCTTTCAATTGACCACGGAGATATGTGATCCTTTGGATGGATGTGAGTGTTTTATTATGATGGACGGAACACTCAAAGATATCCCAAAATCCAGTCCAGGTAGCCGAATCCCCGGAAAAGATAGGCAAAGTAAGCTTCGGCAGGTTAAAACCAGTCGCCTTTGGTGTACCGGTATCCTTAACAGGGGTTGATTCTTGTGTGGAAGATAGTCTGGCTAAGGCTGTATTAACGTCCTCAAAGTACTCAAGATCTGCCGACATTTCTTCTTCCACATCGTCAGTAATTGTCAATAAACCATATACCTGCTGAGCATAATTATCGTAAGTGGCTAGCGATTTAGTAACAGTAGCAAATTTACCCTTAATCTGATCAGCCGTGGCACTTAATACAAATTCATCAAGATCTCTTAAACACCTATTTAAACTTCCCTTCATCCCTCCCTTAACCTAACAAGTGCGCATGGGGGTAATTGGAAACGTCCCCCTGTGCTGACGTATTTGAGGTGTTTCCGTCACTAAAATATTCATTTTACCATTAATAGCATTAACACCTTACGAGCGGCCTATGCGGTTTATTTATGTGTACCGCACAGCGGGGTGTTTTTAGCCAAAATAGGGCTGTTTACGTGATCATTTTCATGCCTAAATAAGACCCAGAACGTAAAACAAGTACCTATCCCTGAAAGGGCATAAACAGAGCTTTCGAATGACACCATAACGATCCTTGTATGATGGATAGTTTTCTTGCAATAACCGTGCAACGCGAGTGCAAAAAGCAGGTAATTCGGTACTTTCAGTACATAATTGAGTATGTAGCGAGTGAGAGAGGGAGGAGGGAGCTGAGATTTGTGTCAGTAGGTTCGCCGCGGTGGTCTGGAGCAGTCATACGCTCGCTAGTCTCCTGCCACCACTTGTCTCTCTCTCTCAGCCACATTACGTGCTGAAATTGCCACTCGACCTATGTCGAGCGCCGCCACATAGTCCAGCTTTATTTAACTCGACTTATGTTGCTCGCCGCTAAATAAGGGTTAATACTTATCCATATGTGCCTATTATGGGTTGATTATAAAGGTATTAACCTGAAACAACAATAAAACGAGTGAAAACAGCGTTTGGATGGTCAAACTCGGTGATATAGCCCGCGAGTTGTATAATGTATGGGTGAGGCAAGCTACTTTCCCGCCAATTTCCCCCAAGGCCACTGAGACACAGTCGATCGATACACTCTCTCTCTCTCTTGCACTCGCTTGCCATCAGTGATGACAACACCCTGCTTGCAACTCGCTAATGTTAGCACGAAAATATACCTCAGAATAAGGGAATAACAGGGAAAATAGGTGATAACTGAAGGAGAGGAGGAAAGTGGGGAAGGAGGGGAGGTAGAGGACTGAGATTTTGCATGGCCCAGGGGCCAAAAAAAAATAAAAAAATAAAAAAATAAAAATAAAAAATATATATTTTTTTCGATGTCAAAAGTTGATTTTTTTTTCTCACTCACTCATAAGAGTCTCCCCGCAGTCCGCCGGGGGAACTCTTAAGAGTCTCCCAGCAGTTACCGGGTTAAGAATCTTAAGTTTCTTTAATCTGTCATCGTTAAGTCTATTAGGCTATTAACTCTCTAAACTATAAAGCGAACTATTACACAAATTAATTTAAAATGTAGCAATAGCATTGACACTCCCAATTTGGAAACGGTCATTAGGCTACTAGCTGCAGTAGGATGAATTAATGGAGCAAATCGACAAGTAGCAGAAACAAACTAGGGCTAGAGAAAGAAGGGTAAATGAAAAGAACTGACTAGGCTAGTAATAAGTATTAGGCCTAGCCCAGCTGCCCATCCCACAATCATGAGGTCTGTTAGCTGTCAATCGCTTAGGAATCAACAGAGACCGAACCCCATGACCGTAATTAGGCAACTAGGCTATAAAATATAATTAAATGAGTCACATGGGAACCCTCCCCACCGGCAAAATTGAGAAAAGATTCTCATGTGGCCTAAAGGCTAAACTGAAAGTCACCAAGTAGGCTACCACGAACAGTGTCATCAAAACAACCACAGACACTCAGTAGGCCTAACCACAAAAACCGCGAGAAATAGTAGCAAACCGTGACACCCTCACACCTAGCCCAGCAAACCCCCAAACAAGTTAAGCAGCACCACGTCGAAAAAAGTGGGAAACTAGTTCCCCCAAACTATAACAGTGACGGGGCGCCACCGAAAAAACACAGGGCTAGCCAGGCAACGTAGGGAACATAAGGGTAGTCTGCCCAACTTCTAGCGCGGCAGCCATTTGGAACACCAAGCGAAAGCGGACGCAAACATAACACTATTACTGCAATAATGTAAGTACTAGAGATCGAAGGACCATTATTTGTCGGGAATTTAGATAAAAAGGTTAAATTGCATATCACTGGTACATGAAATATCCCAACAAATAGTTATAATATAATTACCAACGACGTAGTCGATGGGTGTAATCCAGTCCCTGACATGCGGCTAATTCAATTGCATGACATGTAGGAATGTTCACATAATACAATATCGATACAATGAACTTAGGTTAGAGGACTGGTGATGTAGGACTGTTGTTATAGATTAATATTTGTAGCACATGGTGAACTGTGGGTTGAGTCAGAGCCGGGGGGGGGGGGAGATGTTGGTTGTATGGTGTTGATTGAGAGAGTAAAGGGCCGGCGTCCGATCGCTTCGCGAAATTACATATGGCTGCCGGCTCATAATAATTATAACCCATAACTTGGTTTCATGATACATCTAGAGCTGATGTAGATATTTATACATTTCAGTTAATATTTAACCTATACTTAAGAATAAACTACAATACACAAAGAACCAGCCGAAATCGTACATGCGATACGATACCGCCAAATTCAAATGTCCTATTGGACCTAAAACTGTCGGGATCATTACCCTATTCACGACAGCTTCCGTAGGTCAGTGACGGGATTACCACACTGTCATGCAAGGCTTCTTCACTTCCATGCTGACCACCCTATTTCTTGTTACTGCTTTTAGCATTCCTACAACCCTCTTCCCCTGTTGTACCCTCTCCCGCACCTCTTCATCCATAGTCCCATCTTTACTCAACACACTGCCCAGATACTTAATACTTAAAAGAGTTGACGATCTCCATAGCCTGACCGTTCAGCTTCACTTCACACTCTGTGACTTCACACCTTTCGAAGACCATAACCTTGCTCTTCCCCGCATTTACCTTAAATTCAAATTCCGTTTTTGGCACACTGTTCCAAACTCATTTACCAGACCCTGCAACTCCCATTCATTATCACTCATCAGAACTGTATCATCCGCAAATAGCAGTATAGGTAGCTTCCACTCAATTCCCTCCCTTTTCAGCGATACATGAACATCCACTTCTCCTGATAGTATTTTCTTTCGTAACTCCATCCATATATACAGTAAACAACCATGGAGACATCACACACCCCTGTTTCAAACTAACATTCAGGTCAGAGAACTCGCTCTGCTCACTCTCCACACGTACTGCCGCCTTTGCACCCTCATACATGCTCTTCACTGCTTTCAGCAACTTGCCATCTACTCTGTATATTCTAAGTACTTTCCACAAACCTTCTCTATCCACTCTGTCATAGGCCTTCTCCAAGTCCATAAAGGCAACATACACCTTTTGTTTCTTCTCCAGATATTTCTCCACAACACAATTCAGGGTAAAAATCTGATCTACACATCCTCTTCCCTTCCTAAAACCTCCCTGCTCGTCACCTATCCATTTCTCCGTTCTCACTCTCACTCTCTCAATCACTACCCTACTGTATACCTTCCCCTCCTACGCTTAGAAGACATATTCCTCGGTGGTTACCACACACTCCTCTTTCCCCTTTGCCCTTATATAGGGGGACTATTATGCCAGTCTTCCAGTCATCGGGTGCACTCCCCTTCTCCCATGCTAGTTTGCACATTTTCCATACCCATTCAATCACTATCTCACCACCATACCACAACATTTCCCCACACACTCCATCTGTTCCTGGTGTTTTCCCCAACTTCACTCTTTTCATGGCTTCCCACACTTCTGACCTCCTGATCCCCACCTCCTCCTCCACTACTTCTCTTCTTCTCCCTCCCATACCATATCCAGCTATGTTTGCTGGCTCTTCATTCCTTACATTTAGCAACTCATTGAAGTACTCCCTCCATCTTTTGACTCTCTCTTGCTTCTCGGCTAGCATTCTCCCATTCTTATCTTTCACACCATTACTGTTTCCCTTGTTACCTTCCCTAAGTTTCTTGACTTCTTTCCAGAACAGTTTCTTACTCTCCCTCCATTTTACACTCATATTCCTTCCAAATTCCTCATCTACTCTTCTCTTACTTTCCTTCACTACTCTCTTCACCTCCCTCTTACTCTCCACGTACCTCGCTCGTTATATATATATATATATATATATATTGTTGAAAAGCCACAGGGAAGGAAGAAAAATAAACACTGAGTCGCAAGTGCTTTCGTGTATTACATTTTCAGGGGACAGAGGAATGCTTGTATGTATATATATATATACAATATATATATATACTGTCTATATAAACTTAAATACTAAAAGGAATGGGTACATATCTAGAACAAGGTTACATAGGTAACCTGTAATGCAAGAATGCAAGCACTCTTCAATATTTACAGTAAGATAGAAACGAGTCTTTAACCCGGGAACTACGGGGAGACTCTTAAGAGTTCCCCCGGCAGACTGCGGGGAGACTCTTAAGAGTGAGTGAGAAAAAAAAATGAACTTTTGACATCGATTTTTTATTTATTTTTTTTATTTTGTTTTGTATTTATATTTTTTTTTGGCCCCTGGGCCATGCAAAATATCAGTCCTCTACCTCCCCTCCTTCCCCACTTTCCTCCTCTCCTTCAGTTATCACCTATTTTCCCTGTTATTCCCTTATTCTGAGGTATATTTTCGTGCTAACATTAGAAATCCGGTTGGAGGGTGTGGTCATCACTGATAGCAAGCGAATGCAAGAGAGAGAGAGAGAGTATCGATCGACTGTGTCTCAGTGGCCTTGGGGGAAATTGGCAGGAAAGCAGCTTGCCTCACCCATACATTATACAACTCGCGGGCTATATCTCCGATTTTGACCATCCAAACGCTGTTTTCACTCGTTTTATTGTTGTTTCAGGTTAATACCTTTATAATCAACCCATAATAGGCGCATATGGATAAGTATTAATGCTATTAATGGCACAATGAATATTTTAGTGACGGAAACACTTCAAATACGTCAGCTCAGGGGGACGTTTCCAATTACCCCCATGCGCACTTGTTAGGTTAAGCAAGCAGGTTTATAGAAGCAAGTTTAATCAATAAGAGACTGGTTATAACCCTAGGTAATATTGTAATATACGTTGCTATCAATCAGGCTGAGTACATGTCATAAAATACATATTGTGGCGAGTGGGTGTTGTATGTCAACAGAAAACAAAATCCAGAGATAAAGCAGAGTTTATAATTATGCAGAGACGCTACATAACTATAAATATCAGTGAGTCTTAATATTAACTTTATAATAGCTTAGGATGGAGTGGGGAATTTTCCTAAAAATGCAAATAGAGACTCTGACAGATTATTTAACTCTACGCATTAACCCTTCTTTGGCGGCGCTCAACTTATGTCGTGTGAAATAAATATGGAGTAAGTGGCGGTTCACAACTTATGTTGTGTACCATTTTCACCACGTAATGTTGCTGAGAGAGAGAGATGAGTGGTGGGAGGAGCGTAGCAAGCGTATGACTACTCCAGACCACCGCGGCGGACCTACTGACATGAATCCCACCCTCCCCCACCCTCTTGCACTCTCTACACAGGGAATTATGTAGGGAAAGTACCTAATTACATGATTTTTGCACTCGTGTTGCGCGATCGTTGCAAGAGAACCAGTGGTCGTACAAGGATGGTTGGGGTGTCATTGGAAAGCTCTGTTTATGCCCTTTCAGGTATAGATACTTGTTTTACGCTCTGAGTCTTATTTAGGCATGAAATTGATCACATAAACAACCCTATTTAGGGTAAAAACACCCCGCTGGGCGGTACATATAAATTACCGCCTAGGCCGCTCGTAAGGTGTTAAAGATCATGGCTGCGAATATTTCTTTCAGGGATATCGACAAGGATGTCGGTATCTTGTTTTTTCTCTTTCTTCTCTGTCGTTGTTGTTAGTTTCCTGTACTCTTCGGTAATTCAGAATACTCAGAGAGAAACCGAAACCAAAACAGTAGACACGAAAATCGAATGTCAGTAATGGTCATATTAATACACACACCAGGTACAGCCACACGTTATATCACCAATACACTTGTAAAGGGGGGTCACCTGCTTTTTTTATCTTTCTCTCCTTTTCTCACTTTCCCTGGCTTGTATCCATTCGGCCCCATTCAGCCAACTGTTTTAAAACGTTTATCCACATCCAGGTGTTGATTTCTTCCTGGCGACCGATAACGAGGTAGCATTGTATGGAGAAATCCGGCTTTGCCGGAGAATGTTTTCTATCGAAAAATGTACAAAATTAGCTTGCTGTAAAAAATATATATATATATACTGGGTCGCTACCGCTCGCCAGGAAAATATTGACACCTGGATGGGGGTAAACGTCTTAAAACAGTAGGTTGAATGGGGCCGAATGGATACAAGCCAAAGAGAGAGTGAGAGAATGAGAAAACAAAAGCGAGGTGGGCTCCTTTAATAGAGCATGCACCTGAAACACACACACACACACACACACACACACACACACACACACACACACACACACACACACACACACACACACACACACACACACACACACACACACACACACACACACACACACACACACACACACACACACACACACACACACACACACACACACACACACACACACACAGAGGCAGGTACAACACCCCAGATCAATACACCACCTAGGCTATTGTCACCTTCGTCCCTCACCTACACACACACACACACACATACATACATACACAGGGGCAGGTACAACACCCCAGATCAATACACCACCTAGGCTATTGTCACCTTCAACCCTCACCTACACACACACACACACACACACACACACACACACACACACACACACACACACACACAGGGGCAGGTACAACACCCCAGATCAATACCCCACCTAGGCTATTGTCACCTTCATCCCTCACCTACACACACACACACACACACACACATACATACACAGGGGCAGGTACAACACCCCAGATCAATACACCACCTAGGCTATTGTCACCTTCATCCCTCACCTACACACACACACACACATACACACACACACACACACACACACACACACACACACACAGGGGCAGGTACAACACCCCAGATCAATACACCACCTAGGCTATTGTCACCTTTATCCTTCACCTACACACACACACACACACACACACATACACACACAAAACACATCAACACATCAACACATCAACACACAGCCCGTAGCCTAGTAGGTAGCGCTCTCGTCTCACACACGAGGGGTCGGGGGTTCAATCCCCCGGCCGGGCGGAGACAAAATTGGGCTTGTCTCCTTTCATGTGTTAGCCTCAGTTCACCTAGCTGTAAATAGGTACCTGGAATAAGTGGGCGACGTTGTGACGTCCCATCTGGGGTTGGCAAAAATGGTACAAGGCGAGATGGGTATCATATGGTTCACCTAAGCTGATGGCTACTTAAGCCTTCGGGCGAGACGGTACCGTCTATAGTGAGAATGGTACCATACAGATTCACCCTAAGCCTTCGTTTCCGATGTCGCCAATTGGCCAAAAATACAGACTACACACACATCCACAGCCATTCCAACGATACATATAACACCTACACATATAGGAGGCGGGAAATAACGAGCATGCTCAATCCCGCAATACAACTAGAGTAAGTACAACTAGAGTAAGTACAGGGGCAGGTACAACACCCAAGATCAATACACCACCTAGGCTATTGTCACCTTCATCCCTCACCTACACACACATACACACACATACATACACAGGGGCAGGTACAACACCCCAGATCAATACACCACCTAGGCTATTGTCACCTTCATCCCTCACCTACACACACACACACACATACACACTCTCTCTCTCTCACTCGTACACACTCACTCTCACTTTTTTTGTTCTCTCCCTCTCACTCTCTCTCTCTCTCTCTCTCTCTCTCTCTCTCTCACAATAAAGATATGAAACACATTATGGTCTTTTTCATAAAGCCCACCTCGCTTTTTTGTTTCTCTTTCTCTCCCTCTCTTTGGTTTGTATCCATTGGGCCCCATTCAGCCTACTGTTTTCAGACGCTTACCCCCATCCAGGTGTCAATATTTTCTTGGCGAGCGGTAGCGAGTCAGAATATATATATATATATATATATATATATATATATATATATATATATATATATATATATATGTATATATATATATATATATATATATATACATATATAGTATATTTTCGTTTTGACAGTAAGCTAAATTTGTACATTTTTCGATAGAAAAATTTCTCCGACGCAGCCGGATTTCTCCATACAATGCTGGCTCGCTATCGCTCGCCAGAAAGAAATCAACACCTGGATGGGGATAACCGTCTTAAAACAGTTGGCTGAATGGGGCCGAATGGATACAAGCCAGGGAAAGAGAGAATAGGAGAGAAAGATAAACAAAAAAAACAGTGACCCCCCTTAAACAGAAGATATTTCAACACTTCTTTACACCAACATAAACTTTACACCATGTGCATTACTTCAATTTATAATATGTCTCTTTACAAGTTCACGTCAACGCTAACAACCCAGAATAATCGTATACTAAACCTTTTGTAGATCATATAACTTCAGTTCATTACCATAAGCACATATACTTTTTTCTTCATACCCTCCTTCGGTCTCTATCCTTCCATCTGTGCCTTTGTCTCTAATTTCCTTTCCGGCCGTTCCATAGCTGCGGTTGTGAACGGCCATCGCTCACTTCCTCATCTATTAACTCTGGTGTTCCTCAGCGCTCTGTTCTATCTCGCATTCTCTTTCTAATTTTCATAAATGATCTTCTCAACTGCACCTCCAGTCCCATCCATTTATACGCAGACGGCTCTACTTTACACTACTCAGTTTTCCTGAACGTCCCAGCCAGCAATCCCTGAAAGACAAACCGCCTCAAGGAGTTCTTTATCCCCTGCAAAGCTTCTTGCTCTGTACAGGGGCACAGTGCGTCCTTGTATTGAGTATTGTTCACATGTGTGGATCCTCTCACACCGCACTCCTAGACATAGTAGAAAGGAAAGCCTTTTGTATCATTAACTCCCGCCCACTCACCAACTCTCTGCAATCTCTCTCTCTTCGCCTCAATGTTGCATTCCTCTCGCTATTCTATCGCTACTACAATAATCAGTGTTCCTCGGAGCTTTCCCAGTGTATACCACCTCCTCTATGTAGGGCACGTAGTACCCGCCTTGTAACACAATCCCACCCCTACTCTGTGCAACTCTCCAACCCAAGAGTGAAACGCTATTCTCAGACTTTCTTCTATTCAACTGCTGAGCTCTGGAATTCTCTCCCAGAATCAGTCTTTCCCTCTTCCTATGACTTAAATTGCTTCAAACTCTGTGTGTCCAGGCATTTTAGCTCTAACGTCCCTTGATTTTGGCCCTGTCACTCTTTCAAATCTGGGGGAGGCACTCACTGCAGGCAGTTATGCCTTTTGTCTCCCTCATTCACATAAAAAAAAAAAAAAAAAAAAAAAAAAAAAAAAAGGCAATAATTATCTTCTGATCCAAATACTATTTCCAATTGGGGCAGAGGAAACCTTGTTGCCTTTAATGCTTCCAAAACCCAATTTCTTCATCTTACTACCCGTCCGGAACTCCCAGAGACTATCCCTTACACTTCAACAATATAATAATCAATCCTTCATCTTCTCTCAATATTCTCGGTGTCTCTTTTTCTTCTGCTCTCACTTGGAAAGACAATATTATCAATCTTGCTAAGGCAGCCTCCCAGAAGCTGGGTGTGCTCAACCGCCTCAAGGGGTTCTTTACCCCTACACAGCTTCTTACTCTGTACAGGGGCACAGTGTGTCCTTGTATTAAGTATTGTTCACACGTGTGGGGAGGATCCTCTCACACCGCACTCCTAGACAAAGTCGAAAGGAAAGCCTTTTGCATCATTAACTCCCGTCCACTCACCAACTCTCTGCAATCTCTGTCTCTTCGCTGCAATGTTGCATATATCTCGCTATTACAATAATCAGTGCTCAACAGAGCTCTCCCAGTGTATACCACCTCCTCTGCGTAGGGTACGTAGTACCAGTCTTGCAACACAATCCCACCCCTACTCTATGCAACTCTCCAACCCAAGAGTGAAACGTTATTCGCAGTTTTATTTCTATTCAACTGCTGAGCTCTGGAACTCTCTCCCAGAGTCAATCTTTCCCTCTTCTTATGATTTAAATTGCTTCAAACACTGTGTGTCCAGGCATTTTGGCTCGAACGTCCCTTGATTTTGGCCCTGTCACTCTTTCAACTCTGGGGGAGGCACTCGATACAGGCAGTTCTGCCTTTTGCCTCCCTCACTCAAATGAAAAAAAAAAAAAAAAATTTTTTTTAGCTTTTAACAATATCACTTTCTCCATTACCATTCAACGTACAGAATTACCAAGAACGCTTTTCCATTTTTGTCATGGGGACGCTAATGCCCTTTCACATGTTCTCGCACTCAAAGGATTTTTCATTCTCCAAAAAGAACTGTACGGTCGCGCTAATAAGTCATGTCCCAGCTGTCATTATGTTTGGCTGGCTCTGTGCTGTATTAATGTATGTCAGATGTTGAATAGGGTGGGTAAGTGTAGGAACATGTTTGTATGTTTCACTTGATATGAAGAAACGAAGCTTAGATATTGTTGATACCAATTATTGATCAAAACATACTTGGTGCCTAGACATCACTTTTTAGCGCAACTGTACATATATAGCATTCCAGCTTTCATTGTAGTATTGAATGTTAGTGTATTGGAAATATGACGTATAGTGTGTGTGTGTGTGTGTGGTGTAGTGATAAGGGGGTAGTGCTTGCTTTTTCGGGACCCCCTTCTTCCTCATGTTTAGCATATTAGTTTTGAGGTTTCAAGACGTTCGTACCGTTAGTTTCACTATTTTGAGACCTTTCGCCTCATTTTGTTGTCAATAATAATACCTTTCGTGCCCTTTAGGTGTCGAATTTTTCCTGGCGAGCGATAGCAAGCCTCTAATTTTAGAAGGAACCGGCCTTAGGCTGGGACTTTTTCTACCGAAAAATATACAAATTCATCTTGAAACTCAAGATATAAAAATATATAAATATATAAACCAAAAATCAAGAACTACCCCCTTAGGAGAGAGAGTGATTGTGAGAGCTAGTTGTGTTGTGTGGTGGTGTAATGGTTTCGAAGCTTATGTTCTGGGTGTGGTGTCCCGAGTTCGAATCCCGGGAGGACCATATGCTTTTATTAGTTTATTCAAGTACATTTGGGTTTTTAATGGATGATCAATGTTAAGAACGGGGTGTGTTACGACCGGGACTCGTATAAAACAAGGGCTCTTAATCATTGGACTAGAAAGGCACACAGCCACAACGGTAACGCTAGATCCAACCCTCGAACTTATAATGCCAGTGCACAAAAACACCTATACCCTCCAGAGTTAAATCTGCGATAGCGGGGTATCCTCTAACTCGGTATAAGTGCACTACTACTACAGGCTGATGATCTCTTAATACATCCTGATCACAACAACATACAATTACGTTAATAATGTATACAAGGAAAAAAGATAGACAGCTTAATTAAATCACTGGAATGATTTAATGCAAACAAGAAGAAGGTATAATTAAAGTTACTCTAAACAATAATAAACTGTCACTCCTATATTAAAGAAAGTGAATGAAAGTCCTAAAGCATCAAACAGGAATTTTCTGAAGAAAGTCTGATCCTGCTTAAGATGATCGAATCGGATTTTGAACCGTTATATAAAGCAGGAACTAGATATGACAAGTGTAGGGACATACAGTGTTAACTGGCACGGGAATAACGATAAATGCGCAATAGTATTATCTCCAACAACAAAAGAAGTACTTCCTCAGGCAACGCAAAAGCCTGCTCAGGTTGTGCACCTCAACAACAACCAAGGCTTACAATCAACGTGAATAAAAATGCTGCATACATAACATAAGAGTTTATAATCCTAATCGGGTGTCTGCTAGGCGAATAAAGTCTAGCTGGGATGTCGTAGGCTAGGAAACAATGGCTGAGCAAGCGGCTCGTAGCCTAGCGAGGTCCTTAAGACTGTACGGCCAAATTACGTTAAATGACGGGGTGCTCTCTTGAGAGATCCAGATCGCTAGTATCTGGTTCTCTCCTGGCAACCCTCTTCAAGTCAAAGCAAAACTAGTTAGCACAGTGTTGGGTGGCAGAGGCTAAAGCCCTCACTCGCACTACAGTGCTAAACTCACAAGGTACACAGTCAGAAAGACAACCTAGGCTATAGGTGGAAGTCGGGGACAGATGGCAAGGGAGGTGTGAAGGTTATGCTGGTCAAGCAAGCTCTGAGCGAGGAAGGCAAAAAGGCAGCAAGGAGTGCGGGGGAACTACATCCTGCCGCGGCAGGAGGGCAGGAAAGCGGCCAGCCACTCAGAGGGCCCGGCCGTGGCATGACGTCACCGAGACAACGCGTAACACTACACGCCCAACCCTCTGCCTCCTGCACTTACTCACTCACACTCTCTAGCTGTATCATTCAGTCTTATACATTAAACATATAACTGATGATATAAAATATAATGCATTGTCACAGACGAAAATAAAGACCACTTCTATACTGCCCGTGACATGACGATTCACAAGAAAGAAAGTATAACTTGTAGATAGACTGTAGCCAAATTCATTGCCCTGGCGAGTGTTAGCGAGTGGCCAAGCGAGTGGCTGAGCCCATGTGGCGTTCTGTTAAGCTGCAGGCGTCACACCCGACCCAAGATATTAGATGCTCAACCATGAGCTCCATATCTGACAAGCAGAACCCCGATAAGACTCGCCACCCCTAACCACTTCGCGACAAAGAAAGGCAAAGCTCAGTTCTCATCAAAAATAAATTAAAACCCCTCCCAACACAATAGCTTAATTCATACTGCTATGCTCCTAGAGCGAGCTTCTACTAGCCCAGCCTTCTGAGAGAAGTACAGGTTCGACTCAGAACTTCAGCTATAACATACGTACAAAATTTAACTATTAAAAGAACGAGTTTTTATAGAATTTTCATTTGTTTAACATCTTTATGGCGGCTGCACTACAGGGGCAAGCCAATTTTACTCCACTCTCAACGCACACTGACTGAACGGCGAGGGTTCTCCTGCAAACAAACCTTCCCATGACAAACAATCAGCCAAAACATTATCAGTGCCCTTAGCATTCCACACATCCAACTTGTGTTCCGGCAGCACAACAACACCTGACACTGATAAACTGCCCAGTTCATCACAAGACTGGCACTTCAATTCGCTCTTTCCGGCAACGGGGCCTGCCAATAACCTTTCACTAGTTCTACCTTCGTGATTAGTGATGCAGCCCCGATGCGGTCTATGGTATCATCAACTCTAGGTAAGGGATAGGCGTCTGTCAGGGATAATGCTTCCACACTCTTGCAATCACCACACACACGGATCTTGCCACTCAACTCCGGTTGCAAACTCACTGGCAACGACCACTCACGATATCCCTTATCCCTCAGACCCTTGGGTAATGGATAGCTGTCTGTCAGGGATAATGCTTCCACACTCTTGCAATCACCATACACACGGATCTTGCCACTCAAGTCCGGTTGCAAACTCACTGGCAACGACCACCCACGATATCCCTTATCCCTCAGACCCTTGGGTAATGGATAGGTGTCTGTCAGGGATAATGCTTCCACACTCTTGCAATCACCACACACACGGATCTTGCCACGCAACTCCGGTTGCAAACTCACTGGCAACGACCACTCACGATATCCCTTATCCCTCAGACCCTTGGGTAATGGATAGCTGTCTGTCAGGGATAATGCTTCCACACTCTTGCAATCACCATACACACGGATCTTGCCACTCAACTTCGGTTGCAAACTCACTGGCAACGACCACTCACGATATCCTTTATCCCTCAGACCCTTTTTCCACATGTCGTCTAGCTCTGTTTTCACGACAGGCTGTTGAGCAGGATTTATACGGTAGGGAATTAAACTGAGCCTAGCACTGTCTTCAGCCTCCATGTCGGATTCTACCCCGTACATCAGGCCTGGAGAAGCAACAAACATGCGGATGCACTGCCACAGCCTAGTAAACAACTTATCTCGCAGAACAACATGCCTACCGCCCTCCCACAACCCAGCCGAGACCGCACCTTCTAACCTGTAGTCTCCCTCCTTCTCCACCTTCGTCCCTAGAACAGCCAGGTCATGAGAGGGACAATCAGAACCACCTGTGCAGTCACGCCCATAGTTCATTACTGCTAAGGCTTCCCCACCGATACCGTACATGCGCACCCCTGCATTCCTTACGACTACATCTGCCTACGCAGCATCACCGCTTTTACCGACATGGCCAGATATAGTCGGTCTATGGTAGGGCTGTTGCATTCGACTAGAGCAGCATTGGGAGGCTATGCGACGACCGGGCACATCCACTCCACAGCCAACCTCACCAATCTGCTCAATGTCCTCCTTCTGACCACCACCCTTGGCAGCCATGGGTCGACCTTGACCTGACAACCATGTCCAAGCCTCGTCGCCCACCTTGAACCACCGAAACAACGAGGCTAACGGTCTCCCAACATTCACGTGACCTGCCCGCGGAACATCTTGCACCGCCTGAGTTGTGAGGCTCGGGTGCTCGGCACGACCAGTGGGGTATGAACCGAGCTGGTGCTGGAGCGCTGCACACTGCTGTTCAGGCAGGTGCTCTAGCGCTTCCACAGCCACCAGACTCGTGTCCCCCGCCCACTGCTCCGCCGAGACATGACCATCCCAACTCTCCTCCACCTGTGCCCAACTGCCCCCCTCAACTTCTCCACCTTGGCCGCTGCAGACCAACACAGGGACAGTAGGCTGCTCAGGTGGTTGACTCACAAACTCCTCCAACAGGTTCACATGACATGTTTCCCCGTCCTCGTGTTCGATAGCCCCGTTCCCACAACTCCCCTCCAACTGGGAACTACTAAGTCGCGGAGTGCCATCACGCCCAACCATGTCACTAGGGGTGACATGTTCTGGGGCCACTCCGGAGCTCACCTCTGAGTCAAGTACTAAGCCGCTAAGGAGAGCCGCTGGAGCAAAACTCACAAAACTCCCAACTTTAGCTTGCTCCTTCCGACCGTTCCTCCGCTGGTCTGAAGACTGAGGAATAGGCTGTGACACTTTCGATGCAAGAGATCTTGTAACAACGCACGCCATAGGTTGTACTTGACACTTCTCTACCCACTCCTGTTCCTCCCTACTCACGTCGGCCGGCTTCTCGGCAACGACTAAGGGTGAAACCTCAGAAGTAGGCACCGCAAAGTCGTTGCCGAGAAGGAGGTCAACGCCCCCAACAGGCAAGTTCTCCACAATTCCAACATCCAACTCTCGTGTCACACCATCTACCTCCAGTTCCAACCTGACCAACGGGTATGACCTGGTAGCATTGATACCTTGCACCACAACCACCCGTGACGCGTTTATTGGTCTACCAGTAAAGTTCTTCATCAAAGTCTGAGAGGCACCCGTGTCTCGCAACAGCTCAACTCCATGCTTCTTACCAGCCCACTTCATGCACCAACGCCCTCGATGGTCGCAAAAGACATCGCAGACAGGGTTCGAGCCTTCCGGATTCTTCTCCACTGGCTGTGTCCCAGCCTCTGACGTTATACCCCGGTCAAACTCAGACGACTTCGGGGACACCCCAATGTTGCGAGCCAAAGACACAGCTGCATTAGGTAGCTTGCTAGGACAGGATCGTGCAAAATGCCCCTTCTCATGACAATGAAAACACTCTAACTCCCCCTTGGGCTTCCCTTGAGGTGGGGAAGGGCCCGGACCCTTCTTAAACGGGACGGTATTAGGTTTATGGTCAGACTTAAACCATTGCTCTTGTTGTTATTGTTATATGGTGTATCACTGACTCGGGGGGGGTGGAGTGTTGTGCCCCTTGTTACCTGCATCGTTCCGCTGTGCAGACCCGCACCCACGAATCAGCGATAGCCTACGGTCAGCCATCTCAGCTGCCTCCTGTAGAGTTTTCGGTTTTTTTTCTTTAAGATTCAACGTCAGATCGCCGCCCGTACACTTGAAAAAAAAATCTAGAATCATCAGCTGTCTCAACTTCTCAAACGTCGATGCCTTCTCAGAACGCAGCCAGTTTCTAATTGCATCGGACAGATCCCGGGCATGCTCAAGAAAGGTGCACTCACGACCCTTCGTTACACCCCGGAACTTCAATATGTACGTCTCTGGTGGTAACTCGTACGCCCGCAGAACAGCCTCCTTCAATACCTCATAATCGACGCAAGACTCCAAGGGCAACGCATCATATGCCTTGAGTCCTTTGACAATCAACCTAGAGAAAACAAGGGCTGCCCACTTAACCTCGGGCCATTGGTGCTCCCGGCACTTCTTCTCAAAACGCATGAAAAATTCGGTGACACCGGACTCGTCAAATACAGGGACTAACTTAAGAAGGTGCGATAAAGACTGATCAAGACCTCGATTCCCAGAACCGAGACGCTGCCCTGTTGACTCCACTCGAGACTTCTCAAGATCTATGTCTGCACAGTACATGGTCTTTCTCTCTTCAGCCTGAATCCTAGCCATCTCAATCTCAGATTCATGCTTTCGTTGCTCAGCCTCATGCCTTCGTTGCTCAGCCTGCTGGATAAGTTTAGCCATCTCAAGCTGGAAGATCATAGCTGCAGTTAAACCTTGAGGAGGAGGAGATGCAACAATTGGAGACCCCCCCTGTGATCCACCCGGGGGCAAACCACGCTGCCAGTGACTATCGGCCTGCGAGAACGTCGGATCCGGTGTTCTAGAGAGCACGATGGGAGTAGAGTGGAGGGGGGGCTTGGCCGAAGGTGCCAAAGCACCCGCTCCACCCTGTGCACCATGCACCCTGCCCAGCACACATGCCACCAGGTCACTTCTCGTCATGCTGCTAGTGCCCACATGCCCCATGACCGTGGCCAAACACTGGAGACCATACCGATCAATCCCCGCCACCCGGTTAACAGTAATAGGCATTTCCAGAAATTTCCTTGCATCCTCCTCACTAGTTATCACTCTCATGTCATCTAACAAACCCAGCCTCTGCACCTCAGAGCCTGCTTCTCGTACTGTGTCCTCACTGTACACTGATCCGTCGTCTGACATAGTGTCCATCGAAAATTCCCAACGTTTATAAAAAAAAAAGGAGTACCTAAACTCTCATGTAGCACAAATCACTCAAAAATGCTTGAAGACTTAAGTGTTATACTACTTGCCAAACAAAAATTTGTGTCCACTATATTCCTTTAAACAAAAAAACAAATGACCACAACACTCCTGCAATATTTCTCTAAGTTCACAAAATCCTGAGCAAGGTCGCCATTTGTTACGACGGGAACTCGTATAAAACAAGGGCTCTTAATCATTGGACTAGAAAGGCACACAGCCACAACGGTAACACTAGATCCAACCCTCGAACTTATAATGCCGGTGCACAAAAACACCTATACCCTCCAGAGTTAAATCTGCGATAGCGGGGTAGCCTCTAACTCGGTATAAGTGCACTAATACTACAGGCTGATGATCTCTAATACAGCCTGATCACAACAACATAAAATTACGTTATTAATGTATACAAGGAAAAAGATAGAGAGCTTAATTAAATCACTGGAATGATTTACTGCACACAAGAAGAAGGTATAATTAAAGTTACTCTAAACAATAATAAACTGTCACTCCTATATTAAAGAAAGTGAATGAAAGTGCTAAAGCATCGAACAGGAATCTTCTGAAGAAAGTCTGATGCTGCTTAAGATGATAGAATCGGATTTTGAACTGTTATATAAAGCAGGAACAAGATATGACAAGTGTAGGGACATACAGTGTAATTTTTTTTTTTTTTTTTTTTTTTTTTTTTTTAAAGAGACAATGAACAGAGGAAGGAAAAACACAGATAAAACAAAAAGGTCCATGTGCCTAAAGGCATCCTCCATTCATAAAATGTTTGTAACAACTGGATTTAAACATTTGTAGATTGTAAGTTTGTGGAAAGCAATTCGAGGGAAGTGAATTCCAAAGAGTAGTAGCTCTCAGGATAAATGAATTCTGATAAGCAGAAGTTCTGCATTGTGGAGGAGAAAGTGTAAATTCATGGGCGCTCTCAGCTGCCCTAGTTCTACGGGGAAAGATGTGGAGAGGCGGCACAATTGAAGCAAGTTCCTCGGAACAATTGCTGTGAAAATATCTGTAGAATAATGCAAGGGATGCAACGTTTCTTCGTATGGATAATGTAGGAAGGTCCTGTGTGATTGCAGGGTTATTGATTAACCTAATAGCTTTATTTTGAATTTTGTCCAACTGCCTCAATGCAACCACTCCACTTCCACCCCACAGAGGTGAACAGTAATCCATCTGAGAACGCACATGACTTTTATATATCACGACCAACTGCTCGTCAGTGAAGAATTCTCGAACTCTGTACAGGAGTCCCAGTTTTTTAGAGGCATTCTTAGCAATGCTTCTAGCATAATGTGTCCAGCTCAAGTTAGTAGTTAATGTTACACCGAGAATGTCAATACTAGGGGAAGTGGGAATATTTATATCATTAAAAATATATGGGAGTCAGTGAGATTCTGTCGGTTAGAAAATTGAATGTACTTGGTTTTCTGTGCATTAAAGGAAACTAGATTCTTTTGTCCCCATCCATCAATTCTAGAAAGGTCCTGGTTCAGAGAAATTGCAGTGTTTATTTTTGAATTTATAAGATCGGGTTGGGTGAAAGAATTGGTAAATGTGAAGGAACTGTGGAGTGTTGAGTCATCTGCGTAGGAATGTATTGGATTATGAGTGGTAGATATGAGATCATTGATATGAATGAGGAACAGAATTGGGGCCAAAACTGATCCCTGGGGAACACCAGCATTTATTGAGTGAAATTGAGAATAAAGGCCATCTACCATTACACGTATTTTTCTGTTATGAAGATAAGAAGAAATTCGTGGAACTAATGATGCAAGGCCATGTGACATCTTCGACAATAAGGATTGATGCCAGACTCTATCAAATGCCTTTGATATATCCAGTGCTATTGTATGTGTTTCACCATGTTGGTCTGTAGCTTGGTTGATTTGATGCGTAAGAAGGCAAAGCATGTCTGCAGTTGATCGACATCGTCTAAAACCATATTGCCTATCACTGATTAATTTATTTTTCTCAAGATGCTTAATTATGTGATTATTTAATATAATTTCAAAGACTTTACCAAGAGTGGAAGTTATAGCTATTGGTCTGTAGTTTGATGGATCTGAAGAGGCACCTTTTTTAGGAACTGGATGGATGTTTGCTTCTTTCCAGGGTACTGGGAAGCATGAGGTATGAGTACACAGACGGAAATGTTTTGCCAATACAGGAGCGAGCACCAAGGAGCAATTCTTAAGTACTATTGGAGGAATTTCATCTGGACCAGGAGCCTTATCTACCAAGAGATTCTGCAAAATAGTTTTGACATGTCTGGTGTGGATCTTAAGTGAGGGAATTTCAGGTGAATTAAAATTAAGTACAGGGACATCTTGATTTATTTCATCTAAGGTTGAGTTCGTGGAGAAAATATCCGCAAGAAGGTTAGCTTTACCTCGTGGGTCACTTACAAGATTGCCAGTCGGAGATTTTAATGGTGGAATGGATGAAGCAGTAGTGAAGTTGGATTTAAATGAGTTAAGAGTAGACCAAAATATTTTGTTATCATTTGGATTATTTAGAAGTTTATTTGCCTGCTTGTGGAGAAAGTTTGATTTAGTTAGGTTTAATACAGTTTTGGCATTATTTCTGATGTTTCTAAAGTAATTAAAGGCTTCATGTGTTTTTAATCTTGTGTATGCATTGTAGGCTATTGCTTTTTGTTCAGTTACTCTAGCACAATTATGGTCAAACCATTTAGGTGAATTAGATCTTTTACTGTACTTTTGATGAGGAATAAAAGTTTCCATTCCAATTTTTACAAAATCTTGTATGTGGCTCAAGGTGGAGTGTGCATCATTAGAAAAGAAAGAGGTCCAGGGAATATCAATAAAGAAACCTTGAAGACCCTCCCAGTCTGCCCTATCGTAATGCCATTTAGTCACCAAAACAGGTTCAGAGTGGGAAGGTGTGGTAGGTGATAGACAGGTGGCCTGTATCAGACAGTGATCAGAAGATCCAAGCGGGGACCTCACTGTAACATCATAATTTTCTGAATTGGTTGTTAAAAATAAGTCCAGTAGGTGGGAATTATGATTAGGATTATCTGGTACACGGATGGGTTGGTTGACTAGTTGAGTGAGATTAAATGAGTCTGCAAATAGCTCACATTCAAGACCAGCATCATCAGTCCTGGTTGAATGAGTGAGCCATTCAACATTATGGACATTAAAATCACCCAACACAGTGATTTCAGAAGAAGCATTTAAGTTGAGGACACTGAGTTGTGAGGACAGAGAATCAAAAAGACTTTGCTCTGGAGGAGTATTTGGGGAACGGTAGATGCCACATATGTATTTAAATTTACCAGCAGAAATTAATTTGTATATAGAATAATCAAAATAGGGACAATTGAAACTAGTAACCTCCTCCAGGGCAATTTCAGATTTTGCGAAGCAACATGTTGCGAAGCAACACCTCCTTTAGGTCTGAAATTTTGGAGCAGTTGATAACCTGGAAAATTAAATCTAGACGTGTCAGATGTGGATGTTACTTGAGTCTCTGTCAAAAAAAGGAGAGTAGGGGATTCTGCTTGAAGAAATTGGGGTACAGAATTGATGTTAGAGTGAAGTCCCCGTATATTGCTAAAGAAAAAGCTGCACCGACGAGCAGCTTTGGGACGTTGCAATGCTCTTGACACAGTCGCATGATGACGACCGGGAGGGCCCTGTGTCAATGACCCAACCCTGCCGGGGGTGGATATCCGAGGGACGACCAGGTTTGCTCTTAACAATTGTACTGCCATGTTTATTGGGTAAGGTGTATGGTGTTACATGTATGATATGTAGTGGGAAGAGTAGTGTTTTATGGATAGAGGATAGCAATGTAGGGCAATGTCGTGAAGTTGGATGTGTATGTTATATAAAGAGGGTTTTCCTGATACCCCTGATGTGTGAGGCAGAAAGATATGTATCCAGCTACCAAGGCCTGGGAGAGAAAATGGAATTCAGGCTATTCCCTGAGTCTCCCGAATCCTTGGCGGTAGTACTTCCCTGGGCGGGGCTGCCTACCCCTACTACCTAGGGGACACGGGAATAACGATAAATGCTCAATAGTATAATCTCCAACAACAAAAGAAATACTTCCTCAGGCAACGCAAAAGCCTGCTCAGGTTGTGCACCTCAACAACAACCAAGGCTTACAATCAACGTGAATAAAAATGCTGCATACATAACACAAGAGTTTATAATCCTAATCGGCTGTCTGCTAGGCAAATAAAGTCTAGCTGGGATGTCGTAGGCTAGGAAACAATGGCTGAGCAAGCGGCTCGTACCCTAGCGAGGTCCTTAAGACTGTACGGCCAAATTACGTTAAATGACGGGGTGCTCTCTTGAGAGATCCAGATCGCTAGTATCTGGTTCTCTCCTGGCGACCCTCTTCAAGTCAAAGCAAAACTAGTTAGCACAGTGTTGGGTGGCAGAGGCAAAAGCCCTCACTCGCAACACAGTGCTAAACTCACAAGGTACACAGTCAGAAAGACAACCTAGGCTTCCCACGCATCCGTTGCGATTTTACAAGTTCAACAAAACCTGGTACACATCGGAAATCACAACACCAATAGCCTCACCCCAGTCTAGCATTAAATAGCCCAGCAGACAACCAAGAAATAGGTAGGGAGACACCGCGAGTGTGTCGAACCTCTACAGACAAAATGTTAACCCCTCCAAAATGTCTAACTAAACATGAAATATCTGAGAGCTTCAGCATATAATACGATGGCCGATATATCGATATAAATGAAATCGCACAGAACCAAAGGGGAGTTATGATGTTAAATAGATTAGAAGAATAAGAGGTACGAAGTTGAGAGAGAGAGAAAGTGTTCTATAGGTGGAAGTCGGGGACAGATGGCAAGGGAGGTGTGAAGGTTATGCTGGTCAAGCAAGCTCTGAGCGAGGAAGGCACAAAGGCAGCAAGGAGTGCGGGGGAACTACCTCCTGACGCGGCAAGAGGGTAGCAAAGCGGCCAGCCACTCAGAGGGCCCGGCCGTGGCATGACGTCACCGAGACAACGCGTAACACTACGCGCACAACCCTCTGCCTCCTGCACTTACTCACTCACACTCTCTAGCTGTATCATTCAGTCTTATACATTAAACTTATAACTGATGATATAAAATATAATGCATTGTCACAGACGAAAATAAAGACCACTTCTATACTGCCCGTGACATGAAGATTCACAAGAAAGAAAGTATAACATTGTAGATAGACTGTGGCCAAATTCATTGCCCTGGCGAGTGTTAGCGATTGGCCAAGCGAGTGGCTGAGCCCACGTGGCGTTCTGCTAAGCTGCAGGCGTCACAGGTTGTCGGGAATAGGGTAATGATCCCGACAGTTGTAGGTCCAATAGGACATTTGAATTTGGCGGGATCGTATCGTTTGTACGATTTCGGCTGGTTCTTTGTGTATTGTAGTTTATTCTTAAGTATAGGTTAAATATTAACTGTAATGTATAAATATCTACATCAGCTCTAGATGTATCATGAAACCAAGTTATGGGTTATAATTATTATGAGCCGGCAGCCATATGTAATTTCGCGAAGCGATCGGACGCCGGCCCTTTAGTCTCTCAATCAACACCATACAGCCAACATCTCCCCCCCCCCCCCCCCGGCTCTGACTCAACCCACAGTTCACCATATGCTACAAATATTAATCTATAACAACAGTCCTACATCACCAGTCCTCTAAGCTAAGTTCATTCTATCGATATTGTAATTTGTGAACATTCCTACATGTCATGCAATTGAATTAGCCGTGTGTGGGGGACTGGATTACACCCATCGACTACGGTCGTTGGTAATTATATTATAACTATTTGGTGGGATATTTCATGTACCAGTGATATGCCATTTAACCTCTTTATCTAAATTCCCGACAAATAATGGTCCTTCGTGCCCTAAGGCTTCTTTACCGTAGTACCGTTTTGTTTACTTCCTTGACGCTTGTGGGCTTACAAATGGCTGCCGCCTCGCGCGGTGTTGGGCCAACTGCCGTTTCCCTAGTATAGACCCGGCTTCTTCCCTCGTGTTTTTTTGCATTTAGGCGCCGTCCCTATCTTTTTTAGGGCTAGTTTCCAGCTTTTTTTGGGCGTGTGTTCCTTGGCCTTTTTTGGTGGGTTAGCTGGGCTGGTGCTTGGGGTAGGGGTAATTTCGTCGGGTACCATTTCGTGCTAGTAGGCTAGGCTAGGCCTGCAGGTGTCTGTGGTGGCTGTTCATTTCGCTTTGGTGGTGGGCCTGTGATGTTCATTGTGTTTTGTCATTATGAGACTCTTTTCTTACTTTTGCCAGTGGGGAGGGTTCTCATGTGACTCATTTAATTAAATGTTATAGCCTAGTTGCCTTATTACGGTCATGGGATTCGGTCTCTGTTGTTCCTAAGCGATTGACAGCCAACAGACCTCATGATTGTGGGATGGGCAGCTGGGCTAGGCCTAATACTTATTACTAGTCAGTTCTCTTCATTTACCCTTCTTTCTCTAGCCCTAGCTTGTTTCTGCTACTTGTCAATTTCTTATTAATTCAATTAATTCTTCCTACTGCAGCTAGTAGCCTAATGACCATTTCCAAATTGGGAGTGGCAATGCTATTGCCACATTTTTAAATTTAAATTAATTTGTGTAACTAGTTTGCTTTATAGTATAGAGAGTTAATAGCCTAGATTCAGACTTAACGATGACAGATTTAAAAAAACTTAAGATTCTTAAGGGAGGGATGAAGGGAAGTTTAAATAGGTGTTTAAGAGATCTTGATGATGTTTTATTAAGTGCCACGGCTGATCAAATTAAGGGTAAATTTGCTACTGTTACTAAATCGCTAGCCACTTATGATATTTATGCTCAGCAGGTATATGGTTTATTGACAATTACTGACGATGTGGAAGAAGAAATGTCAGCAGATCTTGAGTACTTTGAAGACGTTAATACAGTCTTAGCCAGACTATCTTCCACACAAGAATCAACCCCTGTTAAGGATACTGGTACACCAAAGGCGACTGGTTTTAACCTGCCGAAGCTTACTTTGCCTACCTTTTCCGGGGATTCGGCTACCTGGACTGGATTTTGGGATATCTTTGAGTGTTCCATCCATCAGAATAAAACACTCACATCCATCCAAAGGTTCACATATCTCCGTGGCCAATTGAAAGGGGAGGCATTGAAGTTGATCGATAGGTACAAACTAGAAGCTACAAGCTACGAGTCTGCAGTGGAGTTGCTGAAGAGAACTTACGGGAAAGAGGAAGTCATCAAGACCGCGTTAATTACTAAATTCTTCACTCTAGATCCTCCATCCTATGATGTGACAGACCTAAAGGAGTACTATGCCTCCTTTGAGAGCCTCCTCTGATCTATGGAGACAATGGCCATCACCAAGGAGGAGATATTTAGTGTAAATATCTTGAACAAGATACCCTCTCCCCTAAAGGAAATCGTAAGACGACAACTAAGCGACTCTCCACTAAACTTGGAAGCGTTGGTGCAGGTGTACCAGACTGAAGTCTTCAATATGGAGAGTACTGGACACTACCGACAAGTGGAGATGTCGCCATCCACTGCAGCTTTCCCGGTACAGACTTCTCCTAAACAGAAAAGGCCAATATCATTAGGTTGCAAGTTGTGCAGTGTCCATGGTCATCTGTGGTACCAGTGTCCTAAGTATCCTAATGCTACACAGAAGATTGGCAAGGCTAAATCGCTTAAGTTATGTACCAGCTGTCTGGCAAGAGACCACTTCAACAGTACTTGCACCAATTCCTACATCAAACCTTGTAAGTATTGCAAGGGGAAACATTGGTTTTCCCTTTGCACCCAGTCTGATCGGCACAAAGGCAAAGAAAAGGGGAGAACCCCCAAAGAGTCACATGAGAAAGGTAAGAGCGAGGGTGATAAAGTATCTGCCATGTCCATTGCTTCTCGAGAATGTCAATTGCTTCCTACTATGATGCTGCCAGTAGTGGGGAGTAATAATAATACTATAATGACGCGCATCTTACTTGACCAGTGCTCACAGAGGTCATTCGTTCTGCGGTCATCATTACCCCAGCTCAAGTGTACCACCAAGGGTCAAGAGAATTTGCGTCTCCATGGTTTCACTGGTGAAATAGATTCCAGTGACTATGATATATTGGAGATTTCCTATGTTTATAGAAGAAAGGTATGTCCCATCAAGGCTGTTGTGGTCGACACACTACCCAGTTTCTATATAGCATCAGAGATTCAACCACATTTGAAATATCTCGGAAGCAAGGGATATAAACTGGCTGATGATCAACTCTCTGCTAACAATGGTATTATGCTACTGGTCGAAGCTGATTATTACTACGACCTGGTTCACCCTGGATATCGGTGGGTAGATAAGCTTATAATGCTCCCCACGAGCCAAGGGTATGCCATTTCTGGATCCTATGCCACTTCCTCTCAAGACACACAGGTGGAGGTGGTTACGGTCCTCAAGGTAGCAGTAAGCCCCATAGATAAATATATTAGGCCAAATGTGCCTGATAATACATGTACTGATATAGATAAGCTATGGGACTTGGACAATATTGAAATTGACCAACATGAACTTGATCGTGAGTCCAAGCTAGCGTTAAGCTCATATGAAGAGACTGTAACGTATGACTCTGGCAGGGGTCAGTATGTGGTAAGGCTCCCTTGGAATGATAACAAGAGTAAATTACCTACTAATTTCCATCTAGCACTTGGTAGGTTACGTGGCCTTCAGAAGCAGTTTTTCAAGGATCCAAATTATTGCAAGACTTATGCGGCAGTTTTTAGCCGAGCAGGTACAAGGTGGATTTGTGGAGAGAGTAGATCTCAGTGAGTATGGGGATAACATCCATTACCTTGCTCACCATGGGATTAAAAAGGACAGTTCCACCACTCCTGTTCGTATTGTGTATGACTGCTCTGCTAAATCCAGTGATCGCTCCTATAGCCTGAATTATTGTCTGTACACGGGTCCATCCATGGTCTCTGATCTCGCGCAAATTATGTTGCGCTTCAGATGTCATAAGTTTGCATGGGTCGCCGATATTGAGAAGGCCTTCCTGATGCTTCAACTCCATCGTGAAGACAGGGACTCGACAAGATTTTTATGGCCACGGGACCCAATGGATTCAGAGTATCTGGTCTAGAGGTTCAGAGTCGTCTTATTCGGGGCGACCTATAACAACAGTCCTACATCACCAGTCCTCTAAGCTAAGTTCATTGTATCGATATTGTATTATGTGAACATTCCTACATGTCATGCAATTGAATTAGCCGTGTGTGGGGGACTGGATTACACCCATCGACTACGTCGTCGTTGGTAATTATATTATAACTATTTGTTGGGATATTTCATGTACCAGTGATATGCCATTTAACCTCTTTATCTAAATTCTCGACACAGGTGTTACTTATTTCTCTCTGCGTAGGTGAAATCAGTAAGAGAGGCCAAGCAAATGAAACATGAATTCCAGCGACTTCTTATCACATGCCTACAGCCTCTCCTGGGCCTAGCCCTGTTCGATTGGTGCCTATAATCTCCCTCAAATGCAATACATATATTACTATTAAAACCGTATATAATTAATATTAATCTTATTTAATTCATTCCACTCCCAACACCAAACACCTAATGCAAATAATGAAAACATGTGATCGTCCCGAGATTCGAACCTGGGTTACCACATACAGATATTAAACACTCTAATCATTACACCATCAAGACCACAACAAAAAAAAATAAATAAAAACAAAGATAAAAAAAAATAATAAAACTAAAATTTAAAACAATACAGAAACATATAAATGTGTGCCATATATTATGGCTGTATTTGCATAGAGAAAAATATTAGCGATTCCCGAAAAGTTGGAGTGCTTACAGTACACAAACTTGCCTAGCCTAGTTTCACTATAACAACGTTTGCCTTTGTGCGGGACGAGGGAAGGGGAGCGTTACGCCTTGTTAAACCTGATGGTGTGCAGCAGAGCGGTGTAAAGTATTGTGGTGGTGGGGGAGGCATGTCAATAGGAGGAACGATGTGCTGGCTGGAAGGGGAGTTTTTGAATATATATAGAGGGAGGGGGGGAGATGGTTTATAGGAGGATGTACACGTTGAGCAACGTTCCAATAAACAACAATATTACTAAAATGCTGGGTGTGAAGGGAATTTAACCCTCTCAAAAATCCCCAGGCCCAGTGGTGGTGCCTGGCGCGGGTTCGAACCCTGATTAAGGACCTCAGTAGGTTTTACCAGACTGGCGTGGGTTCGAACCCTGGTTAGGAACCTTAGTAGGTTTTATCAGACTCGCGCGCTAACCCACTGTACTACCACAGACGTACAATAGGATAGGAACCTTAGTTCTCCTTGAAAGAACCAGGTGATAGTCTCGCGGTGATTCACGTGGTGGGTTAATTAGACTTCGCCACCAAGGACTATTTTACGATATCCCAGAATTCAACTTGGGTACTTTTGTGGTTGCGGGATTTTTGCGGGTACAGGGTATTACAATTACCTGACGACACCTACTGTAATAATTAGGCTATATGTAATGCGTACTGCAATTGTTGATTCTATTAACAGCTGCATCACTTTTCAGCTGATGATAAATTGATTCCCTTAGCTGTAAATTTCTCGATACTCCATGGAAAATTGTGAAACTACCAAATCTCTGCATCATATTAAGACAAAAGTAGATATAATTCGCATCATATTGCACTACAAACTCATCAAAATAACAGATATATTGATGGGAACCTTGCAATTTACAGTCAGTTGAAAAACCAAAAATACTATTGTATATTGTATATGAACGGGTGTAGAGTTTGACGGTTGTGTGTTTTTATTGGCGCTTTATACGTTATGCTACTTTTGATAGATTTGCTCCCAAACTGAATCATCCATCACACTGACATATCTCATTACGAACAAGGATATTGGTCTTATGGTACTCTGTCTATGGGTAATGGACTTTTTATCCATCCTTTATCATTTTGGTACAGTTGGCCAAATAAGTGATGTAACGGCACCAACTATATTTCGATCAACAATAGTTATCAGAGCTATCTAAGCATTAATTAATTGTTTCGAGTGAGTTATGCAAACATGTTCCTATCTATATACACCCTATTCAACATCTGACGGACATTAATACAGGACACAGCGAGCAAAACGAATTGACAGCGGAGACACGACTTATTTGGCCAACCGTACGAGCTATTATTGTCGCGTTGTTCAGTTCATGTATGTTTGTAGAAGAAAGTCAATTAAAAAAGGTCATTGTTTATTTTTATAATAATATCCAAATACTTTGGTGTTTAATTAAACTACAAATACAATCAAACACGCAATACAAATAATCAAATAGGAATTTGTCATTCATATAAAATGTTTAACCCTTCCCCCCCGGGCAGCATTTTTAAATGACACCCCTTGCAAAGGGCAGGAGCCCGGGTATCCTTTTGAAATCCGTAAGCTTGAAAGCCTATTAAGCGTGGTTTGAAAGCCGTGCGTTTTAACGTTTGTAAACAAAGCCAGTCAGAGCGACGTGCAACTTCAAAAACAAGAAGGAGAATTCGGATCATTGTTGTTGTTGTCTGCTAGGACGAAATTAGTGTCTGTATATGTCCGATATTTCTAAGACCGCATTAAAACTCTCTCCACGGAAATCGTCATCACAACTGAACCAGTTGACCTAGGGAGCTCTACTCAATGCCAGTCTACAGATACAAGTAAAGGCTACATTTCGAGATGTGAGTGAATTCTCTAGCAGATAAAATAACAAAGATAGGCACAGGCCTATTCCATTTTTTTTTAGCCAGATCACCTGGATTCTAGTGCTGTCAGTAACCCCCTCATGTTCTTGATGCAATTTTGAGCCTATTAGGGATACTTTAAAGCCTTTGTTACCATCAGGGGTATTTAGAAACCTTTAGTTTAGTTACTTCAACCTCTGCAGTTGTCTTTGAGTTAGCTGTGGGCAGAAAACTAAGTTTGGAGAGGTAATTATAAGAGTGAGAGAACTCTATTTATTATTGCTAATCTGGCAACCTCTGCGTCATAAAAACGTGAAAGAGTTAAGAAGGCGGGCCCAGGCGGGGAGGGTTAAGGTGTCATACATAAGATATACGGTACTAGTGCTTTATGACACAAACCAATAATAAATGACAAAATAATACCATGTAATCGCTAAATTTCCAGTAAACTTTTATACCGAGACGTAAAAGGTCCTTTAAACGAAGATCTGAGGAGTACAGCAAACGTATAGTCCATTTCTTTTCAACTGATGGTAAATTGAATCCCTTAGCAGCTGATTTATTGGTAGTTAACCCCTCGAGTACCAGCGACGCACGTTATGCATCGGCAAGGTATCTAACGCTAAACCCCATCGCCGCATAGGGTGCGTCGTGGTTAATTACTCTGGTCCTATGGAACCTAGAGGGCTCAGATTTGTATGGGAACTGTGTAAGTATCCCACGCAACAATGCCGATGGTTGCAAACCCGCAAAGTACAGTCTCGTGCGCGTGAGCGCGCAAAAACGTGTTTTTGCATGTTTTTGCCTACCCATTTCCCCATGTTAAACGGGCGCCCCGTTTATATTATATTGCCTGGTGCTCATTGGGTTAATGGTAAAATATGAATCAACTATGTCTCTGCATCCTATAAATGCCAATCTTATGTAATTTATGCCATATTTCACTACAAAATCTTCAAACTAGCATAAAAATATTGGTGGGAACTTTGCAATTTACCGCCAGATGACATGAAACAGAGTCTAGTTAGTATATATATATATATATATATATACAGTTATACTATGTAATTATGGATATTTTTTCGATTACTCGCCAGTTCTTACTATTTTAAGAAAAATACATATTGGTTATTGTACAAACTAATAACCATAAGAACAAAGTCGACAACTACTGAGGCCTTTGGTTGAATATCTTTACATTTTATTGTGTATTGGTGGTGTAATGGTTTAGATGCTTATGTTCTGGGTGTGGTGTGCCGAGTTCGAATCCCGGGAGAACCATATGCTTTCATTAGTTTATTCAAGTGCATTGGGCTTTGTAATTGGTGATTGATGTTAGCAACGGGGTGTTACTTAATAGTAGATGGGCGTCGTATATTCTCAAGCACAGAGAGGAATAGAACTTATGTTGGCAACTTAACCTCCCGAACATTCTCCTCATTACTTTTCAACAATATCTTGCACATTAATATTCTTCTATCTTCTCTTTAAGGGGGGATGGGCCGGTTTTCTGGACCACTTTCTCCCTCATGTTTTGCCCCATTAGTTTTGAGATGTTAGGATGTTTGCCCCAATAGTTAGTCGATTTTAAGACCTTTCGCCCCATTTCTTCTTCAATATTTAAACCTTTCGTGCTATTTAGGTGTCGATTTTGTCCCTGGCGAACGATAGTGAGCCTGTAATGTTGGAAGAACCGGCCTTTGGCCGGGACATTTTTCTACCGAAAAATTTACAAATTAATCTAAAAGAGGGATCTAATAATGTTTTTTTTTTAATTTGATGGAGGTCTAGGGAGGAAACTAGAAAAATAATGAATACATGCAAAAATCGCCCAAAAAGTTAGCCATCTCCCCTGGTTGGCTTTTCTAGACCCCCTTCTCCCTAGAGTGTTTAGCTCCACTAGTTTGGCGGGTTTTTTTAGGCCTTTTGTCCTATTTCTTCGTCAATATTTAAATATTTCATGCAATTAAAGTGTCGATTTTTTTCTTTGCCATCGATAGCGAGTCGATTTTTCTATAAGTAATGTACAAATATATCTTTATGTCTTGGGGGTGTTTTGTTAAGCTTGGTGGAGGTCTAGGGAGGAAACTAAAAAAAAACAATAAACAGATAATTAAATAAGCAAATAATACCGCCCATCCCCCTTACCAAACCTGGATATTTAGCTCCCCGACCTTCTATGCCCACATTTCTTTTTCACTATCATTTCCAACCTGATTTAACACTCTTCGTTATCGTACCAGCCATTCATTTAAGGGGAGTTGGTTGCTTTTTCTGGCCCCCGTTCTCCCTTATGTTTAGCCCAATTAGTTTTGAGATTTTAAGACGTTCGTTCCATTAGTTTGGCGATTTTTAGGCTTTTCGTCTCGTTTCTTTGTCAATACTAGGACCTTTTGTTCCATTCAGGTGTCATTTTAGGAGGAATCGGCCTTCGTCCGGGAAAGATTGCTACCGAAAAATGTAGACATTTATCTAGAGAGGTGGTGGGGGTAAATACATCAACATTATATTTGTTATTAATTTCACCACACCACCAAACACCTCCAATGAAATTAATGAAAGCATATAATTTATGTGATCCACCGGGATTCGAACCTGGCTTATCACACACACATTTTTAGACACCTTAACCATTACACCACCAAGACCAATAAAATATACCCTCCCCCTTTAACTCCCCAGCCCAGTGTTTTCCTTCTTCATTCACTGGTTATCGTAATTTGGACCGAACTAAACTCGGCTGGGTCAATCAATTGAGCCTGAAATACTGACCCGAGATAGACCGAGCAAGTGTAGGTGTGTGGGTGAATGAAGAGGGGGAAGGATTAGTTGGGAATGGTTGAATGAAAGTAGAATGTACTAATATAAAATACACTGTGCGAAAGAGAGGTTAGGACGTTAAGGTTTCACATTATAATCCATACATACGATCAAAATGTGAGTGTTAAAAGATTGTTGCAAAGATAATTACAAATAACACACACACACACACACACACACACACACACACACACACACACACACACACACACACACACACACACACACACACACACACACACACACACACACACACACACACACACACACACACACACACACACACACACACACACACACACACACACACACACACACACACACACACACACACACACACACACACACACACACACACACACACACACACACACACACACACACACACACACACACACACACATATATATATATATATAAACTAATGATGAAACAATACGGACACTCTTACATACTAATTTTAAGGATATACACAATATACAATACTACATAAGGATGCATTATATATTATTTGTTATGGTTACACTAATGTATGTGGTAAATGTATCTATATATCTATCTATTGTCGGATACTCCCCGTAATGGGGGTGGCCATACACAAAGAGCCCCCAAGCGGACCCTATCCCCTGGTGAGGGACAACCCCTGCCAGTTTACTGAAGAATGAACAGGATTAACCACTCAAGTTAGGGTCCATCCGGCTCCGAGGCTCTTTTTGTATTTTTTAGCACTATTTTTCTACAGTGGTGTGCGGCTAATCCATCCACTAACCTGCTTCACCCTAAAGTAGCAGTACGGATTTGTATAAGGTTTACTCCCCTAGGCAAGTTGCCGACCAAGACTGGAGAGTCCCAGCCACCCAGATTTGTATATGGTTGTCTCCCCTAGATGGGTTGCCGACCAAGGCCAACGAGATCCATCCACCCAGAGGTAAATGTATACCCTTTGATTATTTTTCCCCTTATGCGCTGACCGATTGATTAATAACACATGGATTAATCTCACGTTCAAACAGGGAGCCAACATTAATTAAGGGCTTTCCAGTCACTCCGCCTCACGACTACTTCGCCTCATGTCCACTTCGCCTATGTCCATAACGCCTCACGACCAGTTCGCCTTGCCACCACTACGCCTCACTACCACTTCGCCTTGCGTCAATGACGCCTCTGCACCAGTTCGCCTCATGATTCAGCTTCCATAACACTTCGCCTCACTACTTATTTGCCTCATGATTTTACATATGTTTGCGCATATATGTATGCATGTATGTATGTATGTAACTATGTAAGTTTGTATGCATGTATGTATGTATGTATGTATGTAATTCAGAGTTGGGTCAGTTAAGATAATTAACTTAACTTTTTCCGATTAACCAACTATTTAGAAAAATGGGTTAATTTTACTTAACTTAATCGAAATATCTTTAAATTAATCGTTAACTTCAATTAATTTCCGATTAATTTTCCTCTAAATCATATTTTCTACTCTGTGAACGGAGTCTGGGAGAGCAGAGCGAGGTGGTAAATTCAACACTCCCGTGATAATGTATAGTCTAATCCTAGGATCGTCTTGTCGGAATAGTAGACCTTTTCCATATTTCCTTTGTCTGTTTCTTGCGGTAAAAGTCACAAGGAGATACAAGGAATAGTTAGTATCTCAAAGACTTTGCAGTCCATTCCGGAGAGATACTCGAAGAGGAAAGAGAGGGATTATCTAGTGCACTACACTCATTGCAGTGTGCAAAATACCATCTACTCACTTCCTGAACTGTTCTACTGAAGAACTGTTTACATCTTTTGAGGGAAGTTTTTTTTTCCAGTGGAACACATCTTATATATAATAAAGTTTCCACAAATATTAGTGCTGAACCTTTTCAATTCTAACTTCCAGCCATGGTTGCGTGTTGTATTCATATTGAAACTAAACAGAGAGAGAGAGAGAGAGAGAGAGAGAGAGAGACAGCGCGAGTTTATTAGTAATTTACACTTAAATATTTTGATGCGATTGTATTATTTATTGTTGCCCTATTGTTTCTAATGCAAAGATATGAATATACATAAGGATATGCAGAAATAAAGTAGAAATATAGGAACAAGTTCAAACTGGATAGGACAATAGGAATCGTTGGTTGGGGGTAATAATAATAATAATAATAATAATAATAATAATAATAATAATAATAATATTTATTCAGTTAGCAATTTACAGAGTTGGTACCACATAGTATGTTACAAATATGTCATGTACCAGCCTTGCATAATTCCAACTAAGGATAGCCCAATAAGGCTGTTAGGCGTATTTCCATTAGGGTGGAGTCAGTAGGATAATTAAGGAGGATTAGAACGGTCAAGAATGTCCGGGTTCTTTTCCCATCAACTGGTGACTTGTCTAGTTGTTTCGGAGTTCAAGTTTCATTGTAATCCAGCTAACTATTTCCATCTAACGTTAGTATTTATGCTGATACCAATACTACACGAGTTCCAAAATGCTGCAAGAAAAAAAGATCGTATAACTCGGTCCTAAAGTGAGGTAAAGTGGTCATGTGACTCGGCCCCAAGGTGAGTTAGAGGCAGTGAACACACACACACACACACACACACAGACACACACACACACACACACACACACACACACACACAGCCCGTAGCCTAGTAGGTAGAGCTCTCGTCTCACACACGAGGGGTCGGGGTTCAATCCCCGGCCGGGCGGAGACAAATTGGGCTTGTCTCCTTTCATGTGTTAGCCTCAGTTCACCTAGCTGTAAATAGGTACCTAGAATAAGTGGACGACGTTGTGACGTCCCATCTGGGGTTGGCAAAAATGGTACAAGGCGAGATGGGTATCATATGGTTCACCTAAGCTGATGGCTACCTAAGCCTTCGGACGAGACGGTACCGTCTATAGTGAGAATGGTACCATACAGATCCACCCTAAGCCTTCGTTTCCGATGTCGCCAATTGGCTAAAATACAGACTACACACACATCCACAGCCATTCCAACAGTACATAAAACACTTAACATGCATTTCACGCAATATATTCCCAGTTAAGGAGGCGCGATAATAATGAGCTTAGCTCGCATTGCGTGGATTCCCCTTGACGAACAAGTAACTGAGTAACTGAGTAACACACACACACTACAATGCTGAGCAGAGAACAAAGACAGAAAATGCCGAAATTTTATGGCTAAAAATACTTCTTACATTTGAACATAAAAACATAAGAACATTCGGCTACGGTATACCATATTCTTCATCTGGATTACGGAGTGTACCCTTCCAGTATGAATGACATTATTCCTATTTTATTATTGCTAATTTCAGGTTATCTTATTCAAAATAGGTAAGACTTCTGATAGTCAAGAGGAGTAAAACTACCTCGAGTATCTCCTTCTGTAAAGTATATCTTAATGTTTTAGTTTGTCTATCATCAGACGATATTAATACGTTCAGGAAAGGCCTCCCATATGTAAAGAGTTAATTTCTTGCCTACATGTTTCAATACAATTAAAAAAATACAGATTATTGAGAGTGGTAACTAAATAATCGTAGGGCAAGTACCAGAAAAGGGACTGAATATGAACCACGTGCCACACAAACGACTTACTGTACATAAGTGCACTGATTCCTGTATAAATTGTTACGACCGGGACTCGTATAAAACAAGGGCTCTTAATAATTGGACTAGAAAGGCGCACAGCCACAACGGTAACACTAGATCCAACCCTCGAACTTATAATGCCGGCGCACAAAAACACCTATACCCTCCAGAGTTAAATCTGCGATAGCTGGGTATCCTATAACTCGGTATAAATGCACTACTACTACAGGCTGATGATCTCTGATACAGCCTGATCACAACAACATACAATTACGTTAATAATGTATACAAGGAAAAGGATAGAGAGCTTAAGTAAATCACTGGAATGATTTAATGCAAACAAGAAGAAGGTATAATTAAAGTTACTCTAAACAATAATAAACTGTCACTCCTATATTAAAGACAGTGAATGAAAGTCCTAAAGCATCGAACGGGAATCTTCTGAAGAAAGTCTGATGCTGCTTAAGATGATCGAATCGGATTTTGAACTGTTATATAAAGCAGGAACAAGATATGACAAGTGTAGGGACATACAGTGTTAACTGGGAATAATAATAAATGCGCAATAGTATTATCTCCAACAACAAAAGAAGTACTTCCTCAGGCAACACAAAAGCCTGCTCGGGTTGTGCAACTCAACAACAACCAAGGCATACAATCAACGTGAATGAAAATACATGACATAAGAGCTTATAATCTTAATCGGGTGTCTGCTAGGCGAATAAAGTCTAGCTGGGATGTAGTAGGCTAGGAAACAATGGCTGAGAGCAAGCGGCTCGTAGCCTAGCGAGATCCTTAAGACTGTACGTCCTAATTACGTTAAATGACGGGGTGCTCTCTTGAGAGATCCAAATCGCTAGTATCTGGTTCTCTCCTGGCGACCCACTCAAAGTCAAAGCAAAACGAGTTAGCACAGTGTTGGGTGGCAGAGGCAAAAGCCCTCACTCTCAACACAGTGCTAAACTCACAAGGTACACAGTCAGAAAGACCACCTAAGCTTCCCACATATCCGTTGCGATTGTACCGGTTCAACAAAACCTGGTACACATCGGAAATCACAACAACAATAGCCTCACCCCAGTCTAGCATTAAATAGCCCAACAGACAACCAAGAAAAAGGTAGGGAGACACCGTGAGTGTGTCGAACCTCTACAGACAAAATGGTAACCCCTCCAAAATGCCTAACTAAACATGTAATATCTGAGAGCTTCAGCATATAATACGATGGCCGATATATTAAATCGTGCAGAACCAAAGGGGAGTTATGATGTTAAATAGATTGGAAGAATGAGAGGTAAGAAGTTGAGAGAGAGAGAAAGTGTTCTATAGGTAGAAGTCGGGGACAGGTGGTAAGGGAGGTGTGAAGGGTATGCTGCCGTTTGTCTCCTTCATACACACATAAGAAAAAAATACTTATTGAAACGTTTAGCTGTCTTCCAAATTTTATAGATCTGTAGTATGAACACAACAAATTGTGATATGTTGTCCTGTCGTATATTTCATATGAATTGTTGTATATTATTATTTTCGTGTTTCTAATATCGGTATATGTATTGTAGATGTATACCGGTACTTTCCAACCAATATTGTTGTTATTTTCAGTCAACTTCAAATCGCTTAATAGTCAGACAAGTTTGAAGTTCGAGTTAGACGCATTGTATAAGAATGTGTACAGTACATTAAAGTTGTAAGGAAATAAAGCAATCCAGTAAATGTCTTTGATTATGAACAGGCTCTTAAAGTAGTTTATTGTAGTTAAGCCTAAAACAAAATTTGGTGGTTAGGAGTTTAACGTGGACATACAGGCATGTAATAATTTTTTTTTTCTATGTGATTGAGGGAGGAAAAAGGCATAACTGCCTATAGCGAGTGCCTCCCCCATAGTTGAAAGAGTGACAGGGCCAAAATCAAGGGACGTTCGAACCAAAATGCCTGGACACACGGAGTTTGAAGCAATTTAAGTCATAGGAAGAGGGAAAGACTGATTCTGGGAGAGAGTTCCAGAGCTCAGATATTGAGTAGAAGAAAGTTTGAGAGTAACGTTTCACTCTTGGGTTGGAGAGTTGCACAGAGTAGGGGTGGGATTGAGTTGCAAGACGAGTACCACGTGCCCTACGTAAAGGAGGTGGTATGCACTGGGATAGCTCTGAGGAACACTGATTATTATAGTAGCGTTAGAATAGCGAGAGAGATGCAACATTGCGGCGGAGAGAGAGAGATTGCAGAGAGTTGGTGAGTGGACGGGAGTTAATGATACGAAAGGCCTTCCTTTCAACTTTGTCTAGGAGAGCGGTGTGAGAGGAACCTCCCCACACATGTGACCAATACTCAATACAAGGGCGCACTATGCCCCTGTACAGAGCAAGAAGCTGTGCAGGGGAAAAGAACCCCCTAAGGCGGTTGAGCACACCCAGCTTCTGGGAGGCTGCCCTAGCAAGACTGGTAATATGGTCCTTCCAAATGAGAGCAGAAGAAAAAGAGACACCAAGAATATTGAGAGAAGATGAAGGGTTGATTTTTGTATTGTTGAAGAATAAGGGATAGTCCGCTGGGAGATCCTGACGGGTAGATAGATGGAGAAATTGGGTTTTGGAAGCATTAAAGTTAACAAGGTTTTCTCTGCCCCAATTGGAAATAGTATTTAGATCAGAATTTAAGAGTTCTATGGCTTCATTACGTTTGTCGTTGAGGGATTGCTGGCTGGGGCGTTCTGAAAAACTAATGGAGTAGTGTAAGGTTGAGTCATCTGCGTATGAATGGATGGGAATTAAGGTACATTTAAGGAGATCATTTATAAAAATTAGAAAGAGAATAGGAGATAGGACAGAGCCCTGAGGAACACCGGAGTTTATAGGGTGAGGAAGTGAACAATGGCCGTCCACAACCGCAGCTATGGAACGGCCGGAAAGGAAATTAGAGACAAAGGCACAGATGGAGGGATAGAAACCGAAGGAGGGTAGTTTAGAAATTAAAGATTTATGCCAGACTCTATCGAAGGCTTTCGATATGTCTAGTGCAATAGAAAAAGTCTCACCGAAGTCCCGAAAGGAGGATGACCAAGAGTTAGTAAGATATGAAAGAAGATCACCAGTAGAGCGACCCTTAAGGAAGCCATACTGGCGATCTGAGAGCAGATTATGAGAAGAGAAATGCTTAAGAAATTTGGAAGCAAGAATAGTTTAAAAATTTTAGAAAGACAAGAGATAAGAGCAATTGGACGATAGTTGGAGGGTTGAGAGCGGTCACCCTTCTTTGGGACAGGTTGAATGTGAGCAAACTTCCAGCATGAAGGGAAGACGTTAGAGGATAGACAGAGACGAAAGAGTTTGCCTAGGCATGGAGTCAGCACGGAAGCACAGTTTTTGAGAACAACAGGAGGAACACCGTCCGGACCGTACGCCTTATTAGTGTTAAGCTCAGAGAGGGTAGAAAGTACATCTTTAGAAGAGATTAGGATATTAGGCATAAGTAAGAGAGAGGAGGGCGGAGAGGGAGGAATAGCACCGGAATCATCCAAGGTGGAGTTTCTAGCAAAAGTTTGAGCGAAGAGTTTAGCTTTGTCAGAGGAAGAAGTGATGGTTGTGCCATCAGAGTGGGAAAGGGGAGGGAAAGACGAGGAAGAGAAATTGTTGGAGAGGTTTTTGGCTAGATGCCAGAAAGCTTGGGAAGAGCTAGAGTTGGATAGTTCAGTGCATTTATTATTGATGAAAGAGTGTTTGGCAAGTCGAAGAACAGATTTGGCTTGATTCCGGGCAGAAACATATGAAGAATGAGAGTCTTGAGTTTTAAGGTGTCGGTACCGTTTGAATGCTTCCTCCTTATTGCGGACAGCAGTAGAACAGGCGATAGTCAACATTATGTGAAATGCATATTTTTTATTTTTTATTTTTTTGCTACCATAATATCCATTGATCTGGGTGTCCATTATCTCTCGATACCTTTACCTGACCTGATTGACGAGACGAGTAATTTAGCCAAGTGAGATGAGTTCTAATATCTACTATACAGTATACAGTATTTTATGATTTATTGTAAATCCCCTGAAACAGTCCAAGAAAGAATAACAAACATTATATAGATATATATTTTGTCATGGAGGAACTTATAAAAGTTTTTGCTTGCATTCATCAAAATGAGTAAATTTGGAGGGGAATGATAACAGACTTAAGGAGATAACGGACACAGGGATACTAAATTGTGTAAGGAAATTGAGTAATGCTAATTATAATATTATAGAAAGTTTTGCTTAATTCATATACAAATAGATGTTTGCTATCACAACTTGTACAAATAACTATAACAGAAGCAGAAATTCAAGCTTAGGAAGCTTGAAAACTAAAATGAAAGGCAGAGTTAATTGATTAACTTAACCGATTAATTTTTAAAATTAACTTAACTTAACTAGTTAATTCACAAATTCGAGTTATCTTAGTTGATAAAATACTAATATTAACTTAACTTAACTAGTTAATTTAATGAGTTAATCGACCCAACTCTGGCTATGTATGTATGTTTGTATGTGTGTGTGTGTGTGTGAGTGTGTGTGTGTGTATGTGTGTGTGTGTGTGTATGTGTGTGTGTGTGTGTGTGTGTGTGTGTATGTAATATGTATGTGTGTATGTATACGTGCATGCATGTGTGTATGTATGTTTTAATGTATGTACGTATGTTCAGTATGTATGTATGTATGCATGTGTGTATGCATGTATGTATGTATGTATACATGTATGTATGTACAGTATGTATGTATTTTTTGTCTTTCGTAGTACTTATTTCGGGCCTTGGCCGAAGTAAGCATGGGGCATGAACGGCTTTACCCAAGGAGGTCCTCTGATCCCACTTTTAGTCCATCGCTCGGGGCACAATATGGTGGTCAGGGTGGTCGGTAGCCCATCATTAGGGTATGTCATTTAGGGGAGGTGTGGCAGAGTGGTCTTGCCACTGGACTGGTAATCCAATGGACCCGGGTTCGAATCCCAATATGTCAATGGGAAGATATTATTGGGATGGAATTTGTGCTGTACCTAGTTCCAGTGCATTACCACACCACACCGAAATGCCAAAAAAATACCCTCATTGTTCCCTGAATAAATAGCATTGTATGAATATTCCCATATTCAAAATATGTTACAGGGGGGCAATGCCTAGTGAGTTAATTGCTCAATAGGTGGCGTTCTGAGAGTGAGGGTCCGAGTGTGGGGGGGGAGACCGTGAAGCGCAGAGGCGAAGCTGCTTCAGAAGATGGAGTTGCTTCGAGCCGGGGTACTTCGCATGTCTCACTCCCTAGACTGGAACAAGACCTCACGGGCCTCACCGTGTTCAGCGGTGTAGTGTAAAGGTTCTCAGCCTATGCCCAAGAGGGAGTAGATGGAATATAGAAAAAAAAAAAAAAAAAAAAAAAAAAACTAGGTGAAGTCTCACGAGTGCTTGTCCCGACATTATTTCAGGCAGTTGTAGTCTGCTATCTTTTGCGTAAGGTTGTATATTATAATATATTAGTTATATATGACCTCTAACGGCTTTGGTGAGGTCGGTCCTCATGATATTAGTGAGCTGGGTCTATAATTAGGCCTTGTAATTGAGGTTGGGTGTGACGGGATCTGCCTTGTGTTGGCTAATCGGCTTACTGCCTACTCCCATGTTCTTATGTGCATATATATATATATATATATATATATATATATATATATATATATATATATATATATATATATATATATATATATATATATATATATTTTAAAGTCAAGTAATCCTGAGAAATACCAGGGGGAAGGCGGGTAGGCGTGGCGAGCCGCTGGCTAATTAGGAAATGGCGGATGGAAATTAAAGAGAGGGTGGGAGGTGTGAACTGATTGAAACTCCGACCAAATGGGGTAAATTACAATTATCAAGAAGGAAAAGGGAGAAGAAGGGGTAGACGATTTCCTGTATTGTTTAATGCAAATCTTGGTCTCACAGATGGATATACGATCTCAACATGCCCTCTGAATTAAGTAGGTCCTTCTTCAACTGCTTAAAACCGTCTAACTTCAGCCATAATGAAAGGTAAACAGACGGTCCTGGTAGTGAAAGGATCATTATTGTTGAAATAAAGTTTTGAATGCATCGCTGGTACTGGAAGGGTTAATGCTTTCCACTGTGGCCCATCATATCATTCCTTCATCTTATTCACTTGCTTCGTGATATTTGGACATCCTTGTTCCTAATACGTTTTACATATTAGTTCAGTATCGCGTGACGCTAGAGCTTAGAAACCCATTTAGTACCGGTAACGTCTAGTATATTATATTCTGATAATGACGATTCTATTCAGTTTCGGAAGGCCGTCTACCAAATTGAACGTTATATATTATATAAATTGATTCCCGTAGCTGCCACATATTTGTCTTATCTTCTGATTATCGTCTACTTATAGTTGCAACCAAATAACACAAACAGCATCGGTACTGGACGGGTTAATGTAACGTAATGTAATGACAATTTTTAGTTATGGAGAATGATGTTACGTTACCCTGACTTCATATGATGTTTTTATATTTCACAACAACATTAATCATACTAAAATACATTCCGAATATCCTATCAATATGTTGTTAGCAGGTTTAGCAGGGTGATTTTACTTTTCCGAATATAGATTGGCAGCACCACATCGGTGACTCTGATTCTGAAGAGTTTATTGAGGTAGTACAAGATAAGTTTTTTATTTCACTTCATAGATTAGTCTCACATCAATCATAGGAAAGCTACTAGAGTAAATTATTGCTAGGAAAATTACAAACCACTTAGAAACATTTAACTTAATAATTTCTTCTCAGCATGGATTAAGAACATAAGAAGAACATAAGAAAATGGGAGTCTGCAAAAAGCCGATCGGCCCATACAAGGCAGATCCCTGTCACACCCAACCCCAATTACAAGGCCTAATTATAGGCCCAACTCACTAATACCTTGAGTACTGCCCCCACCAAAATGGTCCGGGATTAACACAAGATTACGGGGTCTGTTGAGCGCCGATTGGCCCACACAGGTCTGGTAGATCCCCCTCACACCCAACCCATCTCGTCCATATGCCTATCTAATTTTATCTTAAAGCTCCCTATCGTTCTTGATCCCACTATATCACTTGGTAGCCTATTCCACTCATCTACAACTCTGTTACCAAACCAATATTTGCCTATATCATTCTTGAAACGAAATTTATCTAATTTGAAACCATTTGTACGAGTTCTTTCGCTATCACTGAGCTTTAGTACATTTTTCACGTCCCCTTTATTAATCCCACTAACCCACTTGAATACCTCTATCATATCCCCTCTAACTCTGCGTCTCTCTAACGAATGTAAGCCTAATTTCTTCAACCTTTCTTCATACGGAAAATTTCTAATATATTAAATTTCATTAATCGATTTTAGGAGTATGGTTGGTTGTTGGTAGGAACATAATAATTGATATTGGTTCAGGAGTAATTTATCGAGAGGACTTCCCTAAGTGGTTAAGGCCCCATTAATTGCTCTTTCCATTCACATATGCATAGCCTACGTGAGTTGCAGTTGGGATGTGTGTACATGCTTAGATTGATATGCAGGATTCGAAGTTGCATAATAAATCGTAGGCAGTGTCCACCAACCTTTAACTGTCTTCGTGGTGCTATGTATAAGGTGTTGATTTTCGGTGTGAGCATCCTGGGTTCGAGTCCACGGGCTGCCACATGTGTTTGTAAATTTCATTGATCGCTTTTAGGAGTATGGTTGGTTGTTGGAAGGAACATAATAATTGATATTGGTTCAGGAGTAATTTATCGAGAGGACTTCCCTAACTGGTTAAGGCCCCATTAATTGCTCTTTCCATTCACATATGCATAGCCTACGTGAGTTGCAGTTGGGATGTGTGTACATGCTTAGATTGATATGCAGGATTCGAAGTTGCATAATAAATCGTAGGCAGTGTCCACCAACCTTTAACTATCTTCGTGGTGCGATGTATAAGGTGTTGATTTTCGGTGTGAGCACCCTGAGTTCGAGTCCACGGGCTGCCACATGTGTTTGTAAATTTCATTAATCGATTTTAGGAGTATGGTTGGTTGTTGGAAGGAACATAATAATGGATAATTTTTGTCATTCTACGTTGTACTCTCTCCAATGAATCTATGTCCATTCTGTAATAAGGACACCAAAATTGAACAGCATAATCCATATGGGGTCTCACTAATGACAAGTAAAGTTTCAAGATAACATCAGCAGTTCTGTTACTCACACTCCTAGATACGGTATATACCCGAGAATCCTGTTTGCCTTGTTACGAATGCTTATACATTGTTTTCTAGGCTTCAAATCATTGCTAACAAACACACCTAGATCTTTCTCACAGTCTGAGTTTTCTAATTCCATATTAGCTAGTTTATATTTAACATTTGTATGCATCTTCCCTATCTTTAATACCGGTACCTTGCATTTGTCAATGTTAAACTTCATCTGCCAATTTACTGACCATTCGTGTAAGGTATCTAGAACCCTTTGCAGACACTCTATATCTCTATCTGAATCAATTTTTCTCCCCATTTTGGTATCGTCTGCAAATTTACTTATCCTACTAGTTATACCTAAATCAAGGTCATTTATGTATATAATAAACAACAGAGGACCTAATACAGATCCCTGGGGGACACCACTTTTGTCTGCTCCCCATTCTGACTTAGTACCATTTATGCTGACTCTCTGCTTCCTACCAGTTAGCCATGACCTATCCATCCTAACAACGCCCCACCTATTCCATGTGCCTCAACCTTTATCATCAATCTCTCATGAGGGACTCTGTCGAAAGCTTTACTGAAATCTAAATATATAATATCATATGACTTGTCATTATCTACTGCTTCATATACCTCTGATAAAAAACTAAGCAAATTTGTAAGGCAAGACCGTCCCTGAGTGAATCCATGCTGAGAAGAATTTATTTAGTTAAATGTTTCTAAGTGGTTTCTCATTTTCCTAGCAATAATTGACTCTAGTAGCTTTCCTATGATTGAAGTGAGACTAATGGGACGGTAATTGGATGCTATTGATTAATCACCTTTTTTGAAGATCGGAACTACATTTTGCAAGCTTCCAAGCTTCTGGAACTATACCTGTTTCTAATGACTTGTTAAATAGAAATGTTAATGGGTAACTTAACTCATCTCTGCATTCTTTTAATACACTAGCATATACCTCATCAGGACCAGGCGATTTATGAGGTTTCAGCCCTGCCCTTATCACCTGGCCTAGATAGAGATTCACTCAGGGACGTTCTTGCCTTGCTTAGTTTTTTCTCAGACGTATATGAAGCAGTTGATAATGACAAGTCATATGATATTATATATTTAGATTTCAATAAAGCTTTCGACAGAGTCCCTCGTGAGAGATTGATGAGAAAGGTTGAGGCTTGTTGCTCTCATACAATTCAATTCGAATGTATTTTTCATTTTAAACCTATGAATTTGGTTCTAATACAAATGCTGTATATGCATATAAGAACATAACAAAACGGGAGTCTGGAGAGAGCCGATTGGCCCACACATGGCACACCCAACTCATCTCGTCCATATGTCTATATACAGGTAATGTTATCCTAAAACTAGATACAGTTTTAAGATTACGTTTGCTGTCCTATTACTTACGCTTCTAGATATACATCTGATAACTCTATTTGCCTTATTTCGAGGACTAATGCATTGATTTGTAGGTTTCAAATCACAGTTGACGAGGACTCCCAAATATTTGTTTAATTATCCGAGTTTCTTATATCCACGTTATCTAATATATATCCTGCGTTGTCTATCAATGTCCCAAATTTGACTACACTGCATTTATCTACATTGAACTTCATCTGCCAATTTACTGCCCATTCGTATAGTGTATCTAGATATCTACATATCCATATACAGTAAATGGATACAGTATGCATAAATATAGTAGGAATGTTAGATCCAAGATATACAAGATCAAACTAGGTCGTTGTGGGTGGAGCCAGTTAGGTAATTAAAGAGGATTCACACGGTCAATTTTCCCCGGCTTCTTTTCTCATCAACTCGGTCTCTAATACTAGCGTCTGAAATAAAGTTTCATAGGACCCAGCTAACGATTTCAATCTAACGTTAGTATTTATGGCGATGCCGATGATAAAAGAGTGCCATAATGCTGCTAGAAATAAAGATGCCTATCAATAGTAGCCAGTAAGATAGACGTATAACTCGTCCCTAAAGTGAGGTAGTGTTCCTGTGACTCGGCTCTAAGGTGAGGTCCGTTCTTCACACCTTACAATGAGTTTGAGTGAGAAAAAAAAAAAAAAAACACACACACACACACACACACACACACACACACACACACACACACACACACACACACACACACACACACACACACACACACACACACACACACACACACACACACACACACACACACACACACACACACACACACACACACACACACACACACACACACACACACACACATTACGCTATGCTATAATTATCATATAATTATAATTGTTGTTAACTTCAGACGATCTTGTTCAAAATAGATATGACTTCTAATAGTCAAGAGAGATAAACCCACCTCAAGTATCTATTTCTGTAAAGGATATCTTGAATTTTGTTTTGTCGAACACTAGACGATTTTATTAAGTACAGGAAAGACCTGCCGTATTTAAAGCATTTAGTTCCTTCCTACATGTTTCACAATACAAGTTACAATGTGCAGATTATTGAGAATCGTAACTAAGTAAACTTATGACAAGTACCAGCAAAGGGTAATACTTTACAGTATGTTTCTTAGCTAAATATAGACCACGTATGACAAGTACCAGCAAAGGGTAATACTTTACAGTATGTTTCTTAGCTAAATATAGACCACGTATGACAAGTACCAGCAAAGGGTAATACTTTACAGTATGTTTCTTAGCTAAATATAGACCACGTATGACAAGTACCAGCAAAGGGTAATACTTTACAGTATGTTTCTTAGCTAAATATAGACCACGTGCCGCACAGACGACTTACTGTACATAAGTACACTGATTCATGTTTAAACTTGATATCAACTACTATACTCCAAAGTTCATGCATAATTAGTATCAATCGTAATTTTATGAAATGCTAGCACGAAGAACACTGTTTATACTTTTTTTTTTTTTTTTTTTTTTTTTTTTTTTTTTTTTTTTTTTTTTGAATGTTCAGTAATCTTTCCACGGTCCTTCTAGTTATGTTTCTGAGCAGTCAACAAGCAAAGCTTGTGAAATGCATGACAACCCTTATTGAAGCATTTTGATGTATTTCAAGTAGTACAAATCTGTACTATAAACATTGTAACTGTCGTATAGCTCGAATGAATTGTTGTATATTATTTGTATCGTGTTTCTGATAGATGTATTGTAGATCTTAAGTCTCCACTCCATGTTTCTGTTATTGTCAGTCAGCTTTAATTTGTTTAATATATAAGTTTAGAATTGTGGTGTTGGGAGGTTAATCAACGTGGTTTGTAATGCAATATTCGAAATTCTGCGATGTGCATAAATGCTATTAACATGTGTTTTGTTTACTGCAACCATCATACAAGGGAACGCGAAAGTGGTCTAAGAATTGGAACTTTAAATGTTAGTCTTACATCAATCATAGGAAAGCTACTAGAGTCAATTATTGCTAGTAAAATTAGAAACCAATTAGACACATTTAATTTAATACATTCTTCTCAGCATGGATTCACTCAGGGACGTTCTTGTATTACTAATTTGCTTATTTTTTTCTCAGAGGTATATGAAGCAGTAGATAATGACAAAGTCATATGATATATTATATTTAGATTTCAGTAAAGCTTTCGACAGAGTCCCCCATGAGAGATTGATGAGAAAGGTTGAGGCGCATGGAATAGGTGGGGCGTTGTTGGGATGTATTAGGTCATGGCTAATTGGTAGGAAGCAGAGAGTCAGCTTAAATGGTACCAAGTCAGTACGGGGAGCAGTAAAAGGTGTGTCCCCCAGGGATCTGTATTAGGTCCTCTGTTGTTTGTTATATACATAAATGACCTTGATTTAGGTATAACTAGTAGGATAAGTAAATTTGCAGACGATACCAAAATGGGGAGAAAAATTGATTCAGATAGAAATATAGAGTGCCTCCAAAGGGATCTAGATACCTTACACGAATGGTCAGTAAATTGGCAGATGAAGTTTAACATTGACAAATGCAAGGTATTAAAGATAGGGAAGATGCATATTTTTTTTTAAATATAAACTAGCTAATATGGAATTAGAAAACTAAGATTGTGAGAAAGATCTAGGTGTGTTTGTTAGCAATGATTTGAAGCCTAGAAAACAGTGTATAAGCGTGCTTAACAAGGCAAACAGGATTCTCGGGTTCATCTCTAGGAGTGTGAGTAACAGAACTGCTGATGTTATCTTGAAACTTTATTTGTCATTAGTGAGACCCCATATGGATTGTGCTGTTCAATTTTGGTGTTTTTGCAGAATGGAGAGAGTACAACGTAGAATGACAAAAATTATCCATAATATTAGAAGTCGTCTGTATGAAGAAAGGTTGAAGAAATTAGGCTTACAATCGTTAGAGAGACGCAGAGTTAGAGGGGACATGATGGAGGTATTCAAGTTGGTTAGTGGGATTAATAAAGGGGTCATGCAAATTGCACTAAAGCTCAGTAATAGCGAAATAACTCTTACAAATGGTTTAATATTAGATAAATTTCGTTTCAAGAAAGATATAGGCAAATACTGGTTTGGTAACAGAGTTAAGGATAGGTGGAATAGGCTGTCAAGTGTTATAGTGGGATCAAGAATGATAGGGAGCTTTAAGATAAAATTAGATAGGCATATGGACGAGATGGGTTGGGTGTGAGGGGGATCTGTCAGGTGTGGGGCTCTGCAGACTCTCTTTTTCTGACCTCTGACCGTTTCGGTGTGGTCAGTCCTAATGGTGTTTTTAAGCTTGGCTTATAATTAAGACTTATAATTAGGGTTGGGTGTGACCGGGATCTGTCTTGTGTAGGCCAATCAGCTTTCTGCAGACTCCCATTTTCTTATGTTCTTATTATCTTATGTTCTGTCTAGAGTCGGCCACCCCTAGTTAGTGGATATAAGATCATAAGAACATACGAAAATGGGAGTCTGCAGAAAGCCGATTGGCTCACACAAGGCAGATCCCTGTCACACCCAACCCTAATTTTAAAACCTAATTGTAAGCCCAGCTTACCAACACCACTAGGACCGACCCCACCAAAACGGTCATAGGTCAGAAAACATATCTGCAGAGCGCCGATTGGCCCACATCCGACAGATCCCCCTCACGATTCTAGGATAGAAAGTATCAGGAAAAAAGGTAACGGAAAGAAGGCAACAAGAAAAAACGTAACAGGGAAGAAAGTAACAGGAAATAAAGCATCAGAGGGTTGGTTTAAACCTCATCAACTCATAAAACCTATTTTATATATATTTTATATACATATTATATACATATTACCAATAGCAATATACCAATCCAATTAAATTATATGACACTCATTGCTCACTCATTTCAGAGGTTTGCTCAAAATAAATTTGCTCTCTGTTTCGGAGCTTATTAATTTGCTTACTGATTCGGAGTTTTGCTCCGAACATAATACGAGCCTACTTCAGATGAGTAGCTACACACATATCCCATAACAGCATGGAGGTCACAAAGAGTAATAAGGGTGGCACCAAGATTTGCTTTGAAGGATATATTTATACACGTTCGTGCACCCGGAAGGAAAAAATGTGGTGGAAATGTGCAGAGAAAGGGAGCAGAAATTGTAGAGGAAGTCTAAGCACTACACCTCAGTTGGATAATCCACAGCCAGGGCTACCTCATAACCACACTTCTGACCAAACCTGCGTGATCTATACAATGTGTCGTAATATGATGAAGCAGCAAGCGGCCACCTCCCTGGACAAACCATCCCAGATCTTTGCCCAAGCACTTGCCAATCAAGACCATAATGTTCAGAAGCGATTTCCATGTGAAGAGAACACCAAGCGATCCCTCCGGTATCAGCGGCGCACCCCAGTAATCCCTGAAAACCTACATGACTTCATATTGCCAGATGAGTGAAAGGTAACACTAGGACCTAACCCTCAGCAGTTCCTCCTTTATGATAATGGGCCAGAAGCAAACTCTCGTATCATTGCCTTTGCCCCAG
>CM064527.1:23834936-23984444 GCA_032716605.1 Paralithodes platypus
TGCCAAATAACGTAGGGTAATACACACTTTCATCTCGGGGTTAAGAGCTTTGTTCCTCTCAGTTCTACTTTGTTATGTTTCTCTCAACATGTTTGTTATTATAAAGATTCCTTTATAGTGTTAGCGGTATCTTTCGATTAACTCAGAGTCGCTATATTAATCCAATAATTTGTTTTCTATCACGAAAATTCCTTGGTGGCGGATTTGTTGTTCAGCTATCTTCGTCGTCCTCTAAAAGTAACTTTTAAAAGCTAAAAGTCCCCAGGAGGACTATTAGTTTTCGTCGGGTTTAAGAGCTACTTTTAGCCGCTAAATGTTTTTGTTACCCAACTTTTATCTTTTAAAGCTACTTTTAGGCCTATAAGTGCTTTATAAATACCGCACCTGATCCCTTCCACAAACAGCCCATCTAATCTTGTCTTGAAACTAATGCTTGATATTTCTATAGTACTCAGTAACCTATTTCACATAATATCTACAACCAGGGCTTGACTGTATCTTTTCTAAAAACTAAATTTCTTATATGAAATAATTTGTCCTATGCATTTGGCTGTCATTGAAAGTAGTACATCTTCCAGTCACTCCAGTCATTTTGTTGCAGTCATTATAAAAAACTCACACCGATTAATATGAAAGTCAATAAACTTAAAACAATATTGTTACTCGATGATGATACTCAACTGTGATGGGTTACCATCATTACTATTACCACCATCATCACTACTACTGTCACCATTATCACTACTACTATTATCATCACTATTTCTGTCGCCATCATCGTTAGTATACTAGACATCAATACCAATACTATCATCACCATCATCGCTATCATTATCAACAATACTATGACAATCATCACGACTACTGTTACCATCATCACTACTAGTACTACTATCATCATCATCATTACTACTACGGTCACCATCACCACTACTATCTTCACCATCATCACTTGTGCTACAACAATCATCACTACTATTGTCATTATCACTACTACGGTCACAATCGTCACCATCATCACTACTTTCGTCATTATCAGTACAACTATCAGCATCACTACTAATATCACAATCACGGATATTTCGACCGTCAGGGTACCACTATACGGGGGGAGGTGGGGGGGGGGGGGGGGGGACCGCTCTGCCTACGCAGACTAAATACGGTAATATTAGATGGGTATAATTCGGTTATATAATGATATCTGTCTTTCTATTTCGAAAGGGATGGAAAAAAAAATAATATAACATTAATGTGTAATCATATAACATTAATGTGTAATAATATAACATTAATGTGTAATAATATAACATTAATGTGTAATAATATAACATTAATGTGTAATAATATAACATTAATGTGTAATAATATAACATTAATGTGTAATAATATAACATATAATATAACATTAATGTGTAATAATATAACATTAATGTGTAATAATATAACATTAATGTGTAATAATATAACATTAATGTGTAATAATCTTCGTTCACTGAATGTTTATATAATGTCATTTCTTATCAAAGAACAAACATATAATTGAGTAAGCAAATGTAGAGACCTCCTTCGTTATATATCTTACTATCATCTCAATATTTTGCTTCCTCTTCCTCACCACCAATCCTTCCCTATTCAGTCAACAACCCATTCAACCACATCCGTATTCACCCACATTCCAAGATTTACCATTTCAGTGTTTCAGTGGAATGATTCAGTGAAATGTACTATGATTAAATGAAATTATAGAGTAGCTGTCAAGTAATGCGATTGATAAAGCATTTGTTGAATACCGCCTCGTTCTTAGCCGTGTAGCCAGGTTTCCAACAACAATGAATTGATAATTAACAATTTCAAAAGGCATAAAAACATAACACAGGTGGATAAATTATGGAAACAGTGGAAACAATAAATGAAGAATAACAAGTTTCGACTATCAAACACTAATGAACATCGTTCAAATTGTGCGTCAAATTAGTATTGAGGCGAAGCGGTAAGAAAGCGTGAGGCGAACTGGAGCGGAGGTATTGTTGTCGTGAGGCGAAGTGGTCGTGAGGCGTAGTGGTACCAAGGCGAAATGGGCGTTGTGGTCCTGGGGCGAAGCGACCAAGGCGAAGTGGTGATGAGGCGAAGTGGCCTGCTCCCGATTAAGGGGGGTCACCTTTTTGTTATCTTTCTCTACTGTTCTCTCTTTCTGTGGCTTGTATCCATTCGGCCCCATTCAGCCAACTGTTTTATGACGTTTATCCCCACCCAGGTGTCGATTTCTTCCTGGCGAGCGATAGCGAGCCAGCATTGTATGGAAAAATCCGGCTTCGCTGGAGAACTGTTGCCATCGATAAATGTACAAATTTAGCTTGCTGTCAAAACAAAAATATATATATGCTGGCTCGCTACCGCTCGCCAGGAAAATATTGACACAGAACGTCTTAAAACAGTAGTCTGAATGGGGCCGAATGGATACAAGCCAAAGAGAGAGGGAGAGAAAGATAAAACAAAAAGCGAGGTGGGCTCCCTTAATCATACCTATTGTGAGGTTCATCTGACTGGCAGATTTGGTTGTTGTTTGCCGTATAGAGGGTTTTATCCGGAACGTTAAGGGAGCCCATCTCGCTGTTTTCCTCTTTCTCTCCCTCTCTCTTTGGCTTGTATCCATGCGGCCCCTTCAGCCTACTGTTTTAAGACGTTTACCCCCATCCAGGTGTCAATATTTTCCTGGCGAGGGGTAGCGAGCCAGCATATATATTTTGTTTTGACAGCAAGCTAAATTTGTACATTTTTCGATAGAACATTTTCTCCGACGAAGCCAGATTTCTCCATACAATGTTGGCTCGCTATCGCTCGCCAGTAAGAAATCGACAACTAGGTGGGGATAAAAGTCTTAAAACACTTGGCTGAATGGGGCCGAATGGATACAAGATAAAGAGAGAGCGAGATAAAAGGAGAGAAAGATAAAACAAACAGTTGACCCCCCTTAACCCGTGCTGTGCCAGTGACGTCCTCTTCATTATATTCTAGAAACTATTAGACGATTTTATTCAACTTAGGAAGGCCGTCTACCCATTAAAGGATTACAGACTATCTCAATTAATCCTTTTAGCTACCATATATCCTTCCTAAGCTTAATAAAATCTTCTAAATGTAGCTAAAATCAAATTAAGGTCTTAAAATCGTCAAACTAATGGAACGAACATCTTAAATTATCAAAACTAATGGGACTAAGCATGATGGAGAAAACTAATGGGACTAAGCATGATGGAGAAAACTAATGGGACTAAGCATGATGGAGAAAACTAATGGGACTAAGTATGATGGAGAAAACTAATGGGACTAAGCATGATGGAGAAAACTAATGGGACTAAGCATGATGGAGAAAACTAATGGGACTAAGCATGATGGAGAAAACTAATGGGACTAAGCATGATGGAGAAAACTAATGGGACTAAGCATGATGGAGAAAACTAATGGGACTAAGCATGATGGAGAAAAAGCGACTACCTTCCCCTTAAGCTCATAGTTTTCTTGTCTCCCTGTTTTCGACCTTTATATCTCAGCAGAACTCCAATATCTCTTCTACACAGAGAGCAGTGGTATGTGGTCTATCGTGGGAAATTCTTCGCGGCAGAATAATGGTCACGTTTATTCAGTTTTATTTTTGGCTACGCGGAAAATACAATTCTTGATGATGTTTTCTGTTGTGTTGTCCCTATTCTGGCTCTGTCTTTGAGTCCCCCCCCCCCAAAAAAAAATGGAAAAGTGGGAATTGGCCCTGAGTATATAGATAGATAGATAGATAGAATAATGGTCCCGTTGATTCCGTTATATTTTTGGCTTCGCGAAAAATATAATTTTTGACGCTGTTGGTGACCATGACGAAGTCAAATTCAATGAAGTTAACGAATTTATTGAGATTTTGAGTTCAATGTTGGAGAGCAGAAAGATAAAACACATAGTTTACCCATTAACCCATTGAGCACCAGCTGATAAAACACATAGTTTACCCATTAACCCATTGAGCACCAGCTGATAAAACACATAGTTTACCCATTAACCCATTGAGCACCAGCTGATAAAACACATAGTTTACCCATTAACCCATTGAGCACCAGCTGATAAAACACATAGTTTACCCATTAACCCATTGAGCACCAGCTGATAAAACACATAGTTTACCCATTAACCCATTGAGCACCAGCTGATTTAATAAAAAAGTACACTCCAGGACCAGCCACTTGTCAATTTTGTTGTTTTCCTGAAAACACATGAGATGGGTTAGTAATGAAGGAAAAACAACATAAACCCGCTCACCTAGTTCATTTGGGGGTCCTGGGGGGCGGGGGAGTCACAATTAACATTGGGTGATGGGTAGGCAAAATACTGGAAAATCACTCCCGCGCACGACCACACGCACGTGGCTGGAGTTGGGGGGATTGCCAATCATCGGTATTCCGTGGGATCTTAAAGCCAGTTCCCATACAAATCTGAACCCTCTACGAGCCTTCTATCAATGGTCAATAAGGGCCGTCGACTGTAGTCGACGATGGTACTGGCAGCGGTTTACAATGCCGCCGACTCACGTCCGACGCTGGTGCTTACCGGATTAACAAGTAAAATACTATATTTGCTTGCATTTACTTTGTTGTATAAATATATATGAGCCAAAAGTGCTTTGGAATAATTGGTAAATACTATTTAACATAGTCACTCCTTAAAGAGCATGGACCGCTACTATTCAAATCAACAAGAAAATTAGTGATTACATGTGATCTGGAGGAAAAAATCAGTGAAAATTACTAGACATTTGTGAAGTATAAATGCAAGAAACGTTACCACAAGGAGGTTCGAATTGCATACTTGGTTCTGGCAAATTTCGAATCAATTCTCTTCTACGAAGTAACACTAAACAGTTTCTGATCTCGTGTTTGTCCCTACATATTGCTACGGCATTTTCAGATATTGTTTCAAATTTGGTTCGGTAGAGCTTCAATATTGGATAAGAGCGAGTGAGAGTGGCTGCTCGTCTGTGTTGAATACAGGATGAAACAAACATATTTCATTGACAACACAACAAATAATATCTTCAAAATACCGTCGTATTATAATGGTAGTGTTGTCAATACCCTATATACTACCATTTCTTTATTAACCCCTTCTGAACCGGTGACGTCTTTATTATTGTATACTGGTTACTATAAGACTTTTGTATTCAGTTTAAAAGGGGCCTACAGCAATTCACAGGCTTCGAACCATCTCACTTACCACTTTTTACTAACACAGATTCTTCTTAACTCCTTCGATACCGGCGACGTCTTTTGTATTTTATATTAGCTATATTTAGAAGAGTTTGTTCAGCTTAAGAAGGATCTGTGGTAGTATAAAGGGTTAATTGAGATAGTTCGAAGCCAAATAATTGCTGTAGGCCCTTCGTAAGATGACCAAAATCGTCTATATAGAGATAGAATATAATTTAGAGGACGTCTCCGGTACATAAGGGGTTAAACTGCACAGAGTTAGATGTGGCTAGGCAGAATTCTAACTATGAGAAGACTTGCACTCCACCTGAAGGGAAATGTGATTGTTTCGTGAATTAGAAGTGTAATGATCCTTGCTTCAATAAACATGGCCAGTTAAAGTAGACGACATGAACAGAGAGAGAGAGTAAAGGAGAGAGAGAGAGAGTAAAGGCATCAGAGTAGCTATGGGAACGGACGTAACGTAACGTTAAACAAGGAAGGTAAGAGGAGAGAGAGAGAGATAGATTGGAAGAGAGAAGAGAAAATGTTGAGGGACGGCTAAAGCAGGTGAAGGTCTTACAGGCAGTGGACAAATCGGATTACCCGAGACTCTTGTTCACGGGGCAGAAACAGAACCACAGGAATAAACTTGGACCATGTTGGGATGTACAGTATGTCAAGGATATATTTTAATGGTTAACCCCTTCAGTACCGGTGACGTCCTTTTCATTATATTCCGGCAATTATTAGAAGATTCTATTCAGTTTAAAAAGGGCCTCCAGCAATTAACAGGGCTCGATTTATCTCGCTTCACCACTTTTGCTACCCAGATCCTTCTTAAACTGCGCACAATCGTCTAAATGTAGCTAGAATAAAATTATAAAGACGTCGCGGTACAGAAAGGGTTAACCCGTTCAGTACCGGTGACGTCCTTTTAATTTTATTCTGGCAACGATTCGACGATTTTATTCAGCTTAGGAAGGACGTTTACCCATTAATTAATCGCTTTAGCTGCCCTATATCCTTCCTAAGCTGCACAAATTCGTCATAATACATGCTTAGATTGATATGCAGGATTCGAAGTTGCATAATAAATCGTAGGCAGTGTCCACCATTCTTTAACTGTCTTCGTGGGGCAATGCATAAGGTGTTGATTTTCGGTGTGAGCGTCCTGGGTTCGAATCCACGGACTGCCACATGTGTTTGTAATATTTCATTAATCGATTTTAGGAGTAGAGTTGGTTGTTGGATAGAACATAATAATAGCTAGAATACAATACAAAACCCATCACCGGTACAGAAGTGGTTAACTAGAAATAAGATCTGTGTATTGAGGTTTTTTGCCCACCTGGTCTGAAGGGGGGTGGCCTGCTTTTGTTTAATTTATCTCTTTTTCTCTTTCTCTAGCTTGTATCCATTCGGCCCCATTTAACCAACTATTTTAAGACGTTTATCCCCATCTAGGTGTCGATTTCCTCCTGGCGAGCGATAGCGAGCCAGCATTATATAAAGAAATCCGGCTTCGCCGGGGACATTTTTCTATCAAAAAATGTACAAATTTAGCCTGCTGTCAAAACCATTTTAAAAATATGCTGGCTCGCTACCGCTCACCATTACAAAAATTGACACCTGGATGGGGATAAACGTCTTAAAACAGTAAGATGAATGGGACCAAATGGATACAAGCCAGAGAAAGAGAAAAGAAAGAGAAATAAAGCAGGTCACCCCCCTTAAGGGAGCTCACACGATATTGTGCATCATAATTTACTGGTTCGGCTCAATTTGGTTTAAGGAGGGAGTTTAGTTTGCTTTCTAAACCTCGTCAATCTTTAAAAAAAAACACCCACAAGACCCCCCTTCGATATAAATTTGTAAATTTGTAGATAGAAAAATGTCCTGGCCGAAGGCCAATTCCTCTTCAAATACAGGCTCGCTATCGCTCGCCAGATAAAAATAGACACCTAAATGGAACGAAAGGTCTTAATATTGGCAAAAAAATGGGGCAAAAGGTCTAAAAATCGCCAAACTAATGGGGCGAATGTCTTATATTTTCATAACTAATAGGGCTAAACATGAGGGAGGAGGAAGACTCTAAAAACCAACTGCCTCCCCTTAATATCATACGAAAATATAATTATACCTAGTTACTCATTCAAAATTTGAACGACTTATCCACCGAAATTTCACCTAATCCAGTCCTAAATAATTTACCTGGTCAATTTTTATTTTTTTATTTTGTTGCATTTATTTATTAATTTTGTTTTCTAGTTTCCTCCCTAGACCTCAATAAAACTTTATATAAACAACCCCAGGATCCCCCTTCAAGTTATATTTGTACATTTTTCGATAGAAATACGTCCCGGCTAAAGGCCGGTTCTCATTAGATTTCAGGCTCGCTACCGCTCGCCAGGAATAAATTGACACCTAAATGACATGAAAAGTCTTAATATTGACGAAGAAATGGTGCGAAATATCTTAAAATTGCCAAACTAACACTCACAAGCCTAACTTGCCCCAAACCTTGTTTTGCCCGCTTGCCCAACAACCTGCTTTATATATATTATATGTTTGTAAAACTATCTATTGTAGTGCTACCGATAAATTGTATGATACTCTATAAATATAGGGAATAATAGGGAAAATACCAAATAATCACATATTGCTTTGTTTTGAGTGCCAATGGGGTGTTTTGAAAGTAATTGTTTATGCCTCAATTCTTAAGAGTCCCGGCGATTTCGCCCAGTAAAACCTCTTAAGAGTCCTGGTGCCTTTCCTGGGTTAAGGTTGATGAAGGTTTACCAAAAATATATTAATATACAAATAAATTGACCCAAAAATATATCCACTATCCCCTTAACGTAGCATTTCGAAGACAATATTACACTGAAGATACTATAAGCCAAATTGAAATTAAATATTAACCCATGAGGATCAGGACCGCGGATCGCCTTGTTTGGAGGTTTCGGCAAAAGCGGACAACCACGTAAATCTCGTGACTAGGGTTGGCTAAACTTTCGGAAATTTGTTACACAAAAACAAACGTGCACAGCGTTAGTTAGTTCAAATTGGAGTTCAGGAGCTACCAAACCCTTCTGGATTATAAAGCCAGCACACTGTAAGTCAAGTACATTTCAGGACTGGAGCCCCCTTTCGAGAACTCCAGTCCCTTCCACAGCGTGAAAATGAAGTATCTTATTATTCTATTTACTGAAACTGTGAAAGAATGAAAGCAAAATGTATTGTTAACTTAGCAATAAATAATAGGTTTATGCATATGAAAATTAATTACCTGTTTTCAAACCTTTTGAATATACAGTAACATCACATTTGCATAAAAACTCAGTGGACATGAACATTATATTGTTACCAATTATTAAAGTACCAAAACACTATGCATTAAATATGAGAGAGAGAGAGAGAGAGAGATAATTAATGTGAAATACATTTTTATTTTAAAATGACTAACAATGATAATATATATTTGTTCCCATCATTAATATACCCCAAGTATAACATTAAGATCTTAATCATACCTTCTTAGAATATAACCATCTTAGAACAAATAATTAAGTATCACCCCGTTCTTAACAATAATCATCAATTACAAACCCCAATCCAATGTAGGCCTACTTGAATAAACTAATGAATGCATATGGTCCTCCCGGGATTCGAACTCGGGAGACCACACCGAGAACATAAACATCTAAACCATTACACCACCAACACAGTTACCAGAAGTACCAGAAAAGATAAACGTCTCACGAGCCACAGAAACTGGAGTGTATAAAATGTTGCGATTATATTCTCAAACGATAGACAAATTCTGAATGCATTTTTGGGAGTACGTGAACAATAACTATTTTTAATTTCATATATGAAAATCTGTTGTCACGGACAATTCTGATTTATGGCAGTATGAAGTTAAGGGATGTTGGAAAAGCACATTTCTTTCGGTCATATTTCTTTCGGTCATTACTTTTATCGATCAATATATATTTTGTTGTGGGGTTTGATACGGGAATATAGTAGATCAACCTTTCCTCCTGCTATAGATATACACTAGATTATACTAAATATATTTGTTGTCGCTGAAAATCTCTGTTGAACAAATAATTTTGGTTGTGCATATAACATTATTTTTCGCCAAATTGCGATCTTTATTCTATTAATGATATTATTAACAACACTATTGACAATAAATACATTCTGATGACACATTTGGAATTAGCATGAACAAATGCTTCTAATTTCATATAAAATTATATACAAATTGTATTGAACTTGGAAAAACGAATAAATATTTCTTATAGGCCTATATCTATTTTCAATGTGATAATTTGATTTGATGGGATTTGTTATCCAGTCTAATAATAGTATGGGTCTTGTTCTTTCTTTAGATGTATACTATTTTGCATGTAGATATATTATTATGGGTTAAAACAGAGCGAATTTGTATTGATAGAAATCTTGGTACCGCAACAGCAAGGTCATATGGCGCCGAACAAGCTAACATATTTGCAGAAAACTAAAATCGTAAAAACAACATGAGTAAAATTAGATATCAAAGTAAAATCAATGTAATCATAAAAACTGAAAGAAGCCTGCCTTTTTCAAAAATAAAAACACATCATCTCCAGGGGAACCAGCCTCCCCTCCAAGGACCGAAGAGAGACAGTAAGTACCATCTGCCTTCCTGTGCCGCAAAAGCAACCTCCGGCGTAATTCGACCAAACTGGGACACTCAACCAGCAAGTGCCTGACAGTAAGGGGAACTAGACAGTCATCGCAGAATGCGGTACACCTCCACACATAAGGAACTCGTGTGTTAGTCTGGTATGCCCAATGCGGAGGCGAGCCGAAGCAGTTTCCAATTTGCGAGGAATGGTAGGGCAAGTTCTTGGCGAAACTAATTTGGTAACTTCCCTGAGCTTATTAACAGTAACACAATCCCACCGTGCCTGCCAACAAGCACAAACAGCAAACATGAGAGGAGTACGCAGATCAGAAGCAGGCAGAGGGTAATTTACATTAGAAGGTCTCAAAGCTGCAGCTTTTGCCAAAGCATCCACCCTTTCATTACCTTTGACACCAACATGTGCAGGGACCCAACAAAAATCCACGCTCTTCCCTCGACGATGAATGAGAAACAGCCACTCTAAAATCGCTAAAACTATAGGATAGGAAGAATTAAAAGATTCAAGAGCCATGAGAGCCCCTTGAGAATCACTAAAAATAGTAAAATGAGTGTTGCAGTGAGCAAACACTAATTTCAGAGCCAAAATGATAGCAGACAATTCCTCAGTAAGAACCGAGGCAGCTAAAGGAAGACTACCTCCACGGCTGAAGTCAGGAAACACAACACCAAAACCAACACCGGAGGCAGATTTAGAGCCATCAGTATACACAGGCACAGAACTATTATGACTAGAAAAATGTTCCAAAAACCAATTAAGAAGAGACTGAGGAGTGACCGAATCCTTTGAGCCTGTAAAAAACCTGCAGAATGATGGTTCAGGCAGGACCCAGGGGGCAATCCTTGAAATTTGCATGGGACTCACAGGAACCGTCGACAGATTAAGCTCCTTCATAACTTCACGAACTCTATAGCCAAAAGGATGAGGCATTCGAGGATGCTGACCATAATATGAAAAAATAAATTGACCCGAGACACGGTTTCAAACAAGAGAGTCTGGAAGGCGCCGAATCCGAAACCAACAACGTACAACCACAGATTGATGCAGTAAATCTAAAGGAGGTACACCAGCCTCCACCAGCAAGCTGTGAATCGGAGACGACCGAAAAGCTCCAGTTGCAAGACGGAGACCAGCATGATGAACAGCATCTAGAGTCTTAAGTTTGGAGTCCGTGGCAGAGGAGTAGACCTCACAGCCATACGACAGTTTGGATGTGACAAATGCCTGAAACAAATGCAGGAGTGTTCTGCGATCAGCACCCCAAGAGGTGTGTGACAGAACCCTTAACAGATTCAAAGCCTTCATACACGATGCCTTCAGAATTGTCAAGTGTGGAACCCAAGTCAAACGGCAATCAAACGTGAGACCCAAGTACTTTGTCTCTGCCACACAACCGAGTCTCCTGCCACAGAGCATTAGATCAGGGTCTGGGTGAACCCCTCGAAGCCTGCAAAAGTGCATAGTCACAGTCTTTGATGGGGAAAACCGAAAGCCCTTGGAATCAGCCCATGCAGAAATCCTGTCCAACTCAAGTTGCAGAAGTCTCTCAATAGCAAACATGCGGGAACCAGAAAACCAGATAGCCAAGTCATCCACATATAGGGACGAGGATACCCCAGCAGGCACAGCGTCTAGAATGCTATTGACGGCCGCCTCAAAAAAAAATGCACTTAAGACACAACCCTGAGCGACACCTTCCTCCTGGCACAGTGGCGCAGAGAGGGAAGAACCCACACGGACCCGAAACTAAAACAGAGCGATAACATAAGTGTATTGTGACGCCTCCCGGCGCTTGCAGAATGGTTGCGTGGGGCATTGCAGCTCGCTAGCGCTCGCCAGGATGGGGGGATGGGCTACAGTTGTCCTAGAATGATCTGCTTTCTTTTATTAGTGTCGTGTTGCCACAGACAGTCTAGAAATGGTCTTTGTTTTGGTCTGCGACCGCGCCTTATATTTTATATTCGCTATAATATAAATGTTGCATGTGTGGGAGGCGAGCGAGAGCGGGTGAGGGAGTACACCTGGCAGCGGGGGGTGAGCTGTGACGCGGCTCGCTTGAGCGCTGACGGCGTTGGCGGCCGGGTGGTCAACTAGTCCCTTCCCGTCGCGGCCTCATGTTTTTTACCAAGCTCAGAGCTTGCCTGACACGCATATCGTCTACATCCTTTGCAATTCTGTCCCCCATACTCGCCACTTTGCATACTATTTCTCTCTCTCGACTTCTCCTTTCTCATTCTCTAATCTTTATTAAACTCAACATCCCTTCTGGTTTCAGCATAGACGTTCACCGTCGGCCAGTCGTATTGTACGCGAAGCTCTCAGATATTTCCATGTATTAGGCTTTAATGAGGTTTGGAGAGACGGACTTTTCCGTGTGTGTCCTCTCTCGGGAAGGTTGTAGACCGGTATATGTCTCCCTGGCAAGGTGTTGAGTGATTCTGCTGGGTTATTTAAAGCTAGACTAGGGGTAAGGTTACTGTGTCGTTGTCTCCGTTGTGTGCAGTGTTAGCTAAGCCCTGCACGACATCGACAGGTACTGTGGGAGCCTAGGTTGTCTTCGGTTGGGTTTACTTTGCGAGCACAGCACTGTGGTGTGAGAGGGCCATAGCCTATCCCTCACAACATAGTGCTGCCTCTTTGTGTTGACTTCTGAGGGATCGCCAGGATAGAATTAGGTACTAGAGACCTAGATTTATCAAGAGAGCATCCCCGTCATATAACGTAATCTTCATTATACCACCTTCGGACAACGTTAGTCTACGAGCCGCATGCTCGCCCATTGTTGCCCTGCCTTGATACCCCAGCTAGACTTTCTTAACTAAGCAGACACTGGATAGAGATAAACTCCATTATTATATGTATGCCACATTATTATTCACTGCACTTTTGAGCCGAGGTTGTTGTTGAGTTGCACAACCCTAGTAGGCTGTTGCGTTGTGTCACGAAGCATTTCTTTAGTTGTCGAGCATTACTACCTTTGCGCAGTCTTTATTATTCGCCTGCCTATTATTACTATATGTCCTAGCATTTATTGTGACCCGTATTCTGCATTATAATTGTTCAAGATTCTTTACGAACATCTTCCCAGCATCAGACTTATTTCAGAAGTTTCCAGTTGATGTTGCAGGACTAGCATTGCACTTTCTTTAATACAGGAGTGCCAGTTATTTGAGTATCTACCGTAACGTTAATTAATCACGTTAACTATCTTTTCTTTGTGTAACCTAATCGAGTAATCTTTTACTGTTTGAGAATAGGCTGTTTCATCAAGCGTCAGCCTAGTGTGTGTGCACCAGTTACCGAGTCATAGTATACCTCGTTGTCCAGGCACGACTCAGGTCGGTAATGGTGTTTTGTTTTCCAGTGTTTAAGGCAGGGGTTGGATCTAGTGTTACCGTTGTTGCATTTTGCCATTATCTAGTCCAATGTTGAAGAGCCCTGTGTCTTTGAGAACCTGGATCGTAACAAATGGCGACCTAGCTCAGGATCTTGTGAACTAAAGAGATAATTGCAGGATTGTTGTGGTCATTTGTTTTATTGAGGAATATAGTGGGCACGTTAATTTTTTTTTGGCAAAGTAGTATAGCACTTGAGAGTTTTCAGACATTTTTGGCAAGTGAATAGTGTTACAGAAGAGTTTGGGGTACTTCTTTTCTGAATATTGTGGTGAGAAATTTTTGTGAGCATCATGTCTTATACCGGGTCAGAGGAGAATGGAGACACCGTACGTAATGTCGAAACTGAGGAACAGCAGCATGATGAAAGGGTTAATCGGGTGAACTGTGAGGAGGATGCTAGGATATTTTTGCAATGGCCTGTTACTGCCGAGCGGTTGGAGGGTATGGATCGGTACGGTCTTCAATGCCTGGCCACAGCTATCGATCATGCGGTTACTAGCAGCATGACCAAGGATAACTTGATAACGTGTGTACTAGGCAGGGTGACTGGTGAGCGAGATGGGTTGAGTGCTCAGAGCCCTTCGGCCATGCTTCCCCTACACTCGACTCCCAGCCATCCCAGTAGTTTGCCAACCCCGGGTACGCTTCCGCAGTTGGGTGGTGACTGGCAGGGTGGGTTGCCCCTGGGGGGACCACCGGTAATTTCAAACATTATAGCACCTTCACCTCCTCAAGGGTTAACTCCAGAATTATTGCTTCAGCTCGAATTAGCTAAGATCCAGCAGCAAATAGAATTAGCCAAGATAGAAGAGAGAAAAACTATCAGTCAGCAGTCTCAGCACATAGAGCTAGCAAAAATCCGAGCTGATTTAGAGTCGACTAGGTACTGTGCCGACATGGACGTGGAGAAGTCGCGAGTAGAGGCAACGGGACAGCGACTTGGGGCTGGTAACCGTGTTCATGAGCAGTCTCTCTCGCACTTATTGAAACTGGTTCCGGTGTTTGATGAGAGTGGTGTAACAGAATTTTTCACACGCTTTGAGAAGAAGTGCCAGGAACACCAGTGGCCAGAGAATAAATGGGCAGCACTTGTATCCTCTAGATTAATAGGCAAGGGTCTTAAAGCCTATGATGCGTTGCCTATAGAGTCTTGTATTATCTATGAGGAACTCAAGGAGGCTGTCCTGAGAGCTTACGAACTACAACCAGAGACGTACAGGTTGAAGTTCCGGGGTGTTACCAAGGGTCGGGAGAGCACCTTTTTGGAGCATGCCCGGGAGCTGTCCGATACTTTTGGGAATTGGCTGAGGTCGGAGAAAGCTACTACGTTTGACGACATTAAACAGTTGGTGCTTTTAGAGCAGTTTTTCAAATGCACGGGCGGCGACCTGACGTTAAACCTTAAAGAAAAGCAACCAAAAATCTACAGGAGGCAGCTGAGATGGCTGACCTCTGGCTATCACTAATTCGTGGGTGCGGGTTTGCCCAGCGTAGTGAGGCAGGTAACAAGGGGCGTGACGCCCCACCCCCCCGAGTTAGTGATATACCTTATGCAAACAAGTACAAGAGCCATGATACCAAGACTGACCTCAAGACTAGCACCGTCCCATTTAAGAAGGGGCCAGGCCCTTCCCATTACCAAGGGAAGCCCAAAGGGGAGTTGGAATGTTATCATTGTCATGAAAAGGGGCACTTTGCAAGAGTCTGTCCTAGCAAACCACCTACAGCAGCTGTGTCTTTGGCCTGCAACATTGGTGTGTCTCCGAAGTCATCTGAGTTTGCCCGGGGCAGTTCGTCAGAGGCTGAGGCACAGCCAATGCAGAAGCAGCTGGGAGGCTCGAACCCTGCTCAGGATGTTTTTTGCGACCATAGAGGGCGGGGTTGCGTGATGTGGGCGGGGCACAAGCATGGAGTAGAGGTCTTGCGTGATACAGGTGCTTCCCAGACTCTGATGAAAAACTTGACTGGCTACCCTATAAACGCGGCTCGGGTGGTGGTGGTGCAGGGTATTAATGCAACTCGGTCATACCCGCTGGTGCGGTTGGAGTTGGAGGTGGATGGTGTGGCACGTGAATTGGATGTCGGGATTGTGGAGAAACTGCCAGTGGAGGGCGTCGACCTTCTTCTCGGCAACGACTTTGCAATGCCCGCTTCTGAGGTTCTACCCTTAGTCGTTGCCGAGAGGCCGGCCGACGTGAGTAGGGAAGAGCAAGAGTGGGTCGAGCGGTGCCAGACACAACCCATGGCGTGTGTTGTCACCCGAGCTCGGACAGCTAAAGTGTCACAGCCTAGTCCTCCGTCTTCAGACCAGCGGAGGAACGATCAACAGGAGGAGGGTAAACCTGGAGTTGGTTTTAAGAGTTTTGACTCGGCGGCTCTCCTGGGTGATTCAGTATTAGCACCATTACTTAATTCTGGAGTAGCCCCTGGGCCTGTCATCGAGAGTGACGAGGCTGGGCATGACGAGTCTCCACGACAGCAACGTTATGTACATCGAGAGAGACAGAGGGAGCAGCCCAGTATCGGGGAAGGTCATGCATTGCTCCGGGAGCAGTTAGATCGGTTGGCACCCTCAGATATACGTCGGTTGCAACTAGAGGACCCTGAGCTCCAAACGTGTGCTAATTTTTTTTTTTTTTTTTTTTTTTTTTTTTTCTATATTCCAACTTACTTCCTCTAGGGCATAGGCTGAGAGCCTTAACATTCACCGCTTTACAATGAACAGTGAAGCCCGTGAGGTCTTGTTCCAGTCTAGGGAGTGAGACATGTGAAGCACGTAGAGTACAACGAGCACCTGCCAGCTTGCCTTCACATGAGGCACGGTGCTCACTCATGGCCCGAAACGACCCCATCTCTGAAGCCATCTCGTTCCCGTGCTTCACTGTCTCACCCCCTACACTCGGACTCTCACACTTACACACACACAACGCCACCTGTTGAGCAGATAACTCACCAGGCATTGCACCCCTATAGCATATTTTGAATATGGGAATATTCATACAGTGCTATTTAATCAGGGAACAATGAGGGTATTTTATTGACGTTTCGGTGGGTTTGTGGTAATGCACTGATACTAGGTACAGCACAAATTCCATCCCAATAATATCTTCCCATTGATACATCGGGATTTGAACCCGGGACCTTTGGATTACCAGGCCAGTAGCAAGACCACTCCACCACACCTACCCTAATGGAGCTGTAGAGCTCGACGAGGACGGCGATGCACAGCCAGGAGATTTTTTTTTATTTAGAAGGCATCCTCTATAGGCGTTTTCAAGACCCTAAACGTAGTTGGCAAGAGGGGTCCGGAGTAGTGGACCAGTTGGTAGTGCCACGGGAGTGCAGGGATAGCCTACTGAGGTTGGCGCATGACATACCACTGGCAGGACATCTAGGGGTGAGAAAAACGGTGGCGGCTTTAGTAAAACTGTTTTGGTGGCCGGGGTTGAAGGGGCAGGTGGTAACCTGGATAGCAAGGTGTCATACGTGCCAGAGGGTTGGAAAACCTAACTAAACAATTCCGAGAGCCCCGTTGCACCCCATTCCTGTCAGTGGACCGCCCTTCAGTAAGGTCATCATTGATATGGTCGGACCCCTACCCCCTACTAGTGCCGGTAATAAATTTCTATTAACTATCATGGATGTGGCCACTCGTTATCCTGATGCATATCCAATGATAAATGGCACGGCGAAAACTGTTGTCCGGAACCTGCTCTTGTATTGCTCGCGGTATGGTTACCCGCAAGAGGTGCAATCGGACCAAGGCTCTAATTTTACATCTAATCTGTTCAAACAAACTATGATTCAGCATGGCATCAGCACTGCCGTCTCTTCTGCGTATCACCCGGAGAGTCAAGGGGTGTTGGAGAGGTGGCACGCCACGCTGAAAAGCATGCTTCGATGTTATTGCGCAGAGAACGGAAAGGATTGGGACCTTGGTCTGCCGTATGTTTTGTTCGCGGCAAGAGAAGTACCTGGAGAGAGTCTCGGTTTCAGTCCGAATGAGCCTGTTTTCGGGCATCGGGTGAGGGGCCCTCTCCACATGGTGAAGGAGATTTGGGAGGGTACCGCTAAGCCATGTTCTATGTTGAGATACGTCCTCGAGAGCAGAGAGAGAATGCTTAGAAGTCTGGAGCTGGCCGGGCGTAATTTGGTGAGTTCGCAGGCCCGTATGAAGGACAGGTACGATACTAAGGCGAAACTCCGGGAGTTTCAGGTAGGTCAAGAGGTGTTGGTCCTGTTGCCTTTGGCAGGTCATCCTCTGGCTGCCAAGTGCGCTGGGCCTTATCGGGTGGTGTCAAAGATCTCCGATCTCGATTACCTCGTTGCCACTCCGGACCGGAAGAAGCGTAACCAACTATGCCACATTAATGTTTTGAAGGAGTATGTGAGGCGCCCACCTGAGTCACTAGCTGTCCCTGTGTTGACCTGCTGCGGTCATGGTGGAGAAGGAGAGGGGGGCAGCAATGATCAGGTGGATGATAACTGGGATTGTCATGTCTCGGCTGATCAGTGGGCGGGGAATTCGAGCCAATGTGCGCATGATGCTCTGGCATACCTGCCGGAGGAACAGCAGGTGGCAGTGCAGCGCCTGTTCGATTCATACCCCACTGTATTTGCCGAGCACCCAGGCCTCGCTACTCAAGCGGTGCATGACGTCGATGTAGGAGAGCACCCCCCCTTCAAGTCGATCCCTTATCGGGTGCCACCCATTAAACTCCCAGCGCTCAGGGATGAGCTGGAGTATATGCTGGCGAGAGGCTTGATCGAGAAGGGGGCAGTAAGGTGGACTTCTCCCGTCACTCTGCAGCCCAAACCTGATGGGAAAGTTCGGTTCTGCATTGACTTTAGGCGGTTGAATGGGTTGACCCCCACCAACGCATATCCTCTGCCCCGGGTGGATGACAGTGTGGATAAGGTCGGGAAAGCAAGGTACTTGACCAAGGTAGACCTCGTCAAAGGCTACTGGCAAGTACCACTGTCTGAGCGGGCTAAAGAGGTGTGCGGGTTTGTGGTGGATGGCAGTACTTACCGTTGCAACGTGATGCCATATGGTCTGAAAAATGCACCGGCCACTTTCCAGAGCTTAATGAACGACATCGTAGCAGACATCCCAAACTGTACTGTCTACCTTGATGACGTGATCATTTATGACAACGATTTCCAAAGTCACTGTGAGCACATAGAAGCCTTATTTATTAGTGGCCCCTCCATCATTGACGAACATGCCTATTACATAAGGCATCCTCTTCAAACACTAATCCGCCGTAGTTTGAATCTACCGCGCAGAGCATTTAAAAACTGAGGAGCCTTCATCATGAGCGCACGCGACCTCACTCATGGCTTCAGTCATTATGAATTGGGTTCTCACTACGAAAAAACTTCGTAAAAATAAAAACAAAAAGAAAATAAGAATAACTATCCAATAAGCTTTCCATCATATCGTGGATGTACTTGTGTGGATTTCTGACCAGACGCTGAATCAGGCGTCATTCCTCCTTCTTTGCTCTGCGCTCAGCCTGCCCGGACGTACCTTTCAGGCTCCGCTGGTTCCGCATTCGTTGCGTCCCTAGTGAGTTTTTTCTCATTTGTTTACTCTGGGATGTATCGAGTAAGGTTAGGATAGGCGTAGCAGGAGTGTCCTGGGCTGGTTGCCCGCAGTGCAGTGTATTTTGGGACGTGTGTATGGGGCATCTATTTCGGATGAACCCTCGTGGTCCTGTTGTGGACACGTGAACTTTTCACAGTTGTGTTAGTTGGTGATGCAGGCGGCTTTCATTACGCATTAATTATTGCTGCCTTTTATCCTTCTGATGAGGTAAGCTGTGTGTTTGCTGACGTTCCCAGCGTATTTTTCTTCACTTAGTGAAGTTTTTTCTGGGTCCGTGTCAGGCTTCCCGGGGTGGGAAGTTATCGCTACGGTGGTGTGTTGGCGGTGGTTCCTGTTGTGATATTCCAGTGTGTGTTTATATTTCAACTATTTTTCATGCCGTCTACCTAGGCCTAGCCAGCCGCTCGTAGCTTTGCCACATGTCTAGTGTTATTATTTATTTTATAAATATGCCCTACTGTGTCATGTGTATCCGGGTTTTAGTTGTGTATTGGCTAATTCCTCGGACTATAATTGTTTCCTGGTTTAGTTGTGTATTGGCTAATTCCACGGATTATGTTGTGACCTTGGTTAGTCGTGCGTGTCTCTCCTCGTGTCGTATTGTTCAGATGGTGTCTGTTCAGGGTGGGGTTTGCCTTCCGGCGGGTTTTTTCTCGGTTTCACCATGAAAAATCCTGACCGACGAGCAGTGTTGGGCCACACGTGGTTTTTAACTCTGGCTGGTTCCCCGGCGTGAGGAGGTGTCTGTGGCTCTCCAGGACTGCGTCTCTGTGGGTGCCTGGTTTCAGGCCTCCTTTAAATTCCCGGCGGGATGGCTGTACCCATCCTTATATATATATATAGATATACATATAAAACGACGTTCTTGAGAACACTCGTTTTTATAGGTTTTTTCTACCTGGTTTACGACAACCACATGGAAAACCTAGCTGTTGTTTAGGCGTTCCTCCCCGGCGATCTTTTACAAAGAAGTGGGGTCAGGAACTTGTTGGGTTAACTTTTAGACTTCTCACCCGGCGGGTGCACCTGAGCAGGGTGGGATAAACGACTTAGGTCTCATATAGTTAACCAATCCATTTGAGTGATACTCTGTGTATCGCTGCCTTTACTCTTACGGCAATTGAAGGTTCAAGTGAGGTTTAACCAAATCGATTCCCACACCCGGCGGGTGCCCCTAAGTGGAGGAACTAAGGAATTTATAAACAAATTCAATTTCGATTAACCTTAATTGGGTGATACTTTCAGTATCGCCGCCTTCTATTTTTACGACGATCGTTTGGGACAATTCGTTAAAAAATCAGATCTCGTATATTCCTGCCCTGGGCTATTCTACTAAAATATTTCAAGGGCCGGCGTCTTTATGAGGGGGGCTTTGTTACAAAATTGAATCTTGAGACAGTCACCACCTCCTACAGACTATAAGTGCCATACTGGACCATTATATCAGAGGGTATTCTTCATGTTCTTTAGCTAAGAAGATTTGTTTAGCCTCTTTACACCCCGCCGCGTAGCGAGATGTGTTAGCTGTGTCTTTGCATCCCGTTACCCGGCGGGTTATTAACACTTGTATGCGAACACTTGGGTTAACCTTATGAGCATTAATTCCTGGAAATTTTTCTTTATTTTTCCAGAGCTGAGCTCCGGCGGACCAATACAGACCTGGCGGTAGTTTCCTCACACCAGTCTCTGTCATGGCTACTGTGGCCCCAGTTTTTGCCCTGTGCATTACCCCTACTTGCGCGGGTATCCCAATTTTTGCGCATACCCTTTGCATAAGGTGTGTTAGATGTCTAGACCGTTCAAGGGGTCTCTGGGTTACACTTAATTGTTCCTTTTGCTCCCAATTAGCCAATAAAGTCCTGTGTGACAATGACAAGACCGCGGCGGTAGCGTTGAGAGAGGTCAGACAACAAATGTCGGCCTACACTACCATTGTCGCACATAAGTCACTTCAATGTGACAACGTCCCACTTTGGGATAAGTTGCTGTCAGAGCACCCTCCCCCTAAACGTACCTCTAGAGTAAAGGGTTTTAAGCCGACAGAGACTAGCCAGGGTTCTGTATTGTCTGTGGATACGTCTAAACGCCCGAGAGAGCCTACTCCCCCGGCAGCCACCTCCTCGTCGCAGGCGAGATCGAGGTCAAGGTCACCTCTCAGACAGCAGTCTTCAAGTCGGGCCTCTTCCCCGGCTAGTAAGAAGTGTAAGACTGAAGCTTCCCCCAGTGGTCATGGTGGTGATTCTTCCAAACATAGGTCTAGTTCGCGGTCACACCGTAGCCATAAATCCTCCAAAAAGGATTCCCATAGGAAGTCCTCTCGACATTCTCCTAAGTCTAGTGCATCTCATCGTACCTCTACACCTGAAAATGTTTCTGTTACAGCCTCAGAGTATAGTGAAGCGCCTGTCCCTAAACAAGATTTACCTATTGATATTTTAACCCTAGAAACGGAAAGTTCAGGAAATTCAATAATTGAGAATGTTTCAGACTCTCAAGAGAGCGTAGGCCAGAGCCTCAGTGTTTGGCGGTTTGCTTAACCAGGGTCTGACCATCCACGTCAGACTCATACGAGTCACACAGTAGCCGATGTCCACAGGGACGCGGCGACCCCATCCTCTATCCCTGACTTATCTTGGAAACAAGGTGCCCCTGCCTCGGCGGGGTCTTCTCAGGAGGATCGGGAGGAACAAGATGAAGTGTCAATAATTTCAGATAGGGATGGACAAGGGTCAGGCTCAGGCCTGGACGCCGCCCATGATAATACTGATTCACCTGAAAGTTCTGCATCTAACCAGTTTGTTACAGCACAAGAAATTGATGGGTTACTTACTCATGCTCTATCTAAATTCTTTAGTCAACAACGAGAAAACTCCACAATGGACTTGGGGGCTCCCTTGACAAGTTCTGCGGTACGGCCTCTGATAACGTCAATCGATTTATCTAAGATTCCTAACCCTCCTACTCTGTCACCGGCAGGGAGCTCTAAGCCAGCTACGGCGGCATTCACTACGTCAAATGTCAGGGTCATTACGGATGTTAATCCACCCCCTCTAGACAAAGCGCCTCTTAGAAAGGTAGCTATGCCCCTGCTTTATGGGCCAGACGAGTCATGGGTGCTTTTGAACCCCTCTAAGCCAGAGCTTGCCCAGCCTACCTTGTCAGGGGAACTCCCGGTACCACGTGAGTGGTTTATCCAGGGAAATAAGTCAAAGAAATTAAGGGCATTGGATGCCTTGGGTAATGTTTTGGACGTAAATATCAAGGCTATACCTAGTTATTATCATCAGGATTATTTTATTTATGCATCTAAGCCTGCTTTACCCCCTGCCTCAGCTTCAAAACTTTTTTCAGACTGGTCTAAGCTGGATGGGTTTAATGATATTAAGGCTCTGTCGGCTCTTACTCCTGAACTAGATTTACAGACCGTCACAGACGAGACAGCTAATCCAGTGTTGAAGGTGGGACAGTTGGGACAGTTGGGACCAGGACCTTGGGTGGATTGGGAGGTAGAGGCTCAAAACTTTGCAACCACTTTCACTTCTAAATCTTCCCACCAGATCCCTCAGGATACACATTCATGGTTCTCCATGCCGGTAGGTTCTGCCGGCGGAGTTCCGTCAGCTTTATTTTCTTTTCTAGCTGCCCCTAAGATTAATCTTTGTGAACTAAAGGAACCATTCACTACCCCTACCCCTTCTCACCTAGACAGAGAATTTAGGCTAAGGGGAAAGCTTTCCGCCTGTTTTCACAGTACATAGTTTCTCAACAGGTGGCTAAGTCTTTACTCAGGTCTACTCAGGCAATCGCAGACGCGGATGCTCGAAGATCAGTCGAGTTATCCCGGCGTCTGATTCTTCATTCGTCGATTCAATCCTTAGGTGACATACGCACAGCCTTACTTGAGGCGGTGCGAGCACGACAGGATCTTAGGATGTCATTAGTTCGCAAGCTGCCTGATCGCATTGCTAACCAGGTGGTAATGTCCCCAGTACTTACTCCTTCTTTAATGTCCCCTGATGTATGGAGAACAGTGTTTAACATGGCACAGGCCGTGAAGCACAGTCCCGCACAGGCTAAGAAACCTGCATTTAACTTCCCCAAACCTAAGCCTCCTACTAAAGCTCAGCCAGGGGGTTCTAAGCCGTTTCTTCCGCCTAAGTCCTCCCAATCCCCCCTGGGTCAGTTCAGGCATAGACAGAGAGGGTTTTCAGGACAGAGGGGACGCGGCCAGTATAAGCCGGGCAGGGCCAGTCTTCGGCCCACACCAGCCAGCCGGCGAAGCGTCCAACACCACCAAACCCACCATCAAAAAACTAAAGTCTCTCTCTCACTCCCAGTGCCTGTCTTAAAGCCGGAGGAACCGAGGGAAGTACAGCCGGCGAACCCTTGTCTGCTAACTGGGTCGTTCCGAACGTGTCACCAAGCATGGCCGTTAAAAACCTGGGCACGGATGGTGGCACGCAAAGGCATCACTTGGCAGTGGCTCCGGCGACCTCGCTTACGTCAGCCGACAACGGCAAATTGTGTTTCATTAGAGGTGGAGTCGCTGGTCCAGGAGGTGATTGCCAAGAATGTCATCATCCCGGTCCCTCCAGATTACCCTGTATTCACGTCAAAACTGTTTTTGGTTCCCAAACGGGACAGTGTTCAGATGAGGCCGGTCGTAGACCTGTCTTATCTGAATCTTCACATTTACAACGAGTCTTTCAGAATGTTAACAGTTCATCAAATCAGGCTAACACTTCCGCCGGGAGGCTGGATGTGTTCCCTAGACCTGACAGACGCCTATTGGCACGTGTCGGTCAACAAAAGATTTCAAAGGTTTCTGGCCTTGAGGATCAGGCACCAAAATTTTGTTTTTCAGAGGATGCCGTTCGGTTTGAACCTAGCACCTCGATTATTCACGAAACTAGTCCGGCAAGCCCTGATGCCGTTGTTAAAACAGGGAATCAGAGTGTTGTGGTATCTAGACGACTGGCTGGTGGTGGCAGAGACACAACAATTATGCATAAAACATGTCAATATAATTTTAACACCTTACGAGCGGCCTATGCGGTTTATTTATGTGTACCGCACAGCGGGGTGTTTTTAGCCAAAATAGGGCTGTTTACGTGATCATTTTCATGCCTAAATAAGACCCAGAACGTAAAACAAGTACCTATCCCTGAAAGGGCATAAACAGAGCTTTCGAATGACACCATAACGATCCTTGTATGATGGATAGTTTTCTTGCAATAACCGTGCAACGCGAGTGCAAAAAGCAGGTAATTCGGTACTTTCAGTACATAATTGAGTATGTAGCGAGTGAGAGAGGGAGGAGGGAGCTGAGATTTGTGTCAGTAGGTTCTCCGCGGTGGTCTGGAGCAGTCATACGCTCGCTAGTCTCCTGCCACCACTTGTCTCTCTCTCTCAGCCACATTACGTGCTGAAATTGCCACTCGAGTTATGTCGAGCGCCGCCACATAGTCCAGCTTTATTTAACTCGACTTATGTTGCTCGCCGCTAATTAAGGGTTAAAACATGTCAAAACTCTAGGCTTCAAGGTAAATCTGGTAAAGTCAAACCTTGTTCCCTCAAGAGTAATTCAGTGGATAGGGCTGGTCTGGGACACCGCCGCTCTCACTCTGAGTCAGAGTGTGGACAATCGCAACAGGTTTCGCAGGAAACTGTTCAGGTTTCTTCACAGTCTGACTACGACACGAAGAGTCTGGGAGTCTCTGGTCGGCTCTCTCAACTGGATTTAGCTAACTGTCAAGTTGGGCCGGTTGAAAGTAAAACGATTAATATTGGAAGGCAACAAATATTTCCCACTCTTACCGGCGGGAAAATTATGGCCCATACCAAAATTAATCCACACCTTACTAGCGGTCTGGGCGAAGAGGGAAACATTGCACTCAATCATGTCATGGACCTCTCCTCCTCCAACGGTATGGGTAGACACGGATGCGTCAGGCACCATAGGGTGGGGGATTTCAGTCAAATCAGGGGCACCAGGGTCAGGGACTTTGGTCCCACTTAGAAATCTCTCACATAAATGTCAAAGAGTTACTAGTCCCCTTGTATTTCCTTCAGGCTCACGGCCCGGCGTTGCGGGGCAAGTCGGTGGCCTTCAGAATGGACAATCTGAATGCAGTTCACTGTATTCAGAAACAAGGGTCAACGAGGTCAAGGAAGTTGCTACTCGTGTCGGAAGAGATTTTTGTTCTAGCCAGCAGTCTAGATATTTATCTTCACGCATCTTATCTCCCAGGCGTAGCGAACGTCTGGGCAGACGCTCTGTCCCGGAGACAGAGCACGACAGTAGAATGGGAGCTCAAGCAACCATTTTCAACGTAATGATTGCGGAGCTCTCCCATCCACAAGTGGATCTTTTTTGCGTCCGAGGAGACTCACAAGCTCCCTCTATACCTCACCCGCCGGGCGATAACGCCGGCAGGGGGGCCAGACGCCCTAGTGACAGACTGGAACAGATGGAGCTCCATCTATCTGTTTCCGCCGCCAGATGCGTCACTAATGTGCCACGTAGTGAACAAACTACGAGTTTATCGAGGCTTAGTCTCGCTAATCGCGCCCCTGTGGCCGGCGCAGGTATGGTACCAGCAATTAATAATGTGGTGCCCGGACCCGGTATCGCTCCCGGTCGGGTACTTCCACTTAGACACGATTGGCAACCTAGCGACCTCGCTGACTTTTGCATTATGGACATTCAGGAGGCCAAGTGGCTAGCACCATACGGTAGGGATGTGACCAATAAATTGCTCAATCAATATACTCAGTCTACTAAGCGACAATATCAATCTCATTGGAAAGCTTTTACTTCTTGGATTGTTAGAACGGAACAAACTGTACCCTCAGTGGCATTGGTTTTTAATTACTTGAACTATCTGTTTGAGCAGAAACGTTTATCTGTGGTTACTTTGAAGAATCACTTAACTGCGATTAGAGTGCCCTTTTTCGACCTTACAGGTCTATCCATACCGGTGGCGGAGGAAACAGGATTTATGAGAGCGTGTTTTAAACTCCGCCCACCTCCCCGTCAGCTCATGCCTACTTGGTCTCTGGACAAAGCTTTGTCTTTACTTCATTCTCGTCTGTATCAAAATACTGCAGACTTTGCTTAATCTTAAAGAAGGCAGTTTTCCTTTTGGCTTTGGCCACCGGAAACAGAGTGTCTGAGCTGGCGGCGATGAGCAACACACCTAATTGTCTTAGGTTTGGTAGACTTAATGATTCAATTTCCATTGCACCCTCCCCGGCGTTTGTAGCCAAGAATGAGCATAGTGCACACGTGTTTTCTGAGTTCACGGTGCCGGCGTTAAAAAAGGGAAAGGTGCATCATAATTTATGTCCAGTGCAAGCTCTAACCAAATATTTGAGAATAGCTCCTCATAACCCCCAAGGTGCTTTATGGGTAGCGAGTACGGGTAAACGCTTACTTAAACGGCGATTAGCCTCTCTTCTGGTAGAAGTCATTAAAGAGAGTAATCCCGGCGTTGTGGGTAGGGCCCACGATTTACGCAAGTGGGCGGCCTCTTTACGTTTCCTGAAAAACTTTTCAGTTGAAGATATTGCGTCCACACAGTTGTGGGCGTCTAATCATACGTTTCTCTCTAGATACTTGTCAGTTGCTCTAGACAAACCTTCCTTACCATGTATAGCTTTAAGGCAGAGGGTCTAGGTGGCCCTGCAGTCACTTATGTTTATTTTCACGGAAGGGGGGGGGGGGTGCAGTCAATTGACATAGGACACCCTAGACCCCGCCGGAGTATGAGAGCTGTGATACAATTTAAGGTTAAAATGTGATATGAAAATTTCTCTGCGAGAATTTGTGCTAGTACAAAGTTTAGTACAAAACAACGGTGTTGTTATAGTAGTTTTAGCTGCGAAAGCAATGTAATATTAGTTCAATGGAGTTCATTGGCAATTGATCTCCACATGTATTTTGGGGTTTATGATGTGCACATATAGACTTATAACTTATTATTTTTGTCACCACTCGTTGAGTTGGGTGCCTTTTGTAACTACAGATCTGTTCAGAACCTTCAGGGTTACCCATTTTTGTCGGGCAGGCTTCTTTGAAGCACGCACCTGCCTGAACCCCTTTTTCTTGTATATTTCCGGCCTACGCCGTATTAAATACATTTTTCAAAAGTAAGAATACTATGTGGTTGTTTTTATTATCTGCTTTTATAGAGTTATGATATGATTACGAATGTCCCCCTCCAGTCTTAGATATCAGGCATGTTCGTCAATGATGGAGGGGCCACTAATAAATTATAGGTTTGACTCCTGTAAGGAGATAAAGAAAACCTAATATTTAGTAGTGGCCCCGTAATCATCGACGACTGGGTCCCTCCCGACTGTCCCCTTCCCATTCGTTGATGTATTAAGGATTTTGGTTTACTTGATATGTCAGTGAAGGAGGAATGACGCCTGATTCAGCGTCTGGTCAGAAATCCACACAAGTACATCCACGATATGATGGAAAGCTTATTGGATAGTTTATTCTTATTTTCTTTTTGTTTTTATTTTTTACTAAGTTTTTCGTAGTGAGAACCCAATTCATAATGACTGAAGCCATGAGTGAGGTCGCGTGCGCTCATGATGAAGGCTCCTCAGTTTTTAAATGCTCTGCGCGGTAGATTCAAACTACGGCGGATTAGTGTTTGAAGAGGATGCCTTATGTAATAGGCATGTTCGTCAATGATTACGGGGCCACTACTAAATATTAGGTTTTCTTTATCTCCTTACAGGAGTCAAACCTATAATTTAGTCAACTTAGTAAAGCAGGCTTGGTGGTTAATCTGGGCAAGTGTGACTTTGTGCAAGCCACGGTGCAGTATCTGGGGTTTGTGGTTGGGTTAGGGCAGGTGAGCCCGCCCCAACAGAAGATACAGGCTATCGACTTGTTCCCCAGGCCGACCACCAAGCGGCAGATCATGAGATTTTTGGGCATGATTGGGTATTACCGCCGCTTTATAAGAGGTTATTCTACTGTGTTAGCTCCTTTGACAGATCTACTAGCTAAAGATAAAAAGTTCCGCTGGGCACCTGAGTGTGAGCAGGCGTTTCGAGTAGTTAAACACCTTTTATGCACTCACCCTATCCTCAGGGCCCCGGACTTTGAACGACCATTTCAGTTGGCGACTGATGCCAGCGGAGTAGGGGCTGGTGCCGTACTTTTGCAGACAGACGAGGAAGGTCTTGAGTATCCAGTCAGTTTCTTTTCAAAGAAATTCAATTCAGCACAGAAAAACTATTCGGTTGTTGAAAAGGAACTGCTGGCAATCGTGTTAGCGCTCAGACACTTTGAGGTCTATGTTCCTGCCTATGGGCCAGTCGTGGTAGTGTATACCGACCACCACCCGCTTAAATTCCTCAATCAATTCCACAACCGGAATATGAGGCTGACCAGATGGTCGCTCATGTTGCAAGAGTACAACTTAGACATTCGCCATATTGCCGGATGTGAGAATGTGATTGCGGACTGTTTGTCGCGGGTGGAGGATCCGGGGTAGGCTACCACAGTATGTTGGTATAGCCTCCTGTCTTGGCTCGCGGTGTATTTTTGCGCTGGTGCTTGTTGGCTCGCGTGTGTAGCATCAGCATAGGGTCGCAGGGCAGGAGTTGTTGGCTTTGATTAGACGAAAATTAGGCTACATCTATAGTAGCCACCAAAAACAACATTAAAATAAAGTATGAAAAATTAAATAAAAACTCTTTCTTTTCAATAATTAATTTTAAGATAATATTGTAGCAGAGTACTGAGTGCAGATGATTTTATCTCAGTAGGCTGTGCTTCTTAAAGCTCGCTCTGGGAGCACAATGTTATGAATTAATGTATTATGTTTGGGAAGGGTGATAAGATTTTTTTTATATATGAAATGTTGTATTTTTTTTTGGAGACTGAACTTGCATTCCATGAGTGGCAGAGTGGTTAGGAGTGGCAGATTCTAGCGACATTCTGCCTGTTCAGATATGGGCTCATGGTTGAGTGTCCCATATCTTGGGGGGGGGGGGGACGCCTCCCGGCGCTGGCAGAATGGTTGCGTGGGGCATTACAGCTCGCTAGCGCTCGCCAGGATGGGGGGATGGGCTACAGTTGTCCTAGAATGATCTGCTTTCTTTTATTAGTGTCGTGTTGCCACAGACAGTCTAGAAATGGTCTTTGTTTTGGTCTGCGACCGCGCCTTATATTATATATTCGCTATAATATAAATGTTGCTTGTGTGGGAGGCGAGCGAGAGCGGGTGAGGGAGTACACCTGGCAGCGGGGGGTGAGCTGTGACGCGGCTCGCTTGAGCGCTGACGGCGTTGGCGGCCGGGTGGTCAACTAGTCCCTTCCCGTCGCGGCCTCATGTTTTTTACCAAGCTCAGAGCTTGCCTAACACGCATATCGTCTACATCCTTTGCAATTCTGTCCCCCATACTCGCCACTTTGCATACTATTTCTCTCTCGACTTCTCCTTTCTCATTCTCTAATCTTTATTAAACTCAACATCCCTTCTGGTTTCAGCATAGACGTTCACCGTCGGCCAGTCGTATTGTACATGAAGCTCTCAGATATTTCCATGTATTAGGCTTTAATGAGGTTTGGAGAGACGGACTTTTCCGTGTGTGTCCTCTCTCGGAAAGGTTGTAGACCGGTATATGTCTCCCTGGCAAGGTGTTGAGTGATTCTGCTGGGTTATTTAAAGCTAGACTAGGGGTAAGGTTACTGTGTCGTTGTCTCCGATGTGTGCAGTGTTAGCTAAGCCCTGCACGACATCGACAGGTACTGTGGGAGCCTAGGTTGTCTTCGGGTGGGTTTACTTTGCGAGCACAGCACTGTGGTGTGAGAGGGCCATAGCCTATCCCTCACAACATAGTGCTGCCTCTTTGTGTTGACTTCTGAGGGATCGCCAGGATAGAACTAGGTACTAGAGTCTTAGATTTATCAAGAGAGCATCCCCGTCATATAACGTAATCTTCATTATACCACCTTCGGACAACGTTAGGCTACGAGCCGCATGCTCGCCCATTGTTGCCCTGCCATGATACCCCAGCTAGACTTTATTAACTAAGCAGACACTGGTTAGAGATAAGCTCCATTATTATATGTATGCCACATTATTATTCACTGCACTTTTGAGCCGAGGTTGTTGTTGAGTTGCACAACCCTAGTAGGCTGTTGCGTTGTGTCACGAAGCATTTCTTTAGTTGTCGAGCATTACTACCTTTGCGCAGTCTTTATTATTCGCCTGCCTATTATTACTATATGTCCTAGCATTTATTGTGACCCGTATTCTGCATTATAATTGTTCAAGATTCTTTACGAACATCTTCCCAGCATCAGACTTATTTCAGAAGTTTCCAGTTGATGTTGCAGGACTAGCATTGCACTTTCTTTAATACAGGAGTGCCAGTTATTTGAGTATCTACCGTAACGTTAATTAATCACGTTAACTATCTTTTCTTTGTGTAACCTAATCGAGTAATCTTTTACTGTTTGAGAATAGGCTGTTTCTTCGAGCGTCAGCCTAGTGTGTGTGCACCAGTTACCGAGTCATAGGATACCTCGTTGTCCAGGCACGACTCAGGGCGGTAATGGTGTTTTGTTTTCCAGTGTTTAAGGCAGGGGTTGGATCTAGTGTTACCGTAGTTGCATTTTGCCATTATCTAGTCCAATGTTGAAGAGCCCTGTGTCTTTGAGAACCTGGATCGTAACAGTATTGTCTCGCGGTAGCTCAACTGGCGCTTCAGGGTGAGTAGTAAGGGTACATACTTACACTTAATTCTGCCAAACCCGAGATAGTTAATTAACTAGAGTATGAATAGAACCCAGGAGAAATATGTGTAGTATTTGGATTGATCGGACCGAATACAAGTAATAAATACTTAAGTGTCGCCTCTTCTTAATTCAGTTACTCTTAGGCGGCGTGCACACACAGCCTGAAACATTGGGCGAGACAATGCTAGGATCATGTCAGGAGCGTGCTGGATACATGCCTCGAAACATGCTACAAACATGTTCATAATCATGCCGGACTAAAAAGCTTCACACTGTTGCAAACACGTTTTGAAAATGTTTCAAACATAATATGTTTGAAACATATTCATATATATTTTTTTGTTTGGACAGCAAGCTAAATTTGTAAATGTTTTGATAGAAAAAATGTCTCCGGCGAAATCGGATTTCTCCAAACAATGCTGGCTCGCTATCGCTCGCCAGGAAGAAATCGACACCTGGATGGAGATAAAAGTCTTTGTAGGTAGTAGGGGTATGCAGCCCCGCCCAGGGAAGTACTACCGCCAAGGTTTCGGGAGACTCAGGGAATAGCCTGAAACCCATTTTCTCTCCCAGGCCTTGGTAGCTGGATACATATCTTTCTGCCTCACACATCAGGGGTATCAGGAAAACTCTCTTTATATAACATACACATCCAACTTCACGACATTGCCCTACATTGCTATCCTCTCTCCATAAAACACTACTCTTCCCACTACATATCATACATGTAACACCATACACCTTACCCAATAAATATGGCAGTACAATTGTTAAGAGCAAACCTGGTGGTCCCTCGGATATCCACCCCCGGCAGGGTTGGGTCATTGACACAGGGCCCTCCCGGTCGTCATCATGCGACTGTGTCAAGAGCGTTGCAACGTCCCAAAGCTGCTCGTCGGTGCAGCTTTTTCTTTAGCAATATAAGGGGACTTCACTCTAACATCAATTCTGTACACCAATTTCTTCAAGCAGAATCCCCTACTCTCCTTTTTTTGACAGAGACTCAAGTAACATCCACATCTGACACGTCTAGATTTAATTTTCCAGGTTATCAACTGCTCCAAAATTTCAGACCTAAAGGAGGTGTATGTTGCTTCGCAAAATCTGAAATTGCCCTGGAGGAGGTTACTAGTTTCAATTGTCCTTATTTTGATTATTCTATATACAAATTAATTTCTGCTGGTAAATTTAAATACATATGTTGCATCTACCGTTCCCCAAATACTCCTCCAGAGCAAAGTCTTTTTGATTCTCTGTCCTCACAACTCAGTGTCCTCAACTTAAATGCTTCTTCTGAAATCACTGTGTTGGGTGATTTTAATGTCCATAATGTTGAATGGCTCACTCATTCAGCCAGGACTGATGATGCTGGTCTTGAATGTGAGCTATTTGCAGACTCATTTAATCTCACTCAACTAGTAAACCAACCCACCCGTGTACCAGATAATCCTAATCATAATTCCCACCTACTGGACTTATTTTTAACAACCAATTCAGAAAATTATGATGTTACAGTGAGGTCCCCGCTTGGATCTTCTGATCACTGTCTGATACAGGCCACCTGTCTATCACCTACCACACCTTACCCGCCGACCCGTGGTAATAACGTTCTTGACATTGTACTTGCAACAAAAGAAGAATTAATAGAGAATTTGAATGTTGGTGATGAATTCAGTAACAGCGACCATCGTACGATAACTTTCACTTTAAAGTTTACTAGTAACGAACCAAATAGTAGCATCGAAAAAGTCCCTAATTTCAAGAAAGCAAACTTCCATAAACTTAGAGCTATGTTTAAAGAAACTGACTGGAGCTTTTTAATTCACAATAACGACATAAATACATCTTGGAAGTTATTCGAAGCCACTTACCTAAAAGCAGTGCAAGACTGCATACCATCGAAAACTCGGCGTCCAGGCCATAATAATAAGCCCAAATGGTGGAATAAAGATATTTCAAACTGCCTGCTTGCTAAAAAATTTGCTAATGATAGATTAAAATCCTCACAAAATGACGAAGAACGGCTGAAATTTGTAGAGCTACGACGCAAAGCCAAAAAGTTAATTAAGCAAAGTAAAAAGACCTTAGAGTTACATATTGCGAATCAAAGTAAAACAAACCCGAAAGAATTCTATAGTTATATCAGAAAGAAAAAAGTTGTTACTTCAACTGTTGGACCGTTAGTCGATGAAAATGGAGAATACACCAAAGACGAAGAACAAATGAGTAATGCCCTCAATACCTTCTTTGCATCAGTTTTTACAACAGAAGACCTCAGTGATATCCCTACACCATCGCCGATTCAGATTGATAATTCAGATGTTCTAAGCAATATCACCGTTACAGAGAGAGAAGTATTGAATTGTTTAGATAAACTCAAGGTAAATAAAACGCCTGGACCTGATACAATCTCGCCTAGAGTTCTAAAGGAAGCTAAGGATGAGCTCTCTAAACCACTGACATTACTATTCAATAAATCCTTGCAGTCTGGAACTATGCCCGATCAGTGGAAGCTAGCCAACGTAACACCGATATTCAAAAAAGGCAGCAAATCCCTACCCAGTAACTATCGTCCAATTAGCTTAACCTCAGTTGTATGTAAAATGCTAGAAACGGTCATACGAGACAGACTCGTAAATCACTTAGAGGAAAATAACATACTTAAAGATACTCAACACGGCTTTCGTAAAAAACGTTCCTGTTTAACAAAACCTCTTAGACTTCTTCCACGATATCCTCAACCTCTACGATGAGAGTAAAGCTGTAGATATTATATACCTTGATTTTCAAAAGGCCTTTGACAAAGTTCCCCACAAACGTTTACTGCTAAAACTAAAAGCGCATGGAATACAAGACGGTGTGTTGAAATGGATAGAAAATTGGCTCAGCGACAGAAAGCAAAGAGTAGTCATAAACGGTAAGGCATCAAAATGGACCAATGTAAGTAGCGGGGTACCCCAGGGATCGGTACTAGGACCAATTCTCTTTCTAATTTACATCAACGACATAGATGAGGGTCTCACCTGTACAATCTCAAAATTTGCTGACGATACAAAAATTGCAAATAGCGTACTCTCAAAAGAACAAGTTGACGATATGCAACACAATCTAGATAAATTGTCATGTTGGGCCCAAATTTGGCAAATGAGTTTCAATGCGGATAAATGTAAAGTACTACATATCGGATACCTAAATGAGAAAGCAAACTATTCGATGAATGGCACTCAGCTTAAGAATGTAAACAGAGAAACCGATCTGGGAGTAACAATATCGAGTAACCTAAAACCGAGTCAACAATGTTCAGAAGTTGTTAAGAAGGCAAACAAAATAATTGGCTTTATAGGCAGGTCATTTGAGCATAAATCCAAAGAAGTTATCCTAACCCTTTACAATTCATTAGTCCGCCCTCTTCTGGAATACTGCGTTCAATCCTGGTGCCCTTATTACCAAAAAGATATAAACAAGCTAGAACGAGTTCAACGTAGAGTTACCAAAATGATACCTAGCCTAAAGAACAAACCATACGAAGAGCGTCTTAGAGAATTAAATCTATTTCCTTTAACCCAGCGCAGATTAAGAGGTGACTTAATTCAAGTGTTCAAAATCATCAAAGGCATCGACAATATGAACTGTAGTAAGTACTTCACTATCGACCAATCTAATTACACGCGGGGAAACGGTTGCAAAATTATTGGTAAATCTTTTAACTCACACGAATCTAAGAATTTCTTCTTCAATCGAGTTGTCAACTTGTGGAATGGGCTTCCCCGAAACGTTATAGACTGCATCACCGTTGATTCATTTAAACTCCGCCTAGACAAATATCTCGCATCAAACCCGCGACTGACTGCGTTTGTAAATGAATAACTTTATTTTATCCCCCCCTCAGTTACTAACCCATCTGTCCCCTACTAACTTCCTAATCCTGCCACGGACATTAGTTCCAGGGCAGTAATTCCCTTTCCAATGTTCCCTTACCCACTCTAAACCACTGTTTGGACACTTGATCCTCGGTGTTTTGGAGGACAAGCAACCTAGAAGGGTCACTAGATCTGTTGTTGCTTGATTTCCTTTGTACTCCTTTGTACCTTCCCACTCTGAACCTGTTTTGGTGACTAAATGGCATTACGATAGGGCAGACTGGGAGGGTCTTCAGGGTTTCTTTATTGATATTCCCTGGACCTCTTTCTTTTCTAATGATGCACACTCCACCTTGAGCCACATACAAGATTTTGTAAAAATTGGAATGGAAACTTTTATTCCTCATCAAAAGTACAGTAAAAGATCTAATTCACCTAAATGGTTTGACCATAATTGTGCTAGAGTAACTGAAGAAAAAGCAATAGCCTACAATGCATACACAAGATCAAAAACACATGAAGCCTTTAATTGCTTTAGAAACATCAGAAATCATGCCAAAACTGTATTAAACCTAACTAAATCAAACTTTCTCCACAAGCAGGCAAATAAACTTCTAAATAATCCAAATGATAACAAAATATTTTGGTCTACTCTTAACTCATTTAAATCCAACTTCACTACTGTTTCATCCAGTCCACCATTAAAATCTCCGACTGGCAATCTTGTAAGTGACCCACGAGGTAAAGCTAACCTTTTGGCAGATATTTTCTCCACCAACTCAACCTTAGATTAAATAAATCAAGATGTCCCTGTACTTAATTTTAATTCGCCTGAAATTCCCTCACTTAAGATCCACACCAGACATGTCAAAACTATTTTGCAGAATCTCTCAGTAGATAAGGCTCCTGGTCCAGATGAAATTCCTCCAATAGTACTTAAGAATTGCTCCTTGGTGCTCGCTCCTGTATTGGCAAATTTGTTCCGTCTGTGTACTCATACCTCATGCTTCCCAGTACCCTGGAAAGAAGCAAACATCCATCCAGTTTCTAAAAAAGGTGCCTCTTCAGATCCATCAAACTACAGACCAATAGCTATAACTTCCACTCTGGGTAAAGTCTTTGAAATGATATTAAATAATCACATAATTAAGCATCTTGAGAATAATAAATTAATCAGTGATAGGCAATATGGTTTTAGACGATGTCGATCAACTGCAGACATGCTTTGCCTTCTTACGCATCAAATCAACCAAGCTACAGACCAACATGGTGAAACACATACAATAGCACTGGATATATCAAAGGCATTTGATAGAGTCTGGCATCAATCCTTATAGTCGAAGATGTCACACTACGGCCTTTCATCATTAGTTCCACTAATTTCTTCTTATCTTCATAACAGAAAAATATGTGTAATGGTAGATGGGCTTTATTCTCAATTTCACTCAATAAATGCTGTTGTTCCCCAGGGATCAGTTTTGGCCCCAATTCTGTTCCTCATTCATATCAATGATCTCATATCTACCACTCATAATCCAATACATTCCTACGCAGATGACTCAACACTCCACAGTTCCTTCACATTTACCAATTCTTTCACCCAACCCGATTTTATAAATTCAAAAATAAACACTATAATTTCTCTGAACCAGGACCTTTCTAGAATTAATGGATGGGGACAAAAGAATCTAGTTTCCTTTAATGCACAGAAAACCAAGTACATTAAATTTTCTAACCGACGAATCTCACTGACTCCCATATATTTTTTAATGATGTAAATATTCCCACTTCCCCTAGTATTGACATTCTCGGTGTAACATTAACTACTAACTTGAGCTGGACACATTATGTTAGAAGCATTGCTAAGAATGCCTCTAAAAAACTGGGACTCCTGTACAGAGTTCGAGAATTCTTCACTGACGAGCAGTTGGCCGTGATATATAAAAGTCATGTGCGTTCTCAGATGGATTACTGTTCACCTCTGTGGGGTGGAAGTGGAGTGGTTGCATTGAGGCAGTTGGACAAAATTCAAAATAAAGCTATTAGATTAATCAATAACCCTGCAATCACACAGGACCTTCCTACATTATCCATACGAAGAAACGTTGCATCCCTTGCATTATTCTACAGATATTTTCACAGCAATTGTTCCGAGGAACTTGCTTCAATTGTGCCGCCTCTCCACATCTTTCCCCGTAGAACTAGGGCAGCTGAGAGCGCCCATGAATTTACACTTTCTCCTCCACAATGCAGAACTTCTGCTTATCAGAATTCATTTATCCCCAGAGCTACTACTCTTTGGAATTCACTTCCCTCGAATTGCTTTCCACAAACTTACAATCTATAAATGTTTAAATCCAGTTGTTACAAACATTTTATGAATGGAGGATGCCTTTAGGCACATGGACCTTTTTGTTTTATCTGTGTTTTTCCTTCCTCCGTTCATTGTCTCTTTTAAAAAAACAGTTGGCTGAATGGGGCCGAATGGATACAAGCCAGGGAAAGAAAGAAAAGGAGAGAAAGAGAAAAAATAGGTAACCCCCCTTAATGAAAGGATTTGGAGGAAAGGGGGGAAAGATAAAAATAAAAAAAGCCGGTGCCCCCCTTAAATATTATAAATATTATTTACAGTCCACATCTGTGTACAGGAGCTATAGTCTATTCGCTGCAAGTAGGCGAAATATTTCTATAATTTGGGAAGAGTCAGTCAAGGAATAGATGTGGAAATGTACAGCTAATTTGCTCTAGCCCTTTTAGAGTTATAGAGGATATATGTCATGATTTCTCGCCCATATTTAATATACACACATCCACCTACAGTTCATGTAATCATCATTGGGCTACACATATACATTATGTATCATAAAACTTAAGGGGAGACTGGCCGTTTATTCATATATTTTGTTTTAAGTTTCCTCCCTAGACTTCCATCAAGCTTAGAAAAAAACCCGGAAAAACTAAATAAGATAGTCACCAATTTTCCCATGGATTTTTTTAATTTTTCCTTGTTAGTTTTCATCAATATATAGTGTTTGGAAATAATTACAACCCTCGGCGAAACCGTTTTCCCCATTGTACAACGATCTTAAGACACGCCGCCCGATAGTGGGGAGGGCTATGAAGTACAGGGAAAATGAGGGGTTAAATGCGTAAAACGGCGCTTAAAACGTATTTTAGCAAAACTTGGCTCGGGTTTTAAGGTATTTCTAAGGCCTAAACCCCAATATTTCGAAAACCCGAGCCAAGTTTTGGCCAAAGCTGGCTCGGATTTTGAGAGTTTGTAGACAACAAAATGACAGTAACCTCATTTAGAAATTTGGCTCAAGTTTCCCGAAATTGCAAAGCCATAAAACCCGAATTTTGGAAAACCCGAGCCAAGTTTTGGTTGGCTCGGATTTTGGGAATTTTAAGAGTAAACAAATTACAGTAACCTAATTTAGAATTTTGGCTCATGTTTCCCTAAATTGCAAACCCCAAAAAGCATAATTTTGGAAAACCCGAGCCAATTTTTGGCAAAACTTGGATCGTATTTTGAGAATCGAAAAAGACTAACTAAACGTCGGAAATCGGCTCATGATTTCCCTAATTGCAAAGCCATATAACCAGATTTATCGAAAACGTAACACTTATTTAAATCATAAATATCCAGTACATAAACCTAGTACATTGGATACAAGCCTAATCCACACCTAACGCCTACAATGTGTCCGTAGTACCTAGTAGGCCTACGTGGGATACAACATGGCGGTTGGGCCGGCGGCCATTTAGTAGCCTACCGGTATTCAGCAACTTAACTTAACTTAACCTAAATGCACCTCCGCTCGAATATGAATTCGCTCGAAGTGTCCAGATACCGTAAATACTACCGCAACTACGAATCTTGTTTCTGAGACCTAGTGTATTAACCTAACCAAACAACTCAACCTATCGACAGAGATGGGCAGGTGGAGTGGACTAAAAAGCTGGTGGACAGACCTCGGGAGACAGGTGAAAATGGTGTCTGTACGAATCGGTGCCGACTATAGGAAGGTATTGACAAGCATGTTACGACAAAATTTGGTAAACCTGACTTTTTGGACCGACAGCGATTTCAGTAAGTTTGATTTTGTTTTTTGTAATTTTTCCTTCAGATATAGTGTTGTTTTATACTGAAGAGGAGCGGAAATGAGTACTTACCCATTATCCAACAATCTAAAAACACCGGCACCCCCCCCCCCCCACACTAGTGGGGAGGGCTATGAAGTTCAGGGAAAATGAGGGGTTAAACGGGTAAAAATACAATAATATAGCGCTTTGTATCAAAACCTGGCTCGGGTTTTCCCAAATTGCAAACCCATACAACCCAATTTTGTGAATACCCGAGCAAACTTTTGACGAAAGCTGGCTCGGATTTCACGGGTGGAGTGGGTAGCCTAATATTTCATGTTATAAAAATAGTCAACTTTGGGAAGACATTAGCCTAACCCAACAACCTTACCTAACCTATCCTAGTATTATGGGTGGGGGCTGCCGCCCCACACCCCTGCTGGTTGGGTTAGATTTTTTTTTTTTTTTTTTTTTTTTTTTTTTAATGTTCTAGGCTATTAGTTTAACCTAACAACCTTACCTAACCTAACCTAGTATATGGGTGGGGGCTGCCGCCCCCACACCCCCGCTGGTTGGGTACTGGCTGAAAAGCTTATTGTTTTACAGTAGCCTAGGCCTATAGGCTACATGTATTTTAGCATTTTTTTTCTTTCTCCCTTAGCCTATAATACATTTCAGCTCTTAATGCCATATAATTATAGCAATGATGTATATACTCTACCGGACCTATTAGGCCTAAACAGATCGATGGGCTAACTGTCGGTCCAAAACATCAGTATAACCCAAAATTCCATTTTAGTACCATATATTTTTATTAGGTTTTGCCGAGGCTTAAAACACATTTTCATATTATGTTTAGAGCATATAAAATCCATATTTGTTTTCAAATATTGCAAAATAATTGGTGACCAACTTATTTAGTTATACTAAAACCCCCCTAGACCCCCCTTCAAGATAAATGTGTACATTTTTCGGCAGAAAAATGTCCCGGCCAAAGGCCGGTTCTTCTTAAAATTGCAGGCTCGCTAACGCTCGCCAGGAAATAATAGACACCTAAATGGCACGAAAGGTCTTAAAATTTACAACGAAATGGGGTGAAAGGTGTAAAAATCGCCAAACTAATGGGCCGAACGTCTTATAATCTCAAAACTAGTGGGGCTAAACATTAGGGAGGAGGGGGTCCAGAAAAACGGTCTGCCTTCCCTTAACCATGTAGGACAATTTACTCACCTCCATTTCAGCATCTGATGTTGAGGTTGAATGTTGTGCAGGAAGAATAGGCTCTTGAAGGCAAACCAATTACCCGAAATATCTCTTCAGTTTCGATTCCCGATTTACCCATAATTTTCTCGATAAATCTACAGTTATACTACCCCTATTTTGTCGCTATTCTGTTGGTACTAATAGGTTAATATTATTAGTAGTAGACTTAGTATGGTTTGATGATGCGCGGAAATGTATATTTGACTTGAAATAGATACATTGAAGTATTACAAACCTTCGGCAAAGTGAGACTCGTCCGCCGCGTTTCTTCTTCGTTCGCAGTTTGTTTACCTGGGTGTAGGCTACAATTGGTTGGGCTGCAGCGTACTTGTTTTTTGCCCTCTGCTGTCAACATATATGATGATAATAAGTCATGGGGGGGGGGGGGGGCAAAGCCCCCCGGTTTTCAGAGGCTTGTAATTACTTCCAAACACTATATATTGATGAAAATGAACACAGAAAACTATATAAATCTATGGGAATATTAGTGACATTAATATAAACAAAAATCAGTTTCCGCGTCTGCTGAACCATCCAAAAACATGCTAAAAGTGGTGTTTTATAGGGGGGAGGTGTGGGGGAGGGGTAGTATAACTGTAGATTTACCATTTTCTTCACTTCACTTCTAAACGGACTAATAAGTTTCTACTTTCTTCAGAACTTCTATTCCGTCCACATCTATTTCCTCACTTATCTCCTTCCACGCATCACACTTCTTATTTCGATTCTTATAATAAGGGTTAGTGGGATCCCAGAGAATGGAATGGGAGCGATACGCTTCCATTAAACGCAATACTATATTCAGCTTAATTTAACCCTCTCACGTCCTGACGCAATTTTTGAGCCTATTAGGGATACTTTAAAGCCTTTGTTACTGTCAGGGGTATTTATAAACCTTTAGTTTATTTACTTCAACCTCTGCAGTTGTCTTTGAGTTAGCTGTGGGCAGAAAACTAATTTTGGAGAGGTAATTATAAGAGTGAGAGTAATCTATTTCATATTGCTAATCTGGCAACCTCTGCGTCATAAGGATGTGAGAGGGTTAATCTGACAGTAAATTGAATCACTTAGCAGTTAACTTCTCTATGAACAAATATGAAACCACCTTGTCTCTGCATCATATTAACACCAAGTTTATAAAATTAACACCACATTTCACTACAAAATCTTCAAAATAACCGATAAATCTTGCTGGGAACTTTGCAGTTTATCGTCAGTTGAAAAGAAACAGAGTCTAGTTCCCTTGTCCAATACATAACAATGCACCGTTAACGTCCACTCACTACGTGTATTTCTTGTCAAGTGATTATGCCCTAGCTTGTTCCCGTCAAGAAACGTCCACACCAGTGATGACAGCATGTCTCGGAACAAGTTTACAGGTTTGAACGTCCAAACGAGATACTTCGAATATGTAACCATGTTCGACACAATGTTTGGAACAAGTTCATACATTTTGTAAGGCTTGTGTGTACGGGGCATTACACTACAGACATCGTATAATATTATTATATTTCCATTTTACTGCAGATTTCTTCTTAATTGTGTTGGTGGTGTAATGGTTTAGATGCTTATGTTCTGGGTGTGGTGTCCCGAGTTTGAAGCTCGGGCTTGTGAGGCGCATGAAGAAGAGGGGAAGAACATAAAAGTACCTGAATGATGGATTAATGAAAGGATTTGGAGGAAAGGGGCTGCGAAGCTATAGAAGAGTAGGTCCGGAACAGAAAAGTTAAATGGAATAAGTAACACCCCGTTCTTAACATTAATCATCAATTACAAACCCCAATGTATTTGAATAAACAAATGACATCATATGGTCCATATGATGTCATTAGTTTATTCAAATACATTGGGGTTTGTAATTGATGATTAATGTTAAGAACTGGGTATTACTTATTCCATTTAACTTTTCTGTTCCGGACCTACTCTTCTATAGCTTCGCAGCCCCTTTCCTCCAAATCCTTTCATTAATCCATCATTCAGGTACTTTTATGTTCTTCCCCTCTTCTTCATGCGCCTCACAACTTTTCCCTATAACCCAAAGCCGTATAAATCTTCACTTAAGGGGAGACCGACCTTTTTTCTTTCTTTTGTCCATTAATTAATTTATTCCTTTATATCTTAGTGTTATGCCAGGGTTTTTACCGGGTTTGTATTGGTATTTGGTAGGTTCTACTCGACTGGAGAAGTCAAAATCATACAACACATGCACAGAAGGAGTAAAGGGTAAAATATAACACCTGAGTACATCTCGTTAACAACTTCAATTAATAGTTCAATATGTATGAAATCAATACTTATTTATGCTAGAACAATGGATATATACATATATGAGCCTATCACGGGCGAGCATCCACGAGGGAACTAGGAATATACTTGTGTTTCTCTCTCTTTTGTACTATGCGTTATACACCTTAAGTCACTGGTGTATGGTATAAGTTACACTTTTACTCTTCTATACTTTATCTCGTCTCTCGTATTAATTGCAAGAGATATACTTAGATTCCTCAGCATATTCAGGGTTTATCACTTCTATCATATTATATAGTGTTACGGCTGGATCGGCAATACATATTCGGGATTCTTGATCGTAGGACAGAAATGGCTTAAGTGACAACGACACGCTCGATTCCAGTCCCAAATACTATATGCTCCAGACAACAAAAGCACCAACGCCCTACAGAGTTATCGTCTACGGTAACGAGGTACCTTAACTCGGCGAAAGTGTACAACAGGGGTAGGCTATGAGGCTAAACTCCCTCAGACATTTATAGGTTACGTTATTACTAAAGAAATGCAATACTCAAGAAACTACGTTAATATTAAGCCTCTAATAATGTAGAATAGAAGCAGGCTAAGGGTATGACAGTGAAATGCTAAATGACAAATGTACACGCCTACTTGAAAGCGCGTGCACTACACTAACTGTCCCCTACTAACATGCACTAGCATGTAGCATACAAGATGTTCATGATCCAGTAGATACCTAATAATACACATGGGAGGAACATAAACAGTAGTCACTTATTATAATAATGAATCTATACTTGGAATAACTAAAAGGTTGCAGGCAACAGTACTGCGCCGGTAGCCTACTACCGCATAGGCTACTTCGCTTCTCTCACTCTGTCTCCCCTCCGAGTCCGTATGCGCCCTACGCAACAGAACTCCGGACACAGCAGCAAAACGACAGTGCAGTTAATTGATACATGAAAGTATTAATAGTGTTGTCTTGTGTGTGAGTAATGTGTATTGTAAAGTGTTATAGATATATACTTAAAGAGAGCTGCAATGCATAGTAAAATAAATATATATCCCACTCATCATCCCCATGTGTTCTAGCTAGCAGGCCAAGTCACAGGAACAACGAGTCCCAGCACCGAAAGCGAGAACCCAGGAGAAGACTGTAGAGAACACAAGGACAGATAAATTACGTTACTCTACTATACCGGCACTACGAGCGAGCTGTAGTCTCGGGTGCTACACTCGCTCCTGGCTCGGTATGCAAATCAAGGCTAAGTCCTCGTCCCTCTACAGACAACTCCTGGGCATGGTCGGGCTCTTACACATGGCACCAGTCTAGTCACAAATGGGATGATGAGCAGGGCATATAACTCGTGAACATGTAGAACGTTCACCAACTATCCTTATCAAGAAGATCGCTGTTCACATTAACCCCTTAAATCTAATACATGTAAATATATGCTTGTCCTAAGAGTAATACGAGAGGTGAGTGCTGAAACTCCTTTAGGACCTCAAGGGAAGGTTATGCATTTAAATAGAGAGAAGAATGAAATGAGAGTAATGTCGTCAGAGAGAAAGAGTGCAACCGTGAGAAGTGGGGAGAGAGAGCAAGGGATGTTAGAATCTCAAAGGTTCTAGGCAACCTAGTCCAGGAACACACAGCCAACCTCCAGGCAGTGTGCTGTACGACAACATGGGCCCAGCCCAGGCAGGCAACAATGGACTACCAACCCTATCGCGCCTAGCTATAAGGGCAAGGCTGCCAACCAGTCCATACGTCTGGCAACCACCCGGCCGGCAGCGCGGCGTGTTGCTACCCTCTTGCTCTGAAGCCCAACTCACTCTCTCTCTGAATTCCCATTATCCTATCTATCAACTTCTCTATTGATACTACATATTAAATGGAAGGTCTCGACATGGCTTAAAACAAAAACCCACCACTGGTTAGCACATGACGAGACCTTTGCAGAGATACAAAGAACATAGTTATAAGTTGTCACACTCAATATACATAGCGGCTGACGGTAGCCAGATCACGGGCGGTACAGTGGAGTACCAAGGAGTACAATCAGGTTGCGTTGCCCAGCACTGGGGTGCGTCACAGCCCCCCCAAGATTTTAGATAATCGACCTTAGAAGCATTATCAAAATCTGACAGGCAACCAACCGACCTGCTACCCTTAGCTGCCACTAATTGCAAAAGGTGCACAACAACTGAAGTGTGAATTATACATAAAACACAATATTGCATGCATCATGCTACAACAATAAAGAGTTACAAAACTAAAAAAAAGAAAGAGTTTTCTCGTTTATTTTATTGTTTTATAATCTTTTTGGACGGCGTTATGATAGCCTAATTTTACTCCTGCTCAACCCACACACCGTGCACGACTATCTTGGATCATCAACCCTTGATAGACAATCTGCTATCACGTTCTCACTCCCGGCAATATGCTGAATGTTGAGATTATACTCTTGGAGCATTAGGGACCACCTGGTCAACCGCATATTCCGATTGTGAAACTGATTTAGGAATTTCAAGGGATGATGGTCCGTATAAATCGTCACTACCGGGCTGTAGGCTGGAACATAAACTTCGAAATGTTTGAGCGACAAAACGATAGCCAGAAGCTCCTTCTCTATAGTCGAGTAATTCCTTTGTGCCGAATTAAACTTGCGAGAAAAGAAGCTCACTGGGTGTTCCAAGCCCTCGGAATCAGTCTGCAGTAACACTGCCCCGGCACCCACACCGCTGGCATCAGTCGCCAGCTGAAAACTCCTGGAGAAGTCTGGGGCCCTCAAAATCGGATGTGTACACAGCAGGTGCTTGACTAGGTCGAAAGCCCTCTGACACTCCGCAGCCCAACAGAACTTCACTGACTTCGACAGTAGATCAGTTAACGGTGCTAAGACAGTAGAGTATCCCCGGATGAAGCGCCTATAATAGCCTATCATACCATTAGACCCGCATGACCTGGCGCTTAGTGGTGGGCCTGGGAAACATATTGATAGCCTGTATCTTGCTCAGGGGGGGGCACACCCGGCCTAACCCGACCACAAAGCCAAGATACTGCACAGTAGCCTTTACAAACTCGCACTTCCTCAGGTTCACCACCAGCCCAGCATCGTGCAACTTCCTAAACAGGGTCTCTAAGTGCCTTAGGTGATTTTCAAAATCGTCAAGGTCTAGACTCACGTCATCAAGGTAGACCGTGCAGTTAGGGATTTCGTCACAAATATCGTTCATCAGGTTTTGAAACGTGGCAGGTGCGTTCTTAAGCCCATAAGGCATTACGTTACATTGGTAGGTCTTGCCATCTACCACAAAACCACAAACTTGCTTAGCTCGGTCCGACAGGGGTACTTGCCAGTAGCCTTTTACAAGATCAATTTTAGTAAGGTACTTTGCATTCCCTATCTTGTCCACGCTGTCGTCAACTCGAGGCAAAGGGAAAGGGTAGGTGGTCAAGCCATTTAGCCTACGAAAATCTATGCAGAACCGCACCTTGCCGTCAGGTTTTGGCTGCAACGTGACGGGTGATGTCCACTTCACATAACCTTCAGTGATCATCCCTCTCTCAACCATGTACTCCTCCCGTAAAGCTGGCAACTTTACCGGGGGCACACGGTAGGGCACTGACTTGAAGGGCACATTATCACCGACGTCCACGTCGTGCGTTACCTGAGTAGTGAGACCTGGGTGTTCGGCGAAAACAGAGGGGTATGACCTGAACAGGCCTAGGACAGCAGCACCCTGGTGCTCAGGCAGGTGACTTACAGCTTGCCTAGCCTCTTGTTCAGTATTCCCCGCCCACTGTTCCGCGGAAATGACACAGTCCCAGCTATCCTCCTCAGCAGCATGACTGTCCCCACCTCCTTCTCCACCCTGGCCGCTGCAGGCCAGCACAGGGACAGTGAGAGGCTCTGAGGGGCGTCTCACATACTCTTTCATGAGGTTAACATGACATAACTGATGTTTTTTCCTACGGTCAGGTGTTGCAACGAGATAATCAAGGTCGGACAGTTTCTTAGCCACCACATACGGCCCAATGAACTTGGCAGAAAGGGGGTGTCCAGGCAAAGGTAAAAGCAACATTACCTCCTGACCCACCGAAAACTCCCGAAGCTTCACCTTGGCGTCATACTGGTGCTTCATGACCGCCTGTGCATTAACCAAGTTATTACCTGCCGCTGCCATGCAACCTATAAGTCTCTCCCGGCTCTCAAGGACATATTTAAGTACAGACCCCGGCTTCTCTTCGCCCTCCCAGATCTCTTTCACCATACTTAAAGGTCCTCTCACATTATGGCCAAAGACTAGCTGATTTGGACTGAACCCCAGGCTCTCTCCTGGGACTTCACGTGCAGCGAACAGAACATACGGCAGACCCAAATCCCAATCAGTGTCATGTTCTGCACAGTAACAGCGTAGCATACTCTTCAGGGTCGAGTGCCACCGCTCCAAGACTCCCTGACTCTCGGGATGGTAGGCTGACGACACTACAGAACATATACCGTGCAACTGAAGGGTTTGCTTGAACAATTTGGATGTAAAATTGCTCCCCTGGTCTGACTGCACCTCACGTGGAAATCCATAACGGGAACAGAACAATAATAAGTTTTTAACAACTGCCTTTGCCGAGCCGTTTCTCATGGGGTATGCGTCCGGGTATCTCGTAGCCACATCCATGATTGTCAACAGGAATTTATTGCCACTACTAGTAGGCGGGAAAGGGCCAACCAAATCTACTACAACTTTGCTGAACGGAGGCCCGGTGACAGGTATGGGAAACAAAGGTGCCTTCGGGATTGTCTGGTTAGGCTTCCCCGTTGTCTGGCAGGTCGCACACCCAGCCACCCATGCACAGACATCAGCCTTGACCCCAGGCCACCAGAAAAACCTGCCCAATGCCGCCAATGTTTTTGTTACCCCCAAATGACCCGGCACATCATGCGCCAGACACAATAAGGACTCTCTATACTTATTTGGAACAACCACCTGGTCTACTACCCTCGCACCGCCCTCCCACTTCGATTTGGGGTCTAAAAATCTGCGGTACAATATCCTGTTGAGCCTAAAGAAATCTCCCGGCTTCGCATCCCCATCTTCCTCCAACTCTATGGCACCATTGCTATAACGAGCTAGGCTAGCGTCTTGCAGCTGCTGCTCACTTATGTCCCCGGGCGTCAATGCATCAAGATGGTTTTGTAATAAGACATTACCCCGGCTAGTAGGCTCTACTGCCTTAGTGGCTCTCGCTACAGCTCTTGCCTCACGCGAAGTCTTACCCAACTCTGCCTTGTTACACACCATCTCTGGGCCAGAGTCAACTCCCATGTTTATTATAGGTCCAAGTACCGAATCACCGAGAAGTGCAGCAGAATCAATGTCCCTTTTCCTGCCCTTAGCAACCTTCTCCTGATCCTTCCTCCACTGTCCCCGAGGTTGAGTGCTAGGCTGTGCAGGAGCCGCAGAGCGAGATCGGGTTACCACACAGGCCATCTCATCCTGTTGGCACCTCCCAACCCATTCCCGATTCTCACCATCCACGTCGGCCGCCCTCTCGGCAACGACTAAGGGGGGAGTCCCGGAAGTGGGCACCGCAAAGTCGTTGCCGAGAAGAAGGTCGACGCCCTCAACTGGCAAACACTCAACGATCCCTACATCCAGCTCCCTGCACACCTCTCCCATCCAACCTCACAAGTGGGTATGACCTCGTAGCATTTATACCCTGCACCACAACAACTCTGGCCGCATTTATCGGTTTCCCTGTGAAGTTCCTCAACAAAGTTTGCGAAGCCCCCGTATCCCTCAACAAGTCAACCCTCCGTAGTTCACTCCCCCAGCTCACAAACCCGTGTCCCCGATGGCTACAGAAAGTGTCCCGGACAGGTGTCGAGCCTTCCGTACGCTTCTTTACCGCGTGTGCCTCAGCTGCTGACAACCTACCCCGGGCAGTTGCTGCAGCCTTCAGAGACACACCGATACTGTGAACCAATGACACCGGCTTAGCGTGAGTGTTACTAGGGCACTCACGTGAATAATGGCCTAGCTTCTGACATTTGTAACATTTCACATCCCCAATGGGCTTCTTCCCTTGTGCGGGCGAAGAAGGGGCCTGACCTTTAGTAAACGGGAGAGGCTTGTGTTTGTAGGTGTTATTAGGTGCAATGCTTTTAGTGTGGTTATGTGTGTCATAGGATTTGTTATTATCGAAAACTCTGGTGGGTGGGGTATAGCGCCCCTTCTGCCCTGACTCAGCCCTCTGAGCGGCACCGCAACCACGAATCAATGATAATCTGAGGTCTGCCATCTTGGCAGCCTCCTCTACTGTCTTGGGACATTTTTCCTTAATGTTCAGCGTTAGATCGGTTCCAGTACATTTGTAAAACTGTTCCAGATAGAAAAGTTGCTTAATTTCCTCAGCTGACTCTGCGTGCTCGGACCGAAACCAGTTATTACATGCATCTGTTAAGTCCCGTGCGTGCTCCATAAAACTGACGTCGCTCTTCTTATTCACGCCACGGAACTTCAATCTATAAGTTTCGGGTTGCAGTTCGTAGGCCCGGAGCACAGCCTCCTTCACCAGTCCATACACGACACTCTCGTCCAGTGACAGTGCATCGTAGGCTTTCAACCCCTTACCCACTAGACGTGATGAAACTAATGCTGCCCATTTAACCTCCGGCCAGTCATACTCACGACACTTCTTTTCGAAACGAGCAAAAAACTCAGTCACTGCTGTCTCATCAAATGCGGGTACTAACTTAATTAAATGCGAAAGTGAGTCTGTAACCCGGTGCCCACCACCGAGATGACGCCCCGTGGTCTCTACTCTAGACTTCTCGACATCCATTTCAGCCTGGTACCTGGTTGCATCCTGATTGGCTTGGATTCTAGCAACCTCTATGCGTTCTATACTAGCCTGTTGTATCTGAGTCTCCTGCAGCTTAAACTTAGCTAGTTCTAGCTGAAATAACATCAGGAGACAGGCCTGGGGGGGGAGAGCACAAAATGGGGGATCCACACCGAGACGTGTTTACGGGTAAGCCAGCTTGCCATTGAGAACCCTCCTGCTGCATCGTGCTAAGACTCGCTGGCTGAGGGCCCAGCTCAGGGGTAGAGTGGAATGGAGGCTTGGAGGGAACCCCCAAGACCCCACTCCACCCACCGCCCCATCGCCATCACCCAACAAACATGCCACCAAATTCTTCTTGGGCCAACTGTCAGGACAGTCCCGCCCCAAAACCGTGGCTAAACAGCGAAGACCGTAACAATCAATAGCCTGCAGGCGCTGTTCGGTCAAAGGTGTCTGCAAAAATGCCCGGGCATCCCTCTCTCCACTTATAACATTCCCTCCCTAAATATCTGCTGTACTTGCTGGTCACTAGGCTGTACCGTGTTATCCTCCCCGTTAATGATGAGTCATTAGACATAGTGCTGGTTATACAATTGCTGTTCATAAACAAAAAAAAAGTGCTTATTACTAATTGCAGTCTCGACTCACAAAATGTTAAAGATGCTTGAATGACTCTACTCTAGACACCTAACGAAACAATCTGCAAGTCCACCAATACAATAATGACACAATACAAATTCCTCCAATATGCAAGAAAATTCTAGCCAGCTCTACTAGGTAGCATAGAATAGTTCTCCAAAAAACATGTGATAGGATACTACTGAATCTTGTGCAAGGTCGCCATTTTGTTACGGCTGGATCGGCAATACATATTCGGGATTCTTGATCGTAGGACAGAAATGGCTTAAGTGACAACGACACGCTCAATTCCAGTCCCAAATACTATATGCTCCAGACAACAAAAGCACCAACGCCCTACAGAGTTATCGTCTACGGTAACGAGGTACCTTAACTCGGCGAAAGTGTACAACAGGGGTAGGCTATGAGGCTAAACTCCCTCAGACATTTATAGGTTACGTTATTACTAAAGAAATGCAATACTCAAGAAACTACGTTAATATTAAGCCTCTAATAATGTAGAATAGAAGCAGGCTAAAGGTATGACAGTGAAATGCTAAATGACAAATGTACACGCCTACTTGAAAGCGCGTGCACTACACTAACTGTCCCCTACTAACATGCACTAGCATGTAGCATACAAGATGTTCATGATCCAGTAGATACCTAATAATACACATGGGAGGAACATAAACAGTAGTCACTTATTATAATAATGAATCTATACTTGGAATAACTAAAAGGTTGCAGGCAACAGTACTGCGCCGGTAGCCTACTACCGCATAGGCTACTTCGCTTCTCTCACTCTGTCTCCCCTCCGAGTCCGTATGCGCCCTACGCAACAGAACTCCGGACACAGCAGCAAAACGACAGTGCAGTTAATTGATACATGAAAGTATTAATAGTGTTGTCTTGTGTGTGAGTAATGTGTATTGTAAAGTGTTATAGATATATACTTAAAGAGAGCTGCAATGCATAGTAAAATAAAGATATATCCCACTCATCATCCCCATGTGTTCTAGCTAGCAGGCCAAGTCACAGGAACAACGAGTCCCAGCACCGAAAGCGAGAACCCAGGAGAAGACTGTAGAGAACACAAGGACAGATAAATTACGTTACTCTACTATACCGGCACTACGAGCGAGCTGTAGTCTCGGGTGCTACACTCGCTCCTGGCTCGGTATGCAAATCAAGGCTAAGTCCTCGTCCCTCTACAGACAACTCCTGGGCATGGTCGGGCTCTTACACATGGCACCAGTCTAGTCACAAATGGGATGATGAGCAGGGCATATAACTCGTGAACATGTAGAACGTTCACCAACTATCCTCATCAAGAAGATCGCTGTTCACATTAACCCCTTAAATCTAATACATGTAAATATATGCTTGTCCTAAGAGTAATACGAGAGGTGAGTGCTGAAACTCCTTTAGGACCTCAAGGGAAGGTTATGCATTTAAATAGAGAGAAGAATGAAATGAGAGTAATGTCGTCAGAGAGAAAGAGTGCAACCGTGAGAAGTGGGGAGAGAGAGCAAGGGATGTTAGAATCTCAAAGGTTCTAGGCAACCTAGTCCAGGAACACACAGCCAACCTCCAGGCAGTGTGCTGTACGACAACATGGGCCCAGCCCAGGCAGGCAACAATGGACTACCAACCCTATCGCGCCTAGCTATAAGGGCAAGGCTGCCAACCAGTCCATACGTCTGGCAACCACCCGGCCGGCAGCGCGGCGTGTTGCTACCCTCTTGCTCTGAAGCCCAACTCACTCTCTCTCTCTGAATTCCCATTATCCTATCTATCAACTTCTCTATTGATACTACATATTAAATGGAAGGTCTCGACATGGCTTAAAACAAAACCCACCACTGGTTAGCACATGACGAGACCTTTGCAGAGATACAAAGAACATAGTTATAAGTTGTCACACTCAATATACATAGCGGCTGACGGTAGCCAGATCACTGGCGGTACAGTGGAGTACCAAGGAGTACAATCAGGTTGCGTTGCCCAGCACTGGGGTGCGTCACAATAGGAATAACACGATACACCTGGTCGCACTGGTGTAAGAATAACAGAGTTGAAGTACTCTATTCTCTAAATATTACTCTGGGGTTGCACTGGTGTAGGAATAAAACAGAGTCATATGAGTTGCTCTATTTTCCCTAGGTATTTCACCTGGGTAGCACTGAAGTTGGAATAAAAATTGAGTCCTATGAGTTGCTCTATTTTTCCTAAGTATTTCACCTGGGTCGCACTGGTGTAAAAATAAAACAGTCGTATAAGTCGCTCTATTTTCCTAAGTATTACACCGGGGTTGCACTGGTGTGCAACTTAAGGAGATTAAGGAGATTTATAGTAACACTCTAAATATAACACTTTGAAGGCCTGGAGTGGTTAGCACAGTCTGGGTAGAGATGAGTACAAAGGAGTACAAATGAGTACAAAGAAAATAAAGCAACAATAGGTCTAGTGACCCTTCTAGGCTGCTTGTCCTCCAAAACACTGAGGATCAATTGTCCAAACAGTGGTTTAGAGTGGGTAAGGGAACATTGGAAAGGGAACTACTGCCCTGGAACTAATGTCCGTGGCAGGATTAGGAAGTTAGTAGGGGACAGATGGGTTAGTAACTGAGGGGAGGATAAAATAAAGTTATTACTTTACAAACTCAGTCAGTCGCGGGTTTGATGCGAGATATTTGTCTAGGCGAAGTTTAAATGAATCAACGGTGCTGCAGCCTATAACATCTCGGGGAAGCCCATTCCATAAGTTGACAACTCGATTGAAGAAGAAAAGTTTAGCTTCGTGCGAGTTAAAAGATTTACCAATAGTTTTGCACCCGTTTCCCCGCATGTAATTAGATTGGTCGATAGTGAAGTACTTACTACAGTTCATATTGTCGATGCCTTTGATGATTTTGAACACTTGAATTAAGTCGCCTCTTAATCTGCGCTGGGTTAAAGGAAATAGATTTAATTCTCTAAGACGCTCCTTGTACGGCTTGTTCTTTAGGCTAGGTATCATTTTGGTAACTCTACATTGAACTCGTTCTAGCTTGTCTATATCTTTTTGGTAATAAGGGCACCAGAATTGAACGCAGTATTCCAGAAGAGGGCGGAGTAAGGAATTGTAAAGGGTTAGGATAAAGTCTTTGGATTTATGCTCAAATGACCTGCCTATAAAGCCAATTATTTTGTTTGCCTTCTTAACAACTTCTGAACATTGTTGACTCGGTTTTAGGTTACTCGATATTGTTACTCCCAGATCGGTTTCTCTGTTTACATTCTTAAGCTGAGTGCCATTCATCATATAGTTTGCTTTCTCATTTTGGTATCCGATATGTAGTACTTTACATTTATCCGCATTGAAACTCATGTGCCAAATTTGGGCCCAATGTGACAACTTATCTAGATTGTGTTTCATATCGTCAACTTGTTCTTTTGAAAGTACGCTATTTGCAATTTTTGTATCGTCAGAAAATTTTGAGATTGTACAGGTGAGACCCTCATCTATGTCGTTGATGTAAATTAGAAAGAGAATTGGTCCTAGTACCGATCCCTGGGGTACCCCGCTACTTTCATTGGTCCATTTAGATGCCTTACCGTTTATGACTACTCTTTGCTTTTTGTCGCTGAGCCAATTTTCTATCCATTTCAACACACCGTCTTGTATTCCATGCGCTTTTAGTTTTAACAGTAAACGTTTGTGGGGAACTTTGTCAAAGGCCTTTTGAAAATCAAGGTATATAATATCTACAGCTTTACTCTCATCGTAGAGGTTGAGGATGTCGTGGAAGAAGTCTAACTTGTTTTATAAACAGGAACGTTTTTTACGAAAGCCGTATTGAGTATCTTTAAGTATGTTATTTTCCTCTAATTGATTTACGAGTCTGTCTCTTATGAGTGTTTCTAGCATTTTACATACAACTGAGGTTAAGCTAATTGGACGATAGTTACTGAGTAGGGATTTGCTGCCTTTTTTTAATATCGGTGTTACGTTGGCTAGCTTCCACTGATCAGGCATAGTTCCAGACTGCAAGGATTTATTGAATAGCAATGTCAGTGGTTTAGAGAGCTCATCCTTAGCTTCCTTTAGGACTCTAGGTGAGATTGTATCAGGTCCAGGCGTTTTATTTACCTTGAGTTTATCTAAACAATTCAATACTTCTCTCTCTGTAACGGTGATATTGCTTAGAACATCTGAATTATCAATCTGAATCGGCGAGGGTGTAGGGATATCACTGAGGTCTTCCGTTGTAAAAACTGATGCAAAGAAGGTATTGAGGGCATTACTCACTTGTACTTCGTCTTTGGTGTATTCTCCATTTTCATCAACTAACGGTCCAACAGTTGAAGTAACTACTTTTTTCTTTATGATATAACTATAGAATTCTTTCGGGTTGGTTTTACTCTGATTCGCAACACGTAACTCCAGGGTCTTTCTACTTTGCTTATTTAACTTTGTGGCTTTGCGTCGTAGCTCTACAAATTTCACCCGTTCTTCATCATTTTTGTAAGGATTTTAATCTATCATTAGCAAACTTTTTAGCAAGCAGACAGTTTGAAATATCTTTATTCCACCATTTGGGCTTATTATTATGGCCTGTACACCGTATTTTCAATGGTATGCAGTTCTGCACTGCTTTTAGGTAAGTGGTTTCGAATCATTCCCAAGATGTATACGGTAGAGGGTGTACGAGAGCGAGGTGGAGGGACAGAGAGGGAGAGATAGACCGAATATGAGGTGGAAGGATGGAGTGAGGAAGTACATGAACGAGGGCGGTGCTGGATGGGGGGAGGGGCGTCGACTGACTGGGGACAGAGGTGCATGGGGGCGGTTGGTTCGTGGCCACCCCTTCGGGGATCACGGCGTCAGGCAATAGATAGATAGATAGATGTATTTATGTCGTTATTGTTAATTAAAAAGCTCCAGTCAGTTTCTTTAAACATAGCTCTAAGTTTATGAAAGTATTTCTTGAAATTAGGGACTTTTTCGATGCTGCTATTTGGTTCGTTACTAGTAAACTTTAAAGTGAAAGTTATTGTACGATGGTCGCTGTTACTGAATTCATCGCCAACATTCAAATTCTCTATTAATTCTTCTTTTGTTGCAAGTACAAGGTCAAGAACGTTATTTCCATGGGTCGGCGATCGAACAAATTGATAGAGTGAACTCTCTTGCAAGTTCGCATACAAGTCATGTCCGGAGTGTGAAGTAAGAGTACCGCCCCACTTGGTCACAGGTAAATTAAAGTCGCCAAAAAATACGGTATCTTGCGAGTTACTTACATCTGCAATTTGTTCATAAATTTCTCGGTCAGTTTGCACGGATTGAGCTGGAGGTCTGTATATTAATGCAATTATTATTTGTGTACCTTTATTATTCTTTATTAGCACAAAAGATGTGTCAACGTTCACGATTTGAGGTTTTGACAAGAGGGTCGGGTTAAGACTTTCTTTGATATAAAATAAAACGCCACCTCCATTTGTATTTATTCGGCTGTTCTCAAACATTACATAACCGGGAAGTGAATACTCTGCTAAAAAGTCTCTATCTTCTGTATTGAGCCAAGATTCTGTTATGCCAATCACATCATAATTTTCTGTAAGCACTAGTTCCTCTAAATCTGAAAATTTATTGCGTATGCTACGAGTGATGAAGTCCTGTCGTCTAGGTTCCATCGAGCCGCTTAGGTGGTCCTGCCGTGTGGATGGTGTGGATAGGGATACAGATGGATTAGTTGGTTTTGTGTCTTGAATGGTAGCTTCTTAATGTCATGACATAGGGTACATACCATCGGACTAAAGTGAGCTTGAACAAGGACATGTCCTGGGTTACTAATGCTCGTCTATCCTGGTGACGTTCTGTTCCGGTACTCTTGACTTAGGGTCTTTAATACAGTATCGCTAGTGTCATGACACAGCGAGAAGGTATCGGGCTAACGCGAGGAGATAGTAAGATCATGAACTTACTAATTTCACTCGATCTGCCACTGACCATTTTAAGAATGTTCAAAGAAGCCAAGTTTGGTGTTTAAACCTTTTTACTGCATGTCTTTGACCATGGTGTTAGACAGATGGACTTCTATATGTAGAGTGCCGTTATTTAGACGGTATCTCACAAAGCCCGAACTATTGGAGAGACCTTTACCATGGCAAGTATCTTTCTATAGTTTAAGATTGCGGTTTGGGCAAAAGAAGTAAGGTAGGGACATGGCCTTGTGGTTATGCTACTAATACCAAAGGTGCAGCCTATTAGAGATCTTAATATTAAGCACTATACCATGGCATGTGATAATATAGGGGAAAGAACTCCTCAGACCTTGAAAGATATTCACCATGGTTTCAATCTTTACTTGAATGGGAGGTTTAATTTTAGGACTTGAAAGCTTACATGTAAGTAAATCAAGCCATAGAATTTGCTTGCTTTACCTTGGTTTTCGTCGGGGTAGTGACGACTTTGGCTGCTATGTCCCAGGTCAGGTGTGCGGAGGTCAGAAGGCCATAAGTACAGGGGCGCGTATTCTGGGAGGGATTAAGTAGACCCCTTAGAAGTTCGCGGGCTGGTGGGTAGGCCGCTGCGCGGAAGAACGGCGCAACTGTTCCTTTGTGGTGTGTCTGTGTTGGTCCTTCTGCTTCTGACTGTACACTATCTTTTTCCTTTGAGCTTCGTTGTTATTGATGGTGATCTGAATTGTCTTGTTTGGTGTGGGTGGTAGAGGAGGATCTATGGTGGCAATCCTGGCTTCTCGTTTATTCTGGTGTAGTGGTGTGAAGGCAGAATTGGGGTGGCCATGTGTTGATGGTTTTGTTGTGGTTTTCGCTGTCTTCTGCGGTTTTGATGTTGAGTTTGGTTTCTTCTGTGGTGGTGAATTTTCTTTCTCTATGGGTGCCTTCTGGTCCTTGTTCCTGGTTTTGTCTTTGCCTGCTAAGTGGTTGTTGATTGTTGGTATTTCTGGGATCTTCGTTCTTTTTATCTTCGTGTCTCCTTCTTTCGTCTTTGTTAGTTTTATCTTAGTCTCTCCTTCGTTGTCCTTTCATTGCTTTCCCTGTTGTGTGTGTCTTCTTGGTTCTGCTGTTTGAGTCTCCCCTTCTTCTGTTCCTTTTCTTTTCTCTTGTCGAGCTGGCATGGTGGTTATTATTAAATCAGGTATTTTACTTAGTTTTCTTGCTAGACCTCCATCAAGCTTAGAAAAACACCCCCTAGATCCCCCTTCAAGATAAATTTGTAAATTTTTTGGTAGAAATATGTCCCAGCCGAAGGCCGATTCCTCTTAAAATTTCAGGCTCGCTTTCGCTCGCCAGGAAATAATAGACACCAAAATGGCGCAATAGGTCTTAAAATTGACAACAAAATGGGGCAAAAGCTGTTAACATCGCCAAACTAATGGGCCGAACGTTTTATAATCTAAACAAAATTGGGGCTTAACACGGAGGAGAAAGGGGAACATAAAAACGACCCGTCTCCCCTTAACCTCAAAGCCGTATAAATCTCCCCTTAACCCGGGATGTCAGGGTGGGTGATGTATTAGCCAAGATCCCCTCCCATAGGATTACACACACGCACACACACACACACATGAACAGTATACACCGACCCACGTGATTAAAATGCACACATGGTATAGTATGATAATGCTAGTATGAATTTAACCCCTTACGGACGGGGATATTTGTCATTTCTACTACCTGTGTGGCGGGCAGTGGTGGGCGCGCTCCGGTGGGACCGGTAATGCGGCAGCGCTCCGCGCTCATCAGACATAAGGTAATGCGGCAGCGCTCACGCGCTCCTTTTGTCAGCAGACCCGATGCGCTTCCCGCTTCGCGCTCCTGCGCTCCGTGCTCCCAAAAATAGGTATTTAAACAAAAAAGTAAAAAAACAGCTTCTAGAAGTTATTTAATGATTTACCTTTGTCCTTCACTTTGTCCTTTGTCTTTCACTTCACTAAATTCCAAGAATTCAAAACATTCAAAAAACCTCAAGTCATGGTGTCTTTCTGAAGTTAAACTGTTTAAGTTTCTCACTTTCTCAGTTTCTGTTATTCTTTATGTCATATTAATGAATCAAATATCAATATGATATGATTGATATCATTGTGAGTTTGTGACATTGTGACTGTCCATTGATATCTATGATATGACATAAAGAATTACAGAAACTGTCCAAACTGAGAAACTTAAACAGTTCAACTTATCAAGCTAACATTCTAACAAGCCTAACAATACAATAACAACAATACAACATGATTAGTATTTAGTTGATTACATGATTAAATGAATAATAATTTAATATCATAATGTGACGGCACCACCACTACCCCAAACCCCTCCTCCCACCCACTCGCTGACTATCGGTCGCCTCACAAGGAAAAAAGAAAAGAAAATCTGTGGCGGCGAAACGAGTGCACCAATCGGTTCCATATTTGTGTGACAAGTGCCTTACCCTTATGCCTTCCCTCCACCACACCCCCAACTGCCTCCCACAACTCACTTCCAGCGTATTCGTACGAAGAAAAGGAAAACAAATAAAATCTGTGGTGGCGAAACTACCTCACCAATCGGCTTCATATTTGTAACATGAGTCAATTACGCTTCTACGCTTACGCTTACGCTTCTACTTCAAAGGCTTCTACCTTCCACGCTTCTTCTTATCGCTCGCCAGGAAAAAATCGACATCTGGATGGGGATAAACGTCTTAAAACAGTAAGCTGAATGGGGCGGAATGGATACAAACCAGAGAAAGAGGGAGAGAGAGAGACAGAAAAAGCAGGTGGGCCCCCTTAAGCCAGCACATCTATCGTCTTATCTCATAATCTTCACACTTTTTCATTTCATATTAAATGTTGGTCTGCCTTCCTTCGCTCTTGTTAAGGATCGTGGTTATTTTGTTGGTCTATTTATTTATATATTCATTTATGTTTTGAGTTTCCTCTCTAGGCTTCAATCAAGCTTAAAAAAACACCCCCTAAACCTCCCTTCGTGATACATTTGTACCTTTTTTTCTGTACTCTATTATTTATTAATTTTACACCAACACGAAACACCTCCAATGAAAATAATGAAAGCATATAATTATGTGATCCACCAGGATTCGAAACTGGGTTATCACACACATATTTTGTAAACACTCCAACCATTACACCACCAAGACGGTCCCTCCTAATTTACAAGGTCGCTATCGCTCGCCAGGAAATAATCAACACCTAAATTACACGAACAGTCTTAATATTGTCAACGAATTGGGGCGAAAGGCCTTAAAATCTCCAAAACTAATGGGGAATACTAAGGCAAGTCAAATTAAACAAATATATACTTCAAAAGTAAATATGCTGTGATGTAAGTGTCTGACGCCAGCTTGGAAACGCAATACTTGTATACAAAATATAATTATTTTCATTGCCCAATCCATAAGAAATGTTGAAGGTAAAATAATTGTATTCACAATCATAAATGCTTTACCAGGTAATATAGTGCATACATTTAATTTACAATTGTTTCTGCATAAACATCTTAGTATCGATTTTCGGGATAATATGGTGTTATATTATAGTGGGCAGGGGGCTAGGAATCCTCCTCCCCTTGTAAAGTTCTCCTACTCATCTAGACAGAAAAAGGGGCGAGGGAACGCAAAAGAGGTCCCGGAGCCTGAGAATTAGAACCCTTGGATGTTGTTTCTATTCGGGCTCTGTCTGGAGTCGGCCACCCCCAGCAATGAGGTATGTGCCTGAGTAAAATACATGCATACATACACATTATAATATGTGGCAGATTGTGTATATGTGTGCTAGACCACATGTCTATATATAATTTTACTAATATCAGTTATGATATAGAAAACGGGGGAACTGGAAAGAATGGGAGTATTTTTGTTTGCGGAATAAAGGACGGAAATTGGAAGAGGGGAAGGTATATGGGAAAATGTTTTTTTAAGCATGCAGAGGTTTTTTTTTTACTTAGATTTACATTTAGGTACATTTAGGCCATACAGGCTTTACGATCGTAGCTAGGGGGTCAGGATTTGTTTTTATTCTAGTAGAGATAGAAATTTTGAATAGTAGTCACTTATGATTAAATACTTAGTTCCTACTATTTGCCATGCTCGGGAGGGTACTTGTAACAGGTTCTTTGCTCTGCGATTTCTGGTACTTTTGACCCACTGCACAGTCTTTAATCACTTGTTCTAGTTCTATGTCATTGTTGATATTGACCCAAAAGACACATGCCTTTGCTTGTAATCTGCACTATTTTATTCACCTATGAAAATTAAGCCACTTGCAACTAACGATTCTTCTCTAAATTAATGTTATTCACGGAGTGATATGGGCAAGTCTCTAATTTTGTCAGGCCATCCTACAATTATATAATCTTTTAGCTCTGACAGTTGACAATCTTTCTTAGTTTCTCATAGAACAGTTACTCAGTTACTTGTTCGTTAAGGGGAATCCACGCAATGCGAGCTAAGCTCATTATTATCGCGCCTCCTTAACTGGGAATGTATTGCGTGAAATGCTTGTTAAGTGTTTTATGAACCGTTGGAATGGCTGTGGATGTGTGTGTAGTCTGTATTTTAGCCATTTGGCGACATCGGAAACGAAGGCTTAGGGTGGATCTGTATGGTACCATTCTCACTATAGACGGTACCGTCTCGCCCGAAGGCTTAGGTAGCCATCAGCTTAGGTGAACCATATGATACCCATCTCGCCCGTGCTCGTCGTTTACCTTTCTGTAACGTTTTTTCCCCATAGCTTTGTATCTTTCTTAAATTCGCCTAGCTTACCTCTGCCGTTTTAATCATGAGTTTTAGTGCCACATAGTTTTCATGGGCTTGGTGCTAGTCTTTATAAAAATAATACCTTCTCCCCTCCCCCATCTATGATTCTCGAGGTATAGTAGGGCAGCTTAGGTCAAGATTTGACATGGATGTGGACATTCCGGACAAAAGCGCCAATTTTTGTTTTCACATTCTACATAGTGCCTTAGATTCCCATTGTTGATAGGCACCACTTCCTCCTGATACATTATGGCAGCCATCTTGGATTTTTATGATCGCCATCATAGAAAAACCTATATCTATCAATATCTCAGCTGCTAAGCCACTTAGGATCATGATCTTGGTGTCCAAACATACAATTTCGAGGTCAAGGAATACATTCATACCATTTATACTAAAGTTGAATGGTTATTTGGTCAGAAATTAACATAAAATAATTACGGTATAACATAATCCTAATATTTTTCTTTTCTATTTTCAGGTTGAACTAGCAAGATGGATTGGAGCCTGTGCTTGATCTGTCAAGAAAAGACTACAGAGCCTGTGAAATGCCCACTCAATGTACAAGGGAGCGGGGACAAGTCCGGAGCATACAGCAAGTTCTTAAATAACGTTAATGCTTTTAGAGGCCTAGGTGCATTGCCAGTAGTACTGAAGTTTGGAGAAGAGATAACTACAGATGAACTGGTACAAAAGCGGGGTGTATGGCACAAATCCTGCAATGTAAAGTTAGTAAAGACAAACTAGAAAGAGCTACTAAAAAGTGAGACAGGGAGGAGGCTACAGGGAGCAACACCTATGGAGAGACACGACCACGGCGTCAGTCGATGGACAAAATGGCCTGTATAATTTGTTGTGGAAAGGATGGACACCTCCATGAGTTTAGAACATTTGGAGCTGATGAGAATATAAGAAAGATTGCTACAGAACTGCAGGAAACACAATTAATGGCTAAATTGGAAGGTGGCGATCTCATAGCACTTGAAGCTAAATATCATCTGGAGTGCTTAACAATACTACGGAATCGCCATCGATCACTGATCCGGCAACAAGGGCAAGCATCTGGAGTTCATTCTGAAGAAAAGAGGATGAAAGCAAGAACACTTGTGGAGCTATTTACTCATGTAGAAAACTGTGTGGAAGCTGGGACCTTCTACTTCAAATTTTCGGAATTGTATCAGCTGTATGAAAAGCGACTGCGGAACCTTGGTGTTGAAACAGAGACTAACCGAACCCACTTCAAGGAAAAACTTCTAGCATACTTCCCGCAAGCTCAAGAACAACGTGATAGCAAAAATAAGATTCTGGGTTTTGAACAAGGCATGCAAGATATGTTGAAAGTGAAACAGGCCATGGCATGTGATTATGAAGGTGATGCATTACTGCTGGCTAAGGCAGCTAAGCTAGTGCGCAAGGAGATTGTCAGCAATAAAGGTTTTCACATAGAGATTGCGATGTGGAAAACATATGGTGACTACTTGGAGGGATCTGGATTGACCAATGCACTGACACAAGCAGACATTGCATCATCAGGAACTGCTAACTCTTTTTTGAAGGCCACCCACCTCACCAAAACAAGACATGCACACCAGGTGACTGCGTTGGCTCTTGCAAAACTCCAGGAGGACGCTTTCATGCACACCGAAGGAGAACACAGTGATGAAGCTACGAAAGCATGGAGGCAGGAAATTATACAGAAAAGTCCAACATTTCAGTACTGGGACACTGTTCTCAACATGGAACTCCTGGGCCTCATCTTCATTAGATCACAACGAGAGGGGAATTTTTCACTGTATGTTGAATGCCTCAAGGCTTTGGCTCCATGGTTTTTTGCTTTAGACCACCACAATTATGCCCGGTGGCTCCCAATACACATCCGAGACATGGAGTCTACCAGCACCCATTCTCAAAGAGTTTGAGGAGCACAGTCACTGGGTTATCCACAAAACAACCAACAGATTCTCGGCTATCCCGATCGATCAAGCCCATGAACAAAATAACAAAGTGGTTAAAGATTCTGGGGGTGCAGTTGGTTTGACTGAAAATCCTTCAGCCTTCAGGAAATGGATGGTCTCAGGGCCTGAACAAGCAAGGCTGCTAAAGGAGTTTGAACAGGAATACTTCCCAGAAAAAAATCCACCGTGTGGTTATCATCATGAAGAGGGACTGTCCACACAGATAAGTTGTAAGGAGCAGGCTGTGAGTCTGACTCAGGTCATCAAAGAACTGGGAAACCCTTTCCTTGATGACAGTGATGAGGAATATTCTGGATGAGTCTGTGGTGAACACAGTGCGAACAATTCAATCTCTAGGAAAGAATATATATGACAAGTATTTCAAACAAGTGATAACTGATCACACATGCTCCATTAATGATCCGATTAATAAGAATGCCCTTCCTCTCTTCAGGTGTCTGCAGCCAAGAGCCAAAACAAAACAAGCAGGGAAGATCACTTTACTCAAGAATGATGTTGCTCTGTTTTCTCACCTGTACATCGTAATGCAGCACAGAATGAGTGACATCAGCAAATTCTTCAGCCATGAGAACCACCCCTTTCCCCCTTCACTATCAGATGGTGGAAAACTGCGCTTTGGAAAGAAAGCTGATCTGCTAAAAATTCTGGCCAATGACACCCAGAATGATCCTCCCAATTACATTAATGTGAGGCTTCTTGATGGAGCTGCTGTGGTGCACTTGCTCCCCACTAACAACGTTATAACATTTGATGAGTATGCTGATCATGTCTTTGTTCCACACATCATAAAACCACTAGGAAACTCAAAACGAGTTGATGTTGTATGGGACGAATACATCCCTAGCAGCATCAAAGAGTCCACTAGAGAAAAGCGAGGAAAGGGTATTCGGAGAAAAGTTTCAGGTAAAAACAAACTTCCAGGAAACTGGGCCGAGTTTTTGCGTGACCCAACCAACAAACGGGAACTGTTTGCATTCCTTTCCAACAAACTTGCCACTGTTGATTGCCCTAAAGACAAGGAAATCATCATCACATCTGGTCCCACTACTCTCCTCCGAGGAACTGATCGATCCATGGCACAGTGTGACCATGAAGAAGCGGATACTAGGCTGCTGATCCACTTACAGGATGCCCTTCTGAATGGCTGTACCAACTGTCTGGTGCGCACTGTTGACACCGATGTAGTGGTGATCCTTATTGGCAAGTTTCATCACTTGATCACCTTATGCCAAGATGTGAACATATGGGTTGCCTTTGGTACAGGCAGGCACTTTACATATCATCACATCAATGCTATCTGTGAAGTCTTGGGTACAGAAAAGTCTGTTGCCCTCCCTGTATTCCACAGTTTCACAGGATGCGATACCACGTCTGCATTCTTTGGGAGAGGCAAGAAGTCAGCATGGGAGGCATGGCTTTGCTATCAAGATGTGACAGAAGCCTTTACACACATGGCACGTAATCCATACACAGATGTATCATTTGGTGATCAACATTTCCAGCTGCTGGAACGCTTCACTGTCATTCTGTATGATAAGGCCAGCTACCTAGAACATGTGGATGATGCCAGAAAGGAGCTGTTTTGCCTGAAGGGTAAGACAATGGAGGCCCTCCCCCCAACCCAGGATGCTCTGCTGCAGCATTGTAAGCGAGTTGCTTATCAGAGTGGAATATGGTGTACCAGTGAGCATAGTGTACAACATGCACCGAGCCCAGAAGGCTGGGGATGGACTCTGGGTGAGGACAGCCAGTCGTGGGTTCCTGTGTGGACGACATTACCTGTGGCTTGTAAGGCCTGCAGTGAACTAGTCAAATGTGGCTGCAAGAGTCCAAAAGGATGTGCTGCAAGATGTGCATGCAGAAAGGCCAACTGGAAGTGCACTGAACTCTGCAGTTGTTATTGTCAGAAGTAACGCAATCATGAAGCATTGGTGTGATGACTGTAAATTATCTTATAGGCCTATTAATTTTCTTTGTGTTAATAAAATCAAGCTAGTCCTTTTCTAAATGGTATAATTGCATTCCTTGACCCAGAAAATGTGTGTTTAGACACCAAGATCATGATCCTAAGTGGCTTAGCAGCTGATATATTGATAGATATACGTTTTTCTACGATGGCGATCATAAAAATCCAAGATGGCTGCCATAATGTATCAGGAGGAAGTGGTGCCTATCAAAAATGGGAAACTAAGGCAATGGGTAGAATGTGGACAAAATTTGGCGCTTTTATCCGGAACATCCACATCCATCTGCTAAGCTGCTCCACTTGTAGAAACACACAGTTTCTTATTGGAGGATGTCTGTTTCAATTTGCTACAACTTTAGCAGTATTATATGTTTCATTAATACCAGCAATCCAATATTTTGCAATCATAATACCACATAATGATCAAAACATAAAATTAATCATTCTTTCACAGTAAAGTATTTGGTCACCCACTTCCCTCCAACCCTACCTGCCGCTGGTTACCCCTCCCACTCCTGTACCCTCCTTCCCCCTCCCTCGCCTCCCTCCCTCCACCCCATACCTTCACCTCCTACCCCCACACCATCACTGTTACCAGATAATTTATGGGCACTAATTGTGCTGCCCTCTACTGAGGTCTTGGACAGACCAAGGCTGTATCAGTTTCATCTGTCCACAACTGTACATTATATCATGCAAACCTTATGTTTTTTTTCTCGAATCTCTTATTTCATAAATTCCCTTTTAACCCGTTGAGCCCCGGCTAGTTATAATATTTTGTTCACCCCAGTCCCAAGCCATTTTCACTTATTTTTTTTGTTTGCTAAACTGGAAGACAAGGATGAGAAATGAAAAAAAAAAAAAAAAAATCACCTCGGACATTTTTGTTTTGGGGGGGGGGGGACCTCCAAAAAATGTGTTGAGCCAAAATGGAAGAGAATGGTGAGAAATGAAGACAAAAATAAAAATAAATCATTTCGGTCATTTGGGGGGCGGGGGGGGGGGGTTCAATAGTTCGTCTCCCCCGCATGACCACCCGTCCGGGAGCACTAGGGTAAAAACTGAGTATGGCATTGTACGGCATACATCCTAAGGAGTGTCTCACATAAATCTCAAGCCTCTAGCTCCCATACGACCGGAGTAATGAAGGTTCAAAGTGGCAGTGAACTAAGGGTGTAAAGTATCCCCACTAAGCCCACCACCACCAGCCGGGCGGCTGTCTCGGCCCGCTCACACCTACTGGCCCGGCTCCCACACACACTACGGTACCTCCCCCTCCTATTCTCCCGCCATTTCCTACCTTACGAGCCACGTAAGTGTTTTTTATATGTCGGACGCACGTGATGCGTCGCTGGGAGTTGGTGATCAAACACTGCCGACGCAACACGTGCGACGCTGGGTCTCACTGGGTTAATGACAAGGGACTGGACTTCTTGAAAAGGGGCTCCAGTCCTGACGCTATTCTTGACTGACTGTGTGCTGGCTTAACCCTCCTGGCCCGGGCAGGCTCTCAAAATGACAGTGTGGGCTACCCGGGCGATCTGGCCGAAAAACGTCTAGGCCTAGGCTACCGTATTTTTGTTTAGTTTAACTGCTAGAAATTTCCCACGCATCTATAAATGTAGTGCGGTTTCCAATCTGTAGACTGGCATTGAGTAGAGCTATCTATGTCAACTGGTTCAGTTGTGATGACGATTTCAGTGGAGAGCACTTGCAGGCGATGTTAGCAATATGACGATCTGTTCACTACTGAAACAACGACATACAGACATACAATAACAAACGAGTCTTCTCTTTCTTGTTTTCGGAGGTGCGGTGACGTAACGATCGGCTTTGTTTACATGCGTCGGACGCACGGCGTTCAGACCAAGCTGAATAGGCTTTCAAGCTTACAGATTTTAAAATGACACCCGGGCTCCTGCCCTTAATTCGTGGTGTCATTTTAAAATGACAACCGGGCCAGGAGGGTTAATATTCTATCAGAGATGATAGCCTCTGAAGTCCAATTATAACTAGCTAACTTTTAACGATATGCTATACACTGCACTATAACATCATACCATACAATTTAGCGTCTTATTCCACTTCTCATAACTTCATATTACTCATTAACCCACAATTGAACTAATTATATTTGTGTTTCCATTATCTCCATGTGACTACCATCTGCTATAGTCTATTCGCTGTAAGTAGGCGAAAAATCATGACCACTAACCTCTGTAGGTAAAAAAAACGACTAGAGTAATCGAGCGAATATTTCCACCATTTAGAAAGTGTCAAGGAATAGATATGGAAATTTACAGCCAATTTGCTCGAACCCTTTTTGAGTTATAGAGGATAGATGTCATGATTTCTCGCCTACATTCAGCGAATAAACTATAGTATTATTTGGTTGACAGATTTCCTAACATCCTATACCTGGTTCCCGGACATTTCAACCAGTAGCTCTCAACCAGTGCTAAATCAACCAAGACCAACCAAACCAGTGTCAAAATATTGAACTAACCTAACCTTACCGTATTGGTTGAGTTGGTTCTGGTTGAGAGCTACTGGTTGAAATAGTCTACTGGTTGAGTTGTCCGGTCACCCCTATACCTCCTTACGGTCATGTGCATGAATTCATTACAATATCTACAGTAATTTAGTATTATCTTTTAATTGTGTATAATTATTATTGTCACCATGAGTAATTGTTGGATGTTTCCTTATATGTGTTAGAGAGGAAATTCATGATTTTTACTGAAAGGGGAATTAAATACAAAATTGTTGGTCGTAGTAGCCTACATGAATCTAAGTGAGTAGCAGGTTCATCATCGATTTGATAGATACATGTAGAGTATTGCAAATAGGTTAAACACATGAAAAATCAAACTAATCTACGAATGGTAGTCAATTCAAACTTATTTATAAACAATTGACTTAGAAGTTACAGTATCAAACCATTTAAAACCCAGCCAACAATGCTCCGAGGTAGTTATCCCTTTGAGTACTAGCGACGTGTTATATTGTAATCTAGCTATATTTAGATGATATTATGCAGTTTAGGAAGTATTTGTGGTAGTTAAAAAGGTTGGTTGAGATAGTTTGAAGTCTTAGTATTGTTAAGGTCCTTCCTAAGCTGAATAACATTGTCTAATAGTTGCTAGAATATGATAAGAGGGACGTCCCTGGTACTGTATGGGTAATGGAAGCAAACAAAATGATTGGCTTCATTGGATAATCATTTGAATACAAGTCTAAAAAGGTTATTCTCACTTTATTAAATTGAAACAATTCTTTGGTTCGTTATCATCTGGAATACTGTGTAAAAGATTCTATCTATCTATCTATATGCTCAGGCTCAATCCCCATTTTGGGGGTAGCCGACTCAAGACAGAACAAGAACAGGGAAAACACTAAAACAACATAAAACAACAAATAAACACAGATAAAAAGCACAAACTCACACACATCCAGGTCACCCAGGAGAAGACCCAGAGACCAGGGTCACCAAGGTCACTCCAGCACTCCCCCGGCCCCCGACCACCCGGAGAGTTTCCGATCTCAGCAGACAGACATGCAGCGGAGCCAAAGCCACAAGCCTTCCCACCACACTTCCAGGCGCACCCTTCATATTAATCGTCTCCCCGGGCCAGGCGCCTGATGGACTATTATCTAGTCCAACTTGCGCCCGACCCCTTACTCCAAATGACCACTTGTTCACTCAACTATTCACAAGCATTCTCCATTCACTCCTGTCCACCACCACTTCCCCTGCCTGATCTATAGTCATTCCTCTATCATCCAAAGCCTTTCTTACACAGTCTCTCCATCTCAATGGGGGTCTTCCTGCCCTTCTATCTCCCCTTGTTCCTGACTCACATATTCTCTTTGTAAGCCTTTCATCTCCCATTCGTTCAACATGACCATACCAGCTCAGCACCCTTCTGTCCACTCTGGCTGACAAATGTTCCTGCTGCCCCACTCTCCTACGTATCTCTTCATTCCTCAATCTGTCTCTACGAGTAACTCCACACATACTCCTCAAGCAGCTCATCTCCATCACATCCAGCCCTCTTTTCTCCTTTTTCTTCAGAGCCCATGTCTCAGCCCCATACATCACTGTTGGCACAACAATTCCTTGATACAGTGCACTTTTTACTTTCACTACGAGATTTCTCGTCTTCCACATACTTTCCATTGCTCCGAAAACCTTCCTTCCTTCACACACTCTCTGTTTTACCTCCACTTCTATACCTCCACTCCTGCTTATCGTTCCTCTTAGATATTTAAAACACTCTACTTGTTCCAATATTTCCCCATCCAGCCTCATATCTAGATTCACCCTATGCTCTCCCCTATTACACACCATTACTTTACTTTTATTGACGTTCACCTTCAGTTTCCTCCTTCCACAAACCACACCAAACTCTTTGACTACCCGCTGCAGTTTCTCATCAGAATCCGCCACCAATGCTGTGTCATCAGCGAACAGCAACTGATTCAACTCCCATTCTCTACCATTCTTCCCTACTAAACTCAATCCTCTTCCCATAGTTCTCCTTTCCACCTCCCTCACCACACCATCCATAAACATATTTAACAGCCATGGTGACATTACACAACCCTGTCGCAAACCTACCTTTACCTCAAACCATTCACTCAACTCACCATTTCCTACTCTCACACATGCTCTGCTCCCTTTATAAAAACTCTTAACTGCTTCTAACAAATTTCCTCCTATTTCATAAATCCTTAACACCTTCCACATTGCTTCACGGTCCACACGATCATACGCTTTTTCCAAGTCCATAAATGCCCAAAATATCTCCTTATGCTTCTCTAAATACTTCTCGCATAACTGTCTTACTGCAAACATCTGATCCACGCACCCTCTTCCCCTCCTAAAACCGCACTGTTCTTCTCCTATTGCAACTTCCGTACACTTTATTATCCTCTCTATCAACACCCTGCCATACAGCTTTCCAACCACTGACAATAAACTAATACCTCTATAACTTGAACACTCCTGCCGATCTCCCTTCCCCTTGTACAACGGCACAATACATGCACTCTTCCAGTCTATTGGTACCATTGACACAGCAAAGCACACATTGAAAAGTCTCACCAACCAATCTATTATCACATTTCCACCCTTCTTTATACACTCCACAGCAATACCATCCAAACCTTCTGCTTTTCCCGCTCTCATTTGTTTCACTGCTTCTTTCACCTCATTTTCCTCAATCCTTTCATTCATTCCCTGCCACCTGGGTGGCCTGGGTAACCTATCTCCATCCACCTCTGCTTCAATCACTGCTTCTCTTCCATCTCTTGTATTTAACAAAGATTCAAAATACTCGGCATATCTTTTCCTCACTTCAACTGGTTCCACTAGTAATTCTCCATTTTCATCTTTCACTGACTCTTCCCTCTTTTGTCCTCCTTTCCTTACTTTATTTACCTCCTTCCAGAACATCTTTCGTTCTTCAAAATTCTCACTCAACCTTTGACCCCACCTTTCGTTTGCATCTTTTTTCGCTTCTCTAATTTTCCGTTTTGCCTCTCTCCTTTTCTCCTTGTACCTCTCCCATACCTCAACACTACCATCCTGTAAAACTCTCTCAAAACACTGTCTCTTCTCCTCAACTGCCTTTCTCACCGTATCATTCCACCACTCGCTTCCCTTCCTGATACCTCTGCCTTCTACTTTCCTTTTGCCGCATACTACCTCTGCACTTGCTTTCACTCCTTCCTTAAACTTATGCCATTCAACCTCTACTTCTCTCACTTCCATCCACTTTTCATTTAGTCTTTCCTTGTACTCCCTCTCTTTTTCACTCTTCTCTAACTCACTAAATTTTATTACCTCTCTTGTAACGCTTGTCTCTTATTCTCCTGTAACTCTTAACTCTTAGCTTTCCCTCCACCAGGTAATGATCTGACATACCCTCCGCCTCACCTCTCATCACATTCACATCCAGCAGTCTACACAATCTTTCCCTTGTCACCAGCACATAATCCATCAATGCCCTCTCTACAATTTCTCCCCTCACAAGTCTATGCCAGGTGTACTTGTGTATACGCCTTTTTTGAAGAACGTATTACCTACACTCAATCTACACTCTTCACATACATTTTTCAGTCTTTCTCCACTCTCGTTTACACCATCCACACCAAAACTACCGATGACTCCCTCAACAGGCTCATTTCCTACCCTAGCATTTAGGTCCCCTAAAACTATAACATTTTAATTTTCATCAAACCCTTGTAAACAATCTCTCAAATCCTCCCAGAAACCCTCTACCTCGTCTAACTCTCTTTCACTTCCTGGTCCATACGCACTTACAAAAACCCACCTTTCACCCTTAAACCGCATTCTCACCCACATTAGCCTTGATGACACCTCTTTCCACTATTTAATAAACTCTCTCAACTCCTCCTTCACAATAATAGCCACTCCTTCTTTCCCCCTGACTCCCTCGTCTACTCCAGACTTTCTACCTATCACGTTTCCAAAATCCACTTCTCCCTCTCCTTTCATCTTTGTTTCATTCAGTGCAAGGACATCATACATCCTTCTTTCAAATAACCTTCCAATATCCTCTCGCTTCTCATTCGTACTACATCCACGCACATTCAAAGCTCCTATTCTTAGGGTCCGGGACCACGAACGCGTTCCCTCGCCCCTATCTCTGTCTCGTTTTTTTGGTAGATTTATTTAAGGGGAGAAGGATACCAGGCCTCCCGCCCCCGAGCGTCCATATTATAATGATATAGATAAACTGTAGAGCATACAACGGAGATTAATCTGGAAAATGCGATAGGCCTGTTTATTACAGTGCCACCAGTGTGAACCTTTTAACTACCATATAAAACAACATTATTGCACCATATGCACATATGAATCTTGTATAAGGAACATGTGAAAACTGAAGAACCAGAAAATAGGTGTAAAGAGCAAATATCCAGTGAAAACACGGTTTATTGTGACGTGAGCGTCATGGAGGGGTGGGTGGCAGCGCGGAATATCTCTGCTCTCATTTGACGCTCTCGGCACACCAAGTAACACTGATTCGCTCTAGCACATGGATGGTCCAGCTCTCCAACCCATGAAATAGCCAATCATTTTCTCAGTCTTTCTTCTACTCAACAAGTGAACTCGGAAACTCTCACTCAATCAATATTTCCTTCATCTTATGACAGACTGCTTTAAACTTTGCGTGTCCAGATATTTTGACCCGAACGTCCCTTGAATTTGGGTTTGGAGGAGACACTCGTTACATGCAGCCTGTCTTTTGTCTCCTTCATACACATACAAAAAACTAATTAATGTTAACGACTGCACAGAACACATTATAAAGCCAATTTCAAAATTCCAAAACTGTATATCTGAAAGCTAACCGATCCACACATATAATACAGTTTTCCTTATAGCACCCCGAGTGACCGAGATATTTCCGAATTATAATGGGCCGGTTTTCTGGACCACTTTCTCCCTCATGTTTAGCCCCATTACTTTTCAGATGTTAAGATGTTTGCCCCATTAGTTAGTCGATTTTAAGACCTTTCGCCCCATTTCTTCGTCAATATTTAGACCTTTCGTGCTATTTAAGTGTCTATTGTTTTCCTGGCGCACGATAGTGAGCCTGTAATGTTGGAAGAACCGGCCTTAGGCCGGAATTTTGTTCTACCGAAAAATTTACAAATTAATCTAGAAGAGGGATTTAATGGATTTTTATTTTTTTTAATTTGATGGAGGTTTAGGGAAGAAACTAGAAAAATAATGAATACATGCAAAAATCGCCCAAAAAGTGAACCATCACTTAATTTCCAAGTTCGTTTCACAATTTGGGCCCTTCTTCATCCCTAATTATTTTCTTTGGAAACTTGCACGGCTCTGGATATTATTAAAGTTCAAGGATTGTACATATATATATTAATTTTCGTTTCACTGGATAAACTGTTCACAGACAAAATATTTAATATTATAGAATTTCAAATATTGGTAATAGAATATATATTAGACATGCTTAACACCTGTACCGGCGGCGTCTTTTTATTTGTATTCTAGCTATATTGAGAATACATCGTGCAGTTTAACAAGGATCTGTATAGTAAAAAGGGTTAAGTGAGGTAGATTGAAGCTTGCTAATTCTCCCTACCAGGAATTCACCGGAGACCTCTGGTGGACACTTCCGAAGTAGTGCCAGAGCTACGTCTGTCGACATCAACAATACTCAACACCTAGGCTATGCAAAGTTTATCACGATTTCTTACGATTCTGCATGTTTTTACTATATACTAGATGACTACACTAAGTGCTTATATAGTATGGTACTGTAGTTGTGGGAATGTCCATATGTAGTAAGAAATTACTAAAAGCAAAATTATAAGGATGATTAAGCAGATTAACTATCATAACAAAAAAGCACGAAAATGTCTTCTTCCTTATAGATATAAATATAAGTTATTTAATATTATGGGTGACCTTAAAATATAATGAGCATCAATATGCAATGACTGTAATGTGTGTCAGCTATAGAAAGTACGTCATATAGCCTAGCTTATAATTAAGAATTATTGATGGAGAGGAAGGGTGAAGAACTACGGGATATCGTCATTTAAAGGGCCCAGGTCACTTACTGTACAAAACAACGTGTTAAGCAACTCCAAGAATTTCTGGTAGGGTCAATTGCTGGAGGCCCTATGTAAGCTGAATATACACGTCTAATAATAGCCAGAATAAAGTTAAAAGACGTCGCCGGTACAGAAAGGGTAAATATTATAAATTGGTTAGAAATGGGAATGTTGTAAGGGTGATGGCTGTATAAACTTAGTAAGTTTTGCGTATGTGGGTCGTATGCTAAATAAATCTGAATATTATACAAACCTTTTGTTCAATGTTCCAGATCTACCACCAGATAACAACCTGTAGATGCAACCTTAGTTAAAATAGGACTTCTGAGGCTATCCACCCCATTGTATTATTAAGCCAGCATACTGTAAGTCAAGAAGAATGTCAACCTTCGTAAACCTTTGACGCCTGGTTGTTTCCTTGTGTCCAGCTTCGATATCTCGAAGCTGGACCTTCACTATTTCACTTCACAATCCCGGATATCTCTCTCTCAAACGCCACCTATTGAGATGTTTACTCACTAGACACTGCTATGGCATATTTTGAATATGGGAATATTCATAGAATGCTAATATATTGAAAACAGCGATGGTATTGTTATGGCGTATCAGGTAGGTCGGTGGGCTTTGTGATGATGCACTGAAAGTAAGTAGGCTACAGCACAAATTCCATCCCGATAATATCTTCTACTGTATGTGACACCACGGCATTTGAACTCGCGACTTTTAAGACTACCAGACCCATCAGCAAGACCACTCTACCAAACCTTCCCTTTAACATATTGTACAATCGTTTTCATTGATAAGTGGTACAACATAAATAATGTTCTTGATACGCTTATCTAATTGTGTGAAACGTTTCGAATAGGTGTCTCTCAATTAGCCTAATGTTCAGTTTAAGTTTATCCCTCATTTGTGTACTGGCTATTTGTGCTGGGCTATTTGTGCTGGTGGTCTGGGGCCAGGGGAGTGCTGGAGGGACCTAGGTGACCCTGGTTTCTGGGTCTTCTCCTGGGTGACCTAGATGTGAGTGAATTTGTGTTTTGTCTGTGGGTGTTTTCCCTGTTCTTGCTCTGTCTTAAGTCGCCCCCCCCCCTCATAAAAAAAAAACGGGAAAAAGAGGGCAAAAAAGAAAAGAAACGAAAATTGGAAAAGTGGAGATTGGGCCTGAGTAAATAGATAGATAGCCTGTATGTGTATTGCTGGCACATCCAAAAAAAACTAGACATTTAGTGAAAGTGAGAGCAAAAAGTTGGTAAAGGCTTTTTGTGATTTGACACAGGGTCGGCGTTTCACCATGTGGCCACCAAGAACAAGCTATCTTCCTCTATGTCTCAGTTGCTTGGCAGGTACTGTATAGTGGCCTAGGTATACCAAGGTCATTCGTCTCGCGAATATGCGTTACTTCTCTGACTTTGGCTATTCCCTAAATAAATATTATATTGCTCAAACAAATCTATATAGGCTACTGTACTATTGAAATGTTTGAAATCTGTATTATTTAGTCTAGAAGATGTACATAGTGTATATAATGGTTCATATATTTACAGACAAGGCACTTTGATGAAACTAGTTAATTTGTTTAGAGTCCTTTGGTGAACAAAAGTTTTACATGTTAGTTAATTGTTAGATTGTTAATTTACACAAATATATTCATGCACCCTTTAAAAGTTTCAAGTTGTGTATAATTTCGAATGGGGCATTTAGCATTGTTGAAGCTGAGAATTTGGATTAGCTTTATTGTAGACAATGCTACTGATTGATAGACACTCGTTACAGACAGCCTGACTGTTGTCTCCTTCATACACATAAAAACAAAATGTATATTGTCGATTTGTTCAATGCTACTTGTTGGTGTCGTGTTTACGTTGTTCGTAGTCTTTAATAAAGGGCAAACACAGACCGAGAACAACACTGAGTAGCAGGCCAGCCCCACACAGACACAAACTACCAGTGTAGCTCTGGCTCACATCATGCAGCACACCTAGGAAGAGAGAGAAAGATAATATTGTACTGCAAGAAATTAAATATATGCAAGACACTATTGTTAATTAGCACATGAAATAGACAATCCAAATATTGTGAACCCTAACCTCTGTAACTCAAAAAAAGCTTAAGCAAATATCCTAAATGATTGAAATATTAGCTTGATTACTCTAGACGTTTTTTCTAATTATAGAGGTTCAAGTTCAATAATTTTGGTCTACTTATTTGGAACAAGGTATACTACTAGGTTAAATGCCCTGGTGTTAGCATTCAATATAAAATCCGAGCCTCGCAAAACCTAATTATATGTATATCAGTGTGTTGGTATCACCTTAGCATCCACATGTAAATGTTTTTTGCACACTAATGATATGGGTGTGTTGTGATTATGGTCATGGTGATGGTGATGGATTATGGTGATTAAGCTTGGCGAGAATTGGCAGCCAAGTCAGAACAGAGGAACTAGGTATAGGGAGGGGAGAAATTCCGTAATATCCCTAATATCGCCCATGGAAAAAGCACATCACGCTCGATCCGTGGCCTCTTCTTACACACCCTGGTATTCGTATTTAGTATATGGGATGTATCTGGGGTTCAGAGTCAGTTCCAGAGCACTGCCACTGCTTCCACGATAATGAGGGTGTGTGAGTGCAAGTTGCCAGTGTGTTTTGATGTTTGGTAAGTTACCACTTGGAGCTAATTGTCAACCAACATTCATTCGCATACTGCCATTGCCTCGTTTTTTTACAAGTTTGATAACCAAGCTCATATGAGGCCTATCGCTATACAGAACCTCATTTGAGGTCTTCTGCATTCCTCGGGTTAAAATAGCATCGGGTGTACCAAGTCTCCGAATTAAACCGAACAAAATATCATCTATAGAAATGCTTTCCCTATCATACGTTCAATGTTTCTCTCACAAACATTCATGACTTAATCAAGCACTTTCAAGCCTACAGAATCACTTACAAATGCATATATATTTACACATTTATGCCTTACATCCTGTATTATCTCCCTAATAATAGAGTGAATTAGTTCACTCCCATGTCACCGGAGGCTTTTAACATCTCAGTGACACTACCAGAGCACCATGCAGCTTTTCAGTCATTGATTTTGGTTCCATGTCATCTCAACCAGTAGACCATTTCAACCAGTAGCTCTCAACCAGTGCCAAATTAACCCAGACCAACCAAACCAGTGCCAAAATATAGTACTAACCTAACCTAACCTAACCTAACCTAACCTAACCGTATTGGTTGATTTGGTGCTGGTTGAGAGCTACTGGGTTCTCGAAAAAGAACTCCAGTCCTGACGCTATTAACGACTTACAGTGTGCTCCATAACGGTTGATAGACTCTGGAGTCGTATTTTAACTAACTAACTTTGTTATGCCTGGACGGGACCCTTTCTCTTTCCACAGACTTTCGTGTGGCATCAAGAAGGCTACGTTGAAAGAAGTTACAGTGCCCACTTGGACCATTTTGACCTAGCGATCCTATTTGTATCCACTTCCTCTAGTTCACTTCAAAACTACTTTCCATATTCTGTTTTATTCAACAACCTGACTTTCCTTTAAAACATGTATTCCCTTTTGCGCAAGTCACACACTAGGAGCTTATTTTGGGATGTAAATTATTTGTTTCGGATAACCTTTACACCCCAAACCCATTTCCAGTATTTACTGTTTACCAAGGCGTTATCTACCTGCCTGCTGGTGGACCCAGAACTGTATGTGATAAGATTACTTAACCTTACATAATGTAAAACAATACCATGCTGAGTTCAATGTCGGACTCCAATATACTGTACAGGGTGTCCATACAGTCTTTAACTGATTAATAAAATGTATAACTTTAAAAGTATGGTAGATAGGAACATAAACATTCGGAATTATGTTGATCAATTACTAAATTTGTGTTTGTTTTCTTACAGATGCCACTGTGATCAATCAGTCCGCCAGTAGAGTCCATCGTAACAGAAATGCTGACTGCAGGAGAAAGCTCAGTGTGTGTTATGGTACCATGAAACAAGATCACCAATTGCAGTTCAGCACAAGTTTAGAAATGGTTAAGGACGAGATCCACCACATGTTAACAGCATCAAAGACTGGTATGAACAGTTCAAAGAGATTGAAAGTGTTGCAGACCATAAGAGAAGTGGTAGACCCAGTGTGAGTGACAAAACTGTTGATTGTGTGAGAGACGCCTTTCAGCGCAGTCCTAGGAAATCAACTCGTTGTGCTTCAAGGGAACTTGGTATACCTCGGAGCACAATGCATAAAGTGTTGCACAAACGTCTTAAACTGCACGCATACAAACTACAAATTGTTCAAGCTTTAGAGCCAAAAGATCATCCCCGACGTGCTGCTTATGTTACAGAGATTCTCACTTGCATTGATGAAGACAATGGTTATCTTAAGCATGTTGTGTTTTCTGACATGTGGCATGGTTAATAGACATAACGTACGCATCTGGGGATCACAACACCCACATGTGTTAGAAAGTGAGCGAGACAGCCCCAAAGTGAAAGTTTGGTGTGCTCTAAAGCACAACAGAGTTATTGGACCTTTTTTCTTTACTGAGCGCACCGTATCAGCAAATGTCTACCTGGACATGCTGGAGCATTATGCTGCACCTCAATTAGAAGAGTTTCAGCCATGGGTAGTATTTCAGCAAGATGGCGCACCTCCACACTGGGGTTTGGATGTTCGTAACTTTCTGGATGTAACCTTTCACAATCGCTGGATTGGGAGAGATGGCCCAACACCATGGCCACACATTACCCCTCTTAATTTTTTCTTATGGGGGTATAATAAGGATAAGGTGTACTGTACACCAGTACCCTCATCAGTTCCCCGCCATGGAGTGGCTTCGGTCACCCAGGCTTCATTGTGGTGGGCAGGGAGGGTTCTGTGGAGGCGCTCGGTTATGACCTTGGCCTTGCTCGGGGCCTTGGGGCTGTTCAGCCAGGCAGCTTGGGGAACAACAACAACCTGATGTTAAGACCATGAAGGCAAGGATAACGGCAGCTCTAGCGTCGGTGACGAAGGATATGTTGAAGAATACCTGGTGTGAGATAGAGTATAGCTTAGACATACTCCGGGCAACAAACGGAGCACATGTTGAAGTTCTTGAGTGATGTAAAAACACTTTAGTCAGTAAGGTTGAAATTGCAGAAGACCATATGTCTGTACCTAACATGGTTTTTGTGTAATACAGGTTTGAAATCAATTAAAGACTTTACAGACACCCTGTACATTCACCATCCAGATTTTTCCCTTATGTAGTAGTAGTATCCTCCATGCACACTATCATATCCATCAGCACATGCTCCCATTTAGGTCAACACCTAGCATCCTTGAGTCATCCTCAGAGAAATCCGAAACGACACTGATCAGACCGTTCCAGATGTCCTCTTTCACTTTTCTACTTCCACCAAATTGTGACTTTTCCAGGCCCATTTTTTGTTTCCTTTTTACAACTATCCACTGCTCACCAGACCACACTACTTCCATCGAATTTCCTGGGCACAGCACACAATCACTCCTCTTCTTTCAAGCACTTCCACTATTTCATTTACTTCGTACTTCCTACATCACACTTGCAAGCCTGTGCAGGAGGCTGCAACCCCTCTCTGGTGTCATTTTCTGTTGTTGCCAGACTCGTGTGGTTTTTAATTAAGATATTCAGTATATCATAGTTGGTATGAACACTGGCAGGGAAAAATAACTACAACCAGGGTATCGGCTCTTGACTGCCCCAGTAGCCATTCCTAGCTTCTTTACCCAAGGTTTGCAAAAAGTAGGATTCAGTAGCCCCAGAGCACCCCCCCAGAATCAGCTGCAGGGGCGCACCCTGCGCGTGTACACATTCACCATTAGGCAACTTAAACCATAGACCAATACAGTCTTGCCACAAAACACTGCACCACCATGAAAACACTGTGGCCAACACTGGCGTGCGTCAAACAGCGCACAGGTAAGACTAGGACAGTCCCCTGTGCCACTTAGTCACACCAGCATCTCTGCAGCACCACACCAAGACAATGCCAATAGCAAAGCTTTATTGAATAGTAATGGCTGTTGGTCCACAAACCGCATCCCACCTATACGCCGCCTTATGTAACACAGTAGAATGCATGAGATATATATTTTTGTTTCACTCCACCTTAAGATGCAGTGCCTCATACCCCCTGGGTGGATGGAAATGAAAATAGATATTTTAATTTTGAAATTAATAAAACAAAAAATACTAGATAAATACTAGATAAAACTGCAATATTGAAGCTTGTATATTTAGAATATAAAGTGAATGGAAGACGATGCGAAGGAATACATATTTACCTGTTAATGGCCCTATGATCAAATACAATATTCCTGTCATGAAGCCGACTAAACTGATGACCATGTTGAGCATGTCCAGACCAAACTCTTCCAAGGCATAAAGGTTGAAGGTTGCAGCCGTGAGACCATAGCCCAGACCACACACTCCAGAGGATATAATGTAGGTTACTAGTCCATCACCCAAACTCAGTCCTGCAAGAAACGCATTTCGGTCTCAAAATAGTACAGTTTATACAACAATAATATTCTATTTCTTCAAGTATGTACGTTCATGGTACTGAGGCATCGATGTATGTGTATATATATATATATATATATATATATATATATATATATATATATATATCTGTGCCTTTGTCTCTAATTTCCTTTCCGGCCGTTCCATAGCCGCGGTTGTGGACGGCCATTGTTCACTTCCTCACCCTATAAACTCCGGTGTTCCTCAGGGCTCTGTCCTATCTCCTATTCTCTTTCTAATTTTTATAAATGATCTCCTTAACTGTACCTTAATTCCCATCCATTCATACGCAGACGACTCAACCTTACACTACTCCATTAGTTTTTCAGAACGCCCCAGCCAGCAATCCCTCAACGACAAACGTAATGAAGCCATAGAACTCTTAAATTCTGATCTAAATACTATTTCCAATTGGGGCAGAGAAAACCTTGTTAACTTTAATGCTTCCAAAACCCAATTTCTCCATCTATCTACCCGTCAGGATCTCCCAGCGGACTATCCCTTATTCTTCAACAATACAAAAATCAACCCTTCATCTTCTCTCAATATTCTTGGTGTCTCATTTTCTTCTGCTCTCATTTGGAAGGACCATATTACCAGTCTTGCTAAGGCAGCCTCCCAGAAGCTGGGTGTGCTCAACCGCCTTAGGTTTTTTTTTCTCCCCTGCACAGCTTCTTGCTCTGTACAGGGGCATAGTGCGCCCTTGTATTGAGTATTGTTCACATGTGTGGGGAGGTTCCTCTCACACCGCTCTCCTAGACAAAGTTGAAAGGAAGGCCTTTCGTATCATTAACTCCCGTCCACTCACCAACTCTCTGCAATCTCTCTCTCTCCGCCGCAATGTTGCATCTCTCTCGCTATTCTATCGCTATTATTAAAATCAGTGTTCCTCAGAGCTATCCCAGTGCATACCACCTCCTTTACGTAGGGCACGTGGTACCCGTCTTGCAACTCAATCCCACCCCTACTCTGTGCAACTCTCCAACCCAAGAGTGAAACGTTACTCTCAAACTTTCTTCTACTCAACAGCTGAGCTCTGGAACTCTCTCCCAGAATCAGTCTTTCCCTCTTCCTATGACTTAAATTGCTTCAAACTCCGTGTGTCCAGGCATTTTGGCTCGAACGTCCCTTGATTTTGGCCCTGTCACTCTTTCAACTATGGGGGAGGCACTCGCTATAGGCAGTTATGCCTTTTGCCTCCCTCAATCACATAGAAAAAAAATAAATAAATATACACTCAACCCTCCGATATCGCAAGTTTGGTTATAGTGTTTCAACGTTATCGCGTATACCTAAAAAACCCAACTATTTCGTTACCGCGGCTCCGAGAGCCGTTATCGCGGCCCCTCATCGACTTGAAAATCCCGCCTGTCTACGTCACCACCAATCGTGAGGTGATTCAGCACCTGATTGGCTTGACGTCAGAGCGAGTTGGTGCTCCCATTGGTTGTTTTTTTCCGCCATTTCTGACGTCACAACCCTTTCAGGGTTCGTCAGCAACCATCAGCCTTATGCCACCCCGGCAGTAGACTGCTCGTCATCATCGAAGGAAGAACCACGTTTTTTTGTGATAACCATGGCCGATATGCCTCCTCCCAACCCTCGGAAACCACATAAACCACAGGCGACGAAAGGAAAAGAAGTAAAGAAGTGCAAGACCCTGACATATGCTCAAAAATAGGATGTGATAAACTTATCAATAGTGGCCAGACGAAGCGTAGTGTTGGGCTGAAATATGGCATTAATGAGTCGACTGTGCGAGGTATCTATCAGAAAAAAGACCATATCAACGCCCACATTGAACTAGCGCCTAATTTTGCAGATCGAATGCAAAGAGAAGCCCTAACCATATGCTGCTCAAGAGTGAACAGATTTTAAGTCGCTACCTAGACAAGCAGGCGAAACGGAATTTGGCGGTCGATACAAAAGAAGTGATGGACGTCGCCCGGAAAATTTATGCTGATGTGGCTGAAAAGTAACCCCATACAGTGGCATACAGTAACCCCAACTCTCCATGGCATCCAAAGGCTGGTTCGATAAGTTCATGGGGAGGTACAAAATCAAGTGTCAAAATATCGGGCGAAGCCGCCAGTGGTGACTATATTGCAGCCCAGCAGTATCCTGAAACGCTGAAACATGTCATAGAGGAGGGCCAATATACCACAGACCAAATTTTCAACATGGACGAGACAAATTTGTATTGGAAGACTATGCCCCGCTGCACATTTATTACCACAAAATCAGCCAAGATCAGGGGCAGGAAGGCCATAAAGGAGAGGTTCACCCATGGTATAGTAACATAGAAGGTAGACGCACCGAATTCTTGAACTCATATACATAAAGGCTTCTAAAAAGCACTAAACAGACTTCTATTAATTATTTTTATTTTGTGACTTCACGCTCAACCATGGTACCATCATAATATAAGATATAGTTGTCGGAATAACGTTGATTATTCTATAAGCGAATATTTAGTGAAATATTCGTATACCATCGTGGCTTGTTTGGCTCCGCAATAGTGTTCTCTCTGGCCGTCAGAGTGCACCACCGTCCATTCTTCTCCCCCCACTCCGAGTCCCAGCCACCATTTCGCTTCGTAGAAATCGATGTTCCCTCTAGCTGGCCATATACTTATACAAATCATCTCTCCACATCCCCTAGGCCTTCATACACCCTCACACGCCATCACTGGGTGAAAGTTGATGAGTGTCAGAAGCAAACTACGTGAATTTAAAGGAATTTGAGCAAGGGATAAACGAGAATCCGTTTAGGCCTACCTTTTCTCCCGACCGACCGACGAATCGAAAATCACCAACATCTTCGAAATATCTCTTCATATAAGCTACACATATATCAAATAACAATGCTAACATGTAGATTGGGTCCTACTACAATAACATTATCGATATCAATCGACGTTACTCTACATATTAGGCAATAAGGTGGAAAAAAATATCATCGCATTTCCGCGGTAAAATTTGAAGCTACGTCGGCTATATACTACCTCATAGCCGTATATATATTCTTCAAATGCAAAAAATAACAACTTTAGCAAATAGACTAGGGTCCTGTCACACTATATATGTATATGTTTATCCATGTCACTTTACATTTTCGGTGGAAAACGCAATATACTGATCCTGTTAGAACACCATATTTAGCTTGGGAGATGGTACAGGAGTCATTGAGTGACGTCACGGAGGCCCAAACAAGTGACTGTCGTGGTTCCAATACTACCGCCATGCGCCTACCTCCTTATGTTACTATACCGTGGGTTCACCCTTCTACTCGCCATGAATGCTTCAGGGACCTGTTGCCTGAAGCCTACCATAGTGCCTCGGGCAAAGAGACCTAGGGCATATATAGGGCAAGATATGCAAAAATTTAACGTCCACTGGCTATCCTCCAAAAAAGTTTATGTGTCTGCTAAGCTGTCCCTTGACTGGCTTAAAGAGTGCTTTATTCCGGAGGTGGAGAAATATTGTAAGAAAAGCAACACTAGATTTAATATTCTGCTACTCTTGGACAACGCCCCCGGACACTCACCTCTGCTTACTGACCAACATCCTAATGTTAGGGTGGAATTTTTGCCCCCCAATACTACCTCTCTGATTCAGCCTCTCGATCAAGAGGTAATTTCAGTTGTCAAGGCTTCCTTCTCTCGCCGTCAGTTTTGCCTCATGCGCCAGTCAACTGATGATGAAGCCCTTATCAAGCGCCTCATTGATGGTGATGAAGATGTCCGGGGTGATAATGAGTGAACAACGTGTTTTGAGGTATTGGAAACAATTCAATGTGAAGGAGGCGGTGGATCTTTTGGCTTCATGCTGGAACGACGTAACCCCCGCCACAATCAATCACGCCTGGCGTAATATTTTGGAGGGTGTACCTGAGGACAGGCAGGTAGCTGTGCCCGGCGTACCTCAGACAGTTGAAGTGGAGGTGGAGGCGGCTGTGGCTGAGGCACACAACATTCCAGGATCCGGCTTTGCTGACACAACTGCTGAGGACATCAGGGTGTAATGCCTGGATTGTGGCAAAATGTCTGTAACTGAATTAGATGCGGAAATCTACTTGAGCTATCATACCAAGTGGAGTACTTCTCTTGGTGTAGCGGTCAGAGCGCTCGCCTCCCACGTGGCGGGACCGAGATCGAATCTCGCCCGGGCCGCGCCCAAAAACATTTGGGGGCGAATTTCCGCATCAGACGCAGTTCGGATGTGATTGTAAAAATTGTAAATTGTAATTGTGAGTCATTGTTAAGTCGGCAAAAATAGTATGGTGCCGTTAAGAGGTTACTTCAAGGGAAATGCTACGACCATCAGCATTATCTACCCAAGACCTTCTGGATGAAGACAATATGAAGGATGATGAGAGTGCAGAAGACGACGATGAAAATTAACAACCGAGAAAGGGCTTGCGTATGGCAGACGTCAAACATATCATCGAGTTGGGTGCCCAGATTCGCCACTTGCTTGAGTAGGATACAGCACAGAATAATGAGGGCCATTGTTTTGCTATTTCCCATGCTATTGCCAGTTATGAAGAGCAGTATAAGGCCCATGTCAACTGTCTCAAACAACGAAAGATTTCTGATTTCTTAGCCCGTCGCCAACCCCGCCCTGACCCCCAGCAAGACCCTCAGCCTGGACCCTCAGGAGTCAACCATCTCCCTACTTGTCCTGACACACAGCAAGACCATCAACCTGGACCATTAGGAGTCGACACTCGCCCTACTCGTCCTGACGATCCTGCCCTATCTGAAGATGAAGATTATGAGTTTGAGGGATTCTTGGATGGCCTGATCTTCCGTATGGGTGCCAAGAATAGCTCACCCTTAAGCCTCGGAACCCAACCATCCCCCCAATCCCATCATTGTATATATTTTGGTAAAATAAAGTTATTTTCTGTTCTTTTATTTATTAATCATTTATCATTCACATGTTATCTTCATGTTTACAGCAATATCTCGACAAAAAGAGGTAAACAAATTTGTAAAAATAGGTTTCGTAAGGGGGAAAAATTGGGATCTGGGTATAAAGTTATTTTTCTCCATTAGTTATTAAGTTCCATTATCGAGGTTCTCGTTATCGCGGCTAATTATCGGCACCTATTAGGCGCAATAACGAAGGGTTGAGTGTATATATATATATATATATATATATTGCGTGTATGTGTGTGTTTACAAGGTGATGCAACTCCACTGACAAACTACCAATGAGAGAGATGAGCATATCTCATTTAATAAAGTTTAAGTTATAAAATAAATAAATGCATTAAGAATCAGTAAGAGGACTTGCTATGTCTGTACCAAATGTAGTAAGTAGTGTTGCATTCAAATTTATAAATTGGGAGATTGAGGTCTTAACCCTTTCTCTGCGGGCATATTTGGGCTATTTAGGGCATATTCAGGCACTCCTGAATGACTAATCAAGTGTCTGCATGAAATTAAATGTATTCAGCCGAAAACTAGACAAAAATAGCTTCAAAATTACATGAGAATGAGCTTCGTAGCTCGCGGGGTTCACCTGCAGCGCTACCATAGACATTGGGGAAAACTAGCTATTTATAAGCAATGTAGCGCTATTTTTGCCTTTGGCAGCACTGCTGAGATCCGGGGCTGGGGTCTCGGTGGACGGACTGACGTGCTAGCGGTCGGTGGGTCCTTCGGGCTCCCGCCCACTGACACTCGATTTCTACGGCTTTAACAGGCTTTAACCCCTCCAGTCCCAGCGACGACTATAGCCGTCAATAGAAAAGTCACTCCAAAAGGGAGGTGTGGCAGAGTGGTCTTGCCACTGGACTGGTAATCCAATGGACCCAGGTTCGAATCCCAATATGTCAATGGAAAGATATTATTGGGATGGAATTTGTGCTGTACCTAGTTTCAGTGCATTACCACAGCACACCGAAATGCCAAAACAAAATACCCTCATTGTTCCCTGATTAAATAGCACTGTATGAATATTCCCATATTCAAAATATGCTACAGGGGGGCAATGCCTAGTGAGTTAATTGCTCAATAGGTGGCGTTCTGAGAGTGAGGGTCCGAGCCTGGGGAGTGAGACTGTAAAGCTCAGGGGCGAAGCAGCTTCAGAAATGGAGTTGGGTTCGAGCCGTGAATAGGTGCTTCGCATGTCTCACTCCCTAGGCTGGAACAAGACCTCACAGGCCTCACCGTGTTCAGCGGTGCGGTAGAGTGTAAAGGCTATCAGCCTATGCCCGAGAGGGAGTAGTTGGAATATAGAAGAAGAAAAAAAACAGTCCCAGCGACGGTTATAGCTGTCAGTAATGTACTTTTCTTGTAACTGCCTGTACAAGGCTTATCTTTTTTTAAAGCCTTTAACAAAAAAAAAAAAAAAAAAAAAAAGGAGAGAGATCCAGTATTGCCTCATCTCTTGAGGTGAAATGGTAGTCTCTCCTGTCATTTTGGCCACAGTGCTTGGGACTGCTGGGGATTTTATTACTGTATCCTACTGTACACAACGGGCCTGTACACAAAAGCCTGGAAATTGCTGTAAATTGCCATGGCGTTCCAGAACATCTCCAGAAGCCAATGAGTTAACCCGGGAACAGCAAGAACACTCTTAAGAGGTTTTGGTGGGCAAAGGCGAGGACACTCTTAACCCGTGGAGCCCCGGCTAGTTTTGTATTGTTTGTTCACCAGAACCCGGCCGGTTTTCAAAAAATGGTTTTATTCCAGAAACAATAGCGAATGGGTTAGAAATGAAGGAAAAACCACGAAAAACCGCTCAAAAAGCTTAAAGAATGGTCCTACAGAGCCCCCGAAAACGTATTTTACAAGAGTAAAAAATTGAAGGCAATTACCCCAAAAAACCAGGTTATTGCGCGCTCACGCGCACGCACGTGGACTTTGAGAGTTTTCAACCATCGGCACGGTTGCGTGGGATACGTACACAGTTCCCATACAAATCTGAGCCCTCTCGAGTGGCTACACCTGAGGTTATGGTCGGAGCAATTAGGGTGACTCGTCAGACGCGTCGCTGGGGCTGTGCGTTACATACATCGCCGACGCGCCAGACGCGTCGCTGGTGCTGGACGGGTTAAGAGGTAAGGCCTTAAAAAAAAACTTTTAAAAGGCCACAGTAGTACTTAAAACAATATAAATAGTGTTTAAGTGAGATCATTCCCCTCCATACCTCCTATTACTCCTCCACATGTGTCAAAATCCCCTCCTTCCCCTCCCCTCATTCAATTATCACCTATTTTCCCTCTTATTCCCTTATTTATTGGTTTATTTCCGTGCCAACACCTCCAAGCCGGTTCTAGGGTGTGGTCATGTGACTAGCGAGTATGAGTGACTCAGTCAGGCTTCAGGCCTCCCGAGGGCAATAATTTGCAATATTGACCATCTAAACACTATTTCCACTTGTTTTATTGTTGTTACATGTCACTATCTTCATATTAAACGTAAAATAGGCGCATATGAATAGGTAATAACGATATTTATCATAAAATTACGATTTTAGGCGGGAAAGAGGCCTAATATCGTCGCCCAGTTACATGGTGTCCACTATATACAGCTCGTGCTTTAGAGGTTAATAACTGAAAATGAAAACTTAGGTAGGCCTACAATGGTTAAGCTGGTAATAATGTGGAAGACATATTGATTATGATTGTTACATCAAAATGATGCTACAATAATGTTTACTTCAACCTACTTTATTTGAAGTGTTTTATCTATTTTTAGGGAATAACTCTTACAACAAATTAGCCTATGCTCAATTGTATTCAGGAAGTTTACCCTGGAAATTTGTTGGTAGAATCTTGAAGAATCACCGAGTGTGTGATATATATATACGTATAGTTACATTAACCCTTTCAATGCAAGATCCTTGCATGGTAGGCAGAATTCTTGGAGAATTGAACAAATGTTATGCCTATAGCCCAGTCCGTTGAGTTGTTGTCAGCCATCCACGCTACAAGCATGTTCTTTATGTCACCATTTGCTCGCTCAACAGAGCCCTGACTCTGTGGATGTCTTGGCTTGCCGTGAACGATGGATAATGCAGGCCACAAAGAGCATAGTTCAGTAATAATCTGAGCTGTAAAGTCAGAACCATTGTCTGATTGAAGAATTACAGGAGCACCCAAAAGTAGAAAGATATCAGGTAGTTGGAATGCTACTTCAGCTGCACGCTTTGATGTGAGCGAACGCAGAACGCAGAACTTTGTCAGATGGTCTTGGTACACCATAATCCATTAGTAGGTTCTACTCGACATAGACTGCATGTCTGTGAGATCAACCTGGCCACATGATGAAAATTCACTACTCAGAATAGGTTTAACCACAACACCCTTTGTCATTGGTTGCTTTCTCTTTTTCTGGCATTCCTGGCATAACGATTTGAATAGTTCAATTGTATCCCGTTGAATGTTGGCGTATTTCACTTGGAGTTCTTTAGTTATTATGTCTTGACCGCCATGACCAGTTGCAATGTGGGCTCGCTTAACTATGTTAAATGTGTCTTCAATGGAGACAATTGTTATATGTCCCATTTTGCTTACTTAACCAATATTATTCTTTACTTACATTTTACAGGGATTACTCATTATTATAACCATTTTTACTTATATTCTTATTATACCAACTTAAGATATAATTATCATTGTATTTCTTGTATTACATACACCTATTGTAATCAACAGGAAAAACCAAGATATATTCATCTGACCTTTCAGAGGAAGAGGTCATGGGAATCACTTTAATCATCATATCAGATCTGCCTTCTATCACGTGATAGGGATGTAGATTAGGTGTGATCGGAGCGTGGATTACATGTTCTCGGAGATTTAAACCACACCCCTTTTATGTTACCTTGGCAGGTACTGTTTAAGAGTTCTGTAAAATACCTAATGTAAGGTAAGACGTCATTTAGAGGGCGTAACCCGAGGTTATATAAGGTTGAATTAATGACATTTGGCAGGAGAGAAGAGAGACCCATCAATTGTTTAGACTACGGGGTCAGAGGCCAGTCGTGATTAGTGATTGCCAGACTTTATACTTGTATTATACTTGCTTATTTAATCTTGAATATTATAGTACTTCTGAATAAGATTAAGTTATCATTCAATAAATTGGATGTGAAGATCACTCAAGTTTCAGTTTCCTTTCTATTTTATCTTTAAGGTAATACTATATATACTAATATATACTGTATATATACATTAAATAATTATTGTCTCTAGCAACTTACGAGACTGGTGGCAGCTTTAAGAGAGTTATTAAAACAAGTTATAACTCCAACTTTAGTCTCCATTATATAATACACCGGTGTTTCGTCTGGAGTTTGTCGTTTCCTAATAATTTTCTCAACATCACCACAGTTTGGCTTCATATTTACTCAAAAGGTGATATTCATGGCGACTCTTAGTGTTCTTCCTTTCACTAGCTTTACGAATGTCCTTAATCGTTTGGAGATATATCTCCTTCGGAATGAGATATTTGCGACACTTCTCATACCTAGAAAATAAATGTTCACAAAATGTTAACTCTATGTTCTTAGAAATGTTGTCAAGGTACTGGAATGCACTGGAATGAGGCGCGCTGTGTTTTTTTGTGCTCAAAACAGTTCCGAGTGAAACGATTCAAACTGCTACTTCATACTTTGCCTAAAATATAAGTCATATAGTGTAACAAATATAACAATAAATCAGTTATTTCATGAAAAGACTAGAATTTTCAGTCATTTCATGAATTGACTGACCCTCACAGACATTACATGTAATGACTGATAGTTTTAGTCATTTCACGAAATTACTGATTTCAAACTTTGACTGTAACATATATACGGACAACGATGTTAGCATTCAAGGTGCCAGGTTTGTATATATACAGGACTCGTCTAATAATTTAGTGAGCCCTTCCCCCATTCTATTTCAAGTGGTCAAACCTTCCACCTAGGTGTGTCTACCATGAATATTGTATTATTTGTATATCATCTAAATGTATTACAATTTCCTTTTTCGTCTTTGTTACGTGAAAATTTTCCAAAAATGTGTTATGGCCGTAATATACCTACCCATGTTTTGTATGAATACCACAAAAATAATTATGCATATGAAAAGTAGTCTGTAATCACTCCTGTAATACTCCAAATGCAATCACAATGTCTGAATTTGAAAATATATTAATACGAAGGGGTACGTAAACAGTGTTGCCAAACTAGCGCGAAATGCACTAGTTCTAGCGCATTGGCATCACAAACAGCGCATAAATTTCGTACTTTGCGCATAGCGCATTTTCTAGTGCATTTTTTTTTTTATTTGGTACATGTTCTAGCGCATTTCGAAGAAGCCACAATCATTAGTAAGTTAAGCATAAATGTACACTTCTTCCTAAGGTAGATAAATCGTTACTCGTATACTCTAAGCTACACACGAAATCAACAGGATTAGGACTCCCTGATTGGCTTATAGTTTTCTTGTTTCGTGATAATTTTCAAACTAGTGTTGCAATTTCACACATGTTATTTTTGGGTATGTTAGAATTGCAATATTTCCAACAATTTTACAGGATATATCATTGACGTTTATAAGACATTAAACAATATTACTAATCATAATTCTTGAGTCTGTACTTATAGCAATTTAAGCTCAATAGAAATTTGACTATAAGGCAACTGCTCCATATTATACGTGTCAACTATACCTTACGGTGACGGTGAGACCGGGGCACCGCGGGCAACTGTCGTTAGTTGTCTCCACTTGTCTTCAAAGTGTAAACATTCAATCAGCCTAATTTAATAAATGTCCGGTTAACTACCAGAATGGGGCCAATGTACACTCAAACATACAGAAAGAGCTGGGAATCCATTCCAGAGTTAAAGGATTGGCTCAGACCTGTAGAAAAAGACAGGACTAAGGTTTTTTGTTTGTTTTGTAAATGCGAGATACTAGCAAAACTCAGTGACTTAAGACGACATACATCTTCTGTGAAACATGTTCGAGCTGCAGAACCTTTTTCTAGCTCAAGACAAATGAAATTACCATTCTCACACATTAGTGACACCCAGCGCCGGTCAACTAGCCAAGCTGAAGGACGAATAGCAATGATAATAGCCGAAATACTTAATTTTTAACTGTGGATCATATGTCAGAAGCTTGCAAAATTATGTTCAGTGACAGCAGTGCAGTAAACAATCTGAAACTACACCGAACAAAATGTAAAAACATCATAGTAAATGTGATTGCACCCCACTTTATGAATAGACTAAAGGAAGATTTTGCTGGTGAAAAGTACAGCCTCCTAATTGATGAATCAACAGATATTTCTGTTACAAAGCTACTTGGTGTAACTGTGCGGTATTTCAGTAGAGAATTAAAGAAAATAGTAACAACCTTTCTTGGAATAGTGGAGTTAGAAGATGGAACAGCACAGTCTATTGTGAATGCTATTAAGAAACTTTTGTGTGATGTACAGCTGAACCCACAAAACTTACTCGGTATTGGAGTTGACAATGCAAGCGTTAACGTTGGTTTAAACAATGGTGTGTGTGAACTTTTGAAGAAGGATCTGGAACTCCCAAATTTAATCATGGTGTGTTGTGTGTGTCACTCAATTCAGCTGGCTCTATCTCATGCTGTGGCAGAAATACTACCTAGAAACATTGATTTTTTGGTGCGAGAGACTTACAATTGGTTTTCTCATTCCTCTAAAAGACAGCTAATCTACAAGACTCTGTTTGAAACTTTAAATGATGGGAAGCAACCGCTTCAGATAACTAGAGTATGTGACACCAGGGGGATATCATTGGAGCCAGCAGTGACCCGTATTCTAGCTCAATGGGAAGAACTTAAGATGCACAAGGTCAGATGAAAAATGCTATACTGCAGATATGTTGTACAATATGTACAATGACCCCATTAACAAACTTTACATGCTAGTTCTGCGCCCAGTACTGCAGGACGTCCAGAGAACAGTGAAAGCCTTTCAGGGTGAAATTGTCGACCCTACAAAACTTCTGCAGACCTTTCCCATCTTATTAGTTCTACAAGTAGGAGAATGATGATACCTACCTCAAGAATGGATCCCCTAACCTCCAGTATTGCCAGTTACATTGACCCTAGAACTTATTTGGGTTAAGAATTCGAAGATACATGTTCCAGCTCAAACTTGACACAGGAAGCTCAACGGCAACTTCGTGACCATTGCATTTCATGTGCTGTCAAGCTATGTGATGAATTAAGAAACAGACTCTCTGATAACTTCGGAATTTTAAAGACAATTTCTTTGTTTTCGGTTAAAGAGTGTCTGAAAGTGGTTAAAGAACCTGTAATAGAAATCGCTGAAGTGCTGAGGTATCTTCCTGAACAAATTGACAAAATTGACAGTCAGTGGAGAAATTTGACAATTGTTCGGTGGCAAGAAACTACATAAACTGTACATTTTTGGACTGAAGTTGCTAGTTACAATGATGCAACAGGAGTCAATAGTTTTCAGGATATATGTGAGCTGGCACTCAGTATACTTTCAATCCCCCACTCAAATGCTGAAGTTGAGAGGCTCTTTAGTCAAATTGATATTGTTAAAAACAAGCTCAGAAACCGGCTAAGCTCACAATCTGTTAGCCATTATTACAGTGAGAAGTGGGCTACGCAGGATGGGAAAATGTTGCCACTCCTATGAAATTCCAGATGTAATAGTGAATAAAATAGGAACAATGGCAGCATACAGTGAATCAAAATCATCAGGAGCTGCTGTAAGTCCTTCATCAGAACTTGTACCCCACTGTTCATCGGATTTACTAGCTGAGAATGTTGAAGAGGATCTAGAGGATCTAGAAGACACCATAATTTTTCCCTCAACTAAAGGTGAGTATCAATTAATGAACAATAGACATGATCATTACTTTGTTGAACATAGATTAGCCTAGTCAGCTAGACTTTTACATGTATCATCAATTGTGTGTACAAAAATAACTACCGAGTAATACAGGTTAGGTCTATGTTGCTATTATTATTTTTATTATTTTTAGTAGTAGCTAGGTATATTGAAGTAATGGTAGGTAGTAACATCAATATCATTATCATCCGAAAAATCATAATTGCACATATTGCTATTAAAATTATTATCTATTATCATTATCATCATTATCGATCTACAGTATATGCAGGGGAGGAGACGAAAATATTTTAGGACGAAAGTTTCCCTAGCGCATTTTATACTTCAATCTAGCTCATTTATGTCTGGGACATTTGGCAACACTGTACGTAAAACATGTCCAAAAATGTTTTTATATATACAGTATACCTGTATTTTATGTACTCATGGTTCCTCTCTTGTGTGTATTCCGCCAATGGGGAGCCATCTTGCGTGCGGTAGCATGGCCGGTGGTCTCCCTAATTTGGGTAGCTTACCTACCTTTTTAGGGTTCGGGTTTCATTGACCTCGTGGATCAAGTGGTCCCTATTCATCGCAGGGTGTTGGGTCAGAGCGAGCAAGCAAGTGAGCTGTGTGCAAGTCCGAAGACATAGCCCTTGCCACACCGGAGCAAAGCATTGGAACTGGAACCTTAGAAAGGCCGTCAGGTCCAGGCACCAACATTGATGCCACATTATCCTGGGTCGTCGAGCAAGGGGCACCCTAAAAGACCCCAAGAGACACGGAAGGTTGAACCTTGGAAGGATGGGTCTCCTCCAAAGACTCCTCACTCCTCAAACGCCAGCACTCGTTGAATAAGAAGCACCACTTACCACAGAGCATGTCATAGAAGTTTGAGCAAATGACAGAGGGACCACCAGCCTCAGCTAAAGGTTGCTAGGGAGGAGCCACAGGCTGGAGGGCATCAGGAGCCATAGACTGCCCTTGAAGAGAAACAGGAGGACGTTTGGCGACGAAGTAGATTCGTGAAGGAAGGCCAGCTCGAGGAGCAGATATGCCCAATGACGATTCACAGAAGGAATACTATGCACAAGTGCAGCAGGCTTGGACTTTGAGAGAAGAGATGCGAACAAAACACTAGGACAAACAAACATAGAAGACATACGGTCCTTAGCTTCAGTAAAGCTCAGTTTTTCCTTCGCACGTAGAGACAATATCGTCTGTTCAAATCTGTATCGATTACATAACTTGGATGAAGCAGCATGGCCACCTCCATAATTCACGCATGACACCGGTCTCAGACAGTCCGTAACCTTATTTACCGAGCCCCCACAGGAGACGCACACTGACAGCAGTCCCTGGGCAAGCCGTCAGCAGGAACGTCTTATATGTTCATGACGCTGGCAATGGAAACCACATTGTGGTTGTGGAATAGAAGGCTTAAACTAGTATCAGTAACAGGCAGCCAATAGGTCAGGAATGTCCACGAGATCGAACGTGAGGATGAGGGTCGGTAAGGGGACAAGCTCACTATCAATAATCTGTTTAACACAGTCGATTTTGATAACATGTTGTAGACATGCCTCGTCATACAGGACTAGCTCTTTCGCATAAACAACTCCCCGAGAGTGAACGAATGTAACATGTGGAAAACACCCAACTGACTGACTTGCAAGTGATGTCATGGCTAAAAGGTGAACACTCTGTTCCTAATTTGCTACCTCGACTAGTCAGCTTGAGGACAACCTTCAGAGAAACGCCACAGGTTGCAACTAAATCTCTGCTAGTCTGGAAAATGTCATGACGTCGTATTTCTAATTCCTCAGGGGCACGAACTACCACAAATTTAGGCAAGAGAACTTGTAAACTCATCTCAAGAAGGAACTCATCAGTTCCCTGGGGACGATGGGACTTACGTGATGTAGACCTTTGCGTACCGACTACCTGGTAACCACAATAGACAGGGCAGGATCGGGGGGGTGGGGGGGGGGAGACGAAAGATCGCAAGAGCTGTCAAAAGTCAAGGGCATTTTACTGCAGATGTTTTCATACCTACTACAGAGCCACAATTAGTGGACAAGAATAACAGCCCCAGGAATCCAGCCAGAGCATACGCCAGGGAAGAAAGAAGTAATGAAGGTGCCTCCTTCGTTTGTTGAGTTTGCCACAACACCTAGCCCCCGGGCTTGGCGTAAAGGGGCCACAGATGTAACCCCAGTTTTACGGGAATGAGCAGTAGCCACCCACAAACCGTGCACAAGGTGGTTCTCCATTGGCGGACCCTGCATAAAGACCCTAGATCAAATATGCTAATAATTTACATGGCATATTTTTGTAGGTTATTTAGTTTCCATGAAATCAGTTAGGTCATATGGTTTCCACAAAGACTAAAATTCGTATATACTGTATAGGTCAAATAGTAATGGAGACAGCAATTATTGGAATTATTGAAATAATATACTGTATATATCTGTTTTACTATAAACAAAAGCGAAATTTATTGTTTTGTAATGTACATAACCTAGCTGACACAACGGAAATATTAAATTTTACATCTATCTTACAACGGCAATATTAAATTTTACATCTATATGGCATGTTTAATTATAAAATAAAATACAAATAACTAAGGACAGTAGGAGAGAGAGGGGGGCAGGGAGGTTTGTTTACGAACTGATAAGCTGGTCGATCGGCCCCTCGTTTTATTATTCCCTCCTTTATTGAATATTTACCACTATACTTTCTATATCTAGTCTTCTATTGCTGTATTATATATATATATATATATGACAGAGTGGATAGAGAAGGCATGTGGAGAGTACTTAGAATATACAGAGTAGATGGCAAGTTGCTGAAAGCAGTGAAGAGCATGTATGAGGGTGCAAAGGCAGCAGTACGTGTGGAGAATGAGCAGAGCGAGTTCTTTGACCTGAGTGTTGGGTTGAAACGGGTGTGTGATGTCCCTGTGGTAGTTTACTCTATATATGGATGGAGTCATGAAAGAAATACTAGGAAGAGCAGTGGATGTTGGTGTATTGCTGAAAAGGGAGGGAAATCAGTGGAAGCTGCCTATACTGCTGTTTGCGGATGACACAGTTCTGATAAGCGATAATGAATGGGAGTTGTAAGGTCTGGTAAATGAGTTTGGAACAGTGTGCAAAAAATGGAATTTGAAGGTAAATGTGGGGAAAAGGAAGGTTATGGTCTTCGAAAGGGGTGAAGTCACAGAGTGTGAGGTGAAGTTGAACGGTCAGGCTATGGAGATCGTCAGCTCTTTTAAGTATCTGGGAAGTGTGTTGAGTAAAGATGGGGACTGTGGATGAAGAAGTGCGGGAGAGGGTGCAACAGGGGAAGCGGGTTGTAGTACAAAGGAGTACAAAGGAAATCAAGCAAAAACAGGTCTAGTGACCCTTCTAGGCTGCTTGTCCTCCAAAACACTGAGGATCAAGTGTCCAAACAGTGGTTTAGAGTGGGTAAGGGAACATTGGAAAGGGAACTACTGCCCTGGAACTAATGTCCGTGGCAGGATTAGGAAGTTAGTAGGGGACAGACGGGTTAGTAACGGAGGGGGGGATAAAATAAAGTTATTCATTTACAAACTCAGTCAGTCGCGGGTTTGATGCGAGATATTTGTCTAGCGGAGTTAAAATTAATCAACGGTGCTGCAGTCTATAACGTCTCGGGGAAGCCCATTCCACAAGTTGACAACTCGATTGAAGAAGAAATTCTTAGATTCGTGTGAGTTAAAAGATTTACCAATAATTTTGCAACCGTTTCCCCGCGTGTAATTAGATTGGTCGATAGTGAAGTACTTACTACAGTTCATATTGTCGATGCCTTTGATGATTTTGAACACTTGAATTAAGTCACCTCTTAATCTGCGCTGGGTTAAAGGAAATAGATTTAATTCTCTAAGACGCTCTTCGTATGGTTTGTTCTTTAGGCTAGGTATCATTTTGGTAACTCTACGTTGAACTCGTTCTAGCTTGTTTATATCTTTTTGGGGAATAAGGGCACCAGGATTGAACGCAGTATTCCAGAAGAGGGCGGACTAAGGAATTGTAAAGGGTTAGGATAACTTCTTTGGATTTATGCTCAAATGACCTGCCTATAAAGCCAATTATTTTGTTTGCCTTCTTAACAACTTCTGAACATTGTTGACTCGGTTTTAGGTTACTCGATATTGTTACTCCCAGATCGGTTTCTCTGTTTACATTCTTAAGCTGAGTGCCATTCATCGAATAGTTTGCTTTCTCATTTAGGTATCCGATATGTAGTACTTTACATTTATCCGCATTGAAACTCATTTGCCAAATTTGGGCCCAACATGACAATTTATCTAGATTGTGTTGCATATCGTCAACTTGTTCTTTTGAGAGTACGCTATTTGCAATTTGTGTATCGTCAGCAAATTTTGAGATTGTACAGGTGAGATCCTCATCTATGTCGTTGATGTAAATTAGAAAGAGAATTGGTCCTAGTACCGATCCCTGGGGTACCCCGCTACTTAGGCTTGTAGGAACATTGAAAGCAGTAACAAGAAATAGAGTGGTCAGTGTGGAAGTGAAGAAGTCCTTGCATGACAGTGTGGTAATCCCGACACTAACTTACGGAAGCGAAGCATGGACGTTCGTGGAGAGGCTCAGACCAAGAGTGAGAGCGGTGGAAATGAGTTACTTGAGAAGTGCGTGCGGAGTTACATGGGGGAATAGACAGACGAATGAGGAAGTAAGAAGGAGGTGTGGTGTGGAGGTAAATGTGCTGGAAAGTGTGAAAAGGAACAACTTGAGATGGTTCGGCCATATGGAACGTATGGGAAGCGAGAGAATGACTAAGAGGGTGTACGAGAGCGAGGTGGAAGGACAGAGAGGGAGAGGTAGACCGAAGGAGAGGTGGAAGGATGGAGTGAGGAAGTATATGAATGAAGGCAGTGCTGGTTGGGAGGAGGGGCGTCGACTGACTGGGGACAGAGGTGCTTGGGGGCGGTTCGTTCGTGCCCACCACTTCGGGGATCATGGCGTCGGGCAATAGATAGATAGATAGATATATATACAGTATATACCGGTATATATATATATATATATATATATATATATATATATATATATATATACTGTATATATATATTTCATATATGTTTGCTGGATAATATCACAATTGACATTTCCGGTTGATTAATAAATATTCTACTATACTAGTATATAGAGTAAATTATAATTATACCGTCCAACTTCCTTTAATCATCTACTGTAGTTAAGGGTTACCTGTATAATATTGTCAGTGCAAGAACGAATGAAAGAGAAGACATTATGAACAAAAATAAAAAATAAAATAAAAATATATATATATTTATCTTACCTATGGTTGAGGTTGCAATAAGGAATGATCCCGAGAGAAACACTTGTCTGGCAGTGACCCCCGTGCAGCAGCCCAGGGCAGCACTCAGTATCCTGGAGGCCAGGTTCAGCCCACCAGCCGTCATCAGGCACAGGGACGACTCTCGCTGAGTATAACCTGCTTCGAGCATCACAAAGGGAATCATAGAGAAAACATTGATTGATCCTACAAACATGATGCCTATGATAATTGATATTGTGACAACAGAGACCGATTTCATATATTTAATATTACGTACAGCATTTTTAAGGACTGACTGTATTATGTTGGATAGATTGAAATTATTTTTGTTTTCTGTTGTTTTATGTGTCCGAGTCCGTGGCAAAATTTTGGAATATGTATATGTTCTATGCCACTCTACAGGATGGAACACCAATGCTGCTACACAGCCGTTAAGAGCCAGTGCTCCCATGATAAGTGTTGCTCCCTTGAAACCATATTCTTCTTGTAGGTATGTTATAACCATTGGCATCACCATTTGGCTGGTGCTTGCACCAGAGCACATGATGGCATTGGCGATGTTTCTCCGCAGACTGAAGTAGTACGGGATGACAGTGTAGGAGATGATAGCTGCAATATCGATGGTTGGACCTGTGATACAAAATCAACAATAAGTAAATAGCTATATCAAATGCAAATTTATTTGAAATAGAATTTTTCATCCAGGGAGAGAAAAAAAGGACTTTGAAGAACTAATTAAAATCTCATAAACCTTATGGCTTATTCCAGGGAGTACAAAATACAACAAATACAAGCAACAAAGGATCTGGAAGTAACAGTATATAGCGACTTAAAGCCCAGCCTCCAGGTCTCAGAATCAATTAAATGGCAAATACAGCGGTTGGACTACTTGGGAGATCATATTCATTAAAATCCGAAACGATTATTTCTGCCATTAGGCCTACATAACTTCTTAGTCAGAACCCTTTTGGAGTACTGTGCTTATTTTTGTCTTGTACTGTACTATAGCCCTTGCAGAGAATCACACTAATTATTACATACTATACATTATACAAGAACAGCATTTCCCATAATCCTACAATCGGTTTCACTACATGTACTCCAAGCGATACACTCCATTTCATATTCCAAGCGATACACTCCATTTCATTATACATAAACAACGTTCCCCATAAGCAGTCCTATCATCGGTATCACTGCAACATTTACTCCAATTGACACACTCCATTTTAGTATCTGCTCCATTGTTCAGTTTATCAATTACTAGTCTCTCATGCTATTCTCTTCACATTCGGATGTTCTAACGACACCATTATATGTATACACTCGAACCTCGATTCAACGGGCTTTATGGGATCGTCGCTAGTCCGTTGCATTAAAAAGTCCGTTGCTTGGTATTTAATCAATACAATACGGTATTTTTCATACGGAACATATAAAATCACAATAAAATAAGAAATGCAATGGTAGTTTCACTTACCTAACCGATTTTTAGCTATTTAAATATAATTTTACAATAAACTTGAAAGAAATTGTTGTTTTGCTTACCTTAAACTAATATGTACACTTGTACAGCTATTTACAGGAATACAGGACCCAGAATGGTTATTCCGAGTCCAAGGAGGTGCCAAGCTCCATGGGGGCGCTGACCCCACTGGGCCCTGGCACAGGTTCATCGGGTTCGGCTGCACCACTAGGGCCTGGCACAGGTTCATCGGGTTCGGCGAGGTGGTTGGGGCGTCTTGGAGTGAAGAAGCTGCTGATTTTTTGTTGGCGTCCTCCCGAGTGCTGTTCTTTTATTATCAACTCTCGCAGGATCCTTAGGCTGCCATAATGAGCCCCCCCGTTTCCTTCAGGGTGCTGTAGGTGGTGTAGTCAAGGAGTGCGTCAATGTAAGTACGAAGGGTACCAAGCTTAACTTTGGGGCATGTAATTTCGTCGTCATTATCGCTGCTATCCTCATCTTGCTCACCTTCCATCACTGAGGTGGCTATCTCTTCCTCAGATAGGACCTGGTACCCTGGGGCTGCCTCAATTTCGTCGATCCAATCGCCAACATCACCAACTGTTGTGTCTTTTTCCCCAGCATTGCGCAGAATCTAATGAAAGTCTGTCGCCTCAAAACCATCGAAGTCAGCCTCGGTGTCCTCACCGATGAGCAGTTTTTTCCAAGAGTTGGCTAAAGCTATAACTTTCATGTCTGCCGACGAGTAAGCCATATTGTACAGGGCGTCACAGATGTTGTATGCTTTGATATTGGCCTTTGTCCTCTCACCACGTGTGTCTTGAAGGGCGTCACTTTCGTCCAAGACGACAAGCACCTCGTCCAGGTAGCACTTGATGTAGCGACGCTTCACGGCACTGATAACGCCCTGGTCCTTGGGTTGTATCACGGAGGTAGTGTTTGGCGCTCACTAGTTTATCGGCATTGGGGTGGGCTGGGACATTATCCAAAAGTAACACAGCTTTCACATCTTCAGGAGATATCTTGAGGACCTCTTCCTGGAACTTACGAACTGCTGGTGGAAAAACCAATTCTCAAAAATAGTGGAAGTGAACCAGGCGTTTTTGGAGTTGTAGTAGATAAGCGGCAGGTCCAACTCGATGTCAAGACTCTTGAAAGCTCTAGGTCGCTTGGCTTTTCCCACAGCAGCTAGGCGCAGGGAGCCGTTAGCATTGGCACAGACGAGTATCGAGATTCATTCCTTGCTAGACTTCTTGCCCCGAGCATCCTTTTCACCCTTGCGAACCTGGGTATTCCTAGGCATTGACCGCCAATACATGCCTGTTTCGTCACCGTTGTACACCTGAGTTAGAGTTAGACCTTCATCTTAAATTAATTTTTGCAGCTTAATATGAAAAGGCTCAATGCTACTAGCAGTGTCAGCGTCGCCAGGCTCTCCTCGCACAACAGTATTAAATAAACCATGGCGGTTCCTAAACCGCCACCCATCACTACCTTTAACCCTTAAAAAGCGGCTCACCACATAAGTCGTTTTTAACCCGTTGAGACCCAGCATCGCACGTGTTGCGTCGGCAGTCTTTGATCACCAACTCCCAGCGACGCATCACGTGCGTCCGACATATAAAAAACACTTACGTGGCTCGTAAGGTAGGAAATGGCGGGAGAATAGGAGGGGGCGGTACCGTAGTGTGTGGGGGAGCCGGGCCAGTAGGTGTGAGCGGGCCGAGACAGCCGCGCGGCTGGTGGTGGTGGGCTTAGTGGGGATAGTTTACACCCCTAGTTTACCACCACTTTGAACCTTCATTACTCCGGTCGTATGGGAGCTAGAGGCTTGAGATTTATGTGAGATACTCCTTAGGATGTATGCCGTACAATGCCATACTCAGTTTTTACCCTAGTGCTCCCGGGCGGGTGGTCATGCGGGGGAGACGAACTATTGAAACCCCCCCCCCCGCCCCCCAAATGACCGAAATGAGTTTTTTTTTATTTGTGTTCATTTCTCACCATTCTCTTCCATTTTGGCTCAACAAATTTTTTTGAAGCTCCCCCCCCCCCACCCCCCCCCGGGCCCCCTCCCCCCCAAAAAAATGTCAGAGGTGATTTTTTTTTTTTTTTTTTCATTTCTCATCCTTGTCTTCCATTTTAGCAAACAAAAAATAAGTGAAAATGGCTTGGGACTGGGGTGAACAAAATATTATAACTAGCCGGGGCTCAACGGGTTAATAAAGCTGGACTATGTGGCGGCGCTCGACATAGGTCGAGTGGCAATTTCAGCACGTAATGTTGCTGAGAGAGAGACAAGTGGTGGCAGGAGACTAGCGAGCGTATGACTGCTCCAGACCACCGCGGCGAACCTACTGACACGAATCTCAGCTCCCTCCTCCCTCTCTCACTCGCTACATACTGAATTGTATGGGGAAAGTGGCTAATTACCTGCTTTTTGCACTCGCGTTGCACGGTTATTGCAAGAAAAATAGCCATCATACAAGGATCGTTATGGTGTCATTCGAAAGCTCTGTTTATGCCCTTTCAGGGATAGATACTTGTTTTACGTTCTGGGTCTTATTTAGGCATGAAAATGATCACGTAAACAGCCCTATTTTGGCTAAAAACACCCCGCTGGGCGGTACATATAAATAAACCGCATAGGCCGCTAAAGAAGGGTTAAAGTCAGCTAGGCCAAGGTGAGTTGCGAGTTTAGTGGCAGCTGCAAGAATTTCCACCCCACGCACATTTACGCCACTAGAACGTTATTGTGTATACCACTTCATTACGGCAGCGTCAAGTGCAATGTCTTTCCTAGTCTTCATATGCTTCCGTGGGGTACCTTTACCACTTTTGGAGGCCGATGCGTCTACACAATAACTGCTAGCATATTTGTGCAACTTATCTTTGGCCTTCCGGATATCGGACATTGTCTGCTTCTTAACACCATACTCCTCTTCAATTTTCTTTACAGTTGTTCCAGCTTCTAATTTGCGTATTATTTCGAGCTTCTGCACCATATTAAGGTTCACAACTTTGGGACCCATTTCGACGTTAATAAGGAGTGTCTATGGCAATAACAAGCAATCAAAAGCGGACAATGTGGCTAGGTCGAGGGCGAAGACTGAGTGACGCTGTTCCGCATGTGTTTTGGCGGGAGATTCATTGTTCGCACTGCCAGCTAGCGGACAAATCTATCAAGCACCGGACCTTTGGTCCAGTCCTGCCGGATTGTCCGCCTACGGTCGGAGTCCTTTAAATCCGAAATCCGTTGAATGGAGGTCCACTGAATCGAGGGTCGAGTGTACATCCCTAAGGAGTCCCTTCTTACGGATTCTTCCAATCAACAAGTGTGTGACAGTATCGTAATCAGGAAGTTACAGGTGTCGTCATCTGTGCTTAGAAGTGACATCTTGAGAATCATGCAGCTATTTGGCTTACAACATTTTTCCTATTTATTGTAAATACATCCTACACTGCCTTGTCGAGGATTACATTCATAGATGTTTTATGCTAAGACCCAGGCAACTCAAGCATGAAACACTATTTTAATCTACTACCTAAGTATGTGCTCTGGAATATGGGTCAACAAATGCGGGATAGGTTGAAATAGTATCCGCATTCAGGATATCATATAAATTCAGTAAAGAAATATAACTTCAAAAGTCATCACATGTCTGATAAGATGCTTGACTCTTACTCCAAATATCGTGGGTTGGATTCCGGCCAGGTTTAGAGATATACATATATACATTATGCAGAACAAAAAATTTGAAAAGTACTTGCCCAATATTAGAGAAAATGTGATTAACATAACCCAAGCAGATGGAGCAAAGGCAGATCCAATCATTCCCAGAGCAAATCCGATACTGGATATGAAGCTGACCGGCCGCCAGCCACACTCGTCCACCAGAGGGCCCAGCAGGTAGCAGAAGAGGCCGGCATTAGTGAGGCCTAAGTTGATGATCCAGCCTGTCATGGTGGCCGAGGTTCCCAAGTCCAGTAGGTAGCGAGAGAACAGGATCCCGAAGCAGGCAGTAGGGATTATCGACAAGAACTGCAGAAAAAATATTGATTGGAGCTATGATGCCTACAGCACCAACCATGTTGTCCAAGTTGGGAAGGGTTTGATTAATTTCACTCATCCTATTGTAGATTGATTAACCCAAACAGCGTCACCACCGTATCTTATACTTCATCATAAGATGTTCATGCAGGAATCATCATATATAAAGTATATATAAACATACAGTATATATATCAAATATACATATATTGAAAATATACTAAACTTAACCCTTCCGTGTATAGGAAGCCTCTGTGACCATCAGGGGAGCTTAGACACCTTAAGTAGTTTAGTGTTTTCAAACTCTGCAGTTGTATGCAAGTTTAGTTATTAGCAGAAAAACAATTTTGGAGAGCTAATTATGAAAATAGGAGAACATTATGTATATACACTAAGCGGCATCTTAGGAGCCTGAAGGAGTTAAGGTATGAAGTCTATCTATCTATTGCCGGATGCCTTACTCCCTTTTATAAATCGTTAATTCAAAATTCAATAAAAAATATCCTAAGCTAAATTATATAGATGTATTTGCCATCCTACCGTGAGATTGATTGATTGATAGAAAGCTTGGCACTCCAACAACAAGGTCATATGACTCTCGCTCCTACCGTGAGAACAAAACCAGCAACGGCGACTATCCATCCCCAGCCACCGTCAGGACAGTCACTCTCCGGGCATATTAGTTTATCTCCTTCCTTACTGACATACTCCAAGTTTCTTGCACCACGTGAAACTCCATTTCGTACTTGGAGTTGGCTTGAGGGTACAGGCTGATGTTGGTGCGGGTGTAATGCATCTGTATTTGTAAACAGTCCACTCTCAACCACTGTACCCTTACTTTCATCGTCCACTGGACCTGTATGGATAAAGAAAAGTAATAAATACAAGGTTAAGGGGTAGTGCTTGTTGTTTTGCTCTATATATTAATCTAAAAAAAAAAAATCCTCGCTAGACCTCCATCAAGCTTAAAAATATACCCCCTAGATATATTTCAAGATATATATGTAGCCTACCTTTTTCGGTAGAAAAATGTCGAAATACAGGCTCTCTATCGCTCGCCAGGAAAAATCAACACCTAAATGGCACAAAAGGTCTAAAATAATGACAAAGATGTGGGGCAAAAGGTCTCAAAATAGCCAAACTAATGGAACGAACGTCTTAAAATCTCAAAACTTATATGCTAAACATGAGGGAGAAAGGGGGTCCAGAAAAAAGCGACTACCTCCCCCTTAAACCAAAATAACTGACCTTTAGACTCCTTTATACAGAACATTGTATACAGGCTACCCGTTAGGCCGGTATCACACGAGCACTTTTTTCCTCAATATTTATCCTCAACACTGGTCTGTCAGCTTGTGAGGTCAACATATACAATATTTTGGTTACCTAAATTAATCTATCATCAGTCTACTTTTTTTTGTATACCAGTGCCAAATATTCCACAAATGTTGCCAGAAAAATGTTGATCATCGAATATGGACTAAAAAAGCTCTCGTGTGATACCGGTTTTAGAGGAATGTAGGCTTTATTGGGAAATGTTGGATGCACTTTATTGTCTGGATCTACTGTACAGCTACTGACAAATTTTCGTGAGCTCTTGCATTTTTTTAAGCATACAATGCATATCCATTTAGATTGATGTTCAGATCAAATTAGCTATATATTAATATATAGATATTATGTATGTATTTATGTATTGCTGATCGGTTAAGTGCCCTATTAATTACTCCTTCCATTCGTCTATACATTAGGCTACCATAGCGCAGTTGGAATATATGTACAGTCAGTCACCTTTCCGACTGGGCCACCTAATGGTAATTTCGCTGGTTCTTTCGCTCTGATATTACTATGATCGCTCACTCCCCCCCCCCCCCCCTGTTGCATATTATGTCCCTGGCGTCGTTAGATTTGCTGGGAAGGAGAGGGATGGGCTACACGGAGAAGGGGGGGGGGGGGTTATTGTGTAGGGAAGGTTGGAAGTGTGTAGGGTGGGGGAGGGGGTGTTGCGTGAATTGTTTCACCAGGTTTATGGGTTACCGTTTTATCTCTTGATATTAATTAAGATGTAAATAGTTTTTGCAAGTGAAATCAGCCTTTAAGAAATATTTGTTTGTGTAATTATTGTTTGCAAACCAATTTGTAGGGATTGCTAGATTCACTATCTATTTAGTAAGACAGCTCTTGCTTACTCATTCACTCACACTATCTATTTATCTATCTATCCATCTATCTATCTATATCTATCCACATTATAGATTAGTCTTTTCCTTAGCTGATGTTCATTTGCTCTTCTTTGAGTTAATGTTGGTCTCTTAATTTTGGTTGAGGTCCCGGGCTGGCCCGTATTGTCGATTTGCGGCATTTGTTTTGGGGCTCCTCATACCTCTCTGTCTCATGCCTTTGTTTCAAATACAGCATCATGTGTAGCATTGTGTTGTTATTTAAAATAAAATAATGTTTCTATGTATTGCATATCCATATCCATCTAGTCGTCATTAGTGAAATGCCCATACCAAAATAATAGCTTTCATAACTGGTCGCTTACACCAAAGAATCCTACACTGTTAGAAAAAAATTATGAGGTCATTCAGCTATAAAAGCGGTGTAATATAATTATATTGATGTTGTTGTTGTTGTTGTTCCCCAGGCTGTCTGGCCGAACAGCCCCAAGGTCTCGAGCAAGGCCAAGGCCATAAACGAGCGCCCCCACAAAATCCTCCCTGCTTACCACTAACAATGCCCGGGTGACCGAAGCCACTCCAAGGCAGGGAGCTGAGGAGGGTGCGGAAACGCCCGGGAAACCAAAGCCCCACCCAAGGCCCTGTGCCCCTCAGCAATTATGAAGGGAAAGTTGAGGGGCAAGGGAAAAATGTGACACTTTGGCTCCCAATCTGCCAACTTCTAGGTTGGCAGTAGGGAGGTCAATCCACGGAAAGACGCCGCCACTTGAGATCTAGAAGATATATAAGTAAAAGGAACAGTCAGAGTAAGCTATGGGTATGGCAGAGATCGCTCAGTTCTCACTCGGATAGACCAGCCCATCACCACATGACTAGAACCCAATCCTCTCAGCATCAGCTAGGAAAGGCCCTAGAAAGCCCCCTTTGGCGGGGGGATAGCTCCCCTATTTCAACTCCTTTCGGGGTTGGGCACCCGCCCAATTATATTGATGTAATTATGATATTCTCCAGATGTGTATTTTGTGTTTGAGAAGGGGGTTTGAAAAGAAAAAAAAAATATATATATATATATATATATATATATATATATATATATTACTAAAATACAGTAAACAAATATCAGACTTTAGAACTGGTATCCCACTTAAATAGAAACAAATAAATAATTTGCTCTGAAATAAGTGCTACAAACCTCAAAGTCGTTATAACTTATAAGAAAAATAGGTCCTAGTAAAATGTCATTGGAAAACGCAATATACTTTCAAAGTAGCCCCAGAGAAGGTTTAGTGGTTTGCATTTCCCATTGTTGATATGTATGATACAAGTTTGGTTATTAGCATATACATTTGGATATCAATGCAAATATAATTAAGCCGTTCAGAGAGAGAGCGAGAGGGAAAGGTAGAAACGAACTAAATGGATGAATACATCGAAGAGACTTATAAACGAAAGATTGACTCTAATATCGGTGGATAGAGTATGTATTAATCAAAAGAGTAAGTACTCGGTAATGTTTACTCTATATATTCATCTAAACATATGAAAAAAATGACCCGCAGAGCCACTTCACCTATGTAATGCAAATCCCCGTTACAAACTACCCAATTCCTCCATATGACAATCAAAGGTTTGATGTTCTCCACTTCCCTTTACCTAATAAATTGTTTCTCTGTGTATGAAAGAGACAAGATGCAAAACTACTTATAAACAATTTTACCTATTGTCCCCCTTCCCCCCGGTCAGAACAGAATGATTAGTACAGAACCATATTCAAAGTGCACTGGAATGTAACTGCAGGACACGCAAAACTTGAAACAAAGTCATAGGGTGAGGGATAGACACATTTACGGAGTGAATTCCATACTTTACTTGTCGAGCTGAAAAATTACGGGGAAATTTAAGTTAACTGTTGGTTTTGAATGGTGGGCAGAAAAGTGGTGGGAATGAGTTACAAAATAGGTGGCCCTCTGTCTCTGCAGAGTGAGAGGTATACGCTGGGACAGCTGTGAAAAACACTGATTATAATAATGGCAAAACAGTATAGTATCCACTGTCTGATACAAGCAGGCAAATAAACTTCTAAATAATCCAAATGATAACATATTTTGGTCTACTCTCATTCAAATCCAACTTCACAACTGCTTCATCCATTCCACCATTAAAATCTCCGACTGGCAATCTTGTAAGTGACCCACGAGGTAAAGCTAACCTTCTTGCGGATATTTTCTCCACCAACTCAACCTTAGATGAAATAAATCAAGATGTCCCTGTACTTAATTTTAATTCGCCTGAAATTCCCTCACTTAAGATCCACACCAGACATATCAAAACTATTTTGCAGAATCTCTCCGTAGATAAGGCTCCTGGTCCGGATGAAATTCCTCCAATAGTACTTAAGAATTGCTCCTTGGTGCTCGCTCCTGTATTGGCAAAAATGTTCCGTCTATGTACTCATACCTCATACTTCCCAGTACCCTGGAAAGAAGCAAACATCCATCCAGTTCCTAAAAAAGGTGCCTCTTCAGATCCATCAAACTACAGACCAATAGCTATAACTTCCACTCTTGGTAAAGTCTTTGAAATTATATTAAATAATCACATAATTAACCCTTAAATGGTGGCGCGCAACATAAGTCGAGTATAATAAATCTGGACTATCTGGCGGCGCGCTACATAGGTCGAGTTGGTATTTCCCGCCCTGATTTAAGTGGAAAGCAAAATCTAGCGGTCAGGCAGTGTACTACTAAGTCCCACCCACACATCCCCACCGCGTGAGCTTGGCTCAGTACCGCTCTAGCCGCCACAATGGAGAGACAAGATTTGCCAGTGTTCGATTCGGTGCCTGGCCCCAGTACGTCGCGCCAGCCAAGGCGTAGGGCCCCGCTCTCAGCCGAGGAGTTAGTTCTGCTGATGAACTCTTCAGCGGTATCTAGAATATCATTGAATGAAAGCATGGAAGGGCTTGGTGAGAGTGGGGGAAGTGAGGAGGAAGAAGAACTGGAAGATAAACCTGTCATCGGTTTTCACAGACGCCATAACTTGCGGGGCGAAGATGGCGAAGATAGTGAAGATGGTGACGAGGAGCTTGGTGAACACACTGGTGTGGGTGTTGGTAAGTACAATGTACATTTATATTATTATATATATTATATATATCGGTGTACAGTAGAATACATTCCTTACGCATGTGACTGAAATTGCTCGCAAGTTTGATTGCAAGCGATTGAAGATTGTGGTGTTGGTCTTCATATTACGTTTCCATTCATTATTTATAGGCGTAGGCTATATAATACATATATATCGGTGTACAGTAGAATACATTCCTTACGCATGTGACTGAAATTGCTCGCAAGTTTGATTGCAAGCGATTGAAGATTGTGGTGTTGGTCTTCATATAATACGTTTCCATTCATTATTTATAGGCGTAGGCTATATAATATATATATATCGGTGTACAGTAGAATACATTCCTTACGCATGTGACTGAAATTGCTTGCAAGTTTGATTGCAAGCGATTGAAGATTGTGGTGTTGGTCTTCATATATTACGTTTCCATTCATTATTTCCTTACGCATGTGACTGAAATTGCTTGCAGGTTTGATTGCAAGCGATTGAAGATTGTGGTGTTGGTCTTCATATATTACGTTTCCATTCATTATTTATAGGTGTAGGCTATAATATACATATATATCGGTGTACAGTAGAATACATTCCTTACGCATGTGACTGAAATTGCTTGCAAGTTTGATTGCAACCGATTGAAGATTGTGGTGTTGGTCTTCATATATTACGTTTCCATTCATTATTTCCTTACGCATGTGACTGAAATTGCTTGCAAGTTTGATTGCAAGCGATTGAAGATTGTGGTGTTGGTCTTCATATATTACGTTTCCATTCATTATTTATAGGTGTAGGCTATATAATACATATATATCGGTGTACAGTAGAATACATTCCTTACGCATGTGACTGAAATTGCTTGCAAGTTTGATTGCAAGCGATTGAAGATTGTGGTGTTGGTCTTCATATATTACGTTTCCATTCATTTGATAGGCGTATAGCACAGTGTAGGGTTGATTTCAACCCTACACTGTGATATATACGCCTATAAAATGATGGTAATGATATAATTATTTATTGTTTGCGAGTTTTCATTCATTTGATAGGCGTATATCACGGTGTAGGAAATCAACCCTACACCGTGATATATACGCCTCTAAAAAATGATGATATCAATATACGGTATATATATATATATATACACGTATATTTTTGGTTCTATATATGATATTTTGGAGAAATTTACTTTCTCTCTCTCTCTCTCTCTCTCTCTCTCTCTCTCTCTTCCTATCTTTGTTTGTGTGACTTACTGATTACTGTAGGCCAATCCTCAAACAACCCTCACAGCCACCCGGGCAGTACCACCAAGTAGGATATTCTTTCTCTACCTTCATGTATTCATGTATTTATTCATTTCTTCGCGTGACTCCATGTTGCTTGCAATCATTTGATAGGCGTATATCACGGTGTAGGGTTGATTTCATAGTATGAAATCAACCCTACACCGTGATATATACGCCTATAAATAATGATGATATCAATATACGGTATATATATATATATATATATATATATATATATATATATGTACGTATATTTATTGTTCTATATATGATATTTTGGAGAAATTTACTTTCTCTCTCTCTCTCTCTCTCTCTCTTAGATGAGGGTCTCACCTGTACAATCTCAAAATTTGCTGACGATAGAAAAATTGCAAATAGCGTACTCTCAAAAGAACAAGTTGACGATATGCAACACAATCTAGATAAATTGTCATGTTGGGCCCAAATTTGGCAAATGAGTTTCAATGCGGATAAATGTAAAGTACTACATATCGGATACCTAATTGAGAAAGCAAACTATTCGATGAATGGCACTCAGCTTAAGAATGTAAACAGAGAAACCGATCTGGGAGTAACAATATCGAGTAACCTAAAACCGAGTCAACAATGTTCAGAAGTTGTTAAAAAGGCAAACAAATAATTGGCTTTATAGGCAGGTCATTTGAGCATAAATCCAAAGAAGTTATCCTAACCCTTTACAATTCCTTAGTCCGCCCTCTTCTGGAATACTGCGTTCAATCCTGGTGCCCTTATTACCAAAAAGATATAAACAAGCTAGAACGAGTTCAACGTAGAGTTACCAAAATGATACCTAGCCTAAAGAACAAACCATACGAAGAGCGTCTTAGAGAATTAAATCTATTTCCTTTAACCCAGCGCAGATTAAGAGGCGACTTAATTCAAGTGTTCAAAATCATCAAAGGCATCGACAATATGAACTGTAGTAAGTACTTCACTATCGACCAATCTAATTACACGCGGGGAAACGGTTGCAAATTATTGGTAAATCTTTTAACTCGCACGAATCTAAGAATTTCTTCTTCAATCGAGTTGTCAACTTGTGGAATGGGCTTCCCCGAAACGTTATAGACTGCATCACCGTTGATTCATTTAAACTCCGGCTAGACAAATATCTCGCATCAAACCCGCGACTGACTGCGTTTGTAAATTAATAACTTTATTTTATCCCCCCCTCAGTTACTAACCCATCTGTCCCCTACTAACTTCCTAATCCTGTCACAGACATTAGTTCCAGGGCAGTAATTCCCTTTCCAATGTTCCCTTACCCACTCTAAACCACTGTTTGGACACTTGATTTTCAGTGTTTTGGAGGACAAGCAACCTAGAAGGGTCACTAGATCTGTTGTTGCTTGATTTCCTTTGTACTCCTTTGTACTCCTTCTTCCCATCTAATTGTGTGACTCACTGTTTACCTGGTCAATACCCAGAATACCCTTTTGACAATTAGCCCCGGACACTACCATCATGTAGTATATTCTCTCTCTACCTTCATGTATTCATGTATTTATCATTTCTTCGCGTGACTCCATGTTGCTTGCAATCATTTGATAGGCGTATATCACGGTGTAGGATTGATTTCATAGTATGAGATCAACCCTACACCGTGATATATACGCCTATCAAATGATGGTAATGATAGAATTATTTATTGTTTGCGAGTTTTCATTCATTTGATAGGCGTCTATCACGGTTTAAGGTTGATTTCATAGTACGAAATCAACCCTACACCGTGATATATACGCCTATAAAAAATGATGATATCAATATACGGTATATATATATATATATATATATAAATATATACGTATATTTATTGTTCTATATATGATATTTTGGAGAAATTTACTCTCTCTCTCTCTCTCTCTCTTTCCTTCTTCCCATCTGTTTGTGTGACTCACTGTTTATCAGGTCAATACCCAGAATACCCTTTTGACAATTAGCCCTGGACACTACCATCATGTAGTATATTCTTTCTCTACCTTCATGTATTCATGTATTTATAATTTCTTCGCGTGACCCCATGTTGCTTGCAATCATTTGATAGGCGTATATCACGGTGTAGGATTGATTTCATAGTATGAAGTCAACCCTACACCGTGCTACACCGTGCTACAGTCCAGTGAAACGCGTCGTATATCCTATATCTTCATGTACTTTAATGTAACCCTGTACCACCATGAATTTTGCTCATCTCCTTCATCTACTTCCTGCCACCCAGCGAAAACTCGTCAGAGACCTGGAAACTTTGAATAATAAAATTTCCAACGCAGAAATTGCCATTTCTTTCAACCTCGTATGTATTAAAGAAAATTTATTACCTGGCTTTACCAACATAAAACTTCACGAGAATGCCAGACATTGCACCAGCACCCTCCAGTTTCGTGAAGAACTGGTGAAGGACCAAATAATTGAAAAACGTGAGCTGGCCAACAACCTTCGTAAAGAACGAGATGCTCTTCTACGGATTTGGGAAGACGAAACCCCTCCAGACCACCTCAAAGCTGAAATCAACACAGCCCTCGAACAACTCCTTGAACAACACAGAAGACAAGCTGAAAACACAACCATAAAAAAGCTTGCCCGTCTTTATGACGGAAACTTAAAACTACCCAAACCAACAAAAGGATATATAAACCTTACTAACACCATTCTGACCCTGGACTAAGAAGACCTCCTCAACAAAGGCCTCAACTGCCACTACAGCTCCAAACCTGGCCCCCACCGAAAACGCCTAGAAACGGAAATCCTCCTGGACGACATCCTACGACTCAAGAAGGATGGCAAGGTCACCACTACTCCCGCCCTACAACCTACTCTCCTCGCTGAAGCCGCCAAAACCAGAGGAACTCACCATAGCAAAATACTCAACAAACAACACTTCCAAGCTGCCAAACTATTAAGAGACAACCCCAACATCATCATCCGTCGTGCGGATAAAGCTTCCTGCCTCGTGATCCATGACAAGGAGGAATGTCTTAGAAAAATGGACGTCATCTTAAGTGACAACACTAAATTTAAAAAGATCACCCGCAACCCAACCGACGAAATCAAACGTATTGCCAACACCACCATCACCGCCATCAACGCCAAACAAGGAGGGATCCACCTTAAAAAAAAAACTCGTCGGAGAATACACCCCTGGTTATGCGTACGGAACCATCAAAACACACAAACCTGGGAACCCCCTCCGCCCCATCATCTCCCAGATCCCCACTGCCACCTACCAGATCGCCAAGGCCCTGAACAACCTCCTCACCCCCTACGTGCCCAGCCAATTCAACCTTAACTCAGCCCATGATTTCTTGGAAATTTTACGAGACGCCCCCTGTAACAACAACCACACAATCGCCTCTCTCGACGTAGAAAGCCTGTTCACCAACGTGCCAGTGGATAGGACCATTGACATGATTCTACGTCGAATTTATCATTGCCCTGATACACCTACACTAGACATCCCGGAGAAGGCCCTGAAAACACTACTGGAGCTGTGTACCAAGGAGGCCCCCTTCCTTTGCCCCCGGGGCAACATGTACAAGCAGATAGACGGTGTGGCGATGGGCAGCCCCCTAGGAGTTCTTTTTGCGAACTTTTTCATGGGTACCATCGAGGAAGAGCTCCTAGCTGCCCAACGACCCGCCGTCTACTGTAGATACGTGGATGACATCTTCGTGCAAATCAAGGACCTCCACGAACTACCACGAACTCCAGCGTCGCTTCATGACCTCCTCCGGACTTAACTTCACCTTTGAAAAATCTAACAATGGACAACTCCCCTTCCTCGACATCCTCGTAGCTCTGAACGACCATGGGTTCAAAACCACCGTCTACATTAAACCAACTAACACAGGACAATGCCTCAACGGCGATAGTGAATGCCCCCGCCGTTATATTCTATCCTCCATCTCCGCCTATGTTAGGAGAGCCCTCACGCACTGCTCTACCTGGGCCGACACCCACCAGGAACTAGAAAGACTATCCCAAGTTTTAGTAAATAATGATACTCCAACTCCGACATCTCCAGCACCATCAACCACCATCTTGAAAAATGGTACACCCAAAGCCCTCCCAACATTGACCCCCCCAATGAAATTAAGATCTTCTACCGCAATTACATGTCCTCTGAACACAAAAATGACGAGGCCGTCTTAAAAGAAATAATCTCCAAGCATGTCCACCCAACCAACCCGGAAAACAAAATCAAATTAATAATTTATTACAAATCCCCCAAGACCTCCAACCTCGTTCTCCGCAACAAACCAGCCTCCACCAAGATAAAGAGCCCGATGACCGACGATCACGTCATTTACCAACATACCTGTAATTATGAGGACTGTGGACCTCATTCCTATATTGGTATGACGCAGACTCGTCTTTCACGTCGGTTAACTCTTCACCTTCAGGCTGGAGCCATCAAAGACCACTATCTCACCCCTAACCACCCTCACCTCACACGCAACGAGTTAGAGAAACACACCACCATACTCGATAAAGAAAGTGACCCAAGGAGATTACCTATACTCGAAGCTTTATATTATCCAAGCCTTACATCCCAACATCAACAACCAAACTCTGGACCTTCAGATCCTTCCTTCTGCCAAAAGGCACTACCCTACAGGACCTAACACCCCTCCTCGCCCCCCGGTGCCCTTGACGCAGCCCCCCGTGCTACCTCCTTCAGCTTCGTCTTCTGCAGGCGCCACACAACTTAGGCCACGCCCCTCGACACGCAGCCAATCAGCTTCGATCCCACCTACTGACCACCATCCCGCATCCAGTGCGCATGCGTGAAGCGGTTACCCCCTTTCTCTCTCCTAGTTTACCCTTCCACCAATAGCAGACTTTTGCCCCCTGTTTTCCGCCTCCTCTGATCCTCCACCCTCTATATATACCCTTCCTGTTTACCTTTTATATCATTCCTTCCTTACTTGATAATGCTGGTTGTCCAGTGAAACGCGTCGTATATCCTGTATCTGCATGTACTTTAATGTAACCCTGTACCACCATGAATTTTGCTCATCTCCTTCATCTACTTCCTGCCACCCAGCGAAAACTCATCAGAGACCTGGAAACTTTGAATAATAAAATTTCCAACGCAGAAATTGTCATTTCTTTCAACCTCGTATGTATTAAAGAAAATTTATTACCTGGCTTTACCAATATATATATATATATATATATATATATATATATACTGTATATTGGTGTATATTGCTTGCAATCATTTGATAGGCGTATATATCACGGTATACGGTACATTTGTTTCCTTACGAAGGTGACCTTGAAATTGCTAGGACTTTTCTCTCTCTTTTCGTAAGGAAAGAAATGTACTGTACACTTATATATACGCCTATCAAATGATTGCAAGCAATATACACCAATATACAGTATATATATATATATATATATATATATATATATATATATATATATATATATATATACTGTATATTGGTGTATATTGCTTGCAATCATTTGATAGGCGTATATATCACGGTATACGGTACATTTGTTTCCTTACGCAGGTGACCTTGAAATTGCTAGGACTCTCGCTCTCTCTCTCTCTCTCTCTCTCTCTCTCTCAAATCAATCATGTCTTAGTTGTCAAGTTTTAGTCTGCACATCCCTCATACGAAATAACATTCCCACAATTTTCATAGGCAAGACAAGACAGGCCAAACGACGAAGATCGTCATCCCCACAGCCACGCCCATCCACATCCAGGCAGCGAGCTTCGTCAGAGCCTCCAGTGATGCCCGGTGAGCTAGGAAACATCTCGGGGGTAGTGCAGCTACCACTAACCCCCGCCCATGGACAACCAGGACCAGCGATGTCAACACCAGCTGTTGTTGCTCCTCCCAGGTTGTCAACGCCACCCGGGCTGCAGCGGATGAGGAGGATCAGGAGGACCAAGCGTCGGCTGACGATGTCTGAGAGTGATGCCGGCACCGGCTCAAGCTCTCCCGAATCGCCTGAAGCCAGGATGTCCCCCACGCCAGCAAGCGACTCTAATGGCGGGCAGGCACAGCCACAGCCACAGCAGGGACCGCCACAACAGGGACAGCCACAGCAAGGTGCCCGAGGAAGGGCCCGAGGAAGGGCCGAAAGAGGTGATCGGGTACGTGCTCGGGGAGGTGCCCCGGGAGGTGCCCCGGGAGGTGCCCCAGGAGGTGCCCCGGGAGGTGCCCCAGGAGGTGCCCCAGGAGGTGCCCCAGGAGGTGCCCCGGGAGGTGCCCCAGGAGGTGCCCCAGGAGTGGTCGGGAGGGGCAGGAGGCCGGCCGAGCCACCTATCTTTCAGTGGGAGCACTGCGCACCTCGGGATATGCCTGGGGTTCCACCCAATTTTGATAAGGGGCCAAATGGCGTCCAGCCTGCCTTTCCCTGTTCCGAAAATGACACCCCTTATGACTACTTCCGAGCATTCTTTGACGATGAATTGCTCGGGGACATGGTAAGGGAGACAAACCTCTACGCAAGACAGCACTCCGAAGAGATGGCCTCGCCCCACATGAGGAGATGGACGCCCATCGATATCCCTGAGCTCCTCGTGTTTTTGGCCCTCACCATGCTAATGCCCCACATGAGAAAGCACAACATGCTGGATTATTGGCTGATGCATGACATTAGATCAACGCCAGTCTTCAACATGTACATGCCCATGGACCAATACCGACAAATTCTCAAGTGCTTGCACTTTGTCGACAACACTGCCGCACACGGAGCTGACAAGCTTTGGAAAATCCGGCCATTCCTGAACTCCCTCCTGAACAGGTATCGCCGGTTTTTCAAACCTTTTCAGAATGTTGTGATCGATGAGTCCTTGATCCTCTTCCGTGGACGTCTCTCTTTCAGGCAGTACATTCCGTCGAAGCGTCACCGCTTCGGGATCAAGTTCTTTGTACTGTGTGACTGCGAGACAGGATACGTGCTGGACCTCATCATCTACACCGCTACTGATGTGGACATTCCAAACGACCCACTGGGTCTTTCAGGGGCGGTTGTGAAGGCACTGATGGAGCCGTATCTGGATGCCAACCGTATCTTGTACAGCGACAATTTCTACACCTCTCCTCTCCTTGCCAGGTATCTCCTTGCAAGGAGCACGGGAAGCTGTGGAACTGTCAGGGCAAACAGGAAACACTGGCCCAAGTTTCATGCTACACAGAAAGGAGACATCTTCTGGAAGAAGAGCAGCAGTGACAGTATACTGGCTATTTGTTGGCATGACACAAAGCCAGTCAATGTCCTCTCCACCTTCCACAAGTCCACAATGCGAGATAGCGGGAAGAAGAGATACCACATGGACCCTGTCACCCGCGAGAAGCATCTAGTACCTATCTCCAAACCTGACCTTGTTATGGACTACAACATAAACATGCGGTTGGTGGATAAGAGTGACATGCAAATCACTGCTGTTGACTGCCTCAGGAAGACGTGTAAGTGGTATAAGAAGGTGGTACTCCATCTTCTTGATGTCACTATCCTGAACGCGTACAACCTGTGGATGACGCGGACAGGAAAGAAGAGCTCGGTAAGTTCGCGAAGGAAATCATCGACTCCATCTTCAGGAAGCACGGAACCACACGTATGCTACCACCTCTGAGGCCGATCGTGAATATGCCTGCCCGCCTTGAGAGCCGGGACTACTTCTCGACCCACATGCTTTGTGTTTTGCCCCCGCTCAGCATCACAAATCGCAGCCAACCGGAAGCACGGACTGAAGCAGTGCCACGTCTGCAGACACACAACAAGGAGAAACCAAATCAGGAAGGAAACCACGTTCATGTGTAGTTATTGCAATGTGGGACTATGCGCTTCTCCATGTTACACCGAGTACCACACACTGGAACACTTCTAGACCTCTTCCAAGACCTCCTCCTCCTCTAGACCTCTTGCCAATCATTCATAAGTTCATTCAATCATTCATTCATCTATTTCAAACTACCTCATGAATTCATGTCATTCAATCATTCATATGGTGGAATAGCACACTACCCAAACACAAGTGCATTCATCATCATCAGCAACATCACCCATTACATCCATAAGTTTCTAATCTCATCCATCCATCTGCTTCTTGGTCTACTTCATACATCCATGTCATTTGTCTACCTCAATCATATAACTGCCTTTTATCTACCTCAATCCTATAACTGCCTTTTCTACCTCAATGAAATGTGGATTACACCTCCTGGCAACACCACAAAAAAAAAAAAAATGAGTTGTCAACACTACCCCATAGGGTGATTTGGAAATGTGTTGAAATAATATTATTTATAAAACAAAACAAAAATTCCTGCAAAGCAAGCGAAACAGATAGAGAGAGTGAAAATGCACGCCTATATATATATATATATATATATATATATATATATATATATATATATACGCCTATCAAATGATTTCAATCAATATACGGTATATATATATATATATATATATATATATATATATATATATATATATATACCGTATATTGATATCAATCATTTGATAGGCATACATAACACCATGTACGGACGGGTACATTGTAGGGACAGAAATATACCGTATACCGTGATATATACGCCTATCAAATGATTGAAATCAATATACACCAATATACAGTATATATATATTGATATCAATCATTTGATAGGCTTATATATCACGGTATACGGTACATTTCTGTCCTTACGAAAGGAGAGAGAAGAGTCAGCAATGTCAAGGTCACATGTACGGTACATTGTAGGGACAGAAATGTACCGTATACCGTGATATATACGCCTATCAAATGATTGAAATCAATATAGACCAATATACAGTATATATATATTGATATCAATCATTTGATAGGCGTATATATCACGGTATACGGTACATTTCTCTCCTTACGAAAGGAGAGAGAAGAATCATAACAATTTCAAGGTCACCTTCGTAAGGAAACAAATATACCGTACATGGTGATATATACGCCTATCAAATGATTGATATCAATATTCACCAATATACAGTATATATATATATATATATATATATATATATATATACCGTATATTGATATCAATCATTTGATAAGCATACATATCACCATGTACGGTACATTGTAGGGACAGAAATGTACCGTATACCGTGATATATACGCCTATCAAATGATTGAAATCAATATACACCAAAATACAGTATATATATATTGATATCAATCATTTGATAGGCGTATATATCACGGTATACGGTACATTTCTCTCCTTACGAAAGGAGAGAGAAGAGTCATAGCAATGTCAAGGTCACATGTACGGTACATTGTAGGGACAGAAATGTACCGTATACCGTGATATATACGCCTATCAAATGTTTGAAATCAATATACACCAATATACAGTATATATATATATTGATATCAATCATTTGATAGGCGTATATATCACGGTATACGGTACATTTCTGTCCTTACGAAAGGAGAGAGAAGAGTCAGCAATGTCAAGGTCACATGTACGGTACATTGTAGGGACATAAATGTACCGTATACCGTGATATATACGCCTATCAAATGATTGAAATCAATATAGACCAATATACAGTATATATATATATTGATATCAATCATTTGATAGGCGTATATATCACGGTATACGGTACATTTCTCTCCTTACGAAAGGAGAGAGAAGAGTCATAACAATTTCAAGGTCACCTTCGTAAGGAAACAAATATACCGTACATGGTGGTATATATACGCCTATCAAATGATTGATATCAATATTCACCAATATACAGTATATATATATATATATATATATATATATATACCGTATATTGATATAAATCATTTGAATAGGCATACATATCACCATGTACGGTACATTGTAGGGACAGAAATCTACCGTAATACGTGATATATATACGCCTATCAAATGGTTGATAACAATATACACCATATACAGTATATATATATATATATATATATATATATATATATATATATATATATATATATACCGTATTTGTACGGTAGCTTGTAAGGAATGAAATTTATTAGTGATAAATGAAAGAGAATACAGAAACTGAACTGAAAAAAGAGTGAAAAAGATATAATAATACAGAAATATTACAAGCAAATAAAGAAAGAGGGATTAGAGAAAAGAATAATGAGAATTACATATACGAAAGGGAGAAATATAGAGAAGAGAGAAAGGGAGGAAGGGAGACAGCGCGTACGAAGGAGAAAGGAGGAGAGAGAGAGAAAGCGAGCTAGCCAGAGAGAGAGAGAGTCAGACAGACAGACAAGAGGAGTGAGAGAGACAGAAAGAGAGAGAGAGAGAGAGCTACATAGCTACATAGAGCTACATAGATACACAGACCTCAAGGTCCTTACTAGGCAGTCTGGCCTTACAAACTATATATGCATATATATATACATATACATATATATACATATATACACCGGTACACACATATACACACATACACATGCATACATACATATATACACAGCATATATACACATACTGTACAGTGCACACACATACACTTACATACATTTTTTTATTTTTATTTTTTTCATATCACCCAAGCCCTCTGCAGATAGAGGTCAAGCCTTCCCTTGAAAGCGTTTATTGTGTCGCTCTCCACCACTCTCGCTGGTAGTTTATTCCACTCTGTCGCCACACTGTAGGTGAAGACACTCTTTGTGACATCTAGGTTTGCCTTTTTGGTTTTTAATTTCATTCCATTTCCGCGAGTTTGATTAGTATTGTTTAATGTGAATAGTGCATTTACATCGACTTTGTCGAAACCTTTTAGTATCTTAAAGCACTCAATAAGCTGACCCCTCAACCTCCTCTTTTTTAATGAGAACAGGTTCAATCGTTTAAGTCTTTCTTCATATGGTTTATTTCTTAATGAGGGTATCATCTTCGTCGCTCTACGCTGTACTGACTCGAGTCTTACAATGTCCTTGATCAGATAAGGTGACCAGAACTGCACACCATATTCAAGGTGGGGCCTCACCATACTTTTGAACAGTGGCACTATTACGTGTTCATGTTTATATGTAAATTTTTGTTTAATAGGAGAGAGAGAGAGAGAGAGAGCGAGAATACAGAGAATACAGAAATAAGGAGAAACAAGAGAAAATAAGAGGGCTTACCGAAGGAATAATAGACGCGCGTGAGGCCGAAGTCAGGACAAAGCGAACTCATCCGAACGCGCCTTGGAAATACACCAAAAAGTAGCCTCTCTTCCTCACCTCCTCCCACCCTCCACACTCGCTCACTTCATTCATAATAGACTTCTATGGGGAGACTGAGAGTTGCTCGTTCCAAAAATTATAGTTTCGTTCCGATTGGAGCCATAGTTACGGCGCTAGGGCGAGTGAAAGTGAGCGAATATTTCGGGATTGTGCCCGCTGGGCGGCTCGGTGTAAAATACCGCCTAACCCGCCAATAAGGTGTTAAGCATCTTGAGAATAATAAATTAATCAGTGATAGGCAATATGGTTTTAGACAATGTCGATCAACTGCAGACATGCTTTGCCTTCTTACGCATCAAATCAACCAAGCTACAGACCAACATGGTGAAACACATACAATAGCACTGGATATATCAAAGGCATTTGATAGAGTCTGGCATCAATCCTTATTGTCAAAGATGTCACACTACAGCCTTTCATCATTAGTTCCACTAATTTCTTCTTATCTTCATAACAGAAAAATATGTGTAATGGTAGATGGCCTTTATTCTCAATTTCACTCAATAAATGCTGGTGCTCCCCAGGGATCAGTTTTGGCCCCAACTCTGTTCCTCATGTATATCAATGATCTCATATCTACCACTCATAATCCAATACATTCCTACGCAGATGACTCAACACTCCACAGTTCCTTCACATTTACCAATACTTTCACCCAACCCGATCTTATAAATTCAAAAATAAACTGTGCAATTTTTCTGAACCAGGACCTTTCTAGAATTAATGAATGGGGACAAAATAATCTAGTTTCATTTAATGCACAGAAAACCAGGTACATTCAATTTTCTAACCGACAGAATCTCACTGACTCCCATATATTTTTTAATGATGTAAATATTCCCACTTCCCCTAGTATTGACATTCTCGGTGTAACATTAACTACTAACTTGAGCTGGACACATTATGTTAGAAGCATTGCTAAGAATGCCTCTAAAAAAATGAGACTCCTGTACAGAGTTCGAGAATTCTTCACTGACGAGCAGTTGGCCGTTATATATAAAAGTCATGTGCGTTCTCAGATGGATTACTGTTCACCTCTGTGGAGTGGTTGCATTGAGGCAGTTGGACAAAATTCAAAATAAAGCTATTAGATTAATCAATAACCCTGCAATCACACAGGACCTTCCTACATTATCCATACAAAGAAACGTTGCATCCCTTGCATTATTCTACAGATATTTTCACAGCAATTGTTCCGAGGAACTTGCTTCAATTGTGCCGCCTCTCCACATCTTTCCCGTAGAACTAGGGCAGCTGAGAGCGCCCATGAATTTACACTTTCTCCTCCACAATGCAGAACTTCTGCTTATCAAAATTAATTTATCCCTAGAACTACTACTCTTTGGAATTCACTTCCCTCGAAATGCTTTCCGCAAACTTACAATCTACAAATGTTTAAATCCAGTTGTTACAAACATTTTATGAATGGAGGATGCCTTTAGGCACATGGACCTTTTTGTTTTATCTGTGTTTTTCCTTCCTCCGTTCATAGTCTCTTTTTAAAAAAAAAAAAAAAAAAAAAAAAGTAACATACATGCAATTTTCACAATGTGGAGAGATTGTAGACAATATGGTGGAGAAGAGTAGAGATTACCTGCCTTTGACTGCACTCTTTCAGAGGCATTTTTCATATGCGAACAATACCTGATACGCTTACAACAGTGTCCCTGTACGGAGAAAGAGGCTGTACGGGGATAAGGGGGTAACTGACGATTGAGCAAACCTAACCTCTGGGAACTTGTTCATCAAGAATGCTAATATGATCATTCAAACACACACACACACACACACACTTGTGTTTCGATAAACACTAATGTTTAACTGCATGCACGCGCATATCAGTATATATTATGGCTCTAGCCATCTCTCTCTCTCTCTCTTTCTGTGCAGGAATAGTGGTTTGGCAGGAGAGTCACAGGGACCGCACTTTCTACCAATTATTATCTTTCGCAACTAACTCTGCGTGTTACAGGTTGCCAGGGTAGCTCATGAAAAAGATATCCACTGATATTTTAACAACCAATCATGTTAGGAATTACCTATTGGCTTCTGAAGAGAAAAAACATGCGTAGGAACTATTTAAGATATACTGAAATTAGCAACCTGAAGAGACCATAATATATCACAATTCGGTATAAAGAGGATGGCCGCAACCTCATCCACGTGGCAGCTGTATGTGTGTGTGTGTGTGTGTGTTGGGTTTAAATGCCGATATAACTATGTTAACGTTAAATATACATGATTACGTCTATGCAAGGGTAATTATAATTATGTGCAGTAAAATGTATAAGTTAGATAAGAGACTGTCACCCTATACTGTATAATTATTAATAACTATATACGTAATCATAAACCGAGTGCACTGTAAGCGATGGCAGATAATATCTGTAGGACGGTGACTCCGATAACCATTAGTTTGTAAGACTCTGTTGGGTATTGTTAAGGTGTCCATTATGTGGGCTGGACCATTATACTCTGTTTCAGCCACGCTGAGGTGAGAACGGCTCACCTAGATGTCAATAAGTCTAGCTGATTGGCTCATGCGACCGTGTTTAATGTCTCGTATTTTAGTAATTATTAATTCTTAAAGTTTTAAATAATCACGGTCGCACAAGTCAATCAGCTGGAACTATTTACATCTACGTGGTCGCTGAAACAGTATAGTCATTAGTATATAACATACAGCAGCTGGTCATGCTAATGCTACCACAGAAAGTGTAACAGGCAGTTAGACAGTCAGTAGCCAACCCTTCATTCCCGTTAAAGAGATGGGAAGGATTAGCAAGGGACATTAGAAAGGGAACAATGATGACCGGGAAAAAAAATAATACAATAAACACCTTCCAAAGCAAGTATTTTAACATTCGGAACAACATTCACCAGGCCTCAATATCATTGACTTCACCTCAGATGATATACACTTCCACAACAAAGTCTTCACATTTTCGGGGATGATGACCTTCTAGGTGTGTCAATTAAAAGGTTACAAATACCTTCATATGTTCTTCCTAACAAACTTCCTCCATTCATTCCTGTAACAACAATTGCATATAATATCCGTGTTAATAGTTCATGCATCGACCATGAACCTCCCGACCTTGGTTTTCCTTTATTGTTTTGGCTACAATCATACATTTTATTGAGGCTATTGCTTAATATTTTCATTCAGCACTGGAGCCACGGCGGTCGAGTGGCAAGCACGCTCATGTGTGAATCTGCTTGACCTGGGTTCGATCCCAGCCAAGGCGGACATATTTAGCGGGTGTGAAATCCAGGTGTCTGAAGCAACTGCCAGCAGCATCTTCTCTGCATCCTCCTACTTTCTCTATCCTAGTTTCAAAGCCAAAGGCGGATGTTGTGCATACGTGCACAACAAACTCACTTGCTCTCGTATTTCCGATTTTGGCTCCTCTGAATTCTCCACTTCATGGCTCAGACTTTCCTATCATTCTTATATTAAATGTTTGTGTAATATCTGTCTTTCCCCTAACTCTACCGACTTTCCCAAATTGTTTGATTATCTTAACTCTAAAGTGGAACACATTCTAGCCATTTCTCCTTTCTCTGAATCACCATTTTAAGAGATTTTAACGTTCATCACCACCAATGGCTCTCCTCTAATTCTACTGACCAACTTGGTGAACAAGCCTACGTCTTTTCTATCCTAAACGACCTAGAGCAGTTAGTTCAGCAACCTACCCGTATCCCGGATCGCCTCGGAGATTGGCCCAACATTCTTGACTTGTTTCCAACTTCTAACCCTTCTTCTTATACTGTCGATCTTTTCTCTCCTCTGAGCTCCTCCGACCATAAACTTATCTCTGTCATCTGTCCTATCTCTCCAGTACGGCCACCTGATCCTCTAAGCAGGCTGCGCTTGTGGCACTTTGGCTCTGACGACTGGGAGGCTCTCCAGCAGTACTTCTTTGATTTCCCATGGAATGAATTTTGCTTCTGTGGCCGAGGACCCTCGGAGAGTGCTGAACGCATTACCGAGGAAATCCTATTGGGCATGGAGGCATACATTCCATTTTCTTTCTCTCTGACTAGTGCAAAAATTCTTGGTTTACTCATGCTTTTTCTACTGCTGTCCGCAATAAGGAGGAAGTATTTAAACGGTACAGATGCCTTAAAACTCAAGAATCTCATTCTTCCTATGTTTCTGCCCGGAATCAAGCCAAATCTGTTCTTCGACTTGCCAAACACTCTTTCATCAATAATAAATGCACTGAACTATCCAACTCTAGCTCTTCCCAAGCTTTCTAGCATCTAGCCTAAAACCTCTCCAACAATTTTTCTTCCTAGTCTTTCCCTCCCCTTTTCCACTCGGATGGCACAACCATCACTTCTTCCTCTGACAAAGCTGAACTATTCGCTCAAACTTTCGCTAAAAACTCCACCTTGACTGATTCCGGTACTATTCATCCCTCTCCACCCCCCTCTCTCCTACTTATGCCTAATATCCTAATCTCTTCTAAAGATGTACTTTCTACCCTCTCTGGGCTTAGTACATAGAAGGCTTATGGTCCGAATGGTGTTCCTCCTGTTGTACTAAAAAACTGTTCTTCCGTGCTGACTCCCTGCCTAAGCAAACTCTTTTGTCTCTGTCTCTTCTCTAACGTCTTCCCTTCTTGCTGGAAGTTCGCTATCATTCAACCTGTCCCAAAGAAGGGTGACCACTCTCAACCCTCCAACTATCGTCCAATTGTTCTCATCTCTTGTATCTCTAAAGTTTTTAAAACTCTTCTTACTTCCTAATTTCTTAATCATTTATCTTCTCATAATCTACTCACAGATCGCCAGTATGGCTTCCTTAACACCTTATTGGCGGTCTATTTGACCGTACCGCACAGCGGGGGATTTTTACCCTAAATAGGGTTGTTTACGTGATAATTTTCATGCCTAAATAAGATCCAGAGCATAAAACAAGTATCTATCCCTGAAAGGGCGTAAACCGAGCTTTCCAATGACACCCGAACCATCCTTGTACGACCACTGGTTCTCTTGCAACGATCGTGCAACACGAGTGCAAAAACCCTATAATTAAGTAATTTCCTTACATAATTCCCTGTGTAGCGAGTGAGAGAGGGGGGAAGAAGGTGGGATACAGTTCAGTTGGTCCACAGTGGTCGTGCGGAGCGGTCGTAGGGTTACTACGCTCGTCCCACCGCTCAGCTCTCTCTCTCAGCAACATTACGCATGCTGAAAATGGCGTCGACAGATGTCGTGCACCGCCACATAGTCCAAATTTATTTCACTCGACATATGTTGTGCGCCACCAATAAGGGGTTAAAGGTTGCTCTATTGGAGATCTTCTTTCATATCTTACTAACTCCTGGTCCTCCTCCTTTCGGGACTTCGGTGAGACCTTTTCTATTGCGCTAGACATATCGAAGGCCTTAAATGTAAGTTATAGAGTTATAAGAGTTTCTACCGTATTTCGTCATTATTATGTAATTCACTTCCATTCTCTCGTATTATTAGTGTATTTCTATGTAATATTCCCTAATATCAATATGTCCTTTTCCTTTATCCGTATAACGTTTATCCTTTAAAACCTTAATTACATAAATGTGTTAATAGTTCTACTCAGTCTTTCTTAACTCCTTCCGTACCGGCGACGTCTTTTTATTTCTAGCTACTATTAGACGATATTTGTCAGCTTAAAAAGGGCCTCTACCAATTAAGCGGCTTTGAACTATCTCAATTAACCCTTTATTCTACCACAGATCCTTCTTAAGCTGCACAAAATCATCTGAATATAGCTAGAATAAAATTAAAAAGACGTCGCGGTACAGAAAGGGTTAAACCTATCCTACGATTAACTTATCAGAGAACCTAATCTGTTTACAATAGGAGTACTCGGCTAAATTATACGAGGTTAAGGGGAGATGGGTTTTTTTTCTGTTCCCCCTTCTTTCTAAAGTTTACGTTTTCTGTTCGTGTCATTTAGGTGTCGTTTTTTCCTGGCAAGCGATCGCAAGCTTGTTATTTAAGAGGAACCGGCCTTCAGTCGGAACATATTTCTATCGAAAAATGTACAAATTTATGTTGAAGGAGGGTCTTGGGGGGGGGGGGGGGGGGAGTGTTTTCTTAAGCTTGATGAAGGTCTAGGGAGGAAACTAATATTATAAAATTATACATAAATGAACAAATAAAAGTGAACCAAAGTATATGCTAGGTTGTTGTTGTTTTTGTTCCACAGGCTGTCTGACCGAGCAGCCCCAAGGTTCCGAGCAAGGGCAAATCCATAACCGAGTGCCCCCACAGAACCCTCCCTGCTTACCACTAAGAAAGCCCAGGTGACTGAAGCCGCTCCCAGGCGAGGAGCTGAGGAGGGCGTGGAAATGCCCGGGACACCAAAGCCCCACCTAAGACCCTGTGCCCCTCACCAATTATAAAGGGAAAGTTGAGGGGCAGAGCAAAAATGTGATGCTTTGGCTCCCAGTCTGCCAACCTTGAGGTTGGCAGTAGGGAGGTCAAGCCACGGAAGAGACACCATCACATGAGATTTAGAAAATATATAAGTAAAAGGAACAGTCAGAGTAAGCTATGGGTAAGGCAGAGAACGCTCAACTCTCAATCTGATAGACAAGCCCATCACCACAGTATATGCTATGTTAGATAGGTCGGCTTAGGATATGCTAGGTAAAATAGTGTTGGTTTACAGGATATATAAGTAAACTAGAGTGGCACTTGGTAGAGCGCATATACCTTTGCCTACACTGGCTGGTTCTTTACCATTAATATTATAGACCTAAATTTTCTTCAGAAGTCTAAATCTGGGTTCTAGGATGTGATCATGATCACCTCCTAAATTGAAGTTGGTTCAAAAATTTGTGAGATATCTTGTTTACAGACAAACAAACGGAGACTAAAACATGAATTTCAGGTCAGGACGATACAAATGGTCAATTATTCTAACAATTGATGCTTTCTTTCAGGTAGCAGTACATAGGAACAGTCAGCTACACATTAATGGACCCCCATCAAAGAGAGAGAGAGAGAATCACTTGGTCGAATTTTACACTCTTTTGTTTTTCTGTTAAATCTCAACCGACATTCACGAAGTTTGTTGGGCAGATAGGATCCAATGGGAATGTGTGAGGATGAGTTGTTACGGTGCCTTTAATCATAATGTTTTATAGCTACTCACTCTTCCGTGTTAGTTAGTACAGTGTTTATTATATGTACTCACTAAGTTATTCTAAACGTATGGAAATCTAAGCGTATTATATCGTAATGACAGTGAAGCAATATTCACATGAGTAGTTGATTAACCTTTCATTCTACCGCCCTCCCCGCCCCCCCCCTCTCTCTCTCTCACTAGTTACCCGTAGATATCACTATCAGTAAATGCTACATAAGTGTGTGTTAAGTGTGACATTACTAATATGCCTATTTACAATACAATGTTTATTAACACATCACAATATGGAAAACATTGACCAATAATAATTATAAACATGATACGCATAATATAATGAAGTGTAAGCACATATTCGTTGGACGGGACTTTGAGACATGATGATCACAATGTTCTGCTGTGAGTAAATTAATATTCTCACCCTCCTACCTGTCAATTTCCTTGTAGGAACTCTGACATTTTAAAACGCATATATTTTCAGAAGCTTGTTCTGCACCTCGCTGGTGACTAACACTTCCATTTGTATTAGACCTTTAGCTAGTGCGAAGTTTAAAGTGAAACTATCTTCATTTATACTATACATTTACATTAGCGCTAGATGGGGTTCCAGTTGTATACATGATTACAGCTGTAATATAACGAGATAATAATACTATATTACGGGGTGACCACCCGGACTTCTATCCAGTTCTGAATGCAATTATCAAGCACTAGCCTCAATAATATGTATGATTGTAGCCAAAACAATATTCGTGAACCAAGGTCGGGAGGTTCATGGTCGATGCATGAGCTATTAACACGGATTGTTACGTCCTGGGATATATAAACACTGGGCTCTTTCTATTGGACTAGGTATGCGGCAACAAGCAACAACGGAAAACGCTAGATCCAACCCTTATCTATAAACCCAGGCAACAAACCACCCTAAACCGTCAAGAGTCCTGCCTGGACAACGAGGTATCCTATGACTCGGTTACAGGGTGCACGCACTATAGACTGCTGATAGTCAAGCAGGCTATATAAAAAGATCACACAACTAAGTTGACTTAAAGCTTCAAGGAAAAGATAGATAACGGAATTAAATTGCAGAAACAATTTAATAACAAACTGTAAGAAAGTACATTTTTAACGTTACGTTAATTAATACAACTAATCACCCCTGTGTGAAAGAAGGTGAAAGCAAACAGTCCTCAAAACATCGTACAGGTAGACAAGATGCGGGTTTCTAAACTGCATGCGGCTACTGTAGGATCTGATGCTTAGCAAAGAAAATACGTTACGGATTTAGAGAACTCTTAACTCATAAGCAGGAATAAATACTAGTGATAGGCCATACAGTGTATAATGGCATAGGTATAATTAAATAAAGGCAGCAACTCGCAACATAACCACATACAGGTGTGCTTCTCACTCTTAGTCAGGCAAGCCTGCAGAGTCTCTAAGCCACAACCTGACTCACCATGCTCACAAAAACGGTAAACTGTGGCACAATAACAAGCATACAGAGATAATAAACCCCTAGCTGTTAATCTGCCAGGTGGCAGAGGTCTAGCTGGAAGGATATAGGCTTCGGTTACCCGGGCTGAACCACCTGGTCTAGCCAAGGGACGTTCCCAAGTCTGTGCGCCAAATTACTCTAATTGAAAGGGTGCTCTCTTGAACTCGGATCGCAAGTATCTGACTCTCTCCTGGCGACCCTAAAACAAAAGCAAGACGTGCTAGCGCAGTGCTGAGTGGACTAGGCAAGGGCCCTCACACAACACAACACTAGACACACAGGGACACAGACAAGAAAATGCCCCCAGACTCCCACGGGTATCCTAGTAAAGTCATGCGGGTCCACAGGACTCGCACCAGCAGACTTTACTTAAAGGATCGCAAAAAGCCTCCCCTCCGGTCTAGCCCCTGCTAACCTGACACAAGAACACACTAGCAAGCATGAAACCACCAAATATGAGACAACAAAAAAGCTTCCTAGGTCTCATTAACAATTACATCTCTGCAGAAGGCCCAAAATCCTATCTAATTATCTGAGAGCTCGTCGTTAATACAATAATAGATATAAGGTCTATCAAGGGGATGGGATAATTAAATAGATTGGTGAAGTAGTGGAAAGAAGGTATACAAAGTAAGAGATAAAGTTTCTAAGTGGGGTTGAGAGGGATAGATATCAAGGGGGTCCGAAGGGTACGACAGTGAGGTGAGCTCTGAGTCTTGAATCTGTCTGGACCCCACCCTAGGCATGCAAAATACATCCCATGCTTGGCAACACTCAACGCAGTTGCCGGGTCAAAATTCTCTACCCCGTGCGTGAGTCGAATCTAAGCCTAACGTTGCGATCAAATGCATATGGCAACGTTTTCAGGCTCCTCCCAAGCTTGTAAGCGAAGCAACGTCCCAAGCCGGTCTCTCTCTCCCGCTCGTCTCCTCCCGCCCTCACTAGACTTACATCTTATATAATAATGAAATAATCAACTATCGAGACTAAAATATACTAAGATGTGTTGGTTAAGAATAAGGGCAGCTTCAAGCTGTGAAACAACATAAGAATATCCCAGACATTAGTTACGTTGTCGTAGGATATATACTAAGGAAAAGCCTGCCGACCGGCTGCCACCAGCCGGTTTCTAAACGGCTGGGCAGCCGACGCGCGCGCATGCCCGCACGTGGCTACTATGCAGAAGCGTCACACCTCCCCCAAGATACAAGACCCTTGACTAAGTTCTTCATATCTAACAGAAAGCTTCTCATAGTACCACACACTGTTGCGACACAAGGCACTATATATAAAAAAAATAAAGACTGTTGTGCTCCACCGAGCAAGTTCAACTAACTTAGCGACAATAAGCGAAAACATTCAACTTAGATACTGCTACAACATCTTATACAAAATTCTACACGTTATAAAAATAAAGAGTTTTTATAAGGTTTTTGCTTTTTTTATTTGTTTTTCTTCCCGGCTGAACTACAGTGACAGCCTATTTTCCTCCACACTCAACCCTCAATCCTGTGGCAGTCTAACCAACATCATCCACCCTTGATAGACAATCCGCTATCACGTTATCAGAACCGGCAATATGGCGTATGTCCAGATTATACTCCTGAAGCATGAGTGACCACCTGGTCAGCCTCATATTCCGGTTATGAAACTGATTCAAGAATTTCAGAGGGTGATGATCGGTATAAACCACTACGACTGGTCCGAAAGCAGGAACATATACATCGAAGTGCCTGAGCGCCAGCACTATCGCCAGGAGTTCTTTTTCAATTACAGAGTAATTCATTTGTGCACTATTGAATTTTTTACTGTAAAAACTCACTGGATGTTCGATACCTTCATCATCTGTCTGTAACAAGACAGCCCCAGCCCCTACGCCACTGGCATCAGTCGCCAGCTGAAAAGGTCTGCTGAAGTCCGGGGCCCTGAGTATGGGGTGGGTACATAACAGGTGTTTCACCAAGGAAAACGCCTCTGCACACTCAGGAGACCACCGGAACTTCTTGTCCTTAGATAATAAGTCAGTTAAAGGTGCAAGTACAGTCGAATAGCCTTTGATGAAGCGACGATAATAGCCTATCATACCTAGAAACCGCATGATTTGTTTCTTAGTCGTAGGCTGGGGAAACTGATCGATGGCTTTGATCTTTGTCTGTGGAGGGCACACCCATCCCCACCTCGAACCCCAGGTACAAAACTGTGGCTTTGACAAAATCGCACTTACCCAGGTTTATCACCAAACCTGCTTCATTCAGTTTATTAAAAAGCTGTCCGATGTGAGCACAGTGACTGTTAAAATCATCGTCGTATATTATGACATCATCTAGGTACACCGTACAGTTGGGAATGTCGGTTACAATGTCGTTCATTAATTTCTGAAATGTTGCAGGGGCATTTTTCAGCCCGTATGGCATAACATGGCAACGATATGTGGCACCGTCCACCACAAACCCACACACCTCTCGCGCTCGCTCAGACAAGGGCACTTGCCAATAACCCTTAACAAGGTCTATCTTAGTGAGGAACTTGGCTTTTCCTATCTTATCCACACTGTCGTCCACGCGAGGGAGAGGGTAGGCATTTGTGGGGGTTAAACCATTCAACCTGGGGAAATCTATACAAAACCGCACCTTGCCATCTGGTTTGGGTTGCAAATGTGACTGGGTAAGTCCACCTTACTGCATCCTCAGAAATCAGCCCACGTTTCAGCAAATAATCCAGCTCTTCCCTAAGTGCTGGTAATTTAATAGGGGGAACACGGTATGGCACTGATTTAAAGGGCGGGTGGTCCCCAACATCGACATCGTGCACCGCTTGAGTAGTGAGGCCAGGATGCTCCGCGAAAACAGCTGGGTTTGAATCAAACAAGTGCTGCACAGCTACACGCTGTTGCTCAGGCAGGTGCAATATCAACTCGTGAGCCACTTGTCTAGAATTCCCCGCCCACTGATCCGCGGAAACATGACCATCCCAATTATCCTCCCCCGCAGCTTGACTGTCCCTTCCTCCTTCTCCACCACGATCGCTGCAGATCAACAACGGGACAGTGAGAGGCTCGGAGGGGCGCCTCACATACTCTTTCATCAGATTTACATGGCAAAGTTGGTTCTTTTTCTTACGATCAGGAGTAGCTACTAAATAGTCGAGATCAGAAACCTTCCTTACAACCCGATACGGACCAGAATATTTGGCAGACAAGGGGTGTCCCACCAGAGGCAGTAGTATCAGTACCTCCTGATCTACTTCAAACTCCCTCAGCTTCACCTTCTGGTCGTATCTGTCCTTCATCTGAGCTTGTGAACTCTTAAGGTTCCGACCTGCTACCTCCAAGCTCTTTAGCATTCTCTCACGGCTTTCAACTACATACTTTAGAAGCGAGCATGGGTTTGTGACTCCCTCCCAGATCTCCTTGACTATGTGGAGGGGCCCCCTGACCCTGTGTCCAAAAACCAACTCGTTCGGGCTAAATCCCAAGCTCTCCCCAGGTACTTCTCTCGCAGCAAATAAAACGTATGGGAGACCTAGATCCCAGTCCTTCCCATTTTCCAAGCAATAACACCGCAACATACTCTTGAGAGTCGAGTGCCACCTTTCCAAAACTCCCTTACTCTCGGGATGGTAGGCAGATGACACCACAGACACTATCCCATGTTGCTGCATGGTCTGCTTAAACAGAGCAGAAGTAAAATTGGATCCCTGATCAGACTGGATCTCCTGAGGGTAGCCATAACGAGAGAAATAGACAAGTAGGTTTTTGACAACAGTCTTAGCCATCCCGTTGCGCATGGGGTAAGCATCTGGATACCGTGTTGCTACATCCATTACAGTTAGTAAAAATGTATTGCCGGCACTAGTGGGGGGCAATGGGCCAACCATATCGATAACTACTTTGCTGAAGGGCGGCCCAATTACAGGGATGGGTTGTAACGGGGCTCTCGGGATGACCTGATTGGGTTTCCCAACAACTTGACAAGTGTGACACTGTGACACCCATGACACGACACTCACCTTTAACCCAGGCCACCAGAAAAGCTTGCTCAGAGCTGCCTCCGTCTTAAGTGCCCCCAGGTGCCCTGCCAAAGGCACATCATGAGCTAATCTCAATAAGCTCTCACGGCACACCCTCGGTACTACTAACTGGTCCACTAATCCTGACCCGCCATCCCACTTTTTCTTGGGATCCTGATGTCTCCGATACAAGATCCCCTCGGACAAGAAAAAATCACCAGGCTGCGCATCCCCATCGCTCTCCAGTTCGACAGCACCATTACCACACGCCCTGACTTCAGGATCTTCCAGCTGCAAGGAAGATATATCAGCAGGTGCGAGATTATCCAAGTTCATCTTAAATAATTTATTTCCACCTCCAATGTCCCGCTGAGCCATCCTTTCCTCACGCTGCGCATAACGATGCTGTCACAGAGTCTCTTCCTGCCCTGCACCTGCACTAGCGGTGACAGGCCCCGGGGCCTCTCCAGACTCTAACATAGGTGCCAATAATGAGTCGCCAAGAAACACTGCCGGCTCAAAACTCTCCAATTGACCAACACTTCCCGTTTTCTTGTGACCTTTCCTCCACGGTTTGATAGACTGAGGTGGTGGCTGCAAGGCTCCGGATGTCTGAGAACGCATCACAACACACGCCATGGTTTGTACGCTACACTTCTCAACCCACTCCTGTTCCTCCCTACTAACGTCGGCCGCCTTCTCGGCAACGACCAAGGGTGAAACCTTAGAAGCAGGCACCGCAAAGTCGTTGCCGAGGAGGAGGTCGACGCCCCAACAGGCAAGTTCTCTACAATTCCGACATCCAGCTCCTTCGCCACACCACCCACCTCCAGCTCCATCCGCACCAGCGGGTAGGACTTCGTAGCATTGATCCCCTGAACTACCACCACCCGAGCAGCGTTAATCGGCCTACCAGTAAAGTTCTTTAACAAGGTCTGAGAAGCCCCTGTATCACGCAATAGCTTAACTCCTCGCCTTTCGCCAGCCCACCTCACAAAACCATGCCCTCTATGACCCCCAAAGACGTCGCGGACAGGGTTCGAGCCTTCCGGACTCTTGAACACAGGCTGTGTCCCAACCTCTGACGAACTACCCTTGGCAAACTCAGAAGATATAGGCGACACCCCTATGCTGCGGACCAATTACACAACCTTGTTTGGTGGCTTGTTCGGACAAGCATTTGCAAAGTGACCCTCCTTGTGACATGCAAAGCACTCTTTACTCTTTGGTTTCCCTTGGGAGTGGGAGGTACCATTAGACTTCTTATACGGGACGGTATTTGGTTTATGTTCAGTTTTATTGTCAGTGCTAGATGGTTGTGTGTATTTATGTGTATCAAAATTCTTGGGAGGGGGAGGGGTACGATCCTTTGCACCCGACTCACTCCTAGCTGCTGCTCCGCACTCTCGAATTAATGACAGTCGGAGGTCAGCCATTTCTGCTGCCTCCTGGAGAGTTCTAGGATTTTTTTCCTTTATATTTAATGTTAAGTCCCCCCCCCCCTTGCACTTAAAGAACTGCTCCAAGAGAACCAGCTCACTCAACTCCTCAAAAGTAGCTGCCCTCTCAGAACGCAGCCAATGTCGTAGTGCATCAGACAAGTCCCGGGCGTGTTCCAGGAAGGTACAATCCTTGCCCTTAGTAACACCCCGAAACTTCAAGCGGCAAGTTTCTGGTTGCAACTCATAGGCCCGTAGCACAGCCTTCTTTAGCTCATCATAAACTACACAGGACTCTAAAGGTAGTGCATCATACGCTTTTAGCCCCTTTCCTAGGAGTCTTGATGAAACTAATGCTGCCCACTTTTCCTGAGGCCACTGGTGTTCCTGACACTTCTTCTCAAATCGCATAAAAAACTCAGTCACACCTAATTCATCGAACACAGGAACCAGTTTAAGCAGGTGCGACAATGATTGGTCCCGATGTCTGTTACCTCCCCCAATATTTCGCCCTGTTACCTCCACTCGAGATCTCTCCAGCTCCCTGTCAGCCCGATACCTAGTAGACTCTGCCTGCAGTTCAGCCTCTCGTATAGCTGTTCTCTCTGCAGCCTCAGCCTGCACACTAGCCTGTCTCTCGGCAGCCTCAACCTGAGCTCTAGCAACCTCAACCTTGGCCATCTCAAGCCGAAACAACAAATCTGGAGTCAACCCTTGAGGAGGGGAAGGTGCATTTAATGGAGAGGGTCCCTGTGATTGAATTCCACGCTGCCATTGACCATCAACTTGGGGGTATGTACTAAATTCAGGCACCCTGACGTTTGATATGGGGGTAGAGTGGAGGGGGGGCTGGGGACCGGGGCCCCCAGTTGCCTCTCCACCCAGGTCTCTCCCTTCTAAACCCAATATCAAAGTCCTCAGCTGATCTTTCCTCATGCCACTTAAACCCTGGTGACCCTGAAGACCTGCCACACACTTTAAGCCATACTTATTCAGCTTCAACACCCTGTCAGCGGTAAGGGGCACCTCTAAAAATCTTCTAGCACCCTCCTCGCTATCGACTAGCCACTCCACAGGTCTTTCTCCCTCCGAGCTCTTATCGTGACCTGACCCATCACTGTGTTCTGATGTATTAGACATGTTTGTGTACTGCAGTAATTATCACGGTTATAGAATGTGCCTTATCTCCTATGCAAGTATGTATATACTAATGTTATTTAAAGTCTTTATTGTGTTATACTGGATGCTCCAAAAAAAAACTCTATGTCCACTGTATTCCTCTAATCATAAGGAATCTCAAAACAAATGACCACTATATTCCTCTGTTCAGTAAATCCTATGCAAGGTCGCCATTTGTTACGTCCTGGGATATATAAACACTGGGCTCTTTCTATTGGACTAGGTATGCGGCAACAAGCAACAACGGAAAACGCTAGATCCAACCCTTATCTATAAACCCAGGCAACAAACCACCCTAAACCGTCAAGAGTCCTGCCTGGACAACGAGGTATCCTATGACTCGGTTACAGGGTGCACGCACTATAGACTGCTGATAGTCAAGCAGGCTATATAAAAGATCACACAACTAAGTTGACTTAAAGCTTCAAGGAAAAGATAGATAACGGAATTAAATTGCAGAAACAATTTAATAACAAACTGGAAGAAAGTACATTTAACGTTACGTTAATTAATACAACTAATCACCCCTGCGTGAAAGAAGGTGAAAGCAAACAGTCCTCAAAACATCGTACAGGTAGACAAGATGCGGGTTTCTAAACTGCATGCGGCTACTGTAGGATCTGATGCTTAGCAAAGAAAATACGTTATGGATTTAGAGAACTTCTTAACTCATAAGCACGAATAAATACTAGTGATAGGCCATACAGTGTATAATGGCATAGGTATAATTAAATAAAGGCAGCAACTCGCAACATAACCACATACAGGTGTGCTTCTCACTCTTAGTCAGGCAAGCCTGCTCGGACAGAGTCTCTAAGCCACACCCTGACTCACTATGCTCACAAAAACGGTAAACTGTGGCACAATAACAAGCATACAGAGATAATAAACCCCTAGCTGTTAATCTGCCAGGTGGCAGAGGTCTAGCTGGAAGGATATAGGCTTCGGATACCCGGGCTGAACCACCTGCTCTAGCCAAGGGACGTTCCCAAGTCTGTGCGCCAAATTACTCTAATTGAAAGGGTGCTCTCTTGAGAGACTCAGATCGCAAGTATCTGACTCTCTCCTGGCGACCCTAAAACAAAAGCAAGACGTGCTAGCGCAGTGCTGAGTGGACTAGGCAAGGGCCCTCACACAACACAACACTAGACACACAGGGACACAGACAAGAAAATGCCCACAGACTCCCACGGGTATCCTAGTAAAGTCGTGCGGGTCCACAGGACTCGCACCAGCAGACTTTACTTAAAGGATCGCAAAAAGCCTCCCCTCCGGTCTAGCCCCTGCTAACCTGACACAAGAACACACTATCAAGCATGAAACCACCAAATATGAGACAACAAAAAAGCTTCCTAGGTCTCATTAACAATTACATCTCTGCAGAAGGCCCAAAATCCTATCTAATTATCTGAGAGCTCGTCGTTAATACAATAATAGATATAAGGTCTATCAAGGGGATGGGATAATTAAATAGATTGGTGAAGTAGTGGAAAGAAGGTATACAAAGTAAGAGAGAAAGTTTCTAAGTGGGGTTGAGAGGGATAGATATCAAGGGGGTCCGAAGGGTACGACAGTGAGGTGAGCTCTGAGTCTTGAATCTGTCTGGACCCCACCCTAGGCATGCAAAATACATCCCATGCTTGGCAACACTCAACACAGTTGCCGGGTCAAAATCCTCTACCCCGTGCGTGAGTCGAAACTAAGCCTAACGTTGCGATCAAATGCATATGGCAACTTTTTCAGGCTCGTCCCAAGCTGGCAAGCGAAGCAATGTCCCAAGCCGGTCTCTCTCTCTCGCTCGTCTCCTCCCGCCCTCACTAGACTTACATCTTATATATTATAATGAAATAATAAACCATCGAGAATAAAATATACTAAGATGCGTTGGTTAAGAATAAGGGCAGCTTCAAGCTGTGAAACAACATAAGAATATCCCAGGCATTAGTTACGTTGTCGTAGGATATATACTAAGGAAAAGCCTGCCGACCGGCTGCCACCAGCCGATTTCTAAACGGCTGGGCAGCCGACGCGCGCGCATGCCCGCACGTGGCTACTATGCAGAAGCGTCACAGGATATTATATTCGATTGTTGTTTCAGGAATGAATGGAGGACCTTTGTTAGGAAGAACATATGAAGGTATTTGAAACCTTTTAATTGACACACCTGGAAGGTTATCATCCCCAATGTTGTGAAGAGACTTTGTTGTGGAAGTGTATATCATCTGAGTTGAAGCCAATGATATTGAGGCCTGGTGAATGTTGTTCTGAATGTTAGAGTGCTTGCTTTTGGCAGGCGTTTATTATATTCATTCTCTCCCTGTCAACATTGTTCCCTTTCTAATGTCCCTTGCTAATCCTCCCTACCTATTTAACGGGATGGAAGGGTTGGCTACTGATTGTCTGACTGCCTATTACACTTTCTGTGGTAGCATTAGATAACCAGTAGTGCTGTCTGTTATATACTAATATCTATACTGTTTCAGCGACTCTGGGGTGATAATGGCCCACGTAGATGTCAATAGTTCCAGCTGATTGACTTGTGCGACCGTGATTAGTTAACTTTTAAAAATATATAATTACTAAAAGACAAGACATTGAACACGGTCGCATGAGCCAATCTGCTAGAATTATTGACATCTAGGCGAGCCGTTCCTACCTCAGCATCGCCGAAACAGAGTATAGTGATCCAGCAGCCCACATAATGGACACCTTAACAATACCCAACAGAGTTTGACAAACTAATGGTCCTCCAGATATTATCTGCCATCACTCACAGTGCACTCGGTTTATGAATACGCATATAGTTGTAAACAATTTATAAGAGGACAGTCTCACATCAAACTTATACACTTTACTGCACATAATATATAATTACCCTTGCATAGATTTAATCATGTAATATTAAACATTAACATAGTTATATCGGAATTTAATAAGTAAAAAGTGCGGTCCCTGTGACTCTTCTGCCAAACTTCTACGCAGAGAGAGAGAGAGAGAGAGAGAGAGAGAGAGAGAGAAAGAGAGAGAGAGATGGCAATAGCCATAAGATACACTGATATGCGCGTGCATATAGTGAACCATTAGTGTTTATCGAACCACAAGTGTGTGTGGATTGGGTGTGGGAAAACGCAGGAAAGAGCTATGATTCTTTATTCTCTAACTTTTCGGGCTATGTATTACCCATCTTCAGAGAGACAACGTCTCTCTGAAGATGGGTAATACATCCGAAACGTTAGAGAATATTAGTGTAAGTGTGTATGAATGAATGGGTCTTCGTTCTGTAAAGAGGGATGTGAGTGGTCATTTAGAGTTTGGTAGATGTAATAATAGTTTGTAGTACAACCTTTAATACAATTAAATGATTGTATGAATCGTTACCATAATCATTAAATCTATTGTATATGCCAATACAAAATAGTTAAAAGTATTTAACTTCAGAAGAATATTTAAATATTTAGCATTACATGTTATGCAGACAGTAGCCAACCTTATTTCACCAATGTGGATTTCGATTGTGATTGTGATTTCGATTTGCTTCATATATATGTGTGCGACAGATTAGGAATGTCAACGAATCATGCTAAAATGTGAAGTTATGCTTGACACAAATATATTGTTAACAGGATTATAAGCATAATGCAAAATAATTAGCCAAAATACAAGTTTCAGGCCATTTTTATAAATATAGATCAGGCACGGATTATGTAAAGTAATCGATAGGTGTGACCCGTGGTAGAGCAAGGAAATAATCTGATTATTATCATACGATTGTGACATAATTTGTATAAGTCTACCCAACATGTCACGTTTAACAAATAAGTAAAAAGGAAAACAAGCAACAACATATATACTGATCCTTACGAGGCTGCTTGTAAATATGATTGCAAAAGGGCAGATACACATATAATGATATGGAGTAAAATAAGTTCACATGTAACGTCATTATCACCATATAAGGCTTTGTTTTTTTGTTCTGTGTTAGACACATTATACTTGCGTGATCCGCCATCGAATGTAGTCATATTTGATAACTTGCAACTACTATTGGCCTATATATAACCTGTTTAAAATCCATATTATCATTTGGTGTCACATAAGTCGTGGGGATAAATATGCTATAATTAATTATATAGTATAGATTTTCGCCTACTCTTATGACTTCAGAAAGCTACCTTACATTTGTTATTTTTTTAAATGTACTATTTCTTTAAACTAATACAGTGTTGTCTGGTCTTTTATATGCAGTGCAATCTCAGGCAACTAATAACATATTCTCACGCAATTGACAACAGTGATTGTCATTGGTCGACCATCACTCTCTAACCTCGGAAACACAAACTAAGTCAACTAAGCATTACTCTTGGCATAATCGGTAATCACACACACACTCAGAATATGGTGTGCCTCAATAGCATTATTGGGGTGAATATGCTTTTCTTAGAGAATTAATTTCGGATGCAACATTTAACCCTTAGCAAAGTCATTATTTAGCAACAGTACTAAGAATGGAGCAGATAACTGGAATAATCGTTCATTTCTGGAAACAAGCACCAAAATTGGCACACATACTCCTTGGGGATTGCTCTTTTGATAAAACCCGTTAGCCACCTAAAAATTCAAGATGGCGGCCATTTTCCAAGATGGCCGCCATTGAATATACAGAAACATTGCATTTCGCAATAAAATCGCAAAGACTTGTCCTATTTGAATGATCTTGGTGTCAAATCATACATTTTTCACTATGTAGAATCTGAATTTGGAACCATGGACTCACTCACTAGCTTCCTTGTACCATAATATCAGTCCCGGAATCATAATTAGGGTAAAAAGTGCCCATATCATAGGCACCATCAGTCCGATATATTATTGGATGTACATGTAGGCAGTAGGCCTATACTTGTTTGTCACTTATTGTCTTGCTGCCTGGATGAGTATACTACAACACTTCTAAACCTCGCATCTGCAGCTGCACAGTGCCGTGCAGGTCAGACCAAAGCAGTAGCATTTGCATCGACCGCAGCATTTGGTAAGCTGCTGGCAACTCTCTGCAATGGGTGGGAGCTCTGTCCAAACGATCTGCCTACAGATCTCCTTTCTTGGTCCAGCCCCAGTTGGCAGGAGTCTGCGTTTCTGGTCGACGTACTGTTGACGGACTCCAGATGCAGCCCGCCTGGTAGGCAGCACGCTTCACATGCTGCTTCAGTGCTGCTCGGGTTGGAGGAATGGCTTCGTACGGCCTCTGCTTCCGAGCAAACATGTCCAACCTCGCATCATCGACACCTTCAGCTGTGCTGGATCTGTCGTACATCATGACCACGAACTTCTCCAAGGTCTCCAGGTCTTCCTCATCAACTACCGGTGGGGTACTGGCTGTGTTTGCTGAAGACACCGGAAGCCTCATCACAAACATCCCAGGTTTGCTAAGCAGACTTCTTCCCTTTGCCACGGAATGCTGAAACGACATCGCAGCCAGTGAAGGCATGGAAGAAAAAACATCCCTTTGCTCTTTTCTGCAAGAGTGCAACACAAGTCATGTACAGGAACCCACCTCAGGTTCTGTCCTTGGCCAAAGGCAACCCACAACTGCTGCAGACCTAGCTCCTGAAGTGCCTGCAGAACACTGACTGCGATGACGACAACATCTGTGTCGCTGGCTTTGACCATGATGACTTTGCTGCCTGCTTCTGTTGCATGCCTGGCATGCACAAAGATCCACGTGTCAGCTTCTTCATGACCTGCAACGGTGCCACCCAAGCCAGATTGATAGTGCGGTTGCTGACAGCATCTTCTTCCTTGGTCACAATGACCACATTTGGTGTGGCCACACATGCAATCTTATCAGCCAGAAAGTTGAACAGCTCGGCTTGTTGTCATTTTCTCTCAGGAAGTTTCGCCAGTTTGAGGGAATTTTGCCCTTACCTGTCACCCTGCGTATCACCCCGCGTCCTTGCTTTGATCTAGTTTCAGCTTTCAGGACTAGATAGCCGGTAAACATCAAACACAATGTCTGTTCTCTTGTACTTGGTAGAGTATGCTTGTATTCTAGGAAGGACATCGAGTATTGCGTACTCTTCGAACATCTTTGGACTCTGTGTGGGCAGGACTGTTCACCAACGCTGCACCATCAATGATGATGGTGTCGGCCGTCTGGCTCTGCCTCAGGGGTTGTAACTTGGCTCTGAAGAATGGTAGTGAGGTGGGATTTCTGACAGGTGTGGAGCTTTCCACCATCACTGAGGGCAGCAGGATGTGACTGGTTCTCATGACGGAAGAACTCCTTCAAGTCACACTCTCTGCTCTGGCATGATATGAACAGCTTGGAGAACAGTTGACAGTCTTCCTTCAGCACTTTTTGCTCTGAAGAGTCAACAGAGGCTGGTACCTGTCGGAAAAAGTCAACCCTGTTCTTCTTGATTGGTTCATAGAAGGTGGATTCTTCTTCCCCTTCCAGTCCCTTCATAAACTCCTGGAAACGGACCTTGCCTTTCTCAAGGTGTGTGCCAATCAGCTCGGCGGCAGTGTGGTGAGCAATATCCTTTGTATCAAGTGAAAGCAGGTCCCGACTCTCCTATGGAAAGGATTGCACATATCTGTCATGGCTTGTGAGAGCTATTCTACTTTCTCAAGGAACACTCTTTGTGCTCGTTCTGTCTCCTCATGGTGGCTGGTGTGTTCAGTACCCTCTTTGGTCCCACAGGCTGCCTCATACTGTGCAACCAAGTGGCTGACTTGAGGACCAGCCATCATCCATCTTCTCAGTGCTGATGGGTCTTCAGTCACGCCGATCACACCCCCGTCTGCCTTGATGACAGCGTTGGCCTGCTCGTGAGCTTGGTTCAATAGCCATTGCTGAGAACTGTCGGCTCGATTTGTGTATAACAAAGTTTCCACTCTGGAACTCCTGAGCCAGCTGAGGATGCTTCTGTTCCAGGGTCACCATGTCTCTGTAGTGGACCGGAAGCCACCGTGCATAGTTTACATTGTTGTTGGCAAAGAAGTACGGTATCTGCTCAGCCAGTGACTGACAGTACAGGAAGAAGTTGGCATCCCTGAATGATCGGATCAACAAGAGGATCACCAGTTCCATTGACAGCACCATATACCAGAAATGAAACTGGGGGCTTTGCAGTTTGCGATGCTCACACCTAGCTCCGAAGCTAGGCACCTCTTCAAGTTGTTCATCTGTCTCTTTCGAGTAGTCCGTGTGGGCTGCCTTCAGAAGCTTGTACAGACTGCATGCTGTTATCTGGTGCATCTGTCGTGTCCTAGTGATGCTCGAAGCTGTCAGAAATGAATCTGCTGTCCCAGGAGATCCGATCCCTGCCTCCAAGAGGGCTCCTGTCCAACCACTGTCCTGGAGTAGAGTTCCAATGGACTTCAGTGCCGCCATCTCAATATGCAAGCCTCCGAACATTATGACGAACTTGTCCTCACCGTAGATTTCAGGCCAGTGCCAATGGACCTGCTTGGCTATGCATATATTGGCTGGTCCAGCAGCAATGACTGGCACCTGACTGGGGTTCAGAAATTGTCACTATCGCCTTGATCTTGTCCATCACATGCTTGACTGTAGCAACCGAGTGGGCATGATCTGGCAGCAGAGGCAAAAGTGATGTAATGCTTCCTCAAATGGCTTTCCTCTCTTCTGTGGAGCCTGGGGGCCACACCAAGTCACATCACACTGGCCCATCTGTCACAGTGACCTTCTCCAGCCACTCATACTCCATTGGCAGTTGTGGCCTCAGACAGACTGGTGTGTGGTGTGTCACACCACTCTGGGGAGGAGAGGGTTTCTTCTTGGTGAAGAAGGCGGGCCGGACATTGGTGAAGGAGTCTGGAAGTTCTGGAACTGTCTTCACTTTCTCCTCTCCGAACTTCAGCTGTCCACGTTCTTCACCTTGTCTTCTTTGGTTGGGTGCTGGAAAAACAGAGACGCTGGTTCCATGGAAAAGAAGTGGTCGCTGTCGTTGCAGTGGGATTGTGGTCTATGATTGTCCATGGCTGATGTGGTGAACAGCCCTTTTCGCAGAATGCCGTGGACAGACCAGCCCATCCTCCACGTACTTGCTGACTGTTGCATCTCCCAGCTGTGCAGATATCTGTAGCACCCTGTCATATGAAATGCTGATGCCATGCACATAAGCATTTCCACCAACTTTCTCTTTCTGGTCTTTGTGTAGACGGACATCCCCATGTAAAACAGGGAATGGGGTCTCTCTGTCTTTGGAGTGTCTGTGAGTTGCTGCTCCTTCTTTGTACCTTGCGTAGCAGTTGTACTGAAGCAGCAGAGCAATTGCTAGATCTGTCTTTGATGCGCCAAACCTCAGTTGAGATTTGATGTCCGCTCCGTGTTCAAGCATGGCCACAAACTGAAGAAGAGTGAGTGGAATGGCCTGCCCGATGCACCCCTCATGGAAGGTTCCATCAAATGTGGACTTGTGGTCCAGCATATGTCTTCGCAAGATGTTAGCTGCTTTGCCAAGGATAATAGCTTCACTATAATAGTCAGAGGCTTCTAACAAGACAAAGCCCACATCTTTCTGGAAAGCCAGAAGGAACATCCCTTCCCTGCTTGTGCACTTCCAACTCAGGTATTTCTGACAGCAGTTTTTCCTTCAGTCTGGTGTGGGAGTTGACAGCAGGTGCATCAACACCCAGCTGTTCCAGGCGCTGGGCATACAGGTGAAACTATGTCTGCAAGTCGGAAAAGAATGCAGGACCCTCGACAGATATGGTGGTCTTCACTAGATATGTGACTAGCTCTGAGAATGCCTGTGGGTGGGCATCCTCTACAGGTGCACGTTCCTGTTACAGTCTCTTGGTGGCTCTGAGATTACGTCCTCTCTCTATTGTACAGGTCTGTCAAGCATGCAAAATGGTATTTGAGCTCCTGTGCAATAGCATCTCCACTGCCGAGTCTTGCAAGAAGTTTTCCGTCATTTAAAGTTTGGGCACATTCATTAAGTCTGTATTGAGGTTCATCGTCATAACTTGTCTGAGTTCAGAGGATGGGGCTTCTTTGTCACATATGAAACACGTTTGGCCTTCTACGCAGCTGGGTCTGGCATTTACTGGCTGAGCACTCTCTGCTCTTCTTTTTCTGGCCTCTCTCCCGTTTGCGTGCCCTGTGAAACATAAGGCGACAACTCTTGGTGATACTGCACACTTGTTCCTCCTCAGAGTTTCTTCAATGCCACCACCATCCACTGTCAAGTCTGGCTGGATCCAGCAACAATAGGGCATCCTCATTAATTTTCGTTGCGTGAAAGAGTGGGAATAGTAGTTCGCAACAATCATAGTGGAGAGGCCATCATGTTCTTGTGGTTGTTGTGCTACGTGGGTGGCCTTGAGCTCTTCACTCTTCTTTTGTGCACAGACAAACCGACTTGCTCCAGTTCAGTCCGGCCTACTTTAGCCAGTTCTCTGGATCTGTATTGGCCATTCTTGGTGAATACAGTATGATACATTATCGGTAAACACAGATATAATAGAGTAACAGATAATCACAGTATATAACAGATAATCACAAGTATGATATCACACAGTATGTTATATGATAACAAGATATAACAGATACATCAACAGTATGATAATTACTCTGTATTTCAGTGAATTCATAGGCCGAGAGGGTATATCCCCTTTTACCACCTTGATCACAATCATGCACAAAAGGTTATGGGATACGACTAGGTTCGGGAATAAAAAATATATGAACTACACCAAGCTCGATCGGTTCATCTCAGTATGTGCTAAGTTAAGTCCCGTCGAGGATCTGTAACACCATCCAGGTAACTTCATGCAAAGCAATGTTAAGCTCCGTTACCCTTGGCCGCGGCTCTCCCGCGCTGGCACACCTGTTCAATTCAGGCGTGCGGCTATCTAACTAAACATCTATATTTAAACTACATGTAATCTCAGTTAGCTAACTGATGCGGGGGTACTTATTAGACAGCATTTGGGGACACTAAACTGTAAGTTATTTAGCTACACTAACCTAATTATTCAGCTGATACCTGAACCCCATGCTGAGTTTCACAGCAGCGGTTCGCCCACCAGTTGTACCCCTGGCTGTGCGTTTGACATCCGCTCTGATGAGCTACTGACTCTACACCTTCCGCTGCAAGTCTCTCAATGTCCCCCCCACTGCATCGGGGTCATGGCCAAGTTTGGAAGCCTTGTACAGGAAGCAAGATGGTTACACATACCTAAACCTATACTACACTACTCACGCAATATACACCTACCATGCACATTTTAGCCGGATTTCAGACGTAACTGATGAATACCTCTAATTTAGCAGGAAATTAGCATCTCTCCGGGGGACTGACTATTATGGTACAACAGGGGAAGCTAGCTGAGTAAGTCCATGGTTCCCATATTCGGACTGGGTTCTACACTAGTGAAAAATGTACAGAATTTGACACAAAGATCATTCAAATAGGACAAGTCTCACGATTTTATTGCGAAATGCAACATTTCTGTTATATTCAATGGCGGGCCATCTTTGGAATTTTTAGGTGGCTTAAACGGGCCAAAGGAGTTATGTGTGCCAAATTTTGGTGCTTGTTTCCGAAAATGAACGATTCTCCTGAAATTTGCAGTTATCTGCATACACTATAAATGGTATGTCCAAGCATATGATATATATAATTATCATAATCATATATTTCGTGACACCTCATGTAATAGTGGGTGGAAATAATATTAAGCCATTATATGCGTGCGTCGTGTGCATGCCTGTTTGTTTGCATATGCCTTGTGGCGTGTTATAGTCGTCAGTAATTATAGTTCAGAATACTATACATATACAGTACATGTTGTAAGAACAAGAAACATAAAGTCTTTAGGTATATTTCTTTGAATATAGTATTTATTAAAGTTCTATATTCTAAACAATAATTACATTACCACTGTATATACAGAATATTAAGCAACCCATGGCATTTAACAAATGCCGTATGCGTTACATTTTTCGTCTATGTGTAAGGAGGGAGACAAAAGGCAGGTGGACTGTAACGAGTGTCTCTCCCAAAGCCAGTTAAGATGGGACAGAGCCAAACTTCAACAGATGGTGTGGTAAAAGGAATGCCAGGACACACAAAGTTTAAAATAGCGGTAAGGATTTAGGATAAAGGGAATAATTGATTAAGGGAGAAGTTCCCAGAGTGTCACCTGTTGAGTAGAAGAAAGACTGAGAATGCCAATTATTGGCTTTGAGAGCTGACCAGAAGCAAGAGTTGGGACTGTGTTGCCAGGCGGGTGCCTGGCACTCACCGGAAGGGACCGGATATGATCCAAACGATTTATCATGGTTTTAACCCATGCATTGGACAAGTCTAAATAACAATATATTCATTGTACTGAATCAATAGACCATTACTAATGCAAACCAAAATTCCTATATTATCATTGCTGCCTGTTCCGTTCTCCGCCTAATAAACTGTTTATTAACCCACCGTTCCTAAACACGTGTAAGATAATATATATGGAGAGCTTAAGTCTAATGTTAACAACGCTACAATGAGCACACCCACATGTATAATTTCCTTTTATATATCAATATTACGATTTCATGTATAGATGACTGTCAACATGGGTGCAATGGAAACGAGAGCTTGTTGGTAGTTTGGGAATATAATCGACAGTAAAGGTCAAACTACAATTACACCAAAAGTAAATGTCTAATAACACCATTGTTCTCGACAGTTATATTTTTCAGGATATTAACCCTTAAACTGGCGGGAACGGCCGTAAGAGGTATAGAGAAGAAAGTACTATGTGTGCGGGGACCGACTGAAGGGGGTGTGCAATTTTGAGCAATAGTTAGTCTCCTGAGAGAGAGACGAGCGGTGGGAGGAGCGTAGGTCGGCTCTGACCGTTCGGCCAAGGGTTCCGCCGCGGGAAACTGACGTCCACTCCTACACACATCCACACTCACTACCTACCTCGCTACACAGGGAATTATGTACGGAAAATACTGTATTTTAGGGATTTTTCCTTCGTTTTGCACGGGCGTTGCAAGAGAATGCGCGGTCGTAGAAGGATGGTACTGGTGTCATGGGAAATGCTCAATTATCGCCCTTTCAGGGATACATCCTAGTGGTACGCTGTGGCTCTCGTTTATGCATGAAAAAAAGAGCCCGGAAACAAGGTCGCTTAGGATAAAACCACCCGCTTGGCGGGTAGTAGAAGTTACTGACAGGAACCTCGCGCTCGCTCGTAACGGCGTTAATGTTAAAATCGAATTACCACAGTAATCGCCTTGTATTTTAATTAGGGAGCCCTACACCAATGGTTTCCAATGCAAGTCACTAGGATAAATTGTCTCCAGGCATACCAACCTTATCTTTCTGCAACTTTTTATAATCAAAACAAATTCACAGGAAGCAGATCAAGCACCTGTTATTTTTTAGCATGGAAAGATAATGCAAGTGGGTCAAATACAATTAGATTGTTAAGGGACCAGTAAAGATAGAGGGTATATATTGATATCGTGACACATGTTGGCATGCCTAAACAGCTGTAAGTGTGGTATTTTCAGAGGTGTTAGGTTGGCGAGGAATTGGTGGTCCCATTATACCATTTTCAACTCGCTGTCATGAGACAATAGAGGTCAACAAATAGCATAAACGTTCTACAGTGAGGTTACTGGAGGTTTGATGATGCAGAGTATTTCAGTCCTTATCTAGCTGTGCAATAGATCGTTAATACAATCCAATCGTAAAATACGGTTGCCAGCTTCACTTTAATTTTTGACATACCCCCCAATTGTGGGATGGCATCATAAACACATAGTACATTTGTAGTATTCTATATACCTACGGTTGTGCATCAACTTAATTTACTTTCGGAATACCATTATAGGAATAGGCCCAAATAAAAAAAAAGGTCATGGCCAGTAAATATTTGTAAAAGGCGTTGTTAAAAAGTTAAATGATAGTAAAATACTGTATATCAAATAAGATTAATATGTAAATCGCCCATGACTCAACTTGTACAAAAGGCTAATAAAACATTTTGTTTGTTTGTTTGTTTGTTTGTTTAACATTGTTGAGCACATTGTGTTAGGGACTTTTGGTGTAATGGTAGTGTGACATGAACTGTGATGATAATACCAAACTACAATCAAGCTCTCGTTTCCATGGAAAACCATGTTGACAGTCATC